>CM060402.1:14855681-15503869 GCA_030545235.1 Helianthus tuberosus | reverse complement strand
CTTGATCAGGACAGATTATGCTAAGCTGCTTGAAGCGAGCAGTTAAAGCAGCATTGTCACCATCATTCTGCTTGATATGCCAGAATTCGTCCTCCAACATTTGGCGCTCGTGGGGAGGGCAGAACTCTTCCAACATGACGTCCTTCAACTCATCCCACGTCAAACCATAAGCTGCACCATTTCCGCGTTTGTTCTCTCAGCCGTCCACCAATCTAGTGCTCGGGATTAGAAGACGCTGGTAGCGTTCAGAGTGCGGAGATCGTCAGGAAAGCCACTCTGGCGCAGGGTGACCTCGATCGAATCAAACCAATGGAATAAGGCCGTAGGACCATCTTCACCATTAAATTCTTTCGGTCCGCAAGCTTTGAACTGCTTGAAGCTAAAAGCAGCTTTAGGGGTCTCAGTCCTGGACTCTTCAGAAGATTTGCTCACATTCTCGTATAGTTCACTGACGATCTGAGGAACAACCTTCGCCATTTGTTTTGCGACGAGAGCAGTAAGGCGTTTGTCTTTCTGGTTTCGGCGTGCAGCACGCGAGTGACGGGATCCAGATGACGACATTGTCTGCAACAGACATCGTCATAGGACTCAAAACACTATTCGATCATTCCTAGTATAGTATAGCGATTCACCATAAAGCTCAGGAACACGTATCCACATAAACACCAAATCACATAGGCACATAAACACATAAACACATAATCACGTAGAGCACAGAAACACGTAGGCACGTAAGGCACAGAAGCACATAAGGCAGTCAGAATATAGAAACCTAGCTATATGTTGCACGTATTCCCTATCCTTCACAGCGCGTTAGCGATTAAGTACAGCGATTGCGAGTATCGAGCAGTGATGGCGAATAATAACCAGCGATTCGTTTGCGTGTTGAGGTAGATGTGCAGTGCGAGTTGTGCATGTTGATCAAAATGAACAACGAAAATGAATAAATCACCAAAATCGAAACACGTAATCAAATAAAACACATAACATCCATATAAAATCGACAAATATCAGAGTCAACAGTTGCGGGCTCAGAATCGAAACACATAGAAAATCAAGAATGAATCGTCTGCGGCTGTTAGACATTGACTACCCAAAGTGGTTTGACTATTCACAAGGACTTTTGGTACACACTTTGGCCTTCGGGACTGTGCCTTTGCCTCGAACTCGGGCGATTGGCACGCATCCTTCCAGTTGTATGGTGTCTTCAAGTCGTTGGAGTCCGTCGAGACTTTGGTGAGAGTGTTGAAAATTCAAAATAAAATCGGAACGAGTCGTCAAGGTTCGGGTTTCACCCCTAACTCGGCGACTTTTATTCCTGTTTTAATGTAAATAGAGGGTAAAATGTTCGTTAAAGTACGGATTTCACTCCTGATTTAACGTAAATTCTCATGTTTATAGGTATAAATGCGGGTCGAACAAGTGATTTAGTCAAGAGTTTGCGGTTTTCACACCTAATCTCGACCTAATCACTCGTTCATTTTCGAAAAATAGAGTGTAGTGATAGTGTAGCGCAAGCGAGAGTAGCGAGATATAGCAGGTAAGCCCGTACAAAACCCCTACAGGGCATGCACAAGTCGGTCTGTTGGTACTTAACTATAGACTAGGTCATTTCTAAGACATCGACCCGGATTAGGTCGAGTCTTGCCTAGTTCCCTATAGTTATGGCTCTGATTCCAATCTGTCACACCCCAACCGATGGCGGAATCATCGGGGCGCGGCACTGAGCGAAACAGATTGTCCATGAGTATCCATAACAACTATTAATTACCAGATATTTAAAACGTCATGTCCCATACCATAACATATCCAAATAAAACAGTTATTAGAAATAATTATCTCATAAACAAGTACTGATCCGACAACTCAGATTTCAAAATAGATAGTTTGTTCGTTTATTTCTAGACTCTTTCCTAGCCTCGATTTCATCACACGGCAAACAAGGCATCCTAGCATCTTAAGCACCTGCCACATACGTTAAAGTAAAAGTCAATACACATAGTGTAAAGGTGAGCATACAAGTTTGATAATAGCATAATAGAGTTCGAAATCGTTTACGCATAACCAACACGTACAACGTGTGATGTGAAGCATGTAAGTTATCGACATGATCCTATCAATACCAATGACTACGGGTTGACTGCGCAAGGCAGTTCGTAACACGTATTCACCACTGCGAATCATGTGATTAATAGTCCTTAACAACCCCTGAGTGAACAGGTGCTGAGTCCAAACTATAGTACTATCGTTGCTAAGGCAGGTAGACAACAATCTATGTGTAAACATAACAAACAAGCATTGATCGAGTCACGTATAACATGCGGTAACGGTTAGCGTTAAAGTATTGCGTAGTGTGTTTGTTGTGATTTAGAATAAGTAACGTATGTAGCACCCAAAAGTGCATAAAGCAAAAAGGGTTCGAGTATACTCACAGCGGTAGAGTTAATGGATTGAAGGGAGCGCTAGAGCGGGGTTAGCCTGAAGAGTTAACGATAGCACAAAAGATAAGCAGCGTGTAAGATGGTGAAGAGTAACCAAGTATCGGATGGTAATCCGATCGGATGGCCAGTCGATCGGGTGGCAATCCGTTCGGATGGTCATCCGATCGGATAGCCATTCGATTGGATTGTCATCTCGTTTGGTGAGGATGTGGTTGTGTATGATGGTCTATACTTTGAAGTTTTCGTTGTAGTATTTTGAAAATAGAGAAGTATCTCTACCCTTCAGGTCGGTCGATCAGACGATCGTTCGATCGGACGACAATCCGATTGGCGAGGCTTCTCAGTTTGAGAACAAGTTCACAGTAGGACGGTCACTCGATCGGATGGCTATCCGATCGGGTGGCAATCTGTATGCATTGAACATGTTGAAAATTGTTTAAGTGTTGAAGTTCCAAACATCACACGTTCAGATGGTCGCTCGATCGGGTGGCAACCCGATTAGACGGTAATCCATTCGACGTACAGTTCTTCGAAAATTGGAATAAAAGTTTTAAGTGTGGGACCAAGGTGCAAGCCGATCGAGTGGCTGTCCGATCGGATGGCAATCTGATCGGGTGGTAATCCGATCGGACGACAATCCGTTCCGATGGCCTGATCGTCCTGGCACTTGGTTGTTTTCGGTAGTTTGTAGTTTTGATCGAGACGATGTGATACGTGCTAAGCAACAGAACCTCATCAAGCCCCAAGTGTTCCGATCGGACAGGAATCACCCTAGTCCGGTCAGTCAGTGGTTCGAGCCGGTGGTTCATGCTTAACCCGAAACCGGTTGTCTCTTTGATAGAAACCAGATCTAGAACCAACACATCACTAGGGATGAGTAGAAGATCGGAACTAGTTCTTATTCTATCGGTTTTGAGTGCATTGAGTGTAAAAGAGTTGAAAGAAAGTTAGAACCATCTTTCCAATTCTTTTCACTATGAATATGTTCAGATAATGCAAGATCTTTGTTTATTAATGTGGAAATCATCCAGATCTAAGTTGTTCTTGGTGGATTGAAGCCAAAACATGAAGTTCATAAGAACACCATGATGACATCATCCTAGAACACCTCTAATCCACTGATTTCACGGTTAAAAGTTAAGATTCGAAAGATAGAAAGGTGTAGAAGTGCGTGTAGATCAAGAAAGTACAAGATTTAGGTTGAAAACATACAAGAATCGCGAGAAATCGAGAGAAATGTGGGCTGAAGCGAGCTGAGTCGAGTGAGAGCTGTCACATCAAGTGATGTGACATATGAAGGGTATTTATAGGGTTTCCTAAAAAGGAAAGTGAGGAATAAGGCTGGTCAATCGGTTGGCAGTCCGATCGGGTTACAACTCGATCGGATGGCAACCCGATCGGATGGCAATCCGATCGGATGGCCACTCCGTCGGTTGGCTACTCGATCCATGAGTTCAGTGCAATGATTTTTGTCATTTCGATTCGCGTGTTGGGCGTTGCGATGCGATTCGAGCGAGCGATGCGATGGAATTTCCCATTAGATTACTTTTAATCCCAACTACTATATCTACATACAATCACTATTGTTGGTGCATTCATCTGTCGTCTTCGTCTTATGTCGAGTCTCAGTCTCGTTGCGGATCTGAAAAAGGATGATGTCAACATCTTGGATGATGACATCATAATTGTGACATCATACATGACATCACTTCACAAGAAGACAAAGATTTAAATTGTTAGATAATGAGTTTGGTCAAAGTTGTTATTCTGTTTTCGTTCATGTCTTAGAAATTAGGTTCGCTTATGTGTCATGTGTTTTAGTCTGGACCGCTCGAATGACATTATGTGGATCGCTTTTATGTCAAGTATTCTGGACCGCTTATTTGGCATGTCGTATAAGCGGACCAGAATGTCTATATATAGGCTGAGCGTGTTCATTAGGAAAATAGATAGTTCTAAGGTGTGTTCAGAGAGACCGAGGTATTGCCGGTTCTCCATTTGATTGTAATCTGTTATAAATCAATCAGAAAGGTGTTAAAAGTGAATAGCTTGCTGTTTCGTTATCGGTTACGTGTTTTCCGCACTCGTGACTGATAAAACTCCTCTGAAACGACTCGTTCGGGTCGGTATTCGATCCTACAATTGGTATCAGAGCCAGTGGAGAAGAGTTTTCTACAATTCAGCAGCGATTTCTGTTTCTACACCTTTCTTTTCCGAAAAACAAAACTTTTTACGGTCAAAATCGGCCAAATTTCACATATATTGTGCGTAAACATGTTTTAATCAATCCTTGAAAGTTTCAAAGCTTGAATCGACCTAAAACATCGGATTTTTGAAGATTCGCTCATACGAACTCGTGATATTGATGATGTCATCAGCTGGTTCGCTTTTTAGGTCCGCTTATTAGGACATGTTTGTCATCTGGTCCGCTCATCTGGTCAGATCAGCTGGTCCGCTCGTAGTTACAGTCATTTGAGATTCATTTTTCTGGTCCGCTTATACAGACATTATCTGGTCCGCTCATCTGGTCCGCTTATCTGAACATTCTGGTCCGCTTATCTGAATTTTCTGGTCCGCTTATCTGAACATTCTGGTCCGCTTATCTGAATTTTCTGGTCCGCTTATCTGAACATTCTGGTCCGCTTATCTGAACTTTCTGGTCCGCTTATCTGAACATTCTGGTCCGCTTATCTGAATTTTCTGGTCCGCTTATCCGGACATTATCTAGTCCGCTCATCTGGTCCGCTCTTTTGAACAAGTTGATTCCACTCTTGTGACACCTTGGGTTCCGCTTTTGTGACAACTAAGAGTTGTTACTGTTTCCGCTCCTGTTGACCATTTCAGTTTAATTCCACTCAAAAAGAGGGTTGTCGATTTGTATGTGTGTTGGTCGGTTTGCATATGATAGACATTTAAGTTTGTCAGTACTTTGGGACTAGAAATCACGAGGTTTTGATGTCAGTCGGTCAAGTGAATGCCTAGTTCAAGAAATACATGTGATGTGTCAGGTCTTGTTATTTGAAGTGTATATAAAAGTTGATAAAGATGAGTTAGTCAGTTTGAATGTGATGTTGCCAGCTTAAGTGTTTCAGTGTCACGAGATTGCTTTATTCAGATTTACATATGATAATGGATATCTCATATTCTTGATAACATCAATTTTCAAACAAAGTGTCAGCTAAGTGGATTTGGTCTGTTCATTGCATGTTGTCAGCCTACTCAAATATTGGGGTCCAATTATATTGAGAGGTGTATTAAAATTGTTGGATATTTTTGTTTGAGTGTGAATGTGAAAAGGTATTATTGTTGTCGGCAAAAGTGTTTGGTTATATCAATATATCTTAGGTCCACTAAAGTCAAAGTGATATTATTTTGAGTATAGACGGCTCATGTGATCCATTTTGACGGCCCATCATCATTAAAAGCCCAACAAGTTCTTTGTCCAAGTTGTTATTCTCGGCTCAAAGTGTGTTAGTATTAATACATGTGATATATATCAGTACATGTGTTGACCCAATATTAAACAAAGGTTCAAAAGAGTTGTATAGTTTGATCAAATTCAATCAGTTCATTTGATCAGTTTGTTTGAAGGTTTGGAGTTCAGTCGGTTCGCACATTTCAATCAGTTGTTTTGTTAGTCAAGTCGCGTATCAAAAGTTCATCAAGTTGTTTGAAAGTTCATCAGTGTGATTGTAAAATAGTCATCAATTGAATTCCATCCAGGTCATTTAGTCCGTTGGTCAACATTCAGTCCGCACAAGAAAATTATCAGTTCGAGTACCAGTTTCTTTCAATTAATTGAAAAACGTTTAAACTGATTGTGTGTTATTTGTTGTTCGACAGGTATTTTACGAGGTAGACCAGTTCGTTTGAAAGCTTGTTTAAGAAATTCTTCGATATCAAAACATGGATTCTGAATTCTACAACGCATTTGCTACCCCGACTACTCCAGCTTCCATTGCCCAAAACATGAATGCAGAAAATGAAACCGGAACAATGCAAAAACCCTCAAAACTCATGGGTATTGAAGATTATCACGGATGGAAGAAACGGTTTGAGAATTGGGTTCAGGCGAATCATCTAAAAGCTTGGGAGAGTATCGAAACTGAATATGAGAGGCCAAAGAATACAATGGGAGCTGATAAAATCATTTCTGAATTTACTGAACAAGAGAGGGAAAGTTATAAAGGAGAGAAAATGATGATCAATTTGTTACAACAAGCGATAAAAGAAGATATATTTGTGTTGCTTCAACATGATGAAAATTCTTATTCTATCTGGGAAGCTCTTCAAAAGAAGTTTGAGGGAAGCACTGAAATGTTACAAAGTAAAGCAGCTTTGTTAAAAAAAGAGTTTGAATTGTTTACGTGCATGCCTGGTGAAACAACAAAGAGTCTTATTGAAAGATATTGTCATCTTGTACGCACCATGTCACAGTTGAAGATTACAAAAACTCCAGCAGAATGGGTTGAAAAACTAGCTGATGCGTTACCGCAAAAGGAATGGGGTACATATCTGATGATATTGAAGAATTCCGGACAGTTTAAAAGGTTATCAATTGCACAGTTTATCGAGAAACTGGAGGCACAAGATCTGGAGCAGCAGAAAATTGCTAGAATGAACAGTTCAACTCATCAACAAGATATTAAATTGTATTATAAAGGAAATGTTCAAACTGCTGAAGTCAGTCCAAAGATACAAACTGCATTTAGTGCTGGAAATCAGTCTACACCTAGCAGTCAAGGATCAGTCAACACTAGTGGGTTCTCAACGGTGAATCCTCCAAGTGTTCAAAGTGCATCTGCTGGAAATGGGCATTCGATTCAGTGCAATGTAGCTCTACATCTTCAAAACGGTCAAAATTATTCTGAAGAAGTTGTAAAGCATCATATGGGATTATTGGTCACTGCGTTAGAGTCTTATGAAGGGTTGATTGCCGGAAGAATTGGTAATCCGATGCTCACAAAGGAAGATTATGACCAGATCGATGCAGAGGAGCTGGAACTGATGGATATTAAATGGGCTTTAGCTAGTGTTTTGAGGAGAGCAGAAAAATTTAGATTGATTACAGGAAGAAATGATTTCTTGGATGCGAATCTTTCTAATCTTGGATTTGATAAATCTAAAGTTGTCTGTTTTCGTTGCAGGGAGAAAGGTCACTTTAAAAGGGAGTGCAAGAATCAGGAACCGAGAGGAGCAAAGGAGTCTGCTGGGAAAGATGATTATTATCGGAAGACCATTTATCAGCAAATTACTCACCAACCGCATCAACAAAAGGAACCTCAAACGGCACATGGAAGAATGATCGAGGATGCAAACAAGAAGGCTTACTATGGCATCATGGATCAAGATGACGAGAAAGTAGTTGATGGTTTTAGCTGGGACAAGTACATTCCAGCTGATCCTAATGTTAAAGCTTTTATTGCTCAGATTGTTCAAAAGCCAGAGTTGATAAAGGAGTGGATGGCTGTGATGTCGGATGATGAGGAGAGTCAAGATGGAAAATCTGTTTCTTCTGAAAGCAGTGATAGTGATGAAGAGATGGAACAGATAAATTTAGGAAAAACTCATTTATCTTCTGACACTTTTGAATTTTATTTTGCAGAAAAATTGAAGAAACTAAAAGAAAGGAAAGCTGCAAAGGAAATGAAAGAGGTCAAAGTGATTGAGAAGATTGTGGAAGTTGAAAAGATAATTGAAGTTGAAAAGATCGTTGAAATCACAAAACCTTGTCTTACTTGTTTAGAGTCATGTAAACAATGTATAGAAAAAGATGAGAGGTTTAGTGAGTTAGAAAAGTTGAAAGAAAAGTTGTTGTTTGATGTAAAAAATTTGAAACAGTCATATGATGTTTTGAACAGAACTATAAATAGTCTGGAAAAGACTAACTCTGAAAGAGAGAAAGCTTTGAAGATGTTGAATGCTACTATGATGACAAAACAGAAAGAGATTAACATGTACATAGAAGAATGTGCAAAGAGAAAGTAAGAGTTGGAGAATGAAGCAGCTGAGAATGAAAGAATCAGAAGATTGCAGCAAAGTTACAAAGGTTGTGACTACGTAATGGATAGAATTTATCCAACAGTTGAAGGTTTCGAGGCATTTAAAGATGAAGATAAAACCAAAAAGCCAAAGGAAAAGGATACTGGTAAGAAACAGGGTGTATGTTATAATAAGTGTCCGCCTCCAATTTGGGAAGGGTATTCGTCTAGAAAACCTAACGAGGAAGAATTAAAAAAGGCAGTCAATATAAAGTTGGAGTCCGAGATAACCGATGTTTTACCGGACAATATTGATGTCACGTTCATAGCGTCCGACACAGATCATGAGTCAGAACTGATAAAACGAGTGGTCGATCAGGTGTTGGATAAGGATGAGGAGTCAGAGTCAAAGTCCGAATCCCAAAGTTCGTGTCAGTCAGTCAGAAGTTCGAGTTCGTCTGTCAAGAATTCAAAATCGTCGGAAAAACGGGTTTATAGTAAAGAATTTTTATTGTCAAAATCTAATTTGAATGATGAAACATTTGAAGTTGTATATACTTTGAATGATTCTGACAAATTATATTTTGATAAAGAGTTTCCAATAAAAAGTGTTCGTTTTGACATGATCAAAAAGGTTTTCAAAATGACAGAAATTAGTATTTCTGAAATAAAAGATGAAAATCTTAATGTAAAACCTAAACTTTACACCTCAAGAGTACAACAACGTTTGAACAAGAAAAAGGGTTACAATTCTGGTTCTGGTTTTCAAAAGAAACCAAACCACAATCGTAGCTACAAAAAGAAAGGACTTGGTTTTATTCCACCTGAAAATTATAAAAATGAGAAATATGTTCGAGATTTTAAATCAAAAATGACATATGTTGCAGGAACTAGTCATGAAGAAGAAGCAAAGAGCTCATTCTGGAAACAGTCAAACAAGGAGTTTCTTGCTGAAAAGATGAAGAATGGAGCTTTTAAAAGGAAAGAGACAAGAACTTGTTACAGATGCAATGAAGTTGGTCATATTGCATGGAACTGTCCGAAAGCGACTAACACAAAACAGGGAGTTTCTGGAAAACTGAAAGAAGTTATTGTTGATAAAACCGAACCACCAACTGAAAAATTTAAAGTTTTCAAAAATTCAACATATGAAGTTGGTGAGTGTTCAAAAAGGTTTTACAAGAAGAAGGGAAATCTTGACAATCAAGCTTGGGTTGTTAAGAAATCAGAGGTAAAATCTGGCGATGAATCTGATTCCACAAAATCAGAGGAGCCACAGTTTGATGAGAGTGATGAAAACTCAGTTCCTTCAATGGATGATGAGAACTTTCCACCATTGAGGACTGAAAATTTTAAAAGGAAAACTGGAAAATCTGAAATCTCAAATCAGGGTTATTCTGAGAAGGATAACTTTGATGTTGAGAAAGCGTTTAATGGGAATGTTAAAAAGATTTTCGGAAAAATGGTCGATGGAAAAGTAAAAGGGGTAAAGGAGTTTTATGCTAAAAAGAAAGCAACTTACACTCCAACTGTTTCTGAACTGAAAACACCCAAGGCTGGTCAGGCTTGGGTGGACATTTTCTTTGCTTAAAACACCTGACGTGCCGGAGATCCCAAGTTTGTAATCGTGGATCAGGAATCGACATCATTCATGTTTTATGAGTTTGTATGAAAAGTTCTTAAAATTGTTTTTGTGAATGAATCTTGTAATAGTTAAATTTTGGCAAGTCATACTGCAGGAATTGCCGGAGCTTCCAGGTTGGTAAGTGCGAAACAGGAATCGGCATCTTGATTGGTAAAATGGTTTGTGTAGAGGTTTATTCCTACATAGGCTTGAATATTGAGAATATTTTTACAAGAGGTACAGAGGTTGCATACATGCAAGTGGTAAATCAGGGACATTAAGTTGTACTTGATTTGCTACAAGTGGTTGAATGTAAAACAATGTGATGAACCCCTAACTTTACAAGTGGTAAAATCAACAAAACTTATTTTCCGGAAAAATCATTTTGGTTAAAACAAACTTAAGTGTTTTGAAATCATAATGAGAAAATAGTTTTGTGAAAGGGGGAGTTCTGATTGTTTATGCCAAGTGGATGGCGAATTGAGGTGATTTGATATCAGTTGTCACTTTCTGTATAGTTTGTTTTCAAATTTCCTGAAATGTGTTTGAATTTTAGGGGGAGTAAAAATTTCAGAAAATCCAAAAACATTTGAAAATTTGAAAAAGGCAAAAACATGATAAAATCAAAATTGAGTTTTAGTGTCAGAAAAGAGGAAATGATAGTACATCAGTAGACGGTCACAGTATGCTAAAGAATTGTATTGTTTAAATAGCGTTAAACAGTCTCACTGATGATATGCCGATAGGTTTTTACACATTTAGTAAACTTTTTCGGGATATAAACTAAATTTCAAACTTGCTTATTTCGTGGGGAACACTACTTGGATATATAGGTAACCCCTGAAATCTCGTTTGAAAGGTCCCTTATTCTGAGATACTAGGTCTTTATGCTCAGTGATATCTGGGGTATTATCCCGGGACTTCTGCTGAAAGAAATTTCTGACCTAGTCCCCGGAGAATACTTTCCGCATGCTTGAAATATAGCGCAGCCCTCAGCAAATTGATGAAACAATAAAATTGATAGTCATTGCTGTTGTAATGCAAAAGATCCTCTAAAGGGGACCCACCAAAAGTCGAAGCCGTCATCTCTCTGCGTATCGAAAGATCGACCTGAGCTCTCACGGCCCTCGTACTATAATTTATTCCCCTGACAGATATCATCTGTGGTATACTCACCTGTAAGACTGAATATTGGGATCCGGATACGGGAGTATATTCAAGAGGTGGGACACATGAATAAGTTTAAGTCTTTAAAACACCTAACTCATATCCTGAATTAGTTGAAATTTGTGTGAGAATTTAAGTGGATCAGTATATCGGCAATCTAAGTGAATTGTTTAATTCTTAATGTGTAACTAAGCTCAACGGTACTCGTGACTTGTCAAAAACTGATATGATCCTCTTACACAATACTCACAAAAATATTGTCTGTAAATATTTCTTTATTGCATTTCTTTTCACTCAAAATTACAAAAAGATTTTCGGTGTGTTTTAGCATAAACTTTTGAAAAAGTCAAAAAGATTTTCGACAACTGATGTTGGAAAGCTGATTTTCAAAATTCCGAGTGCTAAACTTGATGACATTGTTGTGAGGGGGAGTGTATCTTAAATGTCAAAATATGTTTTTAAATCAACAAGTGGTTCATCATGTATGTGATCTGATGGAGAGTGATTGTTTATGTTTATGAGAGGAAGTAGTCTGATTATTTCAGAGTGTTTACATTGAATTGTTAAATACGTAAAATTTACTTTTAGGTAGAGTGTGTTTGTGCAGGTTTAAGTATGAGCTGGAGTGATGATCCTGAGATGGATGATAGTCAGGTTGCGATCTTGGAACAACTTCAGAAAGAAACAGCCAGATTACGATCCTGAAGCAGATGATGCTGAAGAACTAATGGAATGCCAGCACATTGCAAGGGGGAGTCTGTTAATTTTGGGAGAAAGAATGAAGCTCAAAGACTGATTAAGACTGAGGATGCAAAGACTCAACATGTAAGACTCGTCAACATCTGAGGGGGAGTCTGTTGGTGCATTCATTTGTCGTCTTCGTCTTATGTCGAGTCTCAGTCTCGTTGCGGATCTGAAAAAGGATGATGTCAACATCTTGGATGATGACATCATAATTGTGACATCATACATGACATCACTTCACAAGAAGACAAAGATTTAAATTGTTAGATAATGAGTTTGGTCAAAGTTGTTATTCTGTTTTCGTTCATGTCTTAGAAATTAGGTTCGCTTATGTGTCATGTGTTTTAGTCTGGACCGCTCGAATGACATTATGTGGATCGCTTTTATGTCAAGTATTCTGGACCGCTTATTTGGCATGTCGTATAAGCGGACCAGAATGTCTATATATAGGCTGAGCGTGTTCATTAGGAAAATAGATAGTTCTAAGGTGTGTTCAGAGAGACCGAGGTATTGCAGGTTCTCCATTTGATTGTAATCTGTTATAAATCAATCAGAAAGGTGTTAAAAGTGAATAGCTTGCTGTTTCGTTATCAGTTACGTGTTTTCCGCACTCGTGACTGATAAAACTCCTCTGAAACGACTCGTTCGGCTCGGTATTCGATCCTACAACTATAATCAATTTGCGTTTAGCGTTTCGATTCGATTGCGATGCGATTGATTGCGATTTCGATTAACACCTCAACATAAACATAACATGCACAAGTAACACATAAATAGCACACACACGCAAAACAATATCCAGAACACATAATTCGAGTTGCGAATGCGATAAGCGATAAATCGATTAAGCATGCGATTAAATAGCGATTATACCTCGATTATTATCAAGTACTCCACATAATACAACTAATGCGATAAAATAAATAGATTATCTACAAGTCAAAGAAGTCAAAACAGGAGTTGAGCAAGGAGTGACAGATCGCAATTAGCAATCATTTCTTCCTTTGACTTCAATCTTGACTTTGACCTTCGAAACACGGGGTGTTACATACTTATCTCGTGGGGAACATCTCTCGGATATATGGGTAACCCCCGAAATCTTGTTTGAGAGATTGCCTGATTCTGAGATACAATGTCTTTATACTGTTTGATGTTAGACCGAATAAGAAGTGAGGTTTTTAGGGATTGGTTAGGAGTAGCTAGTATATCGGACAAGTTAAAAGAGGGGAGGTTGAGATGGTTTGGGCATGTGAAGAGGAGGCAGTTGACAGAACCAGTTAGAGCAGTGGAAACCATGACAGTGGAAGGAAAGAGGAGTAGAGGCAGGCCCAAGTTGACTTGGGATGAAAGACTTAGACAAGATTTGTTAGAATTGCACCTCTCTGAGGACATGGTTCATGATAGGAGTTCGTGGAGACGTAGGATTAAGGTTAAGGACTAGTAGGTGAGGGTATAGACGTGTCCTATCTGTGCGGAGGGGGGGGGGTTAGATTTCGTTACGATTTAGGTAGACCAACATATGATGATTTTCTTGTATATTTGCATATATGTTGCTTACTGATGACTTATCTGCCTATTGCTACGTGATTTACTTACCCGTTTCTCGTCTATCTGTCGGTTGGTTGTTTTGGAGCCGGGGGTCTCTCAGGAAGCAGCCTCTCTATTCTTGAATAGAGGAAAGGTTTGCCTACATCCCACCTCCCCCAGACCCTACCAATAGTCTGCTATTTGTGGGATATACTAGGTATGGTTGTTGTTGTTGTTGTATACCTGGTCTTCTGATATTGCAGAAGCAATGGCCTAGACTTCGTATAATACTTTATGCGTTTTAAAAAGCTTAACCCTTGCATAAAAATTGAAAAATATCGAAAGATGTAATTCAAGTTGTCACACCCCGACCTCGTAAAACAACAAACCGCGGCGGAAACGTCAGGGAGTGTCGTAACAGAATCATTGTTTCACAACACATGGTAATTGAAATTCTGTTTTATTGAATTAACAGTTGTTTGACATAGTCTTAAAGTGAAATAAGCGAGTTTAAACACATTGTCTTTCTTGTTTTATGTCACTAAGGCCCTCCTCCAATCCTATGTTTTGCATCATGATCATCTAACAACAGAACCTGAAACACATGTGAAAATAGGTACGTCAGCATAAAAATGTATGTGAGATACATAGGTTTTGTTAATGGACGATTCATGACTTGTAGTTAAAAGAAGTGTTTAACAAAAAGTAGTCATGAACCTTGTAAAATTGTTTTTCCTTTATAAAATCATATGAAAATCGATAAGAAAATCAGATGATATAAAAGAATAATGCAATGGTTAAATAATTACCAAGTAGAAATGAGTTTGTATAAAATATGTGGTTTGTAAAACAGTGTTTTGTGAAAATATGTCATTTGTATAAAATGTATCATGTCTTTGTCAAAGCGGTTTAGATAACGCTACGATATGTAATATCATAAAAGCACTTATATATAGGAAGTACCAGCGGCGTATCCACCATGTTTTTATCATATTACACACGTCTCGTTATTTAAATCACTTATCAATAACCAACAGAATGTCTTGTTTAAACCAATGTCAAAATGTTATGAGTAACAATATTCAATGTCAAATGTAAATCATGTTTTGTATAATTGAATGTCATGTGAAACCAAATGTCATGTATGGTGAATAAAGAGTATTTACTCAATCCCCATATGTATATGTCAATGTAAATCAAATGTTATGTATGGTGAATAAAGAGAATTTACTCAACCCCATATGTATATGTCAATGTAAAATCAAATGTCATGTAAAAACCAAATGTCATGCACAAAACAATGTTTTTGAATAAACAAATGTTTGAATCAAAAGTTATGTTTTGAAAATAAAACAATGTTTTTATTGATAGAAAATTTATTTAGTAATGTTTATCGCATACATCTAAGCCTTGCGACTGTCCGACAAACCCTTAACAAGTTAAAGGTTTATCAATTATGTATATCGGATTCTGTCATTCCCTACTTCCAAACATACCTAGGAAGCCAGGAACGGGAGTTGTCAGTTCCTATGGTACCACTACATACTACCGAGTGGTGTGATCAATGTTAATGAACGTATTTTTGACCCGTTAAACATACCAAATGTCAAACCAATGTAAGCATGTAATGTAAAAACCAATGTTATGAAATCAATGTGCTAGCATGCTAAGTAAACATACATAGCAAAAATGTAACGTAAATCAATGTGTACATATGCTGAGTAAACATATGCAACAAAAGTGTTTATGAAATCAATGTCCTAGCTTGCTAAGTAAACATACATAGCAAAACATAAACGAAATCATGTACTATATGCGTACTAAGGAACATAGCAAGTATATGTCATGAAAGCACGAAAAAGCACGAAAGTAACAAGTAGGCACATGTGTATCATCCCAAAATATTTGAAAATGGTAAAAGAGGGGACTATGTACTCACTTGATATTGCTTAATAGTCTTGAAATAACAACCAAGTAACTCTCGAAGGATCACGGAATCAAACGGCACCTAATATAGGTAACTATGTTAATAAACCAGACCTAAATCGGGAGATCGGATAGAATGAGGTCTCGTAAACCAAATGAGTATTGGAACTTATATGATATGGTTTAACAAAGCCCATATTCTAAATCGGAACCTATCCTAAGTGCTTATGACCCGTTTGACCCGTTAAGGTAGTCTACGCTACTTTAACGCGTCATTTGCGCAAAAGCGCAAACGAATAGCCTGACTAGTCCTATGACAAGTATTATATGCCCTAACATGTTTAATAATCAGTTTATGTGGCAAAAATTAAGTTACATATGCTTAAAATGAAATTATGAGCAAAAAGGACATTTTGGTCATTTTCCTAGGGCATATAAACTACCTATCATACAACTAAGTGACCATAAGGTATAACCTTGGAAGGTTATTCCCTATACAACTATGGTCACCTAATATGTTTGGTCGGATCCTAATGATTGACCAAACGGGTCGGGTTCGAACGTCTAAGCGGTTGTTTAGACCGCTTAACTTACGACCCTAATCAAGCACTAAACTAAGAGTGATGAGTTAAACATGTTAAAACATGTTTAACTAAGTTAGAAAACAAGTTTGGTATCAAAACAAAGTGTTTTGATACCCGAAAATAGTTTCGTCGCAAAATGCGCATAATCGGCATTTTGACCAAAACTATGACTCGTCACTTCTACTAATCAACATGGTAATCAGTAGGTATAGTCACAAGGGACTATAACCATCGTGATTACGCTCACGTTACAAAGTTCAAACGAACTTTGTCTTGACCAATTCATGGTGAAAGCTGAAAGTCAAACGCTGTTTGACTTTCTTGCTTGAAAAACATAACCAAGCATGAAAGAAATTTACAAAGGGTCCAAGCTTGGAAGAATTGAACTAAAAATACTCAGGTAGGTGGCCTTCAACTAGTGAATGCCTCCACTTAGAGCACATTAGATCAAATGAGCAAGTTGGAATGAAAGAATTCATGGGTATTTATAGGAATCAAGGATGAATTTGATCTTGCCAAGTGTTTGTGAGTTAATCAAAGCATGATCTTCACCCTACACTTGTTACACATTCATTAGAGGGCTTGGGGAACACTTAAACCAGTTCCAAGTATTGAAAAACTAGGATTAAAACCATGTTCCAGCTGCTGAATTGCATATTTAGAAAATTCTAAAAAATAGGTGCTATTGTGTGGCGCACCAGGGACACCTGGGTCTGGCGCGTGGCATGAGGGAGGTCAGACAGAAACTTTCATGTTTTGGCAGAACAGGTCCCTGCATGCTATAAAGTTGATTTTTGACGCGTTTAAGCCCCGTTAATGCAATTTCAAGGCTCTAAAAGGATGTTAAAGTATAGGGGATATGAAATATGCTTGGAAATATCACGGATGTCGGTTCGTTTGGTCGTACGATCGCGTTATTCAGTTAATTACGATGAAAACTCAAACGGACGCGAAAACGATCCAAATTACGGGACGAATGGTATTTTTGCATTTTAATCACTAAAATAAAATATTTTAATGATTACAAATTTTTTTTGATGTCCGGACATGTTCAGAACGTAAGATATGCGCGTAAATGCAAACTTATGCACTTTTTGACGCTTTTAGTCTCTATTGATCAAATGAGTTTATTTTTGCACACCGAACCTCTCAAAGATTATTTCTAAGCTATGTAAAGGATATTTATGGTATGTTTAACTTATGATCATGTTCCAGAGTGTACGTTACTGTACGAATCGGCAGACTTTTGTAGTTTGTCACAAATAGTCCCTGTAAGCGAATAAACTTGTTTTTGGCATACCAACCCCTTTAAAACTTATTTCTAAGTTATGTAAAGGTTATTTAAGGTATGTTAAGAATACGCCACTATTCCAGAGTGTTTTTCGCGTTAAACTGATTACGTTTACGCATCAGTTTGCGTATAACTTTCCAGAAAGCGATTTAGAGTTTGAATTTGAACAAGGATTGTTATTGTGCAAGTATCATAGATAATTACACAATCCAAGAAATAAAACACAAGGATTTATTGCTTACGAAATTGTTCAGGATTGGTTAGTGATAACTGTAAGCACAGTTGTCACACAAGTGCAGTTGTAAAGAAGATCCCTAAGTGGGACACACCTCAAGTCGAGCCTTCATCTCTTTGACTGAACGATAGTTCATACCTAAGCTCTCAAGGTCTCGCACTAACCCAGTGAACATATACAAATTAGTATGTTCACCTGTAAGTCTGAATCTTGGGAATTTTGATATGGGAGTATATTCTGAGGTGGGACACGCAAATAAGTTTAAGTCCTTAAAACACTAATCTCGTATCTTAAAATAGTTGAACTTTATGTGAAAATTTAAAAGGATCAGTATACTGACAATCTAAGTGAATCATTTAGAACTTAAAGTGTTTAAAGCTCAACGGTGCTAGTGATTTGTCATAAACTGATATGATCCTCTGACGCAAACTCAAACAAAAATATTGTCTGTAAATATTTCTTTACTGCTTTATATTTCAGAAAAATGCAAAAAGATTTTGATTCATCTTTAGTTTCGACAACCGATGTCTGAGTGTTAAGTTTCAAAATCTAAGTATGCTGAACGTGTTTCTGAAAATAAACAAGTTCATTAATTTGAAACTTGTAGTTTTAAAATCAAAAATAAAAAACAGTTTGTGAAGTCTCCAAGGTTATTAATTTGGACTTGGAAGATTAGCTGAAAAATTTTGGATGTTTAAATTGTTAAAATCTGTTGTAAAGAGCCAAGTTACGGTGTTGGTTGCTTTAAATGTCAAATATTTTAAAGTCATTTGATAGGGGGAGTGGAGTCAAGTAATCCTAGATATATTCATATTTTTATATTTGTGTAATAGAGCCAGGTTCTTGATTAGAAGATTTTTAGAACCAGGATTTCAATCCTGGATGTTCAAAATGTTTTCACTGTTAAATTTTTGAGATTTGCAGATGTTGTACCAGATTACGATCCTGATAGCCGAGTCTAAGGGGGAGTCTGAAGACGAGCTCAACGCAAGGGGGAGTTTGTAATCAAAAAGCCAGGTGACGATCCCAAAAACACGGAAGCTTAACGAAAGGGGGAGCTTGAAGAAAAAGAGTCTATCCGAAAGGGGGAGCAACTGAAACTGAAGACAGATCCACGGGGAGTCTGTTCAAGCAAGAGGGAGTCTGTGATTGGTGAAGACGTCAAACCTTCAAGAAGACTCAGAGAAAGAGAAAAGACAAGTCACTGTGAGATTGACTGCGGCAATATCCAAGGGGGAGTCTGTGAGTGCACTTATGTCTATCGCCTCCGTCAATTCAGACTGTAGCAAGAAACAGAAGAAAACAAGATTTTATAATAGAATATGTAGGGAAAAAGGCAAGGTGGCAATATTGTAAATAAGGGGAAATCCCTTATGCCTTTGCATATAAATAGGAGGCTAATGTCTTCATTTGTAACTTTTGCATCTTTTGGAGCTTAGGAGCCTAGAGAGAGATTCTAGAGAGAGAAAGTGCAAAAGGTGATTCACGTTGCTTGTATCTTTTAATATATTCTATAGAATCACAGGTTATATACGTTCTTGTGTTCGGTCCGCGTACGCGCACAGATTCTGCACGTCGCACGTGTCGTTCGCAATCGTTTCGGAGTTGTTTACGGTCCTACAACGCCCTCAAAGAATCCCTTCCATGATGCGAACACGAGGAATATTCTGATAGCCTCGAGCCGATAAACAGGATCATATACTTCTATGAAGTCGATCCCCTCCTGCTGGCTAAATCCCTGAACTACTAAGCGAGCTTTGTTGCGGACAATAACGCCTCTGTCGTCTCCCTTACACTTGAAGACCCACTTTGTGTTGATCTTTCGATGATCTTCACGTAAGTCGACTAGTCGCCACACCCCAAGTTTCTCAAACTGAGATAACTCTTCTTGCATTGCATTCACCCAACTTTCTTCCAGAAGCGCTTATTTGTATATCTTCGGTTCGACCTGCGAAATGATACATTCAATTGAGAAATCTGTCTGTAAAGAAGCAACTTTGGAATAAAAACAACTTAAGCCCTAGTCGAGTTGACTCTAGGTTTTAACGCCTTCTTACAACTCTCCGATTATGAACTCGGCGGGATGATATAAAAGTGTTCGTAGCATAACATTGTCAGGAACGCTCACTCCGTCCTCCAGATCTGTCATGTTCTGTTCGACACCTTGATCGACATTGGATGTTTCACCCTCAAGCTGAATTTCCTCCCCCTCAGAATCAGATCCACTAACGTCATATGTAGGCATGGAGTCTGAGTCGTCAGATTCATCATACACAGTGGCTATGACATTCCCATCAGGTTCATTCATAGGATCATTTGCTTATGGTGTCTAATTTTCTGGATGTAGATTTCTCGGACTTGCTTCAGCGTCGTTTGTACCAACTTGTGGTTGAGTAACTACAATTGGTCTAGGAACTTGTTCTTGAGTGAACGATTGTTGTTGCTGATATAGCATCACAATTTCCTCTTCGGTCGGTTTAGCTGGAAGTCTGAAGGAATTCCAAAGGCCCTCGTAGTCAAACAGCCAGGAGTCACCAGGTTTTTGCGTTGGAGTCGTGTAACACTGGCAATCTACGAGTTGCGCATGAATTACTCGGTTTATGCTCGGCAAGTAGTCTCGCTTCAGGGACTGGCATAACCGATGAAGAAGCCTTCCAAAGATCTAGCACCAAACTTGCCGTCTGGGTCTATTACAGTACCTGGTGAACCAAATGGTTCCAACCACTTCAGATTTGGTTTCTGTCGATTCAGCAATTCAAAGCACGTTTTTTTATGCTCCTTAACTGTGAGAACACGATTCATAGTATAACACGCCGAGGCTACAACTTCACTCCAAAAATTTATGGGAAGCTTTGAGTCTACTAACATCGTGCGCGCTGCCTCAATTAGCGTCTGATTCTTGCGTTCGGCCACTCCATTTTGCTGTGGCGTATACGGAGCACTAAATTCGTGTAAAATCCCTTTGTCGTTGAAGAATTCTAGCATCTAATTATTCTTGAACCCTATACCATTGTCACTTCGGATTCTTCTGATCGGCAAGTGGTACAAGTTCTCTAACTTTTGAAATAAAATCATCAGACTTTTGAATACCTCATCTTTGCTCTCCAGAAACATTACCCACGAAAACCTTGAGTAGTCGTCGGTCACAACGAGACAATACAGATCACAAGATATACTCTTTACATTAACTGGCCCAAATAAATCCATATATGGTCTCTCTAGTGGTAACTTGATAGAGTTGAGCAACTTTCTCGGGTGTGACTTTTTCGTCTGTTTGCTTTTCTTGCAACTTATACAATCATCACCCAGATGAAGGTTTTCAAATTAATACTTTCCACCAGATCATTGTGTACCAAGAAATACATCTTTCTGAGGTGTATATGCACCATTTTCCTGTGCCAAAGAATTGACTCTTTTTCCGTTGCTTTCGATACAAAACATTGTGCTTCTTTTGACGTGGTTATTATGACACTCATGTCTAAGACATAGAGGTCATTTTCTCGTGGAGGACGCATCATAATCCATTCCTCAAGAATCTGAAATCTATGCTTGAGGATTAAACACTCTTTGTTATTGAAATGTGTTGTGAACTTCCGATCACATATCTGGGAGATACTAAGTAAGTTAATCTCTAACCCTGCTATGTAATTAACTTTTTCAAATGACACCATCCTGTTCATTAAAGTACCCTTCCCAATAATTCGACCACCTTGATTCCCAACAATCCCTACATAGCCCCCTCTTATTGATTTAACGTCGTAGAGAAGAGCCAACATCCCTGTCATGTGTTGAGAAGCCCCACTGTCCATTATCCACTTTGATATCAATGACCTCGGGAGCCCCTGCACATGAACACACACAATTACTTGAATAGGGATACCCAAGCCTTGCGGTCTTGGGTAGGGTTACGAGTTTAGGTTCACACACATTTACACTTCGAGGAACAAACTTTTTCACTTTCTTAGTGGAAACCGTTTGTTTCTTTTCAACATCAGAAGTTTCCTTTTGTTTCATCACCCATGTTTGCTTCTTCAAAACATTTTTCTTTTCAAAACTTTTTGAACATTCTTTTTCGAAGACTCGCCAGTTTGTTTTGCTGGAACATTCTATTTTACAGGTTTATCTTTGTTGTTAGATTCATTTGTTTTTTTCAAAATCTGTTTTGGAGCAAACATCGATGCTTTTTGTTTAACATCTTCCGATTTCTTCTTTTCAACATATACAAGCTTAGGCGTTTGTTGTGGACATTTTCTCACAATGAGTCAAACTTTACTGCACCTGAAGCACGTCCGACTGACTTTTACAATAGCAGTACCTTCGACCTATTTTTGTTGTGCAAAAAATTCTTCATTTGAATGACATTAAATCTGAGATTCTTTGTCACTTTCTGAACATGTTCCAGGAACAAAGTTCATTTTTTGAACATACTTCGATTTCCCAAACTTCTTCTTCTGATTGTACTTACCATATCCTGACCCATTTCTCCCATTGTTATAATTTCGCTTTTGATAGTTTGAATAGGAGTTCTTAGGTTTGGAATAGTAAGATTTGTCTTTTGTGAAGTTCAAAAATATTTCAGTGCTTAACAAATTATCGATTTCAGAAACATCAACTTCCACCAGTTTAAAAACTTTTTCGACCTTGTTCAAATTCACATTTTGGATCAGAAATTCTTCATCTGAGTACAATTTGTCAGATCTGTTCATCTTATACATCACCAAATTCGGATCATCATTCAGATTTGTACCAGATTTTAGAATATAATTTTTAGGAAAGCTTTCTTCATCTTCCAAATGTGACTTTGAACTTTCATACTTGGTGGAATCACTCTCATTTTCATTTTCAAGAACTTTTTCAATCATATTTTTAACTAACTCCGACTCACAATCCTCGTCAGATTTAGTATAGGTCACGTCTATGTCATCTGGCAACTGATCAGGTTGGTTTGTTTGAACAGATTTTAGCTTAAGATTCAGCGCCTTTTCTACCCCCTGAGTCTTTTTCCGACAGTAGCCTTCTCTCATGGGAGGTGGAACACGATGATAACCCAATCCACTGTTCCCATCCCATATACATCCTCCCGGATTCATCCTTTCCGATCGGTTTCGGGAGGATGTGTTCTAAAACATTTGAAGCAGTTGAGTAACTGATCAATTTCTTGTCTACCTGTTCTGTTTCAATTCTTGATTTTTCTAATTTTTGCTTAACCTCTATAATTTTGTGAATGTGAATATTAATTACTTGTTGCTTGTCCATCACAGTAGCTTTTAACAACATTATTGTAGCATCGGCTAAGATCACGAAATTGATTAATCGTTTTACTCATCTTATCATATTCTTCTTTCATTTGTTTAAAATAAAATGCCAAATGATCGTTATGTTTTTTCTATTCTTGAAATTGTTTATCTTTTTCAATGCATGTTGGTTTAAGTTTTTCGCCTTTTTCAACACATGACATACATTGTTCTGTGCATTTTTTTTAAAGTTCATCCTTTTCAGCACAAGACTTGCACGATTCTGTGCACTTCTTGCACTGCAACTCAGTTTTCTCAACTTTCTCATTTTTCTCACTCTCTACTTTTTCACTCTCTGATTCAACCTTTTTCACTGTCTCGGACTTGTTTTCTACCTCTTTTAGATCAGCCATCATGGCTTTGTCTGCTATCTCTTCCAGATATTCTGTTGTCATCTCTTTCGCTACATCGATTATCTCTTCTACTGATTTCTTCTTTTGTTCTTCATGCTTCATCTCAGTGTATGTTGAGCTGCTATTAAAGAAACCTGTAAAAGAGTTACGCAAGTGAGATGGAAGTATAGATCTAAAAGCTTCATGAACTAAATCAATTTCATCATCATAAGATATATCGAAGCAAATTTCTCCCTCGTCTTCGACTGCTTCATCAAACGCTTGTTCAGGCTCCTCGATGATTTCTGCGAGCATCGCCAAACCTTCGCTTTTCGGGATGTATTTATCTCAATTGAAACCTTCATCCTCTTGAGTCACCACTAATGCCCTGCTTTTCTCTTTTGATGACCCATCTTCGATCTGCGGTCTCGTCATGTTTGGCTGTGGCGTTGTCTTGTGTTATATTGCCTTTTTATAATAATCATCGTTGAAGGGGTAAGGTCCCAAAAACCTCGCTTCGAGTACTTGGGACCATACCACAACCTCATCTTCTAACCTTCTTTAAAAACCTTGCATGGTCGCGCACTGGTCTTACGAAAGGGGACTAAGAAGAAAAACAACAAGCAACACCTGCGCGCCAAAAGGAAACTAATATATCCTTGCGCCTTTCTCCATAACGAACAAGGATGAAAATCCCAGTTGACACTCCCGCTTAAATAATACCCAGACTTGGATACTATTTACTTCACTGATACCACATGATAAGGAGTCACATCGGATTACGGCTGTAATCTTCTAGAAGACTCAATCGTGCACCACCAGACGGTTATAACCGTCTGGGCCATGTGTCATCATCCTGGGCTCCCTTGAAGTCACGATGATGGCATTGAATTAGAGAGAAATCTCCACTTGCCCACTTTCCACATGGAAATACCCCAGCCGTTGATCTAAATAGCGATCCGTGTGCTCTCACGTCAGATTAAGAGAATTAACGGAGGGAAAATAACCGCTTACGGAGTTAGCACATTCCGTCAATATTTCAATAACAGGTTTTCCCGCCCAAACTCCCGGCTATAAATAGAAGAGTAATTCAGGTACAAACTTCAAGTTACTTTCACTTTACTCATACTTCTTCTTCTTCATATTTCGATACTTATTCTCACGCCGGAGGGTGGTCACGGAGAGAACCCCCATTCTCCTCATGGCGAGTCTAACGGTGTCTGTTTTGCAGCTATCCAGAAGAAGAGAAGATCTGTCCCTTTGAACCGAACGAGAGAGAACCAACCCTTCTTATGCAGAACCTAACCCCCTGGATTATCTGATTCCGGTCTTTTATCCAGTGTTTCTTCATTGGCGCCCACCGTGGGGCTCCAACCCACGACCACAAGGTTAAGAGCCTTGGTCATCAACAGAGATTTTTTCAATATTCTCAGGCATAAAACCAGTAGCAGCAGGAGAGGTTCTTACAGGGATCTCTTCAGCAGTCTTCCCTTTCTCTGAATCCCGACCAACAAATTCGGGAGTCTGTGGATTACCAGCACCAACATCCACAACTTCTGGGCTAGTAACTTTCTCTACATCCACAGCAACATCAACAGGCTTATCAGCCTCAAGAATCTTAACCCCAACAGTCTCCCCCGCCTTATTTTCAGGAATTTCAGTATTTTTTACCTGCTCAGCAACGGAGGTGCGGGGAGGAGAGGGCGGAAGATCTTCTTTAACCACAGAGGATGGTTCTGTATGAACAGGAGAATTTGGTTTTTCTGCATAAACAAACATATAAATCAAAACAAGGCATATAAGAGGAAAACAAAAGAGAACGCTTACCAAGAAGGGGATCCACGGTAAAAGCATCAAGGTTGCCCCTCCGGTTAATATTTTTCCTTTGAATCTTCTTCTCAGGCTGACCTTCAGCCTCAACGTTGGCTTGTTTCCTCTTCCCCGCCTTCTTCCTCAATAATTGCTCCGGACTCGACTCTAGGTCGATAGGATCATCAGGGTTTGATGGAGGGATATCAGCAGAATCTTTAGGCTCCGGTTTGGGTCTTCTCGTAACTACAGGCGCAAGACCCTCCAATGAGTCAGATACCACCACATAATAACACCAGGAGACAGAGGAACGGCGCATACCTTTCTTCTCCACTCCCATGTTTTTAGAAGGCTGAGCTTTCTCAGCACCACTTTTCTTCGGCGCAACAGTAGTGGTGGACGCACGTCTTCTCTTCTCAGGGCCTATGCCCAAATTAGACAACTCACCTACTATAAAGCGCAGAAAATAACTCAGCTCAAAAGCGCGAGAAACAGCAAACAAATAGCATCGTGACAACAAACGTACCAGCGCCTGCAGCAGGTTGTGCAGACAAATCATCATTCCGCGGAAGAACAAAGTTCCTCACAATACGATGATACCAAAGTTCCTCATCAGGACCTTTGGGAACTGTAGACATCTTTCCACCTTCTCTTTCAAAAGCAATAACATACAACGAGACAACTACAAGGAAAAAGAAACAAAGGAGAATTAAAAAAAAAGGAACAGGGCAAGCCTCAAAATCTTACCTTTGTCGCCTTCCATATACACCGGCTTATCTTCCCGGTTCATCCTCCAATTCAAGGACTAAGAAGAAAAACAACAAGCAACACCTGTGCGCCAAAAGGAAACTAATATATCCTTGCGCCTCTCTCCATAACGAACAGGGACGAAAATCCCAGTTGACACTCCCGCTTAAATAATACCCAGACTTGGATATTATTTACTTCACTGATACCACATGATAAGGAGTCACACCGGATTACGGCTGTAATCTTCTAGAAGACTCAATCGTGCACCACCAGACGGTTATAACCGTCTGGGCCACGTGTCATCATCCCGGGCTCCCTTGAAGTCACGATGATGACATGGAATTAGAGAGAAATCTACACTTGCCCACTTTCCACGTGGCAATACCCCAGCCGTTGATCTAAATAGCGATCCGTGTGCTCTCACGTCAGATTAAGAGAATTAATGGAGGGAAAATAACCGCTTATGGAGTTAGCACATTCCGTCAATATTTCAATAACAGGTTTTCCAGCCCAAACTCCAGGCTATAAATAGAAGAGTAATTCAGGTACAAACTTCAAGTTACTTTCACTTTACTCAAACTTCTTCTTTATATTCCGATACTTATTCTCACGCCGGAGGGTGGTCACGGAGAGAGCCCCCATTCTCCCCGTGGCGAGTCGAACGGTGTCTGTTTTGCAGCTATCCAGAAAAAGAGAAGATCTGTCCCTTTGAACCGAACGAAAGAGAACCAACCCTTCTTATGCAGAACCTAACCCCCTGGATTATCTGATTCTAGTCTTTTATCCAGTGTTTCTTCAATCGTGAAAAGGACTGACATTGCCCTGAACTTCCCGGTTTGGGCATTCTCTCTTAAAATGTCCCTGTTCCTTACATTTGAAACATGTAACCTTCGACTTGTCGAATCCTAATTTGGAATCAGGACCAGCTAAGCTACTTCTTCCGTTATCTCCAATAACCGTTGTGTTGTCCCCACAACACTCGCCATACACCATTTAATATCGATTAACTCCAACTCCTCCGGATCGATCTGTTTATAGTCCTCATTGGTTATATTCGGGTTGCCAATTTTGCCCACTACCAAACTTTCGTATGATTCGAGGACGGACGCTAGAAACACCATGTGCTGTTTTGCTACAGACTCATTGAAACCCTGTGTGTTCTGAAGGTTAACAACAATGTTACACTGTATCACGTGAGGACTTGGGTTATTTTGGCTTGAGTAGTTGTTGGAGCCTTGAGATGATTGTGAGTTTGGTGTTGGAGAATTTGGTTCAATGTTTGAAAATGATGAGAACCCGCTGCTGCTATTCGAGCTGTTAGAAGAAGATCCTGATGAGTTGTCGGCGCTAAACGTTGTCTGGATCCTCGGGGCTTTGAACACTTGATGGCACACTTCCTTTGTAATAAAATTCACATCTTGTTGTATGTTGGAATTCTGCATTTTCTCCATCTTTCTCTGTTCCAATTCGTGCCCCTCTAACTTCTCGATCAGGATACTGAGAGTCATGCTTTCATATGCTCGACTGTTTTTGAGAATTATCAGATAAGTTGACCAATCTCCGCCATGAGGTAGAGCGTCAGCCAGCTTATACACTAATTCATCTTGCTCTTTATTTATACCCAACCTTCTCATCTCGGTTATCAGATGGCAGTATCTCTCGATTATTTGCTTTAACGATTCACCTCTTAAGCAAGATAATATATCAGACTCCTTTTTTATCAATGTTTTCTTACTTTTCAACATCTCTTTACCGCCTTCATATTTGTTCTTTAACGCGATCCAAATCGATTGTGCGGTTCCAGAGTGTTGTAAAAGAGTAAAGATGTCATCTTTAATTGATTGTTGAAAGTAATTCACCATCTTCTTCTCTCTGACAAAAGTATCCTTTTCTTGCTGATTAAATTTCAGTAATGTTTTCTTTTGTCCACTTTTATTTAAAGGTTCGGTATGCTCTTCTAGGATAGAAAACCAATACTCCATCGAGTTCGCTTGCACTCAGTTACAAAACCTTTCTCGCCAACCGTTAAATTTATCCATGTTCATCAATTTCGGTGGTTTGACGGATGTACCAAGCTCGTTGTCAAGATACAAATTCTGAGCCATTGAAGACGATGATGTTGAAAAGGCGTTATAAAACTCATTTTCCATCTTGTCTAAATCTCGAATTTCGTACAAAATAACCCCTGAAATCAGTCAAACAAGTCAAACACATCAATTCATGCGAATGAAACAAAAACTATACAGACAAATCACTCATGCGAATGGAATTTTAGAACGAATGAAAAATTCCTCTTCATGCGAGTGGGGTCTATTCACGTGAATGGTTCTTTTGTACGAGTTTTCAAGTTACGTGTTTTTGCATATTTTGAAAAATTTTAGATGTTTCTGATTGCGTTTTGGGCCAAAGTTTTCAAGGATTTGTTAAAAACATGTTTTAAACAATCTGTGAAAAATTCAGGTCATTCTGTCCATGGATTCAATCAGAAAAAGATGAAAAAGTAGAGTGAGTGGAAGTGAGAAGTGTAGAAATGTCTTCAAATGCTGAAATCTTGTGTGTAAAGTCTCTGAAGTCGGCCTCCAAGCTCTGATACCACTTGTGAGGACCGTTTCGATCTTGTTAATGCTCAGGCGACCTCAATAAAGTTATTCATATCTTGCAAAGTCCGATTGAATAGTAGACAAACAGAAGATATTATCAATTAGCACTGATTTCAGTGAAAAATATCAAGTACAAACCCTGAAATCAAACCGACAGCGCTTCGCCGTCTGAGTGCCAAATGTTCTCAAATGCTCATACCCTCACACCTATTTATAGACAAACCAATCCGTGCGAGTGACACATCCCTTTTTGTGCAAAGGACTCCTTCGTACGAAGAGGTTTAAACAATACAAATCTGACACTCTAACACATTAACCTATTACATACATGACTTGATACGCTGACGTAGGCTACATACATTATGCACTAACAGATCTCAATAAACCAGCTCCAAGAGTAACATTCTGAAAGTGATTGTCAATCCCAGTAAATGGAACAAATACCATTTTGTACCTGAAAAACACAAAACATTGCTTAAAAGTTCAATAGCAAAAAATAATTACGTAGTATACATATAATTACGTAATGACATACTTGTTTAAGTTGTAAGTTGCATCAAATGACACATCACCAAAAACCTTGAAAGTGTCCAAAGGTGTGATTGATTGGGATTTGTTTATTAATATTAAATAATAAAATATGCTCACAATCACATTTGTGCAGATCTGCCTTTGAAAGAGTCCAATGATGTGAAAGAGTCCAAAGGTGTGAAAGAGTCCAAAGATGTTAATTTGGATATGCAACAGATAATACTAAGTATGGTCCCAGCAAAATCTGTTCTTCGGTTCAGAAAAGTTCTCCCCTTTTCGTCATAAGGCGTGGTCTGACTCTGAACCATTCCTGTGTTTAGGTCCCTACTAAGCATAATTCGTAAACTATGAATGGCTATTTGAAGACTTTTTCAAAAGTTTCTATCAAAGCAAAAAAATGAGAAACGCTCTTACGAGGTAATTCTGAGTTAAACTACTCGTGTTAGCATGGAAGTCATTTTAGATTGCTCACCGGCCCAAAACAGTCCAGTTAACTGTCGTTGACTATCAATAGTATACTCGAAAGAAAAATCAGGAAGAAACTATTTCTTCTTCTTCTTCAGCATACTAACCAACATATCAGCATCAAACTCGTCAATATATGAATTTAAATCCTTTTTAAAGTTTTTAAAATCCACACTAATAGCACCAACATTTTCGAAACCACCATAAATTGTCCTCATTACAATAAAAGCCCTAACAGGACCAATATCAACCTTAGACATATTGCATAACACTTGCATTTGCTAATATGTCAAACTGGACCAATGTTTTCAGTCGAAGATGTTCTAAAGTTGAAGACGGGCGAAAGTTCAAACGGGAATCCAGGTCCGTCAAGTTATGGGGGTCTGTTTAGATATGAGAAAGGAAGACGGGTGTGTGGGTACATGGGAAGATGGAAGGAGGATCGTATGCAACTATTAAGGCTGAAGTATAGAGTATATTCAACGAATTGTGTTTAATTCAAAACATTATCAAACTTGTTGATTGAGAACGACTTTAAAACTGCTAGAGGGCTTAAAGGGGGATATTAAAGAATTATGGATCATCCGCTTAACATTGTTGTGGACACCACTAAGATGATGATGGAGCGAAACTGCACCCTAATTCATACGAGAATAGACAGGAGCCGCTGTGCAGGTCTGTTGGCCAAATTATGCGGAAGACAGTCACAGGAATACATCGTGGTGGAGGAACCACCAGCCCTATTGATATTGTATCTGTTACGAGTTGTAGATCGAGTTGGGAAAAGATCGTCAATGACTGGCTGTTAGTAATCATTTATATAAAAGTAAGGTAGTTAAATTAAACTTCTTTAATTCTTTTGCTTAGACTTGATGCTTATTGTTGGGATACTTAATGCATATAAGTTGATGTCATTCTTATACGATTCTTAGTTTGTACGCAATGTTTCAAGATATGTGATAGAATTACTTAAAATTAGAAACACATCTGAAGGAGCAAATCTTGGAGAGGGCATATACTTCAGCAATTAACATGGTAAACACGACCACACCTCGCCTTCTTCCTCTCGTCTCATATCTGCAAAACCATGAGACACATAAGAAAGGGTCAGAGACCGAAGTCTCTGATCACCCTCTGATGCTCAAGTTAGTGTTGGATTCACCATAGATATTGGTATGTATGTGAGTGTAAGCATAATAGTATGTGAAAGGGAGTTTGCGAAAGAAGATAAGATGTTTTATGTTGATGAGGAGACTTCTATTTGTAGAAGCCTTGCAAGCTTAACCCAAATTGGCCACATCCAAATTGCGCTTATCGTATTGGGCTTTGGTCCATTTGGGAGGGTACCTCAACAAGTCCGCCTGGTCCGGTGTGATGTAGCCGAACTTGCATTATGCTAGACTAATCATTGTCTGGAAACGGAGTGTTGGATCATACGTAATGTGCTTGTAATACTTGATGCAAGTATACAAGTAAAAGGCTCTTTATATTACTTATGAAAGCTTTGCAAGTGATAGATGTTCAAATGAGACCCCAAAACACCTATTTATACATTTTAAGGCTGATGTAGATAGTTCCATATCTAGATAGTGCTATTACAACATTCTTCATGGCAGTGTCTAGATTAATCTAAGTTAATATTCAGATATTTATTCAAAAGTATCATAGTGGAAATATCTAGTACCTTTGATAAAATATTGGTGTTTCTAAGCCCTTCCGAGTAGCTTTGCTGGTCCAGAATGTTGTACCATTCCAGAATATTCCGAATTTATAGCAGAATGTGACAAATGGGTTATATATGAATTATGATCATATATGTGAAATGGACTTAACCTTTAGAAATGTTTTAGTTTTTATTTACATTTTGATATAAATTCTATAAGAGACGGAGTCGTATCTAATATAGAAATTTCGGATTTAAACAAATATCCTTTTTATATATTTCTTTTGCCTATATTTTCTTTTAGATCTTACATTATATTTAGGAAAAATTACAAGTTTTGTCCTTTATCTTTATACCACTTTTCAGGCGGTGTCATTTTTAACGAATGTTGACAGGCAGTGTCCTTTACTAGGTATTCCGTTGCAAATTTAGTCCTTTACACCCAACCCAGTTAAAAAACCCTGTTAATTGTTGACAGGCGGTGTCCTTTACTAGGTATTTTGTTGCAAATTTAATCATTTTACTAGTTATTTTGTTGCAAGTTTAGTCCTTTACACCCAACAATTAACAGAGTTTTTTAACTGGGTTGGGTGTAAAGGACTAAACTTGCAACAAAATACCTAGTAAAGGACACCGCCTGTCAGCATTCGTTAAAAAGGACACCGCCTGAAAAGTGGTATAAAGATAAAGGACAAAACTTGTAATTTTTCCTTATATTTATTAGTTATGTAAATCATGGAACCCATAAATATTACAACTTTTTGATAATAAAATAAATACTACTTGATGCAAACTAACATGTCGAAAACAATATGTATGTTGCAAGAACACTAACAACATTAAGGTGTTTTTTGTTTTTTCAAAGGTAAAATGTCTGCAGTCTACGGACCACATATGCAGACATCTGTAGCAGAAGAGGTGGACTAAACCTCTGCAATCTACAAGAAGAAGACTGTATCTTCTACAGACTGCTCAAAGTAACAAACCTGTGAAGGGGTCGACGGGGGAAGGAAGCCGGATGTGAAGGAGGAAGACGGTGAGGAGGGTGGTGACGGTGAAGGAGGAAGACGGTGGGTAGGGTGGCGACTGTGAAGGAGGTCGACGGGGGAGGGAAGTTGGCGGTGAATGAGGTCGACGTGGGGAGGGAAGGCGGTGGTGAAGGAGGAAGACGGTGGGGAGGGTGGCGGCGATGGATGGGTCGATGGTGGGGAGGGGTGGAGGCGGAAGGAGGAGAGGGGGCTAGGGTTTCATGTTATGTTTTGGTTTTAGGGCAAGAAGAGGTTAGAAGAAGCCATCCTACATCTGCAGCAAGAAGAGGACGCGCAGAGGTTTTTTAATGAAATGCCTTCTAAAAAACAAACACTTTGTAGACCTAAACGTCTGCGCGACACAGACAAAAGAAGACAAGAAGAGCTTTTGTGAAAAAAACACACACCTCCTAACTAAGACATTGTTTATTTAAACCAGCACATGAATTACGACGCAAACTAACATGCCAACAACAATACGTATGTTGCAAGAACACCAACAACATTAATTAAGACGGTGTTTATTTAAACATGTACATGAATTACAATGAAAAAAAGTATTTCTTCATAATCGTATTTAATAACATATTTGTTGGGGAATTTTCAGATTACAGGATGATCAGAGAGGCGTGTAGTCACTCTCAGATCAAATTATTTCGGTGGTTCACCCAAATAATTATTCGGGAATTGTTCTCAAAATTATGAGTTGTATCCGATTGAATTATTCGAGAGAACCACTGAAATAATTTGATCTGAAAGTGAAATCACACCTCTTAGATCATCCGTGTTTACTAAATTCCCCAATAGTTGTTTACATAGTCCAGGTTCTATCTCCTTAGATATTTTTTAGTGACAGCTGGAGTCTTTGCTACACAATAAGCAAAGTTTTGTTACGACATGCAAAGCTTGGTTTTTTTTTTTTACAAAACCAGGTTCCATTACTTTATTTTATGCTTTGTTTTTGGTAAAATCGAAAGACCGAAACATTTTCGAAGGGTCTATGTCTTTCAAGCGCTAAATTTAAACATTGGTACATGTTTTCTTTTAATTACAGGTTATATTCGATGACGCCGTAGAGAATGAGATAAAAATTGAAGAACTAAGGACTAGAAAGATGGTTTCCTAATGCCAAATTTATTGACTTGGAAGCAAAACTTGACCAAGAAGAGGGTTTGGAGAAGTAGAAATTAGCTAAAATCACATAAACTAATCGAAAAAACCAATAGGCTAAGCCATAACTACCGTTTTAAGACAACCTATCTCCCATTAACCTAAACACCTAACAAAATACAAATGCTAATAAACTTAATATCAGAATGTTTTGTCGAAAACATCGACCCAACTAGCAATCATGTCAAAAAGTTGAACCGCCAACCGTGACATGTTTGTTAGATCGATATTAGAAGACGAGTATTTATTCTCTCTCCAAGATAATAGTCACAATTACATAACTACAAACCATCTATTAATCCTTACAGCTTATTTTAATTGACACAATTTGTGGAGATCAAGGTGCCAAAAAAAATGAAATTGTTGCACTCATCACACTCCACAAATGATACTAAAAGTTGGAACAAATTATACATCATCATACTCGGTAAATCCATCAATAGCAAAGCTAAGGTAGGGTCTGAGAAGGGTAGATGTAGACAGCCTTACCTCTACCCCGTAGGAATAGAGAGACTGCTTCCAGTGAGACCCCCGACTCGATTGTAGTTTTGTATCAAGCCTTGGACCTAAGACACATAACACTCAAACAATCGGGAACAAATTATACATAAAGTGGTGATTAATCAACACTACCATATGCTATTTTCTCCTTTCTTTGGCTGTTCACAACAAATCTCACCAAAATAAAACAAAATGGTCTATACATTATTAGCCAGTCTACTAGTATTGCAGCTTGTGACAATTTATAACCACCCTCCAATTATCTACAAAATGGAGCGTTTTGCTACATTTTGATGGGTGAACTTCGGGTTCGGATGAGTTAAACTTCCACGTCATTCTAGTTCTTTCAGAAAATCGACGTTATCAACAAAAACCTGCAAGATATTAACAAATTATCAAAATACGATACAAAGAAGTGTTTTGTGAGTCAATGTGAACTTACCGTTTTCCAACCATCTGGATCCAAACACGCGGTAATTTTGGTGCTAATTCCCGGTAAGGGTCCTGGTTCTCTGGTAATTTTCCCGCCAAAAACTTTAATTGCTTCTGCGGTTTTATAAACATCGTCCGTGCCTATTGCTATCTGTTTATTAAACAAAAAATTGGTTACAAAATCTAGTATGTTAAGATGGTATTCCATGATATAATTGCAATTGAAAAAAAAAAGAGTAAAATGCCATTTTCGTCCCTGAGGTTTGGCCAGTTTTGCGATTTTCGTCCAAAGGTTGGTTTTCTGCATCTGGATCCAAAAAGGTTTGAAATCTTGCCATATTCATCCGGCTCATTAACTTCATCCATTTTTCTCCGTTAAGTCAGGTGTATTTCCGTCTTTTATGTTAACGGATTCAGTACGGATTCGGTCAGGTGTATTTTAGATGCTTGTACATAAAGTGAAAAAGACCGAATTGCCCTTTAAATTAACAAAAAAAAACGAAAATACCCGACTTAACGGAGAAAAATGAATGGAGTTAACGAGCTGGATGAAAATGACAAGATTTTAAACCTTTTGGATCAGATGCGGAAAAACAAACCTTTGGACGAAAGTCGCAAAACTAACCAAACCTCAGGGACGAAAATGGCATTTTACTCAAAAAGAAAAGAAGAGAAGATATATCTTTATTAACCTGAGCATAAGCGTTTCCTTTGTCATATTTTGTGACCCCATAATTGTAAGTCAACTCTAGTACAGCGTTTTTATCTTCTGGTCCATAACCCATCATTGCTATGGTGTACTGCAACATCAAATATTTGTTTTGTGGATATTAGAAATGTTTAAGTCTTGTTTATTTGTTTAAGAAGACGATAAATGTTCAAGTTATAGACATTTTGGGTGACAATTATAAGTTTATAACATTTGGGAACTGGTAACCACATAGTGATGAGCTCGGCACCGTACCGATACTGAACCGCAAGTACCAATCCTGAAAATGCAAAAAGTGGGTACTGAATTGGTATCGAAAATGGTTCGGTATGGTACCGGTGCTTGGTACAAAATGACCAAGCCATCTGTCACATTGAATAGATATAATATAGGCATATATATATATATATGGGGGAAGGTTAACGTACAATAGCTCCTTAATGTGCGACGGTACGCGACTTAATTACGCATGTTCATTTGTAAAATTACGCACGTTATAAATTTGAAACCCTAATTATGCATGAAGAAGAAAATCACGCATGTTCAAAACACAAATCACGCATAGGTTGGTTTTTACCCTAATTATGCATGTTATATCATAATTACGCACGTTATTTTGTTGGTCGTGTACCGTCGCACATTAAGAGACTTTTGTATATTAAACTTTCTCTCTCTCTCTCTCTCTCTCTACATATATATATATCGCTAATTTGTTAATTTACCTTGTATTCAGGGTTGTCCTTTCGGCGAAGGAGCTCCATACCAAACGCCTAAAGTATACACATGATTAGGTTAGCTCACAAAAAAGAGATTGAATATGATCATTAAAAAATTCTTATTTACAAAAAACCCTCGAACCTTCTCATGAAAAGCAATGGAACGATCAAGATCTCCAACACGAAGCATTACTTGACAAAGGGGTTCAGGAGTGGGACCCCTTTCTAGAAGTTCAAATTTATAACCATCCGGATCTTCAATAAATGCAATAACTGTTTTTCCACCTTTGACGGGACCCGCTTCCCTAGTTACAGTGCCACCCTTAGCCTTTATGAGATCAACAGTCTTGGCAACCTGCAAAACCCCAACAAGTTATTTTATTAAATAAGTTCTTTTTGCTATTTGTATAAACAGCTTTTGCTTCTAAGTATCTTATAATGGGTCAAATAATAATAAGCTGTGAATAATCAGTTCCATAAAATTACCTATTTATCCTTTTTAACATAATTTGACGTACATTTTACTTCTACTTCACAAAATTCCTCCCCATTTTTCACAAATTGCCATTTTATCTATTATTTTCTTTAGAGTAAAGTACAAGGTTGGTCCCTGTGGTTAACCAAAATTTTGGATTTAGTCCCTAGTTTTTCAAAAGTACGTGGATGGTCCCTATGGTTTGCACTTTGTCACGTATTTAGTCCCCAACTTTTGCCAAAAGTACACAGACGGTCCCTATGGTTTGCACTTTGTAACGCATTTAGTCTCCAACGTTTAGTGACTAAATGAGTTACAAAGAGCGTACCACAGGGACCATCCATGTACTTTTGGCAAAAGTTGGGGACTAAATACGTGACAAAGTGCAAACCAAAGGGACCATCCGCGTACTTTAAAAAAACTAGAGACTAAATCCAAAATTTTGGTTAACCACAAGCATCATCTGTGTACTTTACTCTTTCTTAAATAGTTAAATGATCAGAAAATGTCTAACACTTAAACAAGTAATCATCTGATTGTTACAACTTAAACAAGTCAGCATCTCATTTTAAAAACCGACTCCGTTTTCCACAAATTTGTCTTCATGGTCATGTTATCTATTAATTTCTTAAAACTAAGAAATTGTCAAACATACAAACAAGTGATTATCTGATCATTACAACTTTACAACTTCGAAACACTCAAACAGCACAAGCACATCCAAAGTCCAAACACTATCTTCTACAATCCGTTTTGTTACAACTGACTCCTATTATTCAATATCACATATTCCTTTCAAAATGCATATCCAAACACACCTATATCTAGGATTAAGACCTTACGCACTAAAGCAGTAGCTTGGTTTTTTTTGCTGTATATACGTCAACTACAAGAGAGATAATAAAGCTTTTTTTTCTATAAAGAAGACACGTTATATAGAAATGAGTAAGGCCAACTTAAAAAATACAAAAGCTAAAAGAATTAATCAGCTTAAATCAATCAACATCATGGAAATTGACAGTGTATATGCAGATGAAAGAACAGATAGAAATCAACTGGTAAAATATTCACTCACATCATCAACCGCAATGCCAAAATGACCAAATGCAGTTCCGATGTCGTATTTATCAACTCCATAATCTGGCAACATGAATGTACATTAGCCATATGCAAAGAATTCATACGTAACCACTGGCCTAATAAAAAGTAGTTTGAAGATAGTTTACTATATGTGAGTTCAATCACAAAGTGAGAATCTTCCGGTCCATATCCAAGAAACGCATTTGTGTATTTCTCCTCAGGTACGTCTCGTTTTCTCAACAGTTTCATCCCTAGGCACTCTGTATAGAACCTGCAAACACATTTCAGGCGTATCCACATATTAGTTATTAACAAAAAAGATTAAAAAAAGAGTCAATTACAAAAATCGTCCTTTATGTATGTCACTTATTGCAAACTGTGTCCTTTGTCTTCAATAATTATAGAAAACGTACTCGATGTTTGCAAACCCTTGCAAGTTATGTCCTTTAGCCTTAACTCAGTTAATTTTTGTGGTTAAATCTGACCAAATGGACCCCACATGAGGGTATTTTTGTGGTTAAATTTGACCAAATGGACCCCACATGAGAGTAAAATGACCAAAATACCCTCATGTGGGGTCCATTTGGTCAGATTTAACCACAAAAAAATAACTGAGTTAGGGCTAAAGGACATAACTTGCAAGGGTTTGCAAACATCGAGTACATTTTCTGTAATTATTGAAGACAAAGGATACAGTTTGCAATAAGTGACATACATAAAGGACGATTTTTGTAATTTACTCTAAAAAAATAATATGTAATATAAAAAGTTACTTTATTGTTCTGTCCAAGTCACCAACACGATAAACAACGTGAAGCATTCTTCTCTTGTCGCTTTTTACCCATTCCAACGCATTTTCTTGCGTAGTTGCTGTGCTTCCTTGAGCCATGTTTACTATTGTTTTAGACGCTGATTTACTGTTTACTTCTTGTCTAAATATCTTAAAAGCTTTAAGACCGAAGTTTTTTGATTGTGGTCCCACTGGACAAAACATAAAAAGCCACATGGTAATATAAGATATTAACAGAGTAACAGACTATGAACTACCACTATATAATATATATCAAATGAAAGTCTTCTGTTAAATCTATTTATCATCACAGATATACAAAATTAAGTTCAGTCAGCCTTGCTTTTTTAAGCACCTTGAGTGCGCTGGCTGCCCCATCGACAACTATGCATATAAACAATATAAGGTTATATTAATTCCACTAATCAACATAATGTTATATTAGCTTCTGTCTTATATTCGAATAAATTCCTACATGTTCTTCAACAGCAAATCGAACGGAACACACAAATTTCCACAAATGCACTAAAATCCGTTAACTCGTACGCATAAAGCCATAAACTAAACCTAGTTATACAAATTCAAACCAAAACACAATACATACAACCCTACCTATCCACATACACACAAATTAGATGCTCAAATCAACAACAAAATGCAAAACCTATTCATGTCCATAACTTGCAAAAATGCACTAAAATCCGTTACCTCATACACATAAACAAAACCTAATTAAGCAAATTCATGTCGCAATAGAATATACTCACTCATATAAACAACCATATCAATCCACAATTCCACATACACACAAACTAAACACTCAAATCAACAAAAATAAACAAAACGAAACAAAACCTATTCATATCCATAATTCACACTAAGGCACAAGAATTCGTCAACTCGTACGCATAAACTAAACCTAATTAAGCAAATTCAACTCACAACACAATATAATCATATAAACAACCATATCAATCCACATAAACACAAACTAACCGTTCAAATCACCAATAAACAAAACAAAACCTAATTCTATCCAGAAATTCATACCAGTGGAGCCAAAGTGAAGCGAATTGAACCGCGAAGAAGCATTAATCACGCCGATGCTGCCAATGAACCGAGCAGTGGCGAACGATGCGATTGTAGGACGAATCGCTGACGTCATCGGTAAAATCCGCACCATTTTTGTTCAAGAAGTTTCACAAATTAGAAGCAAAAACGCAGAATATAGGTACGATTTGAGGTGATTTTTGTGTGTTTATGTTTATCAGTTTTTGTGAATGAGAGAATTTGGTTTTTGTTCGAATACGAAAGCTGACGTATGAAAGGATGAGTGTATACGAGATGTCGAGTAGGGATGAGCTCGGTCCGGTTCGGTACCGAACCGGTACCGGTACCGAAAGAACCGGTACCGAAAATCCTCAAAAGTGGGTATCGGTACCAGTACCGAATATACCCAGTTCGGTACCGTTCGGTACCGGTATTTGAGGGTAAAAACGAGCAAAATACCGGTACCGGACCGGTACCGAAAATGTCAAAAGTGGGTACCGAATCGGTACCGAAAAGGTACCCGGTTCGGTAAATTCGGTACCCGTACCGGTTCGGTACCGGTACCGGGTCCATTTTGCTCATCCCTAATGTCGAGATTCACATCATCTTTTTTACCCTCTAATTTCACTAAAAATAAATACATTTTAAGTAAGTTACACTTTTCGTCCTTACGTTTATAGCGGATTGCAATGGATAACATTTAGCTTTAATAATTACAATAACAGTCTTTTGTTTAGAAAACTCACTAGCTTACAACCCCGTATATTACACGGCTTGAATAACGAAAAATGTAAATTATAAACTTGTATATAATCATTATTAATGAAATGACTTATTTAGATAAATTAGTAAAACAAAAGAACAGTTATATTTTCGTTACTTGTACATGTGATTTGATACTTTATTAGTAATTATTGTTTATATCCAAATAATATATTTTATCTTAACAAATATATATGGTCAGGGTAAAATAAAAACTTCTACGATTTGTGAGAACTTAAAGAACTCAACCTTACAAAAGGTTTTTTTTGAATTTTTTACAGAGGGTGTGAATGAGCGGTTAGAGACTCAAGGTGTTAAACCTTTTGATTTTGGATTCAAGTGGTTAAAACCACTAAAACATAGGGTCTCAAAAAGTAATTTACTATTAATTAAATTTGAAATTATACATTTAATCTCTAACTATATTAAATAATATTATACTTATTATATTATTTGATACATTTATATTTGTTATAGATAATTGTTAATTAAATTTGAATGTAGACGTTTATCTCTAACTATATTAAATAATATTATATTATATTTTGTGTATAAAATTAATATCTAATACTATTATTAAAAGGGAGGAGGCACCAGAGAGTGACACGTGTCCAAAAATTTTTTTTGTTTATTAGTATATGAAGATGAAGATTACACTCTACTTCCTTTGACCCTAACACGATTATAATTTTCAGTTAAATATGACACGTGCATTGCACACGAAGGTAACAAAAATAAAATATATATATATATATATATATATATAAACCCAAAACTCTCCCACAAACCCTGAAAACTCAAATCCCTTTCTTCCTTCTTCTCCACTTACCCACCATCACCACCACCACACCATCACCACCCGCCACCACACCACTGCCCACACTCACACCACCCCGTCGAACCACTACACACCACTACCACCATTACCGTCCCCTCAATTTGAACCCTAGCTTGGGTCGTCGGAAACCATCACCTGTCGCCATCACCAGTCTAGCACCACCAAGGATATATCCAGGTTCGTCTGATTGATAATGTTGCGAATATATGATTACACAAACAAGATGTTAAGACTGATTAAACGATGGTGAATATTGGATATTTTAGATTTCCAGTGTTAAACTTGAGGCAGTATTCGTTTCAGACTTTCAATTGTTCATTTGAAATGTTTTAGGTTTAATTCTTGTGTGTATAAATGCTGCAGGACTGTAATTTTAGTTTTGTGTTTATATGAATTGTTAACTTCATTGTGTTTGACTTATGATCAGAATGGCTTTGACTGCTAGTCAATTAGCAACAGGGACCAACTGTTTGCAAACAGATGTTGATAATTTTGGTTTAAATGCAACAAGGGCAACTGCTAGGTTTCAGATTGGGGGGACGGTAATGGTGGTGGTGTGTAGTGGTTGCGACGGGGTGGTGTGAGTGTGGGTAGTTGTGTGGTGGCAGGTGGTGATGGTGTGGTGGTGGGTAAGTGGAGAAGAAGGAAGAAGAGGATATGGGTTTTCAGGGCTTTGTAGGAGAGAAATGGGTTTATATATATATTTTTTATTTTTGTTAAAGATACTTCTAGAAATACTAAACTACCCCTAATGTGCAATGCACATGCTATATTTAATTGAAAATTATAACCTGGTTAGGGCCAAAGGACGTAGAGTGTAATGAGTTTTCCAAATAAATGACAGTGACTGTAATTATTGAAGTTAAAGGTTATCCATTGCAACCTTCTACAAACATAAAGGACGAAAAGTGTAATTTACCCATACATTTTCTCTACCATTTCAATTAAATAATACCTTTTTATACTTGTATCCTTATCTTTTCTCCACTCACAACCACTCTGAAATATATTAAAAAATTATAGAGGGTGAACATTGTCCTCTCAAATTTACAGATGAACAGTAACAGTTTCTCTCTCCTCTACTCACAATCACTTTCAACCACCTACAATCATTTTTCATAATATAAAAAGCTCCCTCACAGAATTTGGGGTACAGATTGTGAATGCTCTCAGCTCGGTATCGTACAGATACCAAAAATACAGATAGTGAAAACCATTAAAAACGGGTACCCGTATCGATATTAAAAGTGTTTGATATTGTAAAAATGGGTACTCATATTGATATTGAAAGTGTTTGATATCATATAGTACAAAACTGATGTCAAATAAAAAATACAGATTCCGAAAAACGTCAAAGTGAGTATGGGTACCCGTATTGGTATTGAAAGTATTCGGTACCATATGGTATGCCAGTGGCAGAGCTTTCATAGTGTTTTACATCTGCATTCCACTAGATGTTTTTCGTATGTTGTTTTAAACTTGCATATACAGAATACGTTATTAGTATGGTGTTTTAAACCTGCATTTCCACGTGATGTTAGAAACTTGCATTTCCAGAATACGTTCTTCGTATAGTGTTTTACATTCTGCATTCTCAGAATGTGTTCTTAGCATGGTGTTTTTGGGTATTCTTTTGGTTTATGGTGTTTTTTGGTATTCTTTAGTTCGTTGTGTTTTATGTATGCTGATGATGAGACACAATTCATGTCATGGTGTTTTAGCATTAGGTTTATCATGCGATTACTGATAAAACACAATGACGAAAAAGGTTTGTTGATTACATTTATAAAACATTCTGAACTTTGAATTTTGATTTTGATCAATGCCTACGATTAAGAAGGAAATGGCGTTAATTGTGGAGAGGTTAATAGTAGTTTCTTTATTTAAACAATATAAAAGGACAATATTACCCATAATCTAGCCAAATTAGTCAAAAAATAAAAATAAAACATAATTTACATTTTAAGCCTTTTTTTATCTCAACCATTAACTCCAAGATGTAAGAGTTTAAAACACTTCTCACAAACTACCCCTTTTTATACTAACCTCGCCCTTATTAGATAAATAATATTAATATGTTTTACTTATTAGATAAATGCATGCCCTGCTTGCGGTATGCGCATATAATGTATATATGTGTGGGTGCTCGGGGGGGGGGTGAAAGTGTAATAATTTTAACGTTATTTTACTAATTTCGTGAAAATAATGTTAAAAGAGGGGGATGGTTAATCATGCATCATGTAGTGGCGTTCATAGCCAAAAGACAAAGGAGTACATGCACTAATTGGCCTTTGTCTTAATTGCCGAGTGTTATATGCCTTATGTTCAAGGTTTGATGCAAAACTACAATCGAGTCGGGGGTCTCACTGGAAGCAGCCTCTCTATTCCTACGGGGTAGAGGTAAGGCTTTCTACATCTTTCTCTCCTCAGACCCTACCTTAGCTTTGCTATTGGTGGGATTTACTGAGCATGATGATGATGATTTATTAGATACAAAAATTAGGAGATAGTTATATTATTAATGAGATAAATGATATATATTATATAATTTATAAGACAAATATAAAGTGTTATTGTTTGAGTAAGAGCATCCACAATAAGACCCACTAAAAACACCTAAAAACATGTCCAGTCAGCTGCCACATCAGAAAAACACTCACCCTTCAAAAACATCAAAAACTCACCCAATAAAAAAACACATAAAAACATTGCCAAATCATCACCATCTTTTTAATTTTTAACCACACATTTACACCACTTATTCTCTCTCTATATATTATATATATTAAAAGTACATGGGTCCCATTATTTACTCATTTTTTCTAATTCTTGGAGAAAAACACCACCCAAAAAATGGGTATAAAAAACATGTCCCATAATAAGAAAAACATGAACATATGCCACATAGACATATAAAAAAAAAACACACCACATAGACATATAAAAACATGAAAAAATAGCTTATTGTAGATGATCTTAGAGTGTAATAAGTATTGCACCTATAAATACCTGAGGTCTCCAAGGGTTGGGGTTACACCATCAAAACTTAAAAAACACACCAAACATCACCTCCGTCCGGATCCACCGATTGTCGCCGCAAGACTACCGCTAGCCGTCGTAGACACCTTCGATCTCCGCCCAGCTCTGGCAGCCTCCAATCGGTCTCCTTCGGCCTCCGACGCACAGTGGCAGTGACGCTAGACACCGTCGCCATCGCCGCAAAGTTTCGATCATAGCTGAAAACTGTCTGGTTTGACTGAATTGGTTAGTTTGACCTGGATTTTGACAGGTTTGACTTTTGACCGTGAAGTGTTCTCGGGTCACACATTCCGGTTTTCAGGTTTTCAAGATTCGTGTCAAGGAGTTGATTCGGGATCTCGGTTCATGAAGAAACGTCAACTAGCGTGACGGTTCCTTGGATCAAAGTGTGAGGCTTAGGGTTTTCGTAAAAGGTTATTTTTCAAAAACCTTTATGGTTGTTTTAACGGTTGCAATTGGATCACTGGAACAATATTGTTTTTTCAAAATTAAATTGTACACCGACAAATTCCAAGAGTGGTATCAGAGCCGCTTTTGCATTCATTTTAACATTATTGTTTAAATTGATCTATGTTTTATTTATCAAACTTTTTTTTACAAAAGACCGAGCCTTTACCTTTTTGTGGTTGTAATTTATATAAATTGAGCACTGAATCATCTGAGTTGTTTGTAGAAATGGTTTCGTTGTTAATCAATTAATGTTTTTATTTTTTTAGGGTTATTTGGAACCCCGTTGTAATAGATAAGTTTTATTTGTTTTTATGTAAAATTGTTTATTATAAATTATAAAACCAAAGAAGACAAATATTAAAGACCGAAGATGATACAATAGGATAAGGGGTGGAGATCGATGGCTAAGTGGGAGCTTGCAGGAATTATCCCATTAGACCTATTCGGTTAAGCGTTCAATGTTCGGTTTATTGTTTAATCTAAATATATTTATTTGGTGGTTTATTTTTTTCATAATCGTGCTTGAATCATGTATAAGCATACATGAGAAGGGGGAAGTGCAAGTGTCACTAGCAGGAAGAGTAATTTTGTCTTTTATCAAGTGAATTAGTTTTCCTCTTGATATTCAAACGGCTATAACTTTTTCATACGTTAATCTTTTTAAAAAAATATTACACTGTATTAACGAACATTTCATTCTCTTTAATTCGAGAAGTCGTTTGAAATGCTTGTTAATATTTTATGGAATTAAAGATAATTAAATACTCGTTAATACAGTGTAATTAACGTATTAAAAAGTTATAGCTATTTGAATATCAATGGGGAAACTAGTTCAGTTGAGAAAAGACAAAATTACACCCATTCCTGTCAATGACACTTGCCACTTTCCCCTTCTCATGTATGCTTCATATAGGACTTCTGTCTTACACATGATTCATGCACGATTATGAAAAAATTAAACCACTGAATAAATATATATTTAGATTAGAGTTAAATGTCATTTTAGTCCCTGTGGTTTGGTCCATTTTGCCAGTTTAATCCAAAGGTTTCATTTTTCGTCTATGGGTCCAAAAAGGTTTCACTGTTGTCATTTTAGTTCACTGGGTTAATGTCACACCCCAACCAATGGCGGAATCATCGGGGCGCGGCACTAGGCGAATCAGATTGCTCAAGAGAATCCATAACAACTATATTGCGATAATATTTAATACATTCGTTATCCCATACTAACAAATAATACAATCACATAAGTTATCACAAATTTCTTGTCCTCTCGAACAATATAAATCCGACAACCTAGATTTTAGTTGAGTTTCTAGACTCCCTAGCTTAATTTGATATAGTCTGCGATCTTACCTGCAACATACGTTAAAATATTTGTCAATACAAAAGTATTGGCGAGTATACAGGTTTGATAAGTATAGCATAGTAGATTAAAAGTGCTGCGAATTTCCACATGCATAAACGTAATACACGACATATATACTCACAAAACTGATACTACCAACTAAGTCCTCGATGCTCGAATGTACGATGGCATAACTAGACCCCGTCGGGCGCAATAGTACTATACTAGTCGTGGTGGGACGTCGCGAGTATAAGCCCTAGCACATATGCAACCAGCATCACGTATATCTATGCATAACAGTTATTCGCAAGTGATAATTCGATTGATTGAATATTTCGCTTGATAAGTTCGATTTGTTAGAAACGTATGTTACACCCAAAATTCGATTAAAAAGGGGTCAAGTATACTCACAGTGCGTATTTAGCGGGAATACAACTTGTTTGAGTCGGTTGCGAGTATGTCTGTATTGATCCTTGAAGAATAGAGTAAACGGTATACGGTTAAGCGAGATTAGCCTTGAAAAGTTACTCATTAGGTCGAATGGTTCTCATCCGTGCGGATTGACATATTATCCGTCCGGATGACAAGTCATCCGTCCGGATGACATGTTATCCGTCCGGATAACAGGTGATCCGTGCGGATGATGTGTGATCCGTGCGGATATTGTGTCATCCGTGCGGATAAGTGGTGGTACGTGCGGACAGATGTAATGCGTGCGGATTGACATGTCATCCGTGCGGACATATGTCATCCGTGCGGACTGACATGTCATCCGTGCGGACAAGGGTCATCCGTGCGGACTGACATGTCATCCGTGCGGACAAGGGTCATCCGTGCGGACAAGGGTCATCCGTGCGGACAAGGGTCATCCGTGCGGACTGACATGTCATCCGTGCGGACTGACATGTCATCCGTGCGGACTGACATGTCTGTTTCGCACTCTGAACACTGTTCCCGAGTGTTTAACGGAAGGAAATATGTTCGTTTTTACTAGGGTAGTGTAATTTCGCACTAACACTTGAAGTTCCGTCAATTCCGACTCGTTCTAACGGCCGGGAATCACCCCGTTCCATTAGATCTGGCCGTTCGTGATGGTTCTTCCTGGTTAACTCGAAATCGCACAGATTTAGATGAGATTTGTCATTAAAACATGTGGAAATCACCCGGATCTGAGTCGTTTGTAGTGAAATGAGACCCCAACTTGAAGTTCATAAGAACTCTTGGTGACATCACCTCAAAACGCCTCAAATCCGCAGATTTCACGGTTAGAATTTGAGTCTTGAAAGATAGAATGATGTAGAATCGAGTGTAGATTGTAGAAGTACAAGTTTTAGGTTGAAATCTTACCGGAATCGCGAGGAATCGAGAGAAAAGGGTCTTGGAGCGTGTTTGGTCGAGTAGGAGCTGTCACATCACTGTTCAAGTGATGTGACATGGTATTTATAGGCAACAGAGGAGAAGAAGGGGTTTCTGGCCCGGATTGCCCGTGCGTGCGGATGGCCCATCCGTGCGGATGGCCCATCCGTCCGGATTACCATCCTGACGCGTTGGACTTCTCCGTTTTGATCGTTTTGATAGTTTTTGAAGTGCGTACCTTCCATAATTAATTTATATTATCATTATATTGTTATTATTATTATATATATATATATCACTAGGGGTCGTATTTACGTATCCATAATCCAAAGTTTCGATAATTAACAATCGGTTTCCGATTCGAGTATGCGATTATTAGCGACGGACTGACGGGGTACCGTTTACTCGTATTGTCATCATCGTCATGACGACTGGAGCTACAGCACTCACCCGAGGGTCCTTGTTAGCGTTAATCGTTTACGTTCGACACATCATGGCCACTGAGGAGGGTAGAATAGGTCCTCACTCAATGCCTCCGTGAGTGTTAGTGTGATAATAGTGTAGCATTCTGACATTGTATTTCGAAAATATGCGATTATCCTTCGAATAGCGATATATATACGATATGGTTACATTATGATCCGAATCTCTGGTGCCAGGCGTAACGAGTATAACGAGTAGTAACAACGCACAAAAGTGCGGGTTGTTACAGTCTCCCCTACTTTAGGAAATTTCATCCCGAAATTAATCCAATAGGTCGACTTCTAAGAGTTGATCTTGTATACGTAGCGATACAGCGAGCGATTGACCGTAAGTTGACAGCGAGAACGTTTCGAATAAGAGAAATCGACTGCGATAGCGAGAAGGCGACGTAAAGACGAAAGTATTAATCCCACGAGTTGGCATTTCAAAGTACCTTGTCTTGTGTAGAATTCGTTAGTTCGATGCGATTGTAATTTGAAAGGCTCCCAAGACGTAGAGTTAACTGAGTCGATCGTTAGCCAACGTTACAAGAAGCGTTTGTTTTAGATATTAAAAAGGGATTTAGGATGAAAATCTTTGAAAATTTTCCTTTTAACGTGCGGTCAACAGAGTCGATGTTAACCGACGTTGCAAGGAAGTTTAAGTTTCTAACATTTTAAGGAAGTCGAAGATGAAAACAAGGGTTACGAAAACTCTCCTATGACATGGGTTCCAGCTGAACTCGATGTTGAACCAATCATCTCAAGAAAGTCTTGTTTTTGATCTTGAAAAAGGTTTTAAGGAAAAATTGAACTCATGAAGCTTCCTTTCAACATGGAGTTAAGCTGATTCGATGTTACCTCCACATTGTGAGGAATTTCACTTGTTCCATGGTTTTAATAAAAGTTTTATAAAAATCAGTTTCAACCTTTTGGAAAGGATGATTTAGCATCAAGCCCCACTTGGCACCTTCCCACGAAAGTTTGTTAATATGTTTAAAACACTTATATATAGGAAGTACCAGCGGCGTATCCACCATGCTTTGCCCATATTATTTTCGTTTCGTGAGGCAGTGTCAGGTGTGCCGATATGATTCGGATAGTATTGCGTTTACTCGGCCCAATCGATAGAAAGTCGGACCGCGCCTAAGATAGGATCGAATAGATTAATCCAGCGAGTTGATAAGCGAGAAGCGAATAGCGCGTTTTCGATTAGATTCCACATTTCACCCACATGGCACGTTTCCACGGGGGTTTGCTAACATGGCTAAACACCATGCTTAACCAGGTTAGCTTTGTCTCGTGAAACGGTGTCATGTGTACTTAATACCATACAGACTGCAATGAACACCAAGCGAGCGATAAGCGGTACGCGAATAAGCGGTAGACTATAGACGATAAGCGATAAGCGATTAGGTGATTAAGCGATTAAGCGATTAAACACGAAACACTGGTGATGACGGCGATGATAAACGAATTACAATAATCGGTAGTTGCGTTGCAAGCGATGGAGGTATGCGATTCGATTTACGTGGTTCGGTTTGATTGATTAACACCACAGAATTTAGCTAACATCAGACCCCACATGGCCTGTTTCCACGAAAGGCCGCTGATATAACTAAAACACCTTGTTTTAACCATATGTGCTTCCTCTCGTGAGGCGAGGTCATGCGTTCTAACTTAGCACAAATATCAAGGATAACGGTATAACGATAGATTGATACACAGCAGGCGATAGAGATTCACATAATAAGCGATAGAGATTTCGAGATACACATAATAAATGATTGCGATTAGTCGAGTTTTGTTTCGAGTAAGCTTAACGTTACGTTGCGACGCATCACGGTTATCGAGGAGGGTAGAATAGGTCCTCACCCGATAATATCGTGAGCGTTAGTGTGTTTGATGAGATTGCTTGCTATAGACTTACGACCAGTCTTGCGTTGATGCAATTGTCCTGCGAGGTAGACTCCCCAGAGTCCATCGATGAGGCGATTGCATTGCGTTTGCCGACTTACGACAAGTCTCGCGATGATGCGGTTTGTTACGCCTTGCGATTGAGTGTAGTGTGTTGAAAATAATCACAATAGTATATAGGTCTAATAACGTTCAACTCCATGTGGCACTTTCTTCACAGAACTTCGGTAGTATGATGTAACACCTCAGAAATTCACGTCCTATAATATGTTGACACGTGTCATAAAGTTTAAACGTGTGAAAGAAATATTATGGAAGGACTAAAGATGACAAACATGGAAAGTATGTAAATATACGTATTCTAAGTGTCAACTGTGAATAAATATAATGTACATTAACCCTACACGATGCTCATACCTTCAAACGAATAAATCATGGATCATACGAAGCTAAAAGTGAGTGATTTCAAACTACAGGGACCAAATGTGTCAACATGTTTAATTTATACCTCTGAGTGACCTTTTGACAAACCCGAAGCTTTGTAAATATTAATTATGCTCATGGGAATGCACCATAAAAATTTCATAAAGTTTGGTTAACGTATGAGAAAGTTATGATCAAATTCGTGTGCGAAGTGTTAAAGCGTAAACGTTGGAAGTTAGGACTTTTCGGGTAAAAATAAAGTTACCCGGGGACTTGGCAAAGTGGGTATATGTTTTAAGGCCTTATTAGATCAATTATAAGGGTTTACCATGCAAGAAATCAGTGCCTATTCGAGTTTTGAAGAGCCAAGGACTGAATCGCAAATGAAAGCACAAGTTGCTGATCTGCCTGTCGTCGCGCCGCGCGAGGGGTCCCTCGCGCCACGCGAGGGATGCCCAGCTCTGCAAAACGTTGCTGTTTGTCTGACATGGCTGATATGCGCGACCTTTACCCGTTTTTCCACTTCTCCTGGCCCCTAAAACACCCCCTAAGCCTCTAGGACACCTGTTGATCGATTGTGGGCACTAATAGACTTGTTTGTCAATCAAATGTGGTGTGTGAAACCACTATATAAAGCCCTTCAAGTTCACAACTTTTCCTCACACCTTCTCCTGCATTTGTGGATCATTTCTGGAGCTATCAAGCAGCCTCAAGTGATCAATCTCGTGCATAGGACTCTTGTAAGTCTGCTAGTTCTTGTTTAGTTGAGTTTAGCTTGTTTAATTAGCTAAAAGTCAAACCGTCGTAATTACGGTTTGACTTCGAGATTAGTCAATAATGGCTCAGTCATATCTCGAATTAAAAGTAGTTATGAGTTGGTATTTATGTGGGTAATAAAACCTCAAAAGGGTTTCCCCTGATCACCACTCTAACCAGGTCTAATGTCGGGTCAAACTTTTAATTAAAAAGTCAACATAATGCTTAAAATGTCATTTATGCATAATTAGCTATCTAGAACATATATAACCTGTTTGATCATTGTTATAACTTAGTAATTAGTGTAAGAACATGTCCAAACCTGTTCAACCCGACTATTTCCTATTTAGACCCGGTTCGGAACCGAAAGTCACATAGTTTGACTTTCACTTTGACTTTCAGTTCTGACCCATTTAGGCATGTTTTAGAAATGCCTCAGAGCTTTAATTGGATTAGGTTACTTGTTAGAACAACCCTCTGTGATTATACACCTTGGTTCGTTAGTTATCCAATTAATATGCATGTTTCCGTTAATTGCTCATATGTTGACCGTTATGCCCTTATTGCCATAAAACGTGATTTATGAAAATGTAAAAGTGTAGAAACCTTTGTTACTGATATATAGACTTGTATGCAAAGTTTGACATCAGTTTGACTTGTAGATTAAGAGTTATGCTCATTATCGCAAAACTAATGCTTTATGTTAATAAAATGGCGTAATTAGCGTATAGCCTAGTTAAACATACTTTTTGGTATCAAATCTTTTACCCACTGATGTAATATATTATTTTGGGATTTTTAAAGATTTTTAATTAATTTTAGGCTGAGCATAACTCGTAGTCGTAGGCTTAATCCGGTAATTGTCGGTTTTGCCCTTACGGGCCATAAAATGAGTTTTACATATCTAAACGACCCCAAACCTTTTGCCACTGATTAGTTATGATAAATAAATTATTTTAAGCCTTCTGGAAATATAAAAATATCAGATTTAAGTATCAAACCCGGTAATGGCCTTTAATCGCCTTATTTAGCGTTTTTAGCGCATAGTATGTTTTAAAATCATATTGGACATACCCGGGTTGATACCTACTGATATAAGAGGAAAATTATAATATTTTAACAGTAAGCAAAGGTTGATAAACTCAGACTTCAGTTTTGAGCTTTTCGGCTTATGTGAAATTACCAAAATACCCCTACGGGGCCTAGTTTGGTTAAAAATGATAAATTTCACATACATGCTTTAACCTACTGATGTAACTTAACAAATTTAGTATATTTTCTGATTACATCAGACATGTAACTCAGGATGTCACTTAAACTCTTTTATAAACTTTTAAATGACCAAAATACCCTACGGGGCCTAGTTTGTGTCTAAACACGTTTCGGGCATAACGAAAGACACCTTACTGATGTCGCCACATATTTGAGACATAATTAACTTAGGAAACCTGTATATAGCTCTCATGACTACCCGTCACGCTTATTACGCGTACGGTTCGGTTTATGTAACAAGTTTACATAAATTAGCCGAAACGGGTCAAACCTTAACAGTTTTATCTCAAAATCCAGAATGTGAATAATAAACCCATATTAAACAAGTCTTCAAACTTGTCGGGTCTGAATCACATTCTATCCGGTCTTCGCTTAATCGTGCGTACGAACCGTATCTTGAAACTAGCCGGTCTAAGCTTAAGCTTAATAAAAGACCCATTAGCACTCTAATAGGTTATATTAAACCTTCGTTCCAGATTAGGAGAAACAGTAAAAGCTACGTGCATTCTACTTATTGTGATTTATACTTGCATCAGGTAAATACTTTTAACTTATTTTCCCTATACGGGCTTGGGTTACGGTACATAGCGTACCGCTTGATCGAGCACCAAATCTCCACATTAAGTGGGTAGTTGAATAATTTGATCGGCTCATTTAAATAGTCTTGTTTACTTTACAGCCTTTGGGGGGTTAATGATCATGTCCCGGATATCGTTGGCATCATCTTACGAGATGGCCGCGACCTGAGCACGGGGTGTAGGCGTACACCGTCCGTGTATAACTCAATGATGTGGTGTGTCTATTGATCTTTAACCCGGACTAGATCCGGGCTACTGAACGCATAAGTAACATGTAATTCGTTCACAAGATTATATTATTAAATAATTCTCCCAAGTTAAATAAAAATGTTTATGCCATGTGCATCCAAACCAATTTTAAATCATTTTCCAAAATGAGTCAGTTGAATGTATTTACCAGTGTAAACTGACGTATTTTCCCAAAAAGACTGAATGCAGGTACTAAACGAAATTTGGCTGGATTGTCTCCTAAGCATCAATAAAAAGTCTCACAAGCTTAGGATGCCAGAAGTCTGTTGAACCATAAATGTTATTTTGTTTCGATCCTACTGTGGATAAACTTCTGGATATTGTTACATTGATAAACAATATTAAATTCGGTTGTATCATATTTTAAATTTGCTTCCGCTGTGCCTAATAATATTGTGTTGTTTGACTAATACGTTGCCAACCACGTCACGATACTCCCCCACCGGGCCCACCGGTGACACGTGGAAATCGGGGTGTGACAGGTTGGTATCAGAGCCAACACTGAGTGAATTAAACACTAGCCTTTTGTGTTTAATCTCAGTTACACAATTGCACATATCTAAACCTTCGAGTCTAGACTTATAACATAGGACAAATTCCACTTATTCGGGTTTTTGTTTTGTCCTTTAAATTTCATATTTTTGTTGTTGTTATCTTATGCTGTGTTGACAGGACAAAAATGCCTCCAAGATTCTTCAGGACACGAGGACGAGGCAAGGGGCCGGTCACCGCCCCCAATGAGCATGAAGCTGGACCTTCGCAACGGCGAGCTCCATCCAACACCGAGAGTGACGACCCTCGTGAAAACCGAAGAAACCTGTTCGAGCCGGCCAGACGGTCGGTTTCGCATACTTCAACACCTCCTGTTCTTAATCCTTATGAACCCAATAACCCTCAACCGTCCTACATACCACTTCAACGATCCCTATCTCATCATTCATATGGTGACCCCACACCCATCTTCCGAGGCCAGTTTAATCCGGCCAATTATTTACCAGAACCCGTGGGTTTCAACCCACTAGGGCTAGAGGATCACTTCTCTGGCGATCACGCTAACGACATGGACGAGGATACTGACCCCGTCATGCCAGCAAGTGGCACTCCAAACCATCCGATCGAGATCTCCGACGGATCGTCTTTCCACGGATCACCCTACGGTGGTCCAGACAGTTTCCAAGCCTTGTTTAATCAGCACGAGTGGTACTATACACCTTCTCACCACTCGTCGTCTCATGGGCAGCAACAGCAGCAACAGTCACCACAGCCGCAGCCGCATCATCAAGATTCTTCCGAGGATCACCGGTTTGTGGCAGTTACGCCACCACCTCCACCGCCACCAGTTCAACCGGCACCTCCTCAACCGCCAAGGCGTAGGAGAACCGGTGCCCGCATATCGGCACGACCAGGGAATTTCCATCTCAGTTCCCCACGACAGTCAAGTGCTAGTCACTACCCGCCATATCAGGAGGACCCACAAATGGGTGGACCTTCCAACCCCGCGATGCCGCAGCCGCCGCCAATGGGTTTTGACAACCCAATCCCAGCTTATACCGGTTCCATGGCATACAACCCGTTCGAGCCGCCAGTCCACCACAACTATGGATATGCAGAGGCTGACCCCTACTTGATGGCAGCTAACTACAATGCCCTGCAACCAGAAGGACCATACGGAGCTCCATGGGGAGTTGAGTACCCAACACAAGGGTACCAGATACCACCTAGGCCTATCATACGGACTCATTCGCAGCCACCTAGGTTCCCCCACCTGAGCATGAGGAACTCCTTCAGAGGCTGGATCAGGTGGAACAGGAAGTGCACAGGGACCGTAGGGAGAGGCAGACATTCTTCCAAGGATTAGTGGGATTGATCAAGGGGAAGAACAAGAAGGATCATTGAATCCTTCCATTTTATGTAAGCCCCTGCGTGGGTGTATTTGGTTGTTAAGCCCCTATGTGGGTATGTGTGTTGTATGTTTGTTTTGAGCCCCTGCGTGGGCCTATCTTTCTATTTTCCGTTAACCCCTGCGTGGGTATGATGTTTAGTTGTTAAGGTCCCTGCGTGGACTAGTTTGGTTGTTAAAGCCCCTGCGTGGGCAAGTACTTGTTTAAAACCCCCTGCGTGGGTAATGGTTGTTGTTGTTTGGAAAAGACCCGTTTAGGGCAATATGTAACATATGTATAATAAATGGAATGTTGTTTTTATAAATTTCATGTTTGCCATTTTGTGCATAAATATTTACAAATGAAATAAATAAATTAAAATCATTCCTTTTAATTTAATATGCCTATGTAATTATTTAATTAAGGATCTTAAAGTGTGAAACCTAGCCTCGTGTCAAATATAAGACCGGGCCAAAATGGTAAGACCTGTTTAAAAGATTCAATTCCCTGTTAACATCTTAAAACATGTTAACATTCCTGGCAGAAGTGATTCGTTAAAATCACATGTCATTTCTATATATATAAAGATTCTTTAGAAGATTCCAAACCCAATTATATGATCTCTGAATCATGGGTTAAGATCATCAATTAAGATGATCATATTTTACCATACGTGGTAACATGATGCCTACGGGCCCAGCTCACTTCCATATGAGCCAAAAGACAGTGGTAGCTATGACTCCCTGGCTGAAAAGGGTAATGAACTAGGTTCAAACCTTAAAAGTCTTGATTCTCTGAAATCATAGCTTATAGTTTAAATTGTCCATGTGACCAAGCCTTATGTGCTAATATATATTGTTATTGTTTATGTTTAGGATAAATTTTAATTGAAATCCTAAATTAATACGATTAATAAGTTAACCAAATATGGTCTCTGTTTACCATGGTTAACGAATTACCCTAAGGGGTAATTCCATAATAAACTCCTAAATAAAATATTGTCCTTGTTTTCTGCAACAGTTCAATACAAATGGCTAACTCAAATGAAGTCAATAGCCATCCAGTGGAGCCAAATGAGAACGCCCAGATTACGTTAACGGGTGCCGAATTAAAAGCAATCATAGACGACGCTGTTACTCAGGCTTTGGATAGGCAGTATGAGGAATACAGTGGTACTCGAAGTAGGACCCACTCTGCATCACATTCAAAGCCCAGGACACATTCTGAGGCTCATAGCAAGCCTCCTCCCAAAAAGAATGGACCCAAGAAAGATGGTGATGACCGTCAGTCCACCAACCATCAAAGTATCCCATCTCAGCATATAGTACTGCATCAAGAACCCCGTAACAAGGGTTGCTCCTATAAGTACTTCGTGTCTTGTAAGCCCAGGGATTTTACTGGGGAAAAAGGAGCCGTCGACTGTATGACTTGGCTGGACGAGATGGACACGGTGGTAGATACCAGCGGGTGCGTTGAAAGGGATATAGTTAAGTTTGTGTCACAGTCCTTCAAGGGTGAAGCATTGGCATGGTGGAGATCTCTGATGGAGGCCTCCGGAAAGATCCCGTTGTATAATATGTCGTGGGATCAATTCATTGCCCTAATCAAGGAAAATTTCTGCCCTCAACATGAGGTGGAGAAGATAGAATCTAACTTTCTATCGTTGGTGATGAAGAAACTCGACTGTCAAGCTTACCTGACAAGCTTCAATACGCTGTCCCGGTTGGTTCCCTACCTGGTAACCCCGGAGCCAAAAAGAATCGCTCGCTTTATTGGTGGTTTAGAACCCGAGATCAAGGCAAGCGTAAAAGCTTCACGGCCAGCTACCTTCAGGTCTTTAACTGACATTTCCTTATCCCTCACTCTGGATGCGGTCAGGCAGAGATCGCTGAGGAATAAGGAGGCCGAGAAGAGGAAGCGTGAAGATGATGGTTCACGAAGGTCGAACAAGAAACACCGTGGGAACGGTGATAACAAGAAGGGATCTGAGTCGAGGAAGGATGGGCATAAGTCTGATGAGAAGCCCAAGTGTAAAATTTGCAAGAAGCAGCACTATGGAAAGTGCAGACTGGAGTCGAACTCTCAGACTCAGTCAAAACCCTTTGCTTGCGGAATTTGCAAATCCACGTATCATAAAACCCTGGATTGCAAAAAGATAAAAGACGCAACGTGCTACCGTTGCAATGAGAAGGGGCACATCAAGACCAACTGCCCGAAATACAACAAGAAGCCTGAGGAGGCTAAGAAGACTAATGCCAGAGTCTTCAGAATGGACGCGAAAGAAGCTGTGCAAGACGATAATGTCATAACAGGTACATTCCTTGTAAATGATGTCTTTGCAAGAGTACTTTTTGATTCAGGCGCAGATAAGTCTTTCGTAGATCATAAGTTTTGTAAATTGTTGAATTTACCTGTCAAAACCTTAAATGCAAACTATGATGTAGAGTTAGCAGATGGTACCATAGAAACCGTCTCTACTGTGTTAGATGGATGTGTTATATCCATTAAGAACCATTCTTTTCCTCTGTCTCTACTTCCCTTTAAGTTGGCTGGTTTTGACATAGTTCTGGGTATGGACTGGTTATCTCATAACCAGGCCCAAATTATCTGTAACATGAAGCAAGTAGTGATAAAGACTCCGTCTGATGAATCACTTACCATTCGGGGAGATACCCAGTATGGGCTGCCTGAGCAGGTGACTATGCTCAAGGCTTCCAAGTGTTTGAAAAAGGGGTGTGTCATTTACATGGCGCAAGTGATTATTGATGAGCCTAAACCAAAGATAGAAGACATCCCTGTCATTTCTGATTACCCAGAAGTGTTTCCTGAAGATCTACCTGGTTTACCACCAGATAGACAAGTGGAATTCAGGATCGATATCATCCCCGGAGCCGCACCAGTTGCTAGAGCACCATACAGGTTGGCACCCACAGAAATGAAGGAGTTGCGGACGCAGCTAGATGAATTGCTGACTAAGGGTTTCATTCGACCTAGTTCATCTCCTTGGGGAACGCCAATCCTGTTTGTCAAGAAGAAGGATGGGTCGATGTGTCTGTGCATCGACTATCGCGAGCTTAATAAAGTCATGATCAAGAATAGGTATCCTCTGCCCAGAATCGACGATTTGTTCGATCAGCTTCAAGGGGCAAGTTACTTCTCGAAGATTGATTTGAGGTCAGGCTACCATCAGTTGAAGGTAAAAGATGAAGACGTTCACAAGACTGCATTTAGGACTCGTTACGGTCACTACGAGTTCCTAGTGATGCCTTTTGGGCTCACTAATGCACCAGCCGCGTTCATGGATCTCATGAATCGCGTCTGCAAGCCTTACTTAGATAAATTTGTTATCGTCTTCATCGATGACATCCTTATTTATTCTAAGAACCAAGCTGACCATGAGAAACACCTTCGATGTATTCTCAAACTTCTACGTCAAGAGAAGCTCTATGCCAAATTCTCTAAGTGTGAGTTTTGGCTACGAGAAGTCCAATTTCTTGGACACGTGGTCAGTGAGCGTGGCATCCAAGTGGATCCCGCTAAAGTTGAAGCTGTTATGAATTGGCAAGAGCCAAAAACACCTACGGAAATTCGTAGCTTCCTGGGATTGGCAGGATATTACAGGCGTTTCATTGAAAATTTTTCAAGGATTGCTGCACCCCTAACCTCCTTAACTAAGAAGAAGGTTAAGTTTGTTTGGGGCCCTAAGCAGCAAGAATCCTTTGATATTCTGAAGCAAAAGTTGAGCAACGCCCCAGTACTGACACTGCCAGATGGAATAGAAGAATTTGTGGTTTATTGTGATGCTTCGCACACTGGCATGGGGTGTGTGCTTATGCAGAAAGGCAAGGTGATTGCCTACGCATCAAGACAACTGAAAGTGCATGAAAAGAATTACACCACCCATGACTTGGAGTTGGGTGCCGTTGTATTCGCACTGAAGCTTTGGAGGCACTATCTTTATGGTGTCAAATGTGTGATTTATTCTGATCACAAGAGCCTCCAGCATCTGTTTAATCAGAAAGAATTAAACATGAGGCAACGCCGTTGGATGGAGACCTTGAATGACTATGATTGTGAAATCAAGTACCATCCCGGCAAGGCGAATGTAGTCGCCGATGCCTTGAGTCGGAAGGAAAGGGTTAAGCCCATCCGAATTAACGCCAAGCGCATGGAGATAAAGAATAATTTGATGGAAAGGTTGTTAGCTGCACAGAAGGAAGCTGTGTTGGAAGCTAACTATCCTAATGAAAAGTTAGGAGTAACTGAGGAGCAGTTAACTCTCAGCAAGGACGGAATTTTACGGTTAAACGGGCGAATATGGGTTCCAATTTATGGAGGACTTCGAGATGTCATCCTCCAGGAAGCCCATAGTTCCAAATACTCCGTTCATCCTGGAGCTGATAAGATGTACCAAGATTTGAAGGCAAATTATTGGTGGATAGGCTTGAAAAAGTCTGTAGCCGCCCATGTAGCAAAATGCTTGACATGTGTGCAAGTCAAAGCCGAGCATCAGAAACCGTCAGGTTTGCTACAACAGCCTGAACTTCCTACGTGGAAGTGGGAAATGGTAACTATGGATTTCATCACCAAGTTGCCAAAGACAAAGAAAGGCAATGATACAATATGGGTCATAGTTGACAGACTGACTAAGTCAGCTCATTTTCTACCCATCAAGGAGACTTATAGCTCCGACATGTTAGCCCAGTTATATGTTGATAAGATTGTAGCCCTACATGGCATACCTGTAGCTATTATCTCTGACCGGGATACTAGGTACACGTCACATTTTTGGAAGAGTTTCCAACAATCTTTGGGCACACGTTTGAATTTTAGTACGGCTTATCATCCTCAGACTGACGGTCAGAGTGAGCGTACTATTCAAACGTTGGAAGACATGCTACGTGCATGTGCGATCGATTTGGGAGGTAGTTGGGATAAGAACCTACCGTTAATCGAATTCTCCTACAACAATAGCTACCATACCAGCATTAAGGCTGCGCCTTTTGAGGCATTATACGGTAGAAAGTGTAGATCGCCAGTTTGTTGGGCGGAAGTCGGAGAAGTCCAGTTATCAGGACCAGAAATCGTGTTCGAAACGACGGACAAGATTGTCCAGATTCGTGAAAATCTCAAAGCTGCCCGAGATAGGCAGAAGAGTTACGCTGATCCAAATCGCAAGGATTTTCACTTCGAAGTAGGTGACAAAGTCCTACTTAAAGTCTCGCCCTGGAAAGGGGTGATGCGATTTGGTAAGAAAGGCAAGCTAAGCCCGAGATACATAGGACCTTTCGAGGTTATCGAACGTGTCGGGTCAGTTGCCTATAAGTTGAACTTACCGGAAGAGCTCAGTGGAATTCACAATGTGTTCCACATCTGCAATCTGAAGAAGTGTTTCGCTGACGAATCACTGGTTATACCACATACAGATGTGCATATAGACGCGAGCTTAAAATTTGTTGAAAAACCTTTGTCGATTGAAGATCGACAGGTAAGGAAGCTTCGAAGGAAGCATATACCTTTTGTAAAGGTCAAATGAGATGCCCGTAGAGGTCCCGAATACACGTGGGAGGTTGAATCCACGATGAAAGACAAGTACCCTTACTTATTTCAGTAAATCTCGGGTCGAGATTTATTTTAAGGGGGTGAGGATGTAACACCTCGGAAATTCACGTCCTATAATATGTTGACACGTGTCATAAAGTTTAAACGTGTGAAAGAAATATTATGGAAGGACTAAAGATGACAAACATGGAAAGTATGTAAATATACGTATTCTAAGTGTCAACTGTGAATAAATATAATGTACATTAACCCTACACGATGCTCATACCTTCAAACGAATAAATCATGGATCATACGAAGCTAAAAGTGAGTGATTTCAAACTACAGGGACCAAATGTGTCAACATGTTTAATTTATACCTCTGAGTGACCTTTTGACAAACCCGAAGCTTTGTAAATATTAATTATGCTCATGGGAATGCACCATAAAAATTTCATAAAGTTTGGTTAACGTATGAGAAAGTTATGATCAAATTCGTGTGCGAAGTGTTAAAGCGTAAACATTGGAAGTTAGGACTTTTCGGGTAAAAATAAAGTTACCCGGGGACTTGGCAAAGTGGGTATATGTTTTAAGGCCTTACTAGATCAATTATAAGGGTTTACCATGCAAGAAATCAGTGCCTATTCGAGTTTTGAAGAGCCAAGGACTGAATCGCAAATGAAAGCACAAGTTGCTGATCTGCCTGTCGTCGCGCCGCGCGAGGGGTCCCTCGCGCCACGCGAGGGATGCCCAGCTCTGCAAAACGTTGCTGTTTGTCTGACATGGCTGATATGCGCGACCTTTACCCGTTTTTCCACTTCTCCTGGCCCCTAAAACACCCCCTAAGCCTCTAGGACACCTGTTGATCGATTGTGGGCACTAATAGACTTGTTTGTCAATCAAATGTGGTGTGTGAAACCACTATATAAAGCCCTTCAAGTTCACAACTTTTCCTCACACCTTCTCCTGCATTTGTGGATCATTTCTGGAGCTATCAAGCAGCCTCAAGTGATCAATCTCGTGCATAGGACTCTTGTAAGTCTGCTAGTTCTTGTTTAGTTGAGTTTAGCTTGTTTAATTAGCTAAAAGTCAAACCGTCGTAATTACGGTTTGACTTCGAGATTAGTCAATAATGGCTCAGTCATATCTCGAATTAAAAGTAGTTATGAGTTGGTATTTATGTGGGTAATAAAACCTCAAAAGGGTTTCCCCTGATCACCACTCTAACCAGGTCTAATGTCGGGTCAAACTTTTAATTAAAAAGTCAACATAATGCTTAAAATGTCATTTATGCATAATTAGCTATCTAGAACATATATAACCTGTTTGATCATTGTTATAACTTAGTAATTAGTGTAAGAACATGTCCAAACCTGTTCAACCCGACTATTTCCTATTTAGACCCGGTTCGGAACCGAAAGTCACATAGTTTGACTTTCACTTTGACTTTCAGTTCTGACCCGTTTAGGCATGTTTTAGAAATTCCTCAGAGCTTTAATTGGATTAGGTTACTTGTTAGAACAACCCTCTGTGATTATACACCTTGGTTCGTTAGTTATCCAATTAATATGCATGTTTCCGTTAATTGCTCATATGTTGACCGTTATGCCCTTATTGCCTTAAAACGTGATTTATGAAAATGTAAAAGTGTAGAAACCTTTGTTACTGATATATAGACTTGTATGCAAAGTTTGACATCAGTTTGACTTGTAGATTAAGAGTTATGCTCATTATCGCAAAACTAATGCTTTATGTTAATAAAATGGCGTAATTAGCGTATAGCCTAGTTAAACATACTTTTTGGTATCAAATCTTTTACCCACTGATGTAATATATTATTTTGGGATTTTTAAAGATTTTTAATTAATTTTAGGCTGAGCATAACTCGTAGTCGTAGGCTTAATCCGGTAATTGTCGGTTTTGCCCTTACGGGCCATAAAATGAGTTTTACATATCTAAACGACCCCAAACCTTTTGCCACTGATTAGTTATGATAAATAAATTATTTTAAGCCTTCTAGAAATATAAAAATATCAGATTTAAGTATCGAACCCGGTAATGGCCTTTAATCGCCTTATTTAGCGTTTTTAGCACATAGTATGTTTTAAAATCATGTTGGACATACCCGGGTTGATACCTACTGATATAAGAGGCAAATTATAATATTTTAACAGTAAGCAAAGGTTGATAAACTCAGACTTCAGTTTTGAGCTTTTCGGCTTATGTGAAATTACCAAAATACCCCTACGGGGCCTAGTTTGGTTAAAAATGATAAATTTCACATACATGCTTTAACCTACTGATGTAACTTAACAAATTTAGTATATTTGCTGATTACATCAGACCTGTAACTCAGGATGTCACTTAAACTCTTTTATAAACTTTTAAATGACCAAAATACCCTACGGGGCCTAGTTTGTGTCTAAACGCGTTTCGGGCATAACGAAAGACACCTTACTGATGTCGCCACATATTTGAGACATAATTAACTTAGGAAACCTGTATATAGCTCTCATGACTACCCGTCACGCTTATTATGCGTACTGTTCGGTTTATGTAACAAGTTTACATAAATTAGCCGAAACGGGTCAAACCTTAACGGTTTTATCTCAAAAATCCAGAATGTGAATAATAAACCCATATTAAACAAGTCTTCAAACTTGTCGGGTCTGAATCACATTCTATCCGGTCTTCGCTTAATCGTGCGTACGAACCGTATCTTGAAACTAGCCGGTCTAAGCTTAAGCTTAATAAAAGACCCGTTAGCACTCTAATAGGTTATATTAAACCTTCGTTCCAGATTAGGAGAAACAGTAAAAGCTACGTGCATTCTACTTATTGTGATTTATACTTGCATCAGGTAAATACTTTTAACTTATTTTCCCTATACGGGCTTGGGTTACGGTACATAGCGTACCGCTTGATCGAGCATCAAATCTCCACATTAAGTGGGTAGTTGAATAATTTGATCGGCTCGTTTAAACAGTCTTGTTTACTTTACAGCCTTTGGGGGGTTAATGACCATGTCCCGGATATCCTTGGCATCATCTTAAGAGAAGGCCGCGACCTGAGCACGGGGTGTAGGCGTACACCGTCCATGTATAACTCAATGATGTGGTGTGTCTATTGATCTTTAACCCGGACTAGATCCGGGCTACTGAACGCATAAGTAACATGTAATTCATTCACAAGATTATACTATTAAATAATTCTCCCAAGTTAAATAAAAATGTTTATGCCATGTGCATCCAAACCAATTTTAAATCATTTTCCAAAATGAGTCAGTTGAATGTATTTACCAGTGTAAACTGACGTATTTTCCCAAAAAGACTGAATGCAGGTACTAAACGAAATTTGGCTGGATTGTCTCCTAAGCATCAATAAAAAGTCTCACAAGCTTAGGATGCCAGAAGTCTGTTGAACCATAAATGTTATTTTGTTTCGATCCTACTGTGGATAAACTTCTGGATATTGTTACTTTGATAAACAATATTAAATTCGGTTGTATCATATTTTAAATTTGCTTCCGCTGTGCCTAATAATATTGTGTTGTTTGACTAATACGTTGCCAACCACGTCACGATACTCCCCCACCGGGCCCACCGGTGACACGTGGAAATCGGGGTGTGACATATGATAAAGCACACCTTGCCCGACCCCTACTACTTTCATCCCGTGATTTGGTGTCACCTTTTGTCAAAACGCTATGGCACCTTAGAATTCACTACGATCACCTTGCACTGACCCAAATAATCCCGTGTGCACCCGCGATTAATCGATCCTTGCACGTTTATCGTACCTCGTTCCAAAAGTGTAGTGAGGGTAAAACACATTATTTCGTGATATAGTATGTAGTATGTGTGTGAATCTAGTCTAAGTGCGACGATTAGAGAGTGAAAGAGAATACGAGGGCAATATTGAGTAATAGAGTAGGTTCAAAGCTTAGAAATAAACGTCGAAAATCGTATCATTACAACTTTATCCTATGCTTGCTAGATGTCTGATGCTGAAGACCTTTGCTGGAGCTGTTGTTGTTGTACTCAAGTTCACGGTTCGATGTGGCAGTTGCGGGTGAAGTGACCGTAACGGTTGCAGTTATTACAATAGCGACAGTCTGCCCCAACTGGATGATGATAGGTACACGAGTAACACTGAGGATGAGCTCCAGTGTAGGCTCGTTTTGGAAACATCGGAACTGTTCGAAGAGGTTCCGGTTGCAGCAGTTTGGTTGTTGATGAGCTCAGGCTTGAAGTCTTTCGTTTGCGGCTGAGTTCGTCGGTGTCTTGCGAAGAGATATCGTCGTCGGAGGATTCGTCTGAAGACTCGCTTGCGGAGTCTTTGGCTGATTTGTCGGAAGATCCGTCGGCAGATTTGTCAGAAGAATCGGCAGCAGATCCGTCCGAAGAATCGTTAGCAGGTCCGTCAGAAGAATCGTTAGCTGATTCATTAGAAGAATCGCCAGCAGATTTGTCAGAAGATTCGTCAGTTGATTCATCGGAAGATTCGTCAACATGTTCGCCTGAAGGATTACTGGCGATTGCTTGATGAGCTTGCTTTACAGGATTCCTTGAGAATAATCCTTCCATGAGTCGTTTGTTGTTGATTTATGCGGCTAAGCGGTATATTTCTTCGATGGTAGCAGGTCTTGCAGCTTCGACAAAATCACCCACACACTCAGGCAAGCCGCGAATGTACTTCGAAATGGCTTTTTCTGAAGTGTTAACTTGACCCGGGCAGATTATGCTAAGCTGTTTGAACCTTGCGGTGTAGCCAGCATTGTCACCTTCGGTTTGCTTGATTTCCCAAAACTCGTTTTCTAGTTTCTGGATTTCATGAGGGGGGCAGTGCTCTTTCTTCATGAGCTCTTTCAGCTCATTCCAAGAGAGAGCGTAAGCTGCGGAGATCCCACGTTTGTTACGTTCGGCAGTCCACCAGTCGAGTGCTCGTGATTGAAATACTCCGGTAGCACAAGTAGTACGGAAACTATCGGGACACCCACTTTGACGAAGGGTAACTTCGATAGAATCGAACCACTGGAGTAGTTGAGTCGCACCTCCTTCACCCGTGAACTCCATCGGGTCACAGGCTTTGAAGTGCTTGCAGAGAAAAGTAGATTGCGGCTCTCCTGTCTTAACGTCTTCCGAAGCTCGAGAGTGGCTGAGAGAGTGCACTCGAGTGGCAATTTGAGGACTAAGCTTACTCACTTCCTTAATCACAAGTGATGCAATCCTCTTATTGACACTTCGTTTGGCTTTCCTCTTAGCTACTCGTCTCGAGGTAGATTTGTTGGAAGGCATCTAGACAGGAAGAGACTTGGAGTGAGATTCGATCATAATGATTTTTGAGTTTTGCGTTGCGATTGAGCGCGTTCAAAACTTGGTGCGATAGTATAGTAGTAATACGAATCACATAGGAGCCACGTAGGAAACACGAAATTCCTAAGTTCTCACACATTGACTTGTTTGTTTATACGTATATATATATATATTTATATAGATGTAATTTGTAATCATGCACATACAGGTCGATTTAGAATAAGCGAGGTCGCGTTGAAGTGAGAAAACGAGAGCGAATGCGTTAGATTATGCATTAGTTTTGTTGCGAACATTCGGATTTCGTTTTAGATTGCGATGGCTGTGCGAATTGTGTGTTTATAAAGTAGGGAGTGAAAATCGTTAAATCGAGAAATCGATAACATATAAAGCGTAATTACGTTCATTAAAGCATAAAATCAGCGAATCGTAGGTCGAGTAAAACATTCAGAATACCTCGGGTGTTTAGGCGTCGACTACCCAAGGTAACCCAACTATATCTAACAAGTTCGAGCATGCGCGTTGACCTAGAGGACTTCATGCTTCCACTGGGATGCAGCTCATGGCATTCGTCTTCCTAGTCATCGCGTGGCTCGAGTTATCGTGATAGTCGAATCCTTGGTGAGAGCTTTTGAAAACCAGTTTATAGAGAGTGGGACGACTTATTAAGGTACGGGTTTCACCCCTGACTTAACAGTTTCGTTCCTAATTGTGGCTATGCTCTTCGAATAAATTCGTGAGTTCCACTAGATTTAGAAATGGAGACTTTTGTCGAGATGTGGATGTCACTCCTAACTCGATGAAAGGTTCTTGTGCTAGCAAGATGCGCTGAGTGAGCAATCCTATCGAGAGTTCTTGGTTTTCACACCTGATCTCGACTGGATCGCTCGGTTTCGTTATGCGAGTATTTTCGAAAACACGTGTATTGTGTCGGCCTTAGGAAAGGCTAAGTAGTATTTCAGCCTTAGGAAAGGCTTCTTCGTGTAAAGTTGTAGTATGCGGGGTTCACACAAAGTTGTATCTTTTAGCAATTTCGATCGAGAGTATCAAGTAGGCCCGATACAAACCCTACTGGGTTCGTACGAGTCGGCCTGTTGGTACTTAGACTATAGACTAGGTCAATTTCTAAGACGTCGACCCGGACTAGGTCGAGTCTGACCTAATTCCCTATAGTTATGGCTATGATACCAATCTGTCACACCCCAACCGATGGCGGAATCATCGGGGCGCGGCACTAGGCGAATCAGATTGCTCAAGAGAATCCATAACAACTATATTGCGATAATATTTAATACATTCGTTATCCCATACTAACAAATAATACAATCACATAAGTTATCACAGATTTCTTGTCCTCTCGAACAATACAAATCCGACAACCTAGATTTTAGTTGAGTTTCTAGACTCCCTAGCTTGATTTGATATAGTCTGCGATCTAACCTGCAATATACGTTAAAATATTTGTCAATACAAAAGTATTGGCGAGTATACAGGTTTGATAAGTATAGCATAGTAGATTAAAAGTGCTGCGAATTTCCACATGCATAAACGTAATACACGACATATATACTCACAAAACTGATACTACCAACTAAGTCCTCGATGCTCGAATGTACGATGGCATAACTAGACCCCGTCGGGCGCAATAGTACTATACTAGTCGTGGTGGGACGTCGCGAGTATAAGCCCTAGCACATATGCAACTAGCATCACGTATATCTATGCATAACAGTTATTCGCAAGTGATAATTCGATTGATTGAATATTTCGCTTGATAAGTTCGATTTGTTAGAAACGTATGTTACACCCAAAATTCGATTAAAAAGGGGTCAAGTATACTCACAGTGCGTATTTAGCGGGAATACAACTTGTTTGAGTCGGTTGCGAGTATGTCTGTATTGATCCTTGAAGAATAGAGTAAACGATATACGGTTAAGCGAGATTAGCCTTGAAAAGTTACTCATTAGGTTGAATGGTTCTCATCCGTGCGGATTGACATATTATCCGTCCGGATGACAAGTCATCCGTCCGGATGACATGTTATCCGTCCGGATAACAGGTGATCCGTGCGGATGATGTGTGATCCGTGCGGATATTGTGTCATCCGTGCGGATAAGTGGTGGTACGTGCGGACAGATGTAATGCGTGCGGAATGACATGTCATCCGTGCGGACAAGGGTCATCCGTGCGGACTGACATGTCTGTTTCGCACTTTGAACACTGTTCCCGAGTGTTTAACGGAAGGAAATACGTTCGTTTTTACTAGGGTAGTGTAATTTCGCACTAACACTTGAAGTTCCGTCAATTCCGACTCGTTCTAACGGCCGGGAATCACCCCGTTCCATCAGATCTGGCCGTTCGTGATGGTTCTTCCTGGTTAACTCGAAATCGCACAGATTTAGATGAGATTTGTCATTAAAACATGTGGAAATCACCCGGATCTGAGTCGTTTGTAGTGAAATGAGACCCCAACTTGAAGTTCATAAGAAATCTTGGTGACATCACCTCAAAACGCCTCAAATCCGCAGATTTCACGGTTTGAATTTGAGTCTTGAAAGATAGAATGATGTAGAATCGAGTGTAGATTGTAGAAGTACAAGTTTTAGGTTGAAATCTTACCGGAATCGCGAGGAATCGAGAGAAAAGGGTCTTGGAGCGTGTTTGGTCGAGTAGGAGCTGTCACATCACTGTTCAAGTGATGTGACATGGTATTTATAGGCAACAGAGGAGAAGAAGGGGTTTCTGGCCCGGATTGCCCGTGCGTGCGGATGGCCCATCCGTGCGGATGGCCCATCCGTCCGGATTACCATCCTGACGCGTTGGACTTCTCCGTTTTGATCGTTTTGATAGTTTTTGAAGTGCGTACCTTCCATAATTAATTTATATTATCATTATATTGTTATTATATATATATATATATATATATATCACTAGGGGTCGTATTTACGTATCCATAATCCAAAGTTTCGATAATTAACAATCGGTTTCCGATTCGAGTATGCGATTATTAGCGACGGACTGACGGGGTACCGTTTACTCGTATTGTCATCATCGTCATGACGACTGGAGCTACAGCACTCACCCGAGGGTCCTTGTTAGCGTTAATCGTTTACGTTCGACACATCACGGCCACTGAGGAGGGTAGAATAGGTCCTCACTCAATGCCTCCGTGAGTGTTAGTGTGATAATAGTGTAGCATTCTGACATTGTATTTCGAAAATATGCGATTATCCTTCGAATAGCGATATATATACGATATGGTTACATTATGATCCGAATCTCTGGTGCCAGGCGTAACGAGTATAACGAGTAGTAACAACGCACAAAAGTGCGGGTTGTTACAGTTAACTTCATCCATTATTTATGTTAACGAGAAGGACAATTCGGCCATTTTATATGGCTGAATTGCCCTTCTAGTTAACAAAATTATATATAAAATGACCGATTGTCCTTCTCGTTAACAGAAAAATTGGATGAAGTTAACCGTGCGAACTAAAATGGCAATGGTGAAACCTTTTTGGACCCACAGACGAAAAATGAAATTTTTCGACTAAACTGACAAAAAGACCCAACACACAGTGACTAAAATGTCATTTTAACTCTTTAGATTAATTTGAACAAAGTCTTTTACGTGGTTATCAAATATCAAGTGCCAATAAAGTATTTGAGAGTGGAACTAAACTCTTGGGCTTGGCATCAAAGTGGGCTGAATTTAGAGAATTAATTATGTTGGATTAGTGAGTTGGGCTTGGGCTGCGAACAATGAACTGAAGGAAGAAACGAACACGAATAAAAATTCAGGTCACGAAGTGGAGTAAAAATATGTAATTTATTTAGGGGGCTACTAAATGTACCCCCTCTTGTTACTTTTCATACACCCTTTCTATAAAATCATTTTTAAACTTATCATATTTACCCCCTATACATGTCATATTTTTTAAAAGTATTCTTTTTGTTACAAAACAAATTCAAAAGTGTAAAAAATATTGTAGATATTTTTTTTTTCAAATTTTTTGTTTGTTTTTTATATTAATTTAAAAAACATATTTTTTAAAGTGTTCACTTCGATCGAAAGTCCTAACATGGTTTTAACTTGCTTATAACATACTTCTTATACTAATTAAATTTGAACTTATATAGATTGTTAATTTATAGTTTGATAAAATTATTTTAGTACCTATTGTTTATTTGTTCACTTACATAGATGGTTTGAATGATTAATATGTAATATGGCTATAAACACAATTTTAAAAGAAAAATCTTTATTACTTTTTAATAAATAAAAATTGTTAATTATTTTATAAACACATTTAAAGTATTCAAAATTATAAAAGTAAGATCTTTAAAATATAAACTAGACGAGGGAAAAACATAATATAAACTTTTTTTAAAAAGTGAGTTCAAAATTTTTTCTATTGTTTTTATAAAAATGTTAGTATTTATTTGTAAAGGTGTTCAATAAAAAAGCATAATCAAAATACTATTTGAGAAAGTGTCTTTAAAAACAATATCCGAGAACTTTAAAAAAAATATGTTTTTTAAATAAAAATTAAAAAACAATTTAAAAAAACGTTTGTAATCTTTTTTTACACTTTTGAATTTGTTTTGTAACAAAGAGAATATTTTTTAAAATGATAATTTGTATAGGGGGTAAATATTACAAGTTTTAATGTGTTTTTATGGAAGGGGAGTATAAAAAGTAATAAGAGGGGGGTATATTTAGCCTACCCCTTTATTTAGTGGGCTTGAGAGGAATATAACTTAATGGGCGGGGGGAGTAAACCTGAAGCTAAATGTGATTGCTTGTTTCTTTTCTTGTATCTCATGTGTCGTTTGTTCATCTTTCTTAATTGATTGCAAGGTAGGTCGAAATTAGTTTAAGACGTTGTTTGTTTTAGCTCTTAATGGTTCTGATCTCTTACTGGTTCAGCACTTAATGGTTCAGACTGTTTATTTCGCGAGCAAATGTCTGAATGATTCATACATTTGCCTCTGAATGGTTAAACATTATTCCGAGTCTGAATGGTTAAGACATCTTATCTGAATTGGTCAGTCATTTGCCTCTAAATGGTTAAGCATTAGACTGACTCTTAATGGTTCAGAGCTCTTAACACTTAAGGTTCAGACCTCAGACTTCTTACTGGTTCAACACTTACCATTCAGAAGTTGCCAAACAACCCTTAAGTCTTAACCGTTCAAACCTTTGTGTTTTACTTTTCAGTGATATTGGATTTAAATAACCCTAACTTTCACAAATTAGCCGATAGCGCTCCCAGCTTTTGATTTATATCACACCACTCACAACTTTCAACTTATTGCCCGTTAACACCCCCAAACTAACTAAACCGTAACACAGTTATTTTTTTTTGCTGATGTGGCACTTGTGTGGTGACGTGGCGTCTGATGTGGAATTTTTTTGATGACGTGACAGCTTACGTGTCGTCTGACTTGGCTTTTTGATGATGTGGCATTTGACTTTTCTTTTTGATGATGTGACAACTGGCGTGGCACTGTTTGGTGACGTGACAACTGACGTCAGCAAACTAGGTTAGTTTGAGAGTGCTATCGCCCAATAAGTTGAAAGTTGAGAGTGGTGTGGTACAAATTGAAAGTTGAGAGTGCTATTGGCTATATGCTCCTCCTCATGGATAAGATACCCTACTTTTTATTTAAATCTAATATCCCTATTTTTTATTGTCAAACTAAACATGTAATATTAACCATATGCTCCTCCTCATGGATAAGATACCTTACTTACCCGGTTACCCTAGCTATCTAGGTTGATTATGTATTTGCATGATTTGACGATAGTCATCATTAATCTACTCCTTAACACTCCATTCTATCTACAATGGGACTTGAACCCTCACAAATTGAAAAAACAACACGTTAACAAATACTTTGGTATCATTGGGCTACATACCCTTTATATGACATTAGTTAACTTTCATTATTTCTGACACTTACATTAATAATACATTTTTTATACTAAATGATACATGTGTGATCATTTGCAGATGAATGCTGAGGAATTTAATCAAGGGAAACGAATTCAACAATATGTGATAACTTAACATTATAACCAACAATAAATAAAGATAACACATCATTATCATACTCACTAAATTCTATCAATAACAAAGCTAAAGGAGACTCTAATAGTTTGTATTTACATCATGCCATCTTATCCAATACATAAATTGAGGAGATTACTACGGTGATGGAAGGCTTTGGTTGCATGATCACATACACTTAGTGGCGGACTTAGAAGAAAAGTTGAGGGGTAGCACGGACTAAAAAATTTGTCCAGCACTAGCCAATATATAAAACGAAAAAGAAATTAAAAAATGTGCACTAAAAATTTGATTCGCCAGCCCAAGGCATCATAGCCTAGTCATCTTAGGGGTGGGATAAGGCTCAAGGACCATGAGGTCCTAGGTTCGATTCTCACAAGGGGTTTTTCCCCAGATTTATGGGGGTTCCTTCTGAATTGGTTTATATGCATTATTGCCTAGTGGAGATGGATATGATCGGGTGGTTCCGCTGGTGGCACGATGATACTCCAGTGGTCCGTCAGTGATCCAAATTTGTCGTTAAAAAATGATTCGCTAAGAAAGTTAAGCGGTAGCGTGGGCTACCCCTCGGTGGTTCCGCTGGTGGCACGATGATACTCCAGTGGTCCGTCAGTGATCTAAATTTGTTGTTAAAAAATGATTCGCCAAGAAAGTTGAGTGGTAGCGCGGGCTAGATCCGTCCACTTGTACTTCGTCATGCCTCACATGTTTCATCTTTTACATACATCATTTGCTGTTATTACATTGGGTTGTTTTCTTTCAAACACTACTAAAAAAATTGACTTTCAATTACAATAAAATCAACAAAGAAGTCGGTGAATGTTGGCAGATCAGCAACAAATAGTTCTAACCATAAAAAAGCCATTTTATGGTATCTGTCAGAAATCCATATTTATTTGCGATGACCGGTTAAATAACAAAAAAAAAAAAAAAAAACTAATATTGGCGATATTTCATTGGTGATTAATTATAGACAGTGGCGGATCTAGAGAATCTTTTCAAGAGGGGCGAATGAGGGGCTTAATCAAATTTTCAGAGGTGCAATCGAGATTTTGCCCTATAAAATACACTATTTTTTTTTCAAGAGGTGCGCCCGCCCACCCAGACCTTACCTAGGTCCGCCGCTGGTCACAGATCAACAAGAGTTGGTGTTAATATCAGTCAATGCTATTTGCGACAAACTTTCGTCGGTAGTCTGTCGCCAATCTTTGGATTATGATTCCGGATGATGTTTGCATGAGGAAGAAGATATTTGCGATGTATATTATGAGGGTGATCCGCTTGAAATATATATTATAAACACTACTTGAATCTCCAAGGTTTTTACATGCATTCTTCATTGAATATTATAACAGAATTTGATTGAAATGAATATTATTTTTATTTACAATATTATTTTGTACCTATTTTGTACCTATTTTGCAGTATTTGGTATTTGGTATTTGTTTGGAATGCTTATTTACGTTTATACGAAATCGGCCATATTTTTTATTTATTCTTAAAAAAAAAGACATCACTAACCGAAAAAAGTTGTCGCAGATCTTCAAAAAAACTGTCACCATTTGGTGAAAACTTTATGGTTATGGCTTATGGCCATTAGGTAATCCTTCATTGATTTTTCCATGAGTATACCAAATGTTACCCATGGCATTATAGCCTAGTGGTATCTTGGTGGTGGGATAAGGCTTATGGCCATTAGGTCATGGGTTCGATTCCCACAAAGGGGGTTTTCCCAGATTTATTGGGTTTCGTCCTGAATTGGTGTATATGCATTATTGCCTAGCAGAGATGGATATGATCGGGTGGTTCTGCTGGTGGCACGATGATACTCCAGTGGTCCGTCAGTGATCCAAATTTTCCGTTCAAAAAAAAAAAGTATACCAAATGTCGGTATTATGCAGGTGACCAAAACCCCGTCGCAACGCGCAAGGGAATTCCACTGCTATATATGCATTTCTTTATCGATGAATATTGTTTAAATTGGTTTCTTTAATTTTATTTTATTATAATTAATTTTGAACATACTTTTTGTTTATCTTACAATTTTTAAAATATAATTTTTTATAAAATTATAAGTATGCCTTGCGATGTGCATATTTTTTTATCAACATCTTAATATAAATTTAATCGAAACCGAATTGAGAATAGTAATGCACAAGTCACCGATGCACGGATTTAAAAGTTATAAAACAACCTCATATTTAGCTTTTTTTGGTTATTCTAATAGTATAATGTAATGTAATGTAATGTTTTATAAAATTTACCGTTGTGACGTATTTAACTTTATCTACTTTACAATAAAAGTTTTGTTTAAAATCAAACAGGTCAAATATAAGTGATCTTTTTGTCCTTTACCGTCACGAACCGAACCAACTGATGCCGTCCAAACAATTCGATAATAATACCAATATTCATTTTTATGGTTCGTATAAATATTTCGTTTGACTCCGGCTGAACAATGTGGAAAAGGAGTTTCACTTAAAATAGTGTGTTTATTATTCCGTAAGCTATAGCGAGTGTCGTTAACGTATTAGTGCCATGACGAACTTGACTAATTTCGAACGCACAACATCGGCACTATTGGAGCCGCTACTGATATTTATTTTTATGATTTCGATTGATGCGAACAATATAATTTTTGGCATATCACAATTTTATACCAAGTACCGGTACCATCCCGATACGGTATAAATACCAACCAAATTTTCGCTGCAATGCGTATGTAAATTCCACTAGTTATAACTGTAATTATTACTGTATGTTACTTTAAAGTACATCTGGTAGAACAACTTGTTACTTTAAATAATAATCAAAATTTATTTCTGGTTTTGATCTCTGTTACTTTAAATAAGAATCAAAATTTATTTCTGGTTTTGATCTCTGCGGCGTCGTATTGTACAGGATTAAAGACAATCTAAAAATAATACGGTTGGAATTTATTAATTGTGACAGTTCAACCGGTTTGACCGTCGCAATCGTTTTTATATTGATGCGAAGCCACACCCTACTGCACGACTAATATATAAAATGTTCTGTTTTAAAATAAGAAAGCAAATTGTCCATGCTTATTCGTTTATCTACTATTTTGTTTCGAAAACAACATGTCGAATAGAGGATTCCTTATTGAATCCGGATTTGACATACATTGTATGTCTCATATTTGTCTAATGTGTATTATAAAATTATTATATTATATGTACTAGGTTAGAACCCCGTGTATTACACGGGTTGAATAAATCTATACTTCTCTACTATATAATAAAAGAAACCTGATTTGGGACACATGTTATTCAATGAGGGCATTAATAATTTATAGATAAATTTTAATTTTCAAATTAAAAAGATTTAAATATTATATTAGAATTTTATCTTAATTGTAAATTTAAAGTCTAATATAAATTTTGTACGTTTTACTTTCCCGGAATCAAATTAGATTTTTGTGATAATTAAAGTTTTGTCAAGAATAGAAAAAATAATTATTTAATCTATCTAATATATTAATATTCAAAAATCAAAATAATGTAACTTGACTTACGTCAAATGAGATAACAATATCAATTTGTTTTTTAGCAAAAAAAAAAAAATGTGTTGAATAATAAAATGAACATTATATATAAATCCAAATTTGTTGACTAAATCAGCTTTATATTTTTCATTTTAGGTTATACACGAAGTTTTTAAAGATATAACTTTTTTATCATCTGCTATTTAAAATTAGATTTATTCAACACGTGTAATACACGTGGTTTTTTTAAGTATATATATATTTTTTTTATTATTTGTTAGATTTTTCAACCTGACTATACACGAGTTTTTTAAATATACGATGTTTTTAGTATTTAATATACAAAATTATATTTATATAATCTGTGTAATACACTATGACTCTTTTTTAGATCTATTTAACACGTGTAATATACGGGGGTTTTAAGGATATATTTTTTTTTATTATTTGGTAGATTTATTCAACCCGATTATATCCGGGTTTTTTAAGGATACAGCGTTTTTAGTATACAAAATTACATTTATTTAATCTGTGTAATACACATGGTTTTTAAAGATATAATTTTTTTATTATTATTTGATATATAAAATTATATTTATTTAACACGTACAATATACAGGGTTCATAAATATATAATTTTTTATTATTTAATATATAAAATTACATTTATTAAACCCGTGTGATACACGGGGTTCTAACCTAGTGTAATTTTATATATTAAAGAATAAAAAAGTTAGATCTTTATGAACCTCGTATATTGTATGGGTTAAATAAATGTAATTTTTTATATCAGATAATTAAAAAAAAGTTATATCTTTAAAAACCATGTATATTACACAGATTAAATAAGTGCAATTTTGTATACTAAATACTAAAAATGTCGTATCTTTAGAAACCCGTGTATAATTGGGTTGAATAAATCTACCAAATAATTAGAACAAAAGACGTTGAGTGCTCAGATATTAAAAAAATCATTTTTGGGCTAAAAGGGTAAAAGTGATATAACCACAAGGGCCAAAATCGTAATTTACTCTAATATCAAATTAGATAACTAAGTTTGAATTTGAAGTAAATAGATAAATGTAAAAGTAATAATTAAACTAAATAATATTTAGTAGGAAACACAAATTTTGCACCCTAATATACATTCAGTCTATTAAATCCACTTATTTCTTCTTTCCTCATTCATGACCCATTGCTTTGTACCTAAATATTTGTTTTTATTCTTCCCTATTTAATACATGTAATCTCAATCATGTAATAAAAAATAAAGAGGAAAACAATTACAAAAATAATATGCACTTTTCAATTTGAAATTGTAGGTCCCCCTCGGAGGATGAGGTCAAACCTTAACCTTGTTATGTCTAACACACTAGCGAGTGCGGAATCCAAGCTAGCATGCAAACCGAGATAGAACAAGCACAAACACAACACACACTCTTCACCGATTAACACCACTTGTATTAATACGAATGAAAGGTTCGGTTACAGCACAAGGTTTACAAATGTATTCTGTAAACTCTCTCTCTCGTGTGTGTGTTCTCTCTGTTTTCTGTCTCACTCTTGTCTAAGTGTCTAGCTTAAGCTCTCTCAGAAGTGAACACATTACATGGGTATTTATACCCGACACAGCTTGTCTGGTCGAAGGATCAGATAGACTGATCGAAAGATCATCTATCGACCTGAAACACATCGAAGGATTCACATATACCTCGAAGGATGATATCCTTCGAGGTTCATCCATCGAAGGCTTATCTTTCGAGCTCATCGAAGGATATAAACAATCCTTCGATGACTCATCCTTCGACACAGACAGATTTCAACCATTGTCTAACTGTTTGGCCAAGTCAAACCGGAGGATGGTTGACTTGGTTAAACTTACAGGACTAACAAAGACATCGTTTTGTATCATGACAAAATACAGACAAAGTACAGACACAAGTGCACCAACAAACTCCCCCTTGGCTGTAGCTTTGTCTCGATCTTTGTCTCGATCGTTGTCTCGATCTTTGTCTCGATCGTTGTCTCGATCTTTGTCTCTTCAAATTTTTGACGTCCTTTCAAGTCTTCCATGTCGGAGGATCTTTAAAGTCTTCACGTCTTGAAAGCAGAAAGTGTACCAACAAACTCCCCGTTTCATGTAGGAAGTGTGTTGACAAACTCCCCCTTAACATAAGCTCCCCCTTGAGTTATGCTCGTCGGAGGATCTTTAAAGTCTTCACGTCTTGAAAGCAGAAAGTGTACCAACAAACTCCCCGTTTCATGTAGGAAGTGTGTTGACAAACTCCCCCTTAACATAAGCTCCCCCTTGAGTTATGCTCGTGAAATACTTGTTCTTTATGAGTTGAGATCCTTATGGTGTTGATGATGGTCATCGGCAACTCGATCATCTTCATCATTTGAGTGCCTTCACATCGTGTCTTCATTCCGAGGCTTGTCATCGACCATGCTCTCCTTGCCTTTAGAATCTGCACATGCAAGAAATCTAAACGCGTAATGAGAACAACTGCTTGGAATATCATAAGCAAACGACACACATGTGACCATTGTTCAATCAATCACCGTCCAACAGTTTGAAAGTTTAACAAATTTATCAATTTTAGTTTTTAACTTTCAAAACTTGCAAATTCTGACCATTTATGAAGATTTAGTCGTTTCGGTTTTCAATCAGGTTTCAGGCAACGAAGACTCGAGATCCAACATCGTACGATCGAAAATAAGATAGAAATAAAAACTTTTTGGCTTTTAGAAAGTTTATATTAAAACACACCTAAAATCTTTTTGGTATTTTGAATATTTTAAATTTAAAGACTGAAAGCAGTAAATAAATATATACAAAGATGCAGAAACGAAAGCATTAAATAAATATTTACAGACATTCTTTTTGTGAGTTTCGAGGGTAAGAGAATCATATCAGTGTACGGTCATGCCAAAACGCTCTTTTTGTTCAATTAATTAACATTAAGATAAGCATCCTATAACAATTATCGGTATTGTTGTCCACTTAAGCTCAACTTATCAGATGTAATCATGGCGAGGGGATACGTTAAGGTATGATTTATACTTACCGACCGGTGTTCATCCACATCACGACACATTCCCGTATCAAGGTATGCACGAGAGTTCATCTTACCGGTGAGTATACCGATTATCATCTGTTTGACCGTATATGATGTGAGATTCTCACTTATTTTGATTTGAAAACAAGCCCTATGTGATAGAATCACTTATTGATGAGGAACTTGATTTTCGATGCATGAAGGGCACAGGAGCAAGTCCGTGAACAGGTCAGTACTTTCGTACAGCAGAGAGACGAACTTGACTCCCGGATAAATGTGATATATTATCACTTATTTGAGGGACATGTGATTGTTTATCACTTATTGAGGTCGAATGCAGTATGTACACGAAAGTATGGTATCATGGAAGATCTAGACTTGCGTCCCCGTTATTATCCGGTAAAAGAAACAACCATGATACCCAGATGATAAGCAGCATAAAGACCGAATATCTCAGAACCTCGGCAATCTCTCAAACGAAATTTCGGTACTAAGACCATATGCCAATGAATGGTTCCCACCTGGTCTTCAGTCGATTTAAGTTTATATCACCCTGCACACTTTAAAATGATTGTGAGCCTACCGATACATCTTATATAGAGCTGCTTATCGTTTTTCATTTAAGGTTTAAAGAGGTTTAGACAGACCACTGATGTACTATCATTTTCTCTTTTGCTCGCCAGGAAACTCATTTTTGTTTTTCTATTGTTTTTGTGATTTTAAAAATTTTCGATGTTTTTGGATTTTCAAATTTTTGGATTTACTCCCCCTAAAATCAACAAACTAAGACAAATTTAAAACACAAAGGTATTTACAAAAAGTGATTTTCCGATGTTGGTGTTACTCTTGCTTGACCTTAATGCCGTTTACCAATAATAAGTAGTCAAATCTTGATTTGTCAAATGCTTTGGTAAAAAGGTCGGCACGTTGGTCATCGGTGTGGACGTAAGCAACATCGATTAGCCTTTTCTCAAAGCAATCACGTATGAAGTGATACTTAATTTCGATGTGCTTAGTCTTTGAATGCTGCACAGGATTTCTAGTGATCTGTAAGGCAGCAGAATTATCAACGTAAATAGGAGTAGTTAGGAATTCAAAACCGTAGTCGCGCATTTGTTGTTGGATCCATAGGACTTGGGAGCAACAACTTGAGGCAGCAATATATTCAGCTTCGCATGTTGATGTAGCGACGCACGTCTGCTTCTTGCACTGCCATGTGACTAGGCGATTTCCCAAAAACTGACATCCAGCCGTTGTGGATTTGCCGTCGATTTTGCATCCGCCAAAATCAGAATCACTGAATGCGATCAAGTCAAAATTATTATCCCTAGGGTACCATAGACCGGTGTCAGGGTAACCCTTCAAATAACGAAAAATCCTTTTTACAGCTGCAAGATGTGAGGCCTTCGGGTTGACTTGATATCTGGCAAGCAGGCACGTTGGGTACATTATATCTGGTCTTGATGCTGTGAGGTACATAAGAGATCCGATCATCGCGCGGTAGTACGAGGGGCTAACAGCTTCACCCTTCGAGTCTGGAGTAATTCCGTGATTTTGCGGCAATGGGGTACCGATGGGCGTTGCATCAGACATCTGGAACCGGCTCAAGATGTCACCAACATATTTAGTCTGATGGATGAATATCCCAGACTCGGTTTGTTGTACTTGTAGGCCCAAAAAGAAAGTCATTTCCCCCATAGCACTCATCTCGAATTTATCCTACATGATGCGCTCGAAATTCCTACACAAAACATCATTAGTAGAACCAAATATAATATCATCAACGTATACCTGTACCAGTAGAAGGTCTCCATCTTGTTCTTTGATGAAAAGAGTACAATCGATAAGACCTCTGCGAAATCCATTCTCCAGCAGATAATTAGATAAGGTTGCGTACCAAGCTCGCGGTGCTTGATGAAGACCATAGAGAGCTTTGTTGAGCAACCAAACCCGATCGGGATGGATAGGATCTTCAAAACCTGGAGGCTGTTCGACGTACACCTCTTCTTCCACCACACCATGTAAGAATGCACTTTTCACGTCCATCTGGTATACCTTGAAACCTTTGAATGAGGCATAAGCCAGAAAGATCCGTATTGCTTCTAGACGTGCAACAGGTGCATACACTTCGTTGTAGTTGATCCCTTCAATCTGACGAAAACCTTGAACGACTAGCCTTGCTTTGTTTCGAATAACGACTCCACGGTCATCCTTTTTGCATTTAAACACCCAACGGGTACCAATCTTCTTGTAACCAGCAGGTTTCTCTACGAGTTTCCAGACACCAAGCTTTTGGAATTGTTGCAGTTCTTCCTGCATTGCTTCAACCCAAGAGTTATCTTTCAAAGCTTCTTTCCAAGTTCTTGGCTCTTCCTGTGAGACATAACACGCGAAAGACCAATCGTTTTGTTGACCAGATTCTCTAATCGCCGCATACAACCCTGCATTGTTGTTGTTTCGCAACATGTTTCTTGTTTGAACGCCACTTTGTACATTTCCGATGATGTTTTGTTGAGGATGGGTATTGTGAATCCTTGTTTCTGGATTATCTTGAACTGGAATGTTTGTACCCAGATGGTTGAGATTGAAATCAACAACCAATTCAATCCCCGGAATTGACGAAGAGGATGATGCAGTAGCTTCAGCTGTTCTAGGGACGACCACTTGAGGAGTACCCTCTGAAGTACCATGAACTGCTGTTATTGGAACTTCTTGATCTGCATCGAGAAATTCATCATCCTCTGAAGATTCGTTCAATTCGGTAGCATCGTGAAAATCCTCATTGTCGAGAGCATTATTGTTCACCGAAGATGGTTCTTGATTGACAATAATTGGACGAACCAACGGTGAATCTGTTGCATTGTCACTCTCGAAAAACATCCTTGCTGCAGCATTTTCTTCAACTGCTTCAACATTGATCGAATTGAAAAAGTCATCGTACTCAAACATCCAAGGCTGACCAGGACATTTGACTGGTAAAGTGTGCCTTTGTACTCTGACTTCAGACCATTCCTCGACCCTTTTAGTCTCTAGATTCCAGACTCTTAAATTCGGGGTGGCATACCCAAGAAAGTATCCCTCAATTGCTTTTGCCCCAAACTTTCCATTAGGATCGATTATTGTGCACGGAGCTCCAAACGGTTCAAGATATGACAAATCTGGTTTCCGTTTGTTAATAAGCTCAAAGCAGGTCTTGTTGTGCCTTTTGACTGTAAGGACTCGGTTCAACGTATAACATGCAGAGGCCACAGCTTCAGTCCAGAATGGAATCGGCAATTGTGACTCTACCAACATAGTCCTAGCAGTCTCGATCAATGTGCGGTTCTTACGTTCAGCGACGCCATTCTGTTGAGGAGTATAAGCTGCACTAAATTCGTGAAGAATACCTTTTGAAGTGCAAAACTCCGCCATGGCATGATTTTTGAATTCAGTACCATTGTCGCTACGTATCCGCCTAACCTTCAACTTATATAGATTCTCAATCTGAATGATCAAGTTTTTGATAATACCGAAGGTTTCACTCTTATGTGCCATGAACGCCACCCAAGAAAATCTTGAATAATCATCAGTTATCACGAGGCAGTATTGATCATTCCTAATACTTTTGTGCTTGACAGGACCGAACAAATCCATGTGCAAACGTTCAAGAGGAACAGCCACCGTGTTGATTTTCTTTGTAGGATGTCGCTTCTTCGTTTGTTTTCCTTTCTGGCACGAGACACAGATGTCTTGAAGATGGAAGTTTTTAAGAGGAACACCATTCACCAATTCATTTGATACCAAATGATTCATTTTGCGTAAGTGAATGTGACCCATTCGTCTGTGCCAAGAGATTGAGTCTTTTTCTGTGGCTTTGGAAACGAAACAAGTTGCTTGTGCAGACGTTGTGATAGCTTGGCTCATATCAAGGACGTATAGATCATTTATCCTTGGAGCCGACAAGAGAATCCATTCTTTTGGAATTTTGAAGCCGAGTTTCAGCACATAACACCCATTTGCATCAAAGTGTACTGAGAACTGCTTATCACAAATTTGAGAAACACTAAGAAGATTGTGATCAAGTTGTTGTACGAAGTTGATCTTATCAAAGCTAACAACCCCGTTGGAAATCATTCCTTCACCCGTAATATATCCGCCTTTATCTCCAGCAAAAGCAACATAACCTCCTCTAATAGATTTAACGTCGTAGAGAAGCTTCATGTCGCCTGTCATGTGCCTGGATGCCCCACTATCAACAATCCAATGACTACTGATAGTTCCTCCTGGAACACCCTGCACATGAACTCACATGATTAGTTGGAGATTGGGACCCAAGCCATTGTGGTCTTGGGTCTTCCATTTTCATCAACAACAATAACTTCTATTCTTTGATGATTCATAAATTGTGATGGTCCCCCTGAATTTGTGGTCAATTTAGGTTTCCATGTCTGTTGAGTTTTACCAGTTTGATTGTTTGACAAATTAACTTCGTGATTGTTTGAAGTTTTTGAAATTTTGAGTTTTCTGGCTTAACTGAAACAGATTGTTTTTGAACCACATCAGTTTTAAGTGCCTTTTCAATCACCTTGACTTGTTGGCGTTTCTGTTTCTTTTCCCTTTCTTTTACAAGGCGGGGATCTTGTTTTACAGAAACAGATCGCTTTTGGTGATTTCGTTCACGGGGATCACCTTTTTTGGCTTTTAATTTATGAAGATACGGACAATTTCGAATGATATGTCCAATTGTGCCACATTCAAAACATGATCTTCGTTCAACAAACCCCGAAGTATCATGTGATCGTCTTGCCGATGATGAACTTTGTGATCCTGAGGTACTAGGTTTTGAACTGTTTAGTTCATTTCTTTTCATCACTGTTGCTTTCTTGACAAAATCTAAGTTAGATTGGTTTTCAAACTTTTCAATTTTGTCCGTTCCCTTAGATTTCACAAAGTTCACATTCTTTTTTTTTTTTGATTCGGCTTCCTTTGAGTTTGAGTCGGTGTTTTTCCTTTTGGTTTGGTATGATTTTGCTGTTTTTGCACTGTTGGTAATTTCTGATTGCCAAATAGTTTTCGAACTTCGGCCTTTGGGATAGGAGGGCACTGTGTTACTGTAACATGTGATCCTGTCTTTCCCAAAAACTTATTTGTCGAATTTTCAAAGACTTTACTGATTAAAGATTGATTAACATTTTTAATAGGAAAATCTTTGTCTGAATAAATTTTATCATCACCAACAAGAGTGTACAGCAAATCCACACTCTCCGACTCTTTTGCAGACGAGGACTCAATTGCAACAGTCTTAGCGGGTTTTGCAGGAGGATCACACAGAATATGATTCTCAAGAGGTATGTCCTCTTCTTTGTTTACCGCATCAGACTTTGCTGAGTCAGTATCATCGGATTCATCATCAGAAGAATCAGTATCCTCAATCACAACTGGCGGATCCTGATTCTGTTCAGCAGTTACAAATGTATCTGCTGACACATCCGAATCTGATGATACTTCCTTCTTGTATCCTAGTCCTGCTGCAAATTCCTCAACGTCCAAAGGAACAGATGGTTCAAAGTGAGTTCTATACTCCTCATCAGGCAGAGCATCATAATTGTTTCTCACGGGTGGTGGACATTTCTTATATCCAATGCATGTGACATCCCGTTTCTCTTTCTGAACATCTATGATGTGATCCAACACATAGCTAGAGCTTAAATAGCTGTCTAACTTGAGTCGGATCGCCTCACTTTCAGTTTTGACACAAGCCATTTCTTTTTGCATTATCTCAAGGCGAGTTATATACAAATTAATGTCAGTTTGTTTTCTGGAAACCATTTTTGTTAGCTCGGTTTTATCTTTCTTTAATGTTTCAATCATCGATTTAAATTCCTTTTCATGGTTTTCATAAAACATGTTGGCTTCAGTGCACTTAGAAAGATCCACGGTCAATTTCTGATTGTGAATGAATGTCACATCATATTTCTCTTGCAAAGCCTCGTGTTTGCTTTGCAATTCACACCACTTATCATTCAATGAAACATGTTTGTCTTGCAAGTCAAACAAACTAGCTTGTAAAGTATCATGTTTGCCTTGCAACTCAGACATGTTTGCCTCTAAATCAGCACATTTAACACTCAATATGTCACAATTATCACAACTAACAGAAGTGGGTTCATCGACACATACCTGACTTGATGAACTGTCGACATTAGCCATAAAGGCTGAATGGAGAGAAGACGAAGAATAAGCAGCTTGATCCACCAAAATAGATCTTCTTTCAATTTCTGCTGCAGCTTCTTCCAAAAGCTCATCAATAACTGCATCGAATGACGCACTTGATGTCTCATCCACATGATGATCATTGCCTGAAGTGGAGGATTCTTCATCTGAGCTTCTACTATAACCAGAATAGTCTTCATCTTCAGAAGATTCATCACCATTGGTGGAAGATTCTCCACCACTGGCGTGTTTAAGATCCTTGACAATTTCAGCAAAACAAGCTGTTCCATCTGGAGCATCATTTCCCAACTGGATTGACCAATCACATCCTTCATCTACTTGAACCACAAGTGCCTGGTTGGCATTAGATGGTCCTGCTTGACTCTGGTTGTTGACAGGCACCAATGTGCGCTCATTGTTCCTTACTTGGTTCTGATTTCCCCTGTTGCCTTGACCTCTGAAAGGATTTTGGTTTCCATGTTGAGATGGCCTCGTACATTCACGTTTGAAATGACCACGTTCACCACAATTGAAACATTTAACAGCCTGCTTATCAAACCCATACTTGGTGTCTTTCTTGCTTTCCAAGCTGGTTCTGCCAGTTCTTTCCATGAAATCCTTTGCTCGCCTAACAGCTCTGGCAAAGGCCCATTTGATGTCCATCATCTCCATCTCCTCTTTATCGATCTGCTGATAGTCTTCTTGAGTCAGATTAATGTTGCCAATCTGACCTTCCACTAATCCACAGTATGCGCTCACCAACGTGTTTAGCAGCTCCATGTGTTCCTTGGCTACTTCCACACTGACTTTAGAAAAGCTTGAGGTGTCGAGCCGTACTGTATTTGGCTTTGATTGTTGACCAGCAGATGATGTGCTTCCATAACACGCTTGCTGTTGAGGAGGAAGTGGATTCCCATACATGTCTGTTGGTCCGGTAGATCGAACAGGTAATGGATTTCCGAACATATCTGTTGGTTCGGTAGATCGAACAGGTAATGGATTTCCGAACATATCAGTTGCTATGATAGTTCGTTGGCTTTGCTGTTGTGGTGCTGGTTGAGGAACTGGTTCAAGCGGATTTCCATACATGTCTGTTGTTCTGATAAGTCGTTGGCTTTGTTGTTGTGGTACTTGTTGAGGAACTGGTTCAAGCGGATTTCCATACATGTCTGTTTTTGGAGGGACTGGAACTTGGATAGTATTGCCATACATGTCAGTGCTAGACACAAACGCTGTTTGAATTGGAGCATGTGAAGAAGGTTTTGTAGAAGTGCTAGAAGTTCCATAATACATTTCAGGATTTTGTGGCACTGGAACTCTTTTTGCCTTGAGAGTTTCTTCCTGATTCTTGTTTTCCAGGATTTGAACAAAGTCATTGAAGCTTGTTGTAGCTAAAGTGCCATTGTACTTCATGATTTCCAAGAAAGTATTCCATTGAGGTGGCAACGCATCTGCAAACTTTTTCACAATTTCTGCTGAAGGTGTAACGACCTCAAAATTTGCCAATTCAGTCAGCAAATGATTAAATCGACTTGTCAAATCTCCTAAAGATTCATTCTCCATACAAGTAAAACCATCAAACTCTTTCTTCAGCAGGTCTTTTCTCAATTGACGTGTCGCTTCATTTCCTACGCCCCTTGTCTTCAATGCATCCCACAACCTCTTCGTTGTCTTGTAACTGACAAATTGATGATAAATATCTTTACTTAACGCCTGAGTAAGAATGGCATATGCCTTCTTTTCCAAATCATAGACCTTCTTCTGATCTTCCGTAAGATCTGCAAACGTAGCAGCAGATGATGCGGCAACCTCTATTGTTTGATCGAAATCTGTGATGAACCGCAACCACAATTCTGTATTTTGTCCAAGGACGTATGTATGAAATCTGTCAATCCATCCTGGATATTCATATAAGTGCATCAACTTTGGAGGCCTATTCAAACTTCCCGTTTCACTCTCGCTTAACAAAATGCTTTGAACACTTGGAGTTTGATTTGATACGAAAGCCCATTGACCGGTAGATATAGCATTAGCTTGCGAAGATGAATCCGGAGTCGGAGTACCAAAATACATCTCTGTATTTACCAGTCTACCCCATCTTGGATTCATTTTTGATCAAGAAAAATAATACCTGAAAATCACAAACTTGTTAAACATAAACAGACTAAGGATCGAAAGATCAAGACTTGTTCGAAGGATCAACAGTGTTCGAAAGATCACTGTTGAATTTCGAACAAAGATTTCGAAAGATTCTCCAAACGACGGATCCTTATCTTTCGAAAAAGAGCAGCAGATCGATAGATGTATGCTTCGAAAAGATTCCTTGGATCGAAGGATAAGTCACAGACTTCGAAGGATGTTCGAAGGATGATTATCTATCGAACCTCCTTTGATCGAAAGACGATCTTTCGACTTCGAAGGATATCCTTCGATCTGCACTGACACAGCAGACGAAAAATGACAGGTTGGTGAAAAAGGTGATGGGTTGGTGAAATCTTTCGGCAGAAAGTATGGTCAGACCATGATTTTTACCAAAACCAAGATTTTGAACAATAAAATATGATAAAAAATCGAAGGTTCAACCCAGAAACCGGTCACCGGAGTAGCCGGAATTTGGCCGGAAATGACCAAAATTCTTAAAAACAAGTTTTTAAGTTACCCAACCCGTCTTTTAACACACCCGGTAAGTTTAGAACACGTTTTAACGTCAAGAAATGCGAGAAAAACACAGAAAACGGGTACTAAACCAAGTGAGTTTTTGTCAAAAACACTCCAAAGTCTTGTAAAAACTCGGTTTTTAACAAGGAAAAGAGCCACGGCTCTGATACCACTTGTAGGTCCCCCTCGGAGGATGAGGTCAAACCTTAACCTTGTTATGTCTAACACACTAGCGAGTGCGGAATCCAAGCTAGCATGCAAACCGAGATAGAACAAGCACAAACACAACACACACTCTTCACCGATTAACACCACTTGTATTAATACGAATGAAAGGTTCGGTTACAGCACAAGGTTTACAAATGTATTCTGTAAACTCTCTCTCTCGTGTGTGTTCTCTCTGTTTTCTGTCTCACTCTTGTCTAAGTGTCTAGCTTAAGCTCTCTCAGAAGTGAACACATTACATGGGTATTTATACCCGACACAGCTTGTCTGGTCGAAGGATCAGATAGACTGATCGAAACATCATCTATCGACCTGAAACACATCGAAGGATTCACATATACCTCGAAGGATGATATCCTTCGAGGTTCATCCATCGAAGGCTTATCTTTCGAGCTCATCGAAGGATATAAACAATCCTTCGATGACTCATCCTTCGACACAGACAGATTTCAACCATTGTCTAACTGTTTGGCCAAGTCAAACCGGAGGATGGTTGACTTGGTCAAACTTACAGGACTAACAAAGACATCGTTTTGTATCATGACAAAATACAGACAAAGTACAGACACAAGTGCACCAACAGAAATCACATACAAAACTAACGTGAGGCTATCAACATGCAAATATGTCTTGTTTGGCATTTAGTCAGCGAAACGCGGACTGGTTCTCTTCTCCTAGTGGATGTTGATAGCTCAGAATGAAAAGGGGCTTGTTCCATGTGAATGACCCAAAAAATTTAAGAGATCCAATTTGTTTGGACTTCATCTCCGGTGAAAACAGAGGCAATTTTGCTAGGGTTTCTGGCAGTTTTACGTTTGCACCACATCTCCGTTCCATTTTGCGAGTCAGTTGATGTCGGTCACTAAACGATAGTGGGACCCTCACATGTTAGGCATGTGAGGGAAATAAACTGAGATAATCAACTTGGTTAGTCATAAAGGATTAAACCAGCAACAAAAATAAACTTAAAGGATGTTTTTGTTAGAAGAAAAAAATGGAATGTATTATGATAAAATCATGGAGGGATCAGCTCTACATCATTTCCCTGTTTATCGAAAATCTACAGCTAATGTACAGCCGTGATGCCAGCCTCAACGTTTCCTTTTATTTCTCCTTTTTTTTTGTGTATTTATAGAGGTCTGCTATTTCATTGTAAAACACAAGAAAATCAATACAATCAAACATTATTCCTTCCAATTCTTATTCTCTGTTACTCAACATGGTATCAGAGCAGTGTGACTGATCCGTGTCATCTACTGCTCATCATTTACCTTGGTAGGCTGCCATGTCTGGATCAGACGGTAGCCTCACCACGAACCAAGACGATCTAGCCAGCCAGTTGGCAGACCTTCTCAGAACCAACCTGAATACTCAGAACCAAAATCCCAAACAATCCGATAGCCTGTCAATCAACCTGAAACTCAATAGCCACAACTATGCCCTATGGGCTCGGATGATCCGAGTCGCCATAGGGGGAAAATCAAAGGCCCTGTTGAATCATCTAAATGGGGATCCTCCTGAGAAAACCGATAAAAATACGAGCAATGGGAACAAAATGATCTCATTGTTTTCTCATGGCTTATCCAGAATATTGAACCAGCACTTGCTAGCAACCTTACCGAGTTCCCGACAGCGAAATCGCTGTGGGACGCTCTAGTGGTCACTTACAGTAGTGGCAAAGATAAATTACAGACCTTTGATCTCCACGTCAAGGCAAATGAGATCAAGCAGAATGGCGTCTCGCTAGAAGATATCTGGATCGTTATGCAAGGAATATGGGGGGAGATTGACCGCAGGGATCCAAATCCCATGACATGTGCCGCCGATATCACCACCTACAACAAAATTAGGGCTGAACAGAAACTATTTCAGTTTCTTAACGCCCTTGATCGAAAATACGATCCAATCAAGCGAGAAATCCTCCGATGGGATCCCCTTCCTTCTGCCGAAGGAGCCTATGCTGCTGTCAGAAAAGAAACCGCCCACCAGAGTATACTGGGCACTAACAATGAAGAACCAACATCACAACAGGGAGTGGCAGCCGGATTATCTGTCCGACCAGGAGAACCCCAAGGTCTAGGGTTTCACACGAAAAGTCAGCGGCGGTCGGAATCAGGGAAGAAGGTTTCACAACCTAATCGACAAGATAAAAGTAATCTCAAGTGTGACCATTGCGGTATGATGAGACACACGAAAGATCAGTGTTTCAAAATTGTAGGATACCCTGATTGGTGGGGAGATGGTCACAAGAAGAAGAGCGATGGTGAAGGGGGACGAGCAACCGTCGCCATGGATGGCAAAAACGCCACCGGCAGCAGCGACAGAGGAGCCGGATTGGGGTTTGGAGGTTACACATTTGGGGGAACCGATGATATGTGTGGAAGTGAAGGAGACAACTCAGGTAAAGGGCTTGGGAAATTATACTCAAGCCCTCCTACTTCTAAATACTCTATTTCAAACCCTAGATATTTCAGTCCTCAAATTTTAGAAACTTTGCAAAACACCCCTCAAACCTATGGTAATGCTAATATGGTGAAAAATAAAAATACCCAAGAAAACTCTTGGATATTCGATTGTGGGGCTACGGATACGATGACATTTGAAGCTTCTGATATTATTGCTACTAGTAAAACAACAAAATCTCGTATTCAAGCCGCTAACGGGGAATGTATGGCAGTAAAGGGGAGTGGCACTGTTGAAATATCACCTACACTTAAATTGTCCAATTGCCTTTATGTGCCTTCATTGTCACAAAAATTGTTATCCATAAGCCACGTCACAAAAGAGCTTAATTGTATTGTTCTTATGCATCCCACCTTTTGCATCTTGCAGGATATCAGGACGGGGACGATTATTGGGCGTGGCACTGAGAAACGGGGACTCTATTATGTGGATGAGGTGACTCGGGAAGGCAAAGCAATGCTTGCTCATGGAACCGCAAACAGAGAAGCATGGCTATGGCATAGAAGACTGGGACATCCATCTGTTAGTTATTTGCACCTTCTTTTTCCTAAACTTTTTCGTTCAGATTGTAAGTTGGATTGTGAGACATGTGTTTTGGCCAAAAGCCATCGAAAAACATTTAAACCTAGTAATACCAAGGTTGATTCTCCGTTTTCTTTGATTCACTCGGATGTTTGGGGGCCAGCTGAGTATAATGGGGGGCAAAACTTTCATTTTTTCTTGTTGTTCGTTGATGATTGTACTCGTATGACTTGGGTCTATTTCTTGAAACACAAATCTGAAGTTTTTGAAAAGTTTGTCATGTTTCACACCATGATCCAAACCCAATTTAAAACCAACATTCAGATTCTTAGAACCGATAATGGAGGAGAATATGTTAACACCTCTATGAAACAATTCTTTCAAAATAAGGGAATGATCCATCAAACCTCATGCCCAAAACATCCAGAACAAAATGGTGTTGCCGAACGGAAAAATAGAATTCTGCTTGAAATAACTCGAGCTCTCATGCTTGAATCAAACGTACCAAAATCCTTCTGGCCTGAAGCTCTTGCTACAGCTGCCTACCTTATCAACCATTTGCCCACCAAAGCTCTCAATCTCAAAACTCCTATAGATACTCTCTCTGAATTCACTAAGATCCCAGCCCCTCTAACTCTCGAACCACGTGTTTTCGGGTGTTCTGTCTTTGCACACATCCCTAAAACTGATCGACACAAACTCGGCCCATGTGCCGAGAAGTGTGTCTTGTTGATGCAGATTTTGTGTCCGATGCTTGTCGAATAGATTAGTTTTATTTTACGCTGAATTTGTAATAGTTAGTGAAACGGTCTATCGAACGTGTATAGACCCGCTCGTTTGAAGTGGTCAAACGAGAGGGTTATTCGGTTGACCGTGTGTGTTTGCAAGACAAGGGGTGTGACTATAAATAGAAAACCCTTGCCATTTGCAACATAAGGAGATTTTAGGAGGTTTGAGACCTCACCGGGAGAGATCACCACTTGGTCTCTCCCCGGATGTGTACTTCTTTGGTATGGTTCGGTTATCATGTAATCGGGCCGATTTGTAATGTTATACTACCGGATTAATACAAAGAAGTTGTTTGTTTATCACTAATCTCTCCCGTCTTGAACCGATCTCACACGAATCACGGTTTCGGTCCCGAAACTCGGTCCTACAATTGGTATCAGAGCCATGGTGCCCGATTTAGTAAATCTAACCGTTTACTAAGTCACATGTGCTCTAGATCTGTGATTTTAGTGATTTTTCTTCAAGAAGAAAAATTTGGGTGAAAATGAGAAAAACTCAGATCTGGACCCGAATATTCAGATCTGTGCTGAAACAAGTGTTCGGTTTTATGTTTTTCACCTATATAATCAAGTTATCATCATCAAATATCAAAAATACAATGTTTTCGTCAAAGATCTGCATAAGAACAGTCGCTGTGTTCTTGATGTTCTTGGCGGCTGCTTAAAGATTCGAAGGATGATTTGATCGAAAGATGTTATTTTCCTCGAAAGATGAAAGGCCTTATCGAAGGATCAACTTACGAAAGATCATAAATTTTGAAAGATATTTTGATCGATCGAAAGATCTGATCAACCGAAGGATGATCCTTCGAAAAGCTTAGTATCCTTCGAGTCTCAGTTCGAAGGATATTTTGCAGTCCATCTTTCGAGGTTAAGAAACATCATCGAAGGATGTTTTCCGGTGGCACTGTTCATCGGCGTGTTTTCCGGTGATAGTTTTTGCTGATGTTGAATCGCAGAGAATGAAAGAGACAAAGGGTGATGTCGACTGAAACAGGGTATCGCAGCTGCAGATTGTTCATCGAAGAAGACATGAAGATGTTTTCTGTTTGTTGGATGTGTAAATCGCAGAGAATTTGAAGAAGAACAGGGATTTGAAGTTTGGTGCTGGGTATCGAAAGAGAGAGAGAGAGTTTCAGCTGCTGCTATTATTATTTCAGATGTATGGAAGAAGATGAAGCCTGCTGTGTATCGAAGAGAAGATGATGGAGGCTGTAAAGATAAATGTCGCAGGTATAAGATGGCTGATAGGGTTTCTGTTTGGACCCACGATTTTTACTTCACAAGATTGGGCTTATTTCTTTGCTGGGCTACATTCTTTGGGCTGTGAGTGCTTGATGATAGCTCTTATGTTTGGGCCTCTTTGAAGTAAACTAATTCAGTAGTGGGCCTCTAGTGATAGACTTTAACTAATTCATTTTGGGCCTTTTTGAAAGTTGTTTTGGATCAACAAAATTCTCTATAAGTTCAAGTGTGGGATTTGAGTTTTTGTTGCAAATTCAGTTATTATATTTGTAAACAACTAGTTGGTCGGGTGTTCGCGAAATTTAGTTGAGCCACGCTTCTAAATGTCAACGTCAAATTTGTACGGTTTGGGAGCGCACGGGATGATGTGGTAAAAGATGAAAACAAGAGATGATGAAAACTTGATATTTTGAAAAATGTGGGGTAGTCACGGTTACCGATGCAAATGTAAAAAATGGTGACGCGACTATTATGGGCCAAAAACAAAAACAAAACGGTATGTTCACTTCCGCACGTCAATGTTTATGATTGTTATCGGTTATTCGTAAATGTTCGAAAGCATTTTGTTTATTGTCATATTCTCGCATTTGAAAACGAACGTATGAACCTTGAACGTCAATACCGGTCCTAACGAGTTCACAAAGTCTTTGGAGGGATACAAGTCGGATCCTACGGGGTACTAGGCGAAATTTCTTTATCAACTAGAATATGCAACGAAGAAATCTTTTTGTTTATTGTCATATTCTCGCATTTGGTAACGAATGAATGAACCTAGAATGTCAATACCGGTCCTAACGAGTTCACAAAGTCTTTGGAGGGATACAAGTCGGATCCTACGGGGTACTAGGGGACGTTCTTATTCAACTAGAATATGCAAAGAAGAAAGTCGTTTTCGTGATTTTTCGGAACCGAGAACATTCAATGAAGATTGACGACAGTTCCGCTTAGTGGAGGGAATTGGTGAACATTTGACGACAGTTTCTTTGAAGTGGAGAGAATCTGTTAAGGTTTAGAGATTTTACCAAAGAAATGGGGGGATAAAAAATTTTCAAATGTTGAATTTCTTCGGTAAATTTCTAAACGCAATCACAGGTGGTAGAGTTTGTGATTTTCTGGTGATACAAACGGTTCGGCGTGGAATGTTTTGCACATACACATATTTGAGGATTTTAATTAATTCTCCAGCCAGCGTGAAGGGTTTTGCACGGAAAAATACAGGTTTCTAAAGTCTACAGTAGTTACAAAAGCGCTGTTCACTGAAGACCTGGGGAATCTTTATGAAAGCTGATAGTTCAAGACTGAAGACCTGCAGGATTCGGTTTTGGGTTTGATGTTTCTTTGGGATTTTACAGGGATCTGGGGGTAACTCAATTCGTTGAGTTTGCAAACGATGTACTTGGTCTAGCTGACTTCCTGAGTACTGATGCTGAAGATCCGTAGTGCATTACGTGGTCAACTTCACAAAGGCGAGACAATGAGATCTGGATGTAGTTCAACTAAGCATGCTGGTTGAGCTTGCAAGGGATACACTTGGTCTAGCTGACTTTCCTGAGTGTTGATGCTGAAGATTAAAGTGCATTACTTGGTCGATTCCACAAAGACGGTTTACAGAAGACAGTTCACCAGAAACCTCTACCAATGTAGTATGCTTGAAGATCAAGACTTGATGCAGTTCTTAAAGATTGGAACCCTTATCAAATGCCGGTTGGAGTATTGGAAGATCAGCGGAAGATCGGTCAATTGAGGAAATTGCACAACACCCAACACGGATACGCATACTTTGAGGGGGAACTATTATACAAGAAGTGTCAAGATACTACTTACCTGGATCATCGGTCAAGGGGGAATTTGTTAACACAGAGAAGATGAATACTTGACTGAAGATCGATTGCAATTGCATTTTCAGCATTCGACAGCAACGGACAAGGGGGAATTTGTTGATGCAGATTTTGTGTCCGATGCTTGTCGAATAGATTAGTTTTATTTTACGCTGAATTTGTAATAGTTAGTGAAACGGTCTATCGAACGTGTATAAACCCGCTCGTTTGAAGTGGTCAAACGAGAGGGTTATTCGGTTGACCGTGTGTGTTTGCAAGACAAGGGGTGTGACTATAAATAGAAAACCCTTGCCATTTGCAACATAAGGAGATTTTAGGAGGTTTGAGACCTCACCGGGAGAGATCACCACTTGGTCTCTCCCCGGATGTGTACTTCTTTGGTATGGTTCGGTTATCATGTAATCGGGCCGATTTGTAATGTTATACTACCGGATTAATACAAAGAAGTTGTTTGTTTATCACTAATCTCTCCCGTCTTGAACCGATCTCACACGAATCACGGTTTCGGTCCCGAAACTCGGTCCTACATGTCTTTATAGGGTATGGGGTTAATCAAATGGGATACAGGTGCTACAGTCCAAAAAGGCGTCATGTTATAACCACCATGAATTGTGACTTCCTTGAGACCGAATTTTTCTATAATTCCCATCTCATCGGTCAGGGGGAGAAAGAACATGGTGACACTCTGAGTTGGCTGAACTGGTTTCCCTCACACGAAGAAAAAGAGATGGAAGCACAAGACGAGTCACCTCACAGACAATCTGAAGAAACACCCAACAGTGCCTCCCCAATATCTCCCGAACTGGTGTCCGAGGTAAGTAAATCTCAAAATCATGATCCTGTTTTTGATTGTGAACCTACTCCTGAAGATGCTACTAACCATGAGAACCACGAGGCAACAATTGGTGACAATGATTCAGGTGAGTCAAGTCAAGGGACAAATGTCGAAGCCAGTGAAGGTGAAAATCCTGAAGCGGCAACGAAATACACTCTTCCACCAAGGTCGAGTCGAGGAGTGCCTCCAAAGCGGTACTCTCCAGAAAAGGAAGCTCGAAAGTCCAGATATCCTATGGCTAATATAGCCACAGGAAACTTGTCCAAAGAAGCCCAAGCTTTTTCCGCTGCTTTATATTCTGAACAAACTCCTACCACAATTGAGGAAGCCTTGAAGTCACAACATTGGAAGGATGCTATGGAAATTGAAATGGATGCATTAGCAAAGAATAACACGTGGGAAAAATGTGTCCTTCCTCCCGGAAAAAAGTCTGTTGGATGTCGATGGGTATTTACAATCAAACACAAACCAGATGGAACCATTGAACGATACAAGGCCAGACTAGTCGCTAAGGGTTACACTCAAACGTATGGGATTGACTATGCCGAGACCTTCTCACCCGTGGCCAAGATCGATACTATCAGAGTCCTCTTTTCTATAGCGGCAAATAAAGAATGGCCTCTTCATCAGTTTGATGTAAAGAATGCCTTTTTACATGGAGAATTAAAAGAAGAAGTATACATGGATGCTCCTCCCGGATTTACAGGTTCTTTCAAGAACAGAGAAGTATGTCGCCTTAAAAAATCTTTGTACGGGTTGAAACAATCCCCCAGGGCATGGTTTGGTAGATTTACACTTGCTATGAAAAAGTATGGATACAAGCAAAGTAACTCGGATCATACGCTCTTTCTCAAACAGAGAAATGGACGTATTACGTGTTTGATTATCTATGTCGATGACATGATCATCACCGGAGATGATACAGAAGAAATTGCTCTTCTAAAGGAGAACCTGTTTACTGAATTTGAAATGAAGGACTTGGGGAGGCTGAAATACTTCCTTGGCATAGAAGTTCTGAGATCCAAGCGAGGAATATTCATCTGTCAAAAAAGGTATGTCCTCGATTTTTTGGCAGAAACAGGAATGATTGATTGTAAACCGGCAGAGGCCCCAATGATAGCAAATCAGAAACTTCAAATGGAACTCGAAGCCAAACCAGCTGATAAAGAAAGATATCAACGGATGGTAGGGAAGCTAATATATCTATCTCATACTCGGCCAGATATAGCATATGCAGTTGGTGTAGTTAGCCAATTCATGCACCAACCACAAGTCGCTCACATGGAAGCCGTCTTGAGAATTATTAGATATCTCAAAGGTACCGTCGGTCATGGGGTCTTGTTCCAACCAAACGGAAACTTGAATGTCGAAGCATATACTGATGCAGATTGGGCCGGAGATAAAGGGGATCGAAGATCAACATTTGGTTACTTCACCTTGATAGGTGGAAATCTTGTCACATGGAGAAGCAAAAAACAGAAAGTTGTTGCTTTGTCAAGTGCTGAAGCAGAGTTCAGAGGGATAGCTCGGGGTTTGGCAGAAATTTTATGGATTCGAAAACTTTTGACAGAGGTCGGTTTTTCCCCACCAGAACCCAGCAAACTTATGAGTGACAATGAAGCTGCAATTCAAATTTCTGAGAACCCGGTCCAGCATGATAGAACAAAACATGTGGAAGTTGATAGACACTTCATCAAAGAGAATTTGGAAGGAGGAATCATTGAGCTGTCTTTTGTTCAATCCAAAGACCAGTTAGCAGATATACTGACAAAGGCGGTAAATGGGCGAATCTTTAATGACTGTTTGAGCAAGTTGAGCATCGGGAATCCCACTACTCAACTTGAGGGGGAGTGTTAGAAGAAAAAAAAGGAATGTATTATGATAAAATCATGGAGGGATCAGCTCTACATCATTTCCCTGTTTATCGAAAATCTACAGCTAATGTACAGCCGTGATGCCAGCCTCAACGTTTCCTTTTATTTCTCCTTTTTTTGTGTATTTATAGAGGTCTGCTATTTCATTGTAAAACACAAGAAAATCAATACAATCAAACATTATTCCTTCCAATTCTTATTCTCTGTTACTCAACAGTTTTTAGCAAGTTTTAAACATTAAGGTTGGAACCTGCAAGTGTGAGGAAACATAAAGGACGTTTTGTGCAATTTACTCGCAAAATAATAAAATAAAGATAAGTATAAAGATTATATTAGAAGATAAATATAAATATAGAGATATAGTTATAGATAAACGTCGACTTAAAATATGGGATAACTTGATAAATTATTTTAAAACTTGTAGTTTTTAAGATAAAAATAAATATAGATATATGGTGGGAAAACTAAAAAATAGATGCATTTCATATTGACATGTGTCCATCAATTGGTTTTTTTATTATATGTGTATAGATAATAAAATTGTTGTACATTCTAATTTGAAGTATTACTCTATATACAAATATTTTTTTAGCTCTGTGTTTTAATATATATAACCTCAAACGGATAAAATACATAAAACCTTAGTAGGCATTCTAAACATATCTAGATTGTTATACAATAAAAAAATTAAAAGAAATATTTTAGTGTTTTTGAACGGATAATGAAATAAATGTCTGTTTATTCAGGGTAACCCAATAGCAAAAAGAGACTTCATACGCCTGTGACTGCAGACATTGCTGGGTAGCACAACCCACTATCTCCAGTTCGGGGGATAATCCGCCACCCTAAGGTTCATTGCGGTAAAACCCGATTAGAATCGGATTCGGACTTGAGACCCATGACCTTAAACCCAAATCTTCACTTCCCCTCCAATGCCAGTTGAGCTATAGCTCGTTAGCACTGTTGACTCCACACTATTAGATAATAGATTATCAAAGACCAATGAGACCCGCCATTAATTCCCGCTTAAAAATAAGAAAATAACTATCGGTAATCACACAATATTCACTAATCACACTACTAGAGAATTTTGACGCACGTTTTCATTCGAAATGTGTCAAATTTGGTCGTCATTGGTGGGACTGTGTAGTGACAGATTATCTCTTGGTAATTCGGCAGTGATACCAAGTATGAAAATTCTGATAAGATTTTCACCTAGACTTTTTACCTGAGAGATTATCTCTTGGTAATTCGCCAGTGATACCAATCGTACTAGGTTGAAAGTGTGATGGGCTTTTTCCTCGTATTTGGTAGTAAAGGTATTGTTTGTTTGTTTGTTTGTTTGTTTTTATCGTGTTTTATCTAATGTATTGAAAATTAAGTCAGGCCAGAATTGATCGCTCTACCATTCGGGAGTCCGATATCTACTTAAAAAAATCAAAACATAGAGATTATGAAAAAATGACAACATAAAGCATTAATCACCTAAATGTAAAAAAAGCTAATAGTTTAAACACGAGTCATCTTAAACTTAAAACAATTTCAAAAATCAATAACCCAAAAACAATTAAGTTTAATAAAAAAGCAAGTGAACCTACGATGTGATCGGTTGTTTGTTCTCAAAACATGTGTTGTGTCCATTCATGAAGGTAGTTCTCTTGTAACCGAGCCGAACCGAGTTTTACCGCAGTGGGCATTCGGGCGGCGAGTTTTCCCCGAAATTGGTAGCTTGGTGGCTCGGATATACATCAAACTTTGACCGTTATGGAGGAGGGGATGCATTTGCTCGATTGAGGGTATCTCCGGATGCTTATCCGGTGATTTAGTTGGCCCTTTCAAAAAAAGATAGTTCTCTTGTTGTGCTATGTGTCACAAGCTCCAAAAACGGCGTCATTAATTGTGTCGCATTAGCCAGACACCGGCAGAGAACACCGCAACAATGTGGCACCAACAATGATGTGGGGCAGGGACGTGTTCACCATTACAGGGTTTGAAGATGAGAAATGTAAAAGTCTTTGTATCTTACATGACACCTACATAAGATCACTTTTTTATCCTTAATGTCTCAAGATACCTCTCCCTCAAACCCAATAACACGACGTTAACTTCATCCTATATTTGCCTAAAGAAAAATTGTCAATACAAATTATTTATGAAGGAAGCAAAGTCTTTAAGTTAAAATTGACATAATATAGTCGTGATTCTTAAAATTTACTTAAAAAGAGAGAATATAGATTCCAAAATTTTAGATTCAATGTATAGTTCTCTCCTCTTGCACCCTAACATTAAAAAAATATTTCAAATTGTATTAAAAAAAACACTTATTATACTTTTAGTATTATATTTATGCACTTTTCTTTTTAATTTTGTTCTATTTAATTTGCATTTACATGTTTGAAAACCAGTTAGATCATCCCTAGTGGTAAGGGTGAATAATGACCCTATCCTTGAGCGTTTTCCCCATGTGGCATGTTAGCAAGCGGCATTATTGGGCACTTTTCTAAAATGGGTGTAGTGGGGATGTGTGTATTATGTTAAAAATGGGTGTAACATTGTTCATTGAAATGGAATCAATAGAATCACGTGTTGCACAAGGATTTCCATTCCTTCTAAACACCTTAAGGCATTCTACAAACCCCTTTCCCCGTGATTTGTTTTCTTCATTTTATTCCCTTTTTCACCCTTCATCATCACCACCACCACCGAACACTACTGACCACCACCACTAGTCACTTTTGCCACTCACCACCGCCACACGCCACCCAATACCACTACCACCACACTCACACCAATTTTATGTCTTCGTCTTTTTTACCTATCAAACAACACAAAGTAAATTTTTTTTTCATTCGCACATGTTAACCAAACAAAACAAAGGAATGGTAATGTTCTATTTTATTTCTCTACCTATTCTATTACCTCATCTATTCCATTTCATTGTCCATTGAGAATACATAGAATAAAAGAAATCATTTATTTGTTTCAATCTTAAACACAAAAGAAAATAATATAAATGCACTTATTGAACCTACAAGAGAACAAATAATATCCAAAAGCCAAGACATGATTCTTAGATCAAGAAATAAACAGTCAATGAAGCAATTCTCTTCCCAAAGATAGTGAATCTTGAACACCTATTTCAGAACATTTGTTCAAGAGCATGGCTAACATATGTTGAAGACTTGGAACCACTGTTCAAGAGTACCAACATTTGTTGAATGCTGACATCTGTTGAAGACCAAAGTCCTGATCAAGCCAAAGGTCTGATGAAGAAGACCAAACATCTGTTAGACCAAACAGATGTTTGGACAACTGCAATAAAGGATAACTTAGACAGTGTTTTCTCAATGTGACAATATTTATTTCATCAGTGTTCTAGTATAGCCTAGATTAGATGATAGGATTCGCTCAGATGTTTGCAAACACCTGAGAATCTTTTTTGTTAGGAATGTTAGATGTCACTATCAGGGTGACGTCATCACATCACGAACATAACTTTAGTACTTGTATAAATAGATCACGCATGTTAGTGATCTATTTATCACCCCACACACATTCTGTTTGTACGAATAGTTCTAGTGAGTGATCGGCTGAGGGGGAGATTGTAAAATCATTGCTGTAAATCTTTTGACTATTTGATTCAATAGAAAAACAGTTTATGACAATGTCTCTCTATTTGTGTATTGTGATAATCAATACTTGTTTGCAAATATCACACTCAGATCTAAACAACAACGTTTATTATTCGTGTACACGGTGAAATTGATATATATATATAACTTCACATATAAGTTATATGTAGATGATACTATCATACATCACCTACACTTGTGTAGGTATAGTTTGGGTTGGTTCTATTTGTTATCAAATAATTTAGTTTCCGATTATAGCGTGAGGATCAAATAGAAAGTTTATTTTGGCTATGAAGGATAGGAAGCAATAGGATTATGACATGTGGCAAAATTTAAAATAATGAGGAAGGGTATTTTAGTCAATCGTATCCAATTTTCTTCCTTCTTCCCCCCAGTAACTTCAAAACCAAGCATTTTCAAAACCCACCATCTTCAACCTTTTCTTCACTTTCTATCTCAATAATCACTACATTATAGTGCGATTTTCGTCACCAATCAATGATTCAAACACCCAATCAACGTGTTCTTCAACTTTTTTGAAGAAACCCAGTTTAACTTCATACAATATCTCATTTTTTCCCGTGATTTTGAAGCGAATCACTCGATCCGTTCAATTCGATCGCTAATAAGTGTTTCTATCATTCAAATTTCGTCAATCGTTGAAGAAATCGGCTTCGATCCATGTAAAAAATTCTTGAATTGACTCATTGCGTTTTACGATCTTGGCGGGGGTCCGGGGGCAGCGCCCTTGGGAGCAGGGTCCAAGGGGCGGCAGCCCCTGGCGGAGTTCAAGGGGCAGAGCCCCTGGCTGGGGTCGAGCCCCTTGGACATTTTTTGATCTCCTACTTCCTGGCTCAAACAATTCACAGACAAAACATACTCTGGTTCAATGCGTTTTAGAGAGAAGACTTTCTTTTTGTTTTTAGGCCATTGCGTTTTAGAAAAACACATTTTTGAACTGTTTTTAGTCATTGATTTTTAGGTAAAACACATTTTTATGTGTTTTCAGTCCACTGTGTTTTAGAAAAAAGACATTTTTAAGTGTTTTCTAGCCATTGCGTTTTAGTAATAAGACATTTCTTTGTGTTTTTTGTGCATTGCGTTTTAGGTAAAACACATCTTTGAAGTGTTTTCAGTCCATTGCGTTTTAGAAAGTACACTTTATTTTGTGTTTTTAGCCTATTGCGTTTTAGAAATAGGACATTTCTTTGTATTTTTGGTGCATTGCGTTTTAGAAAAAAAAAAATCATTTTTTTACGTTTTTTCCATTGCGTTTTACGCAACTGGGTTTTCGAAAATATAGCAATAGTATACTCGTTTTAAAGATAAAAAAAAACGCTCGGTTTTTTGTGCAATTTTTATAAAAAAATAATGTCGTATGAAAAAGTTATTAACATTTAAAAAATGAGGGAATTGGAGGAGAGAGAAATTATTGTCCTGAATTGACTAGAATGTCCTTACACAAACATACGTGCTTCTTTTCTTCTCTTCAGTTTCATTCATTTAATCTTTTTAGCCCTCCTAGCAAAAAATAAAATTCCTATTATATCCTATCCCTCCGATTATAATGATGAATATGGTTTTAATTAAGACCCATCCGACTGGTCGAACCAGTATTTAACAATCCGTTATCATTCAAATCTGATTTTCGTAACATTAATATTACGAAATTAATCTTAACTTTCTTTCTTCTAAAAATTCCTTTAAATAAAACTTTACAAGTAAATAATTTTTGATCGATAATGTTTAAAAGAATATAACATTGTTCACTATACATCTAATTGTTCTCTTGACTTTTCAATTTCTAATCGTTGACCATCAGGAATATTATTGTTTTCCTTATTAGCAAACCTTTCAACTGTTCTTCTAACAATTGGCAGCCATAATCTCCTTAATCTTTTTTCATCAACCCTAACTTCACCTTCAAGAAATCTTGGATGAACCGTAATCTCGGATACCGATCTTCGAGGTTCTTCTGCTCTCCGGTTGTGACCGTTGTTCCCCTCAATTTCCGGACACAACTGATGATCAAATCGGTTACTTGCCACACAAGTAATCATCTCGGATTTTAAAAAAAGAATATCAGATGAGCTCACATTGCTCCATCTGGTTTTCAACATCACCGGATCATTTTCATTACTGATCATGATCCGATGATTAAATTTATGCAAGATCACCTGATCTTGATCATTTTCAACATTTGTACCGAATCTTGATGACCCCTCTCGTTCTATAAAAAGCCCGAGACTTGAGGGTTCGGATTCTTTAAACCTTAAAGAATTTGAAAGCGCGAAAAGCGCAATATCATCCTTCACAACTTTAACCCTACAAAGCGGACAACTCGAGTGGTTTTCAAGCCATTGATCGATACAATCGATGTGAAAAGCATGCTTGCATTTTGGTAGAAGTCGAAGAAGTTCAATGTCTTCAAAAGCGGACAAACAAACCGAACATTCCAGCCCATTTTTCCATCCTTTCAACGTCGAAAACTTGAAATAAGGAAGTGATTCGATAACGGTTTTGTCGATACCCGAGAATCTTGATCTTGTTCTAGGAAGATTACCAAAGTTTTCTTGGTTTAGACGATGAGTAGAACTAGAAGATGACATGTGACAACATTTTATGTAAATAATGGTTAAAAATGTTAGCGAAAACAAAATGGAGAGTACTCCGACTACGATAGCAAGACTCGGTTCAAACTTATTGATGGAACTAGATGAATAGTTTTCATCATTTGCAGAAGAAAATGAGGATTGTGAAAGTGTTGAATTGGGAGAGATGATGAGAAAAGCGATGATGAAAGTGAGTGTTTTTTGTGGCTTCGCTGGAATTCCGATGAACTCTGGCGGGTGGGTCGTCGGAAAGCTCATTGGTTGGTCGGAGAAGATGAAGGGAGGGTTGACATTGGTTGAGTTTTTGGATTTCTTTGAAGGGTTTGCTCTAGGTTTATTTATAGTCTGTTCATGCACCCTGTTGATGTATAATATTTTTATATTTTTAAAGAAAGTAATCTCACCCTGTTGTTATATAATATTTTTATATTTTTAAAGAAAGTAATCTTCAATTTGACGTATTATTTGATAAACTAAATATAGAATATGTTTATCAATTTGTTTGGCCAGTTAGTGTTTCTTTTTCTTAGGCTAAAGGGTGTGGGGAACATGATTGTGTCATTAATTGCTATGTAGGATCATTAATAAATTGCTACACCATCCCCTTGCTTCATCCACCATGGTTGGCATGGATTAAACCATGGCAACAATGAGCCTCCTTTCCTTTTTTAATATTTCTTTTTCCTTTTTTACAAATAAATTAAAATAAAAGAATAGTGGTTTGGGTCATGACCATACCCATAGGGTAGTGGTTTTGAATGATGAATTAAAAGCAAGTGACATGGCGCTGATGTGGAGGATCATAGAGTCCATAAGGATCATGAGCACACCCTATAGCCTTATGTGACATCCAAACATCCAATATGAATAAAACTAACAGTAAAGAGATGAATTGTCGATTAAAAATTGCTTATTAGGGTTTTTTTTTTCACTATTACTTTTTTTTTTGAAAGGTGACTTTCTTGTACTGGACCGAATTGGTCACCGGGTTCATGTCAAAGACAATCCCCCGTCAGCCCCGCCTACGTCGCGATGTTCGATTGGGCCCCGGCCGCTGCGCAAGCTGACTTTCGCCCGGAAACCATTCTGCCCCCACACGAGAGACTCGCTGGGGTAACAGCTGGGTAAAACCGGGTTGCCCTCAAGACCGCACCATGCCTCGGTAGGATACGGTCTATCATTGGGACGTCCCCCCCCTAAGACCACGAGTGGGAGTCGAACCGGTGACCTCCCAAAGGAGGAACCGGCCCAACAAACCCAATGGGAACCACTGGGCCACGGAGTACAAGGCTAAAACTTTAATTTAACTACTTTAATTTCATTATTACTACAACTACTACATTAGGGTTTTCTTATTTTTTTTTCTGTTTTTTTATAGTAAAGAGATGAATTGTCGATTAATCATTATTACTACAACTACTACATTAGGGTTTTCTTGTTTTTTTTTTCCTGTTTTTTTATAGTAAAGAGATGAATTGTCGATTAAAAATTGCTTATTAGGGTTTTCTTGTTTTTTTCATTATTACTACAACTACTACATTAGTTTTTTTTTTTTTTTTTTTTTTTTTTTTATTATTACTACAACTACTATTATTATTCCAAATCAAACATCTTTTAAATTAACTTATTTGTGCGCCTTGTAAAAACCCATTGTTTGAAAATTTATATATCACTAACTTGTAAAAACCCATTTTTTTAAAATTTAATACAAATATAAGTATACGTGTTGTGCGGACACTCCTCCGGTGTGTGTATATATACACTCGCTTCTAAAGAAAACTTCTTATTTATTTTCTTATCTTTTGAAACATATTGAAATAAGATCTTATGTCAATAAAAGTTTGGTTATTTGTAAAACTTATTTTTTTTTTGGCCGATCAAATGAAGATTTTATTCCAAACAAACACTTCCAACTTAGCAAGAAGCTAAGAGGAAGGTCAATACAGCAAACAAAACAGAATTTGTAAGTTGTAACATTTCATCAAAACTTAGATGTCCCCTATTTCAAGAGTAAATATATTATTTTATTACGCACTGCCACATTTTCAGATTTTTGTGTTTATCTCCATATTGTAGTTGGACTTGAAATTTGTCTTGTTTTCAGTTTTTCATTATATTTCTGTTTAAGTTTTTTCTTTCGAATAAATTGATCCATCACTTATATACAATATAAGCTGGTTATGTGATTCTAGTTATGATTATTAAATTACCATATATAATATAAAGATTATTTAGTCAAATTATTGTCGATAAATTAGACACATAATTCATTTGGACACATGAAAACATTTATCAACTTTTTATATTTATGCTGATTGTAAGCAAAACATGTTTTATTATATTATCATTCTTGTAATTTATTCCACGCATAATAAATATATTAAAACTTAATAATGATGGAAGAGTGGAGAGCGAGGCTTATGATTGAGATTGACTTTTCCCAATTATTATTTAAATAACACAAATATTTTTTTTTTTTTGAACGGCCAACATAAATTTTATTCAAACAAACTAGCAAGATGCTAGACACCAAATATACATCATAGTTTCACCAATATGCACCGCCAAAACAATCAAAACCACATATTACAATACGATCCTAAAATTTTTCCACTCTTCCCATGTCCAGTCGAGGGATTTCAGGCGATGTTTTATCCAAAGAAAACTCATCGATTTGGATTGTTCCACCACTTTAGAGATATTTGGATATTCGTTTCCAAAGATTATCTCATTCTTCGTCTTCCAAATACTCCAAATAACGACCTGGAAAATAGCGCTGAAAAAAATAACACAAATATATTTCACAAAGATTTTAGAAAACTAGGCTTGGACAACCAGATAGTAGATTGCGTGCTTATTAATTCTTTTTTCTTATTATTGAAATAAAAAATTAGCTAACATCTCCAATGCAATCAAAATTTTAATAAACAGTTAATTACATAGTTAGTTCTCTATGGTTTATACAAAATAACAATATAAGGTACTAATAATTTAAAATCACTTTTTAGGGTACTAACTTTCCATTTTTTAACATGTGATTGTATTAATGTTAATTCACTGGTTAACTATTAGTACCTTAAATTGTTAGTTTTTGTAAACCACATGGACTAACTATGTAATTAATACCCTCACATGTTAAAAAATGAAAAGTTAGTATCAGAGAATGTGATTTCAAACTATTAGTACCTTAGATCGTTATTTTGTGTAAACCACAGAGACTAACTGTGTAATTGACTCTTTAATATTTTTTTTGCCACATCGTCATCTTATTATTCATTTTTTTCATCTTTCTCTTTTTTTCATTAAATATCTTGCTACTCACAAAACACATTTTCTCCACAAATGCATGCATTTAGTGAACAACTGTGTTTTAAAAACCGGTAAACATCGACCGGTTATACCTGTATTACCGTTTCCAGATGTAAATCCGGTACGGAACACCCCGGTAATATATGTGAAACAGCATAAGGTTTGTACCGGCGACAAAATCCGGTATACCGGTTTGAAACGTAATACCGGTACCGGCCCAAGGTTATTTTGGGTTTTTACTTATTTCTATTATATAAGTTATTTATCTTACGTAATTTTTATATATTATAATTATTCGTAACTAAAACTTCTTATTTAATATTGTATGAAACGAAAATAGTTATCCTCTAGTTGATGAGGATACCGATAATAGTGAATTTCATCTTGTATGCGATCATGAACTTAATGTATTCAACACTCAAATGGCTTAAACATATTGTATACTTTCATTTAAAGAGCTTGTTGGAAAATTGAAGGATTTTCAATTATCTTTTGGATTATTTTTTTTTATTATGGATTATCTTTTAATATGTAATCATGCATTTCTGGATTAACTTTTGAGTTAATGTTGTAATTTATGAAATTATAGAATTAACTAGTCAACCCGGTTGAACCGCTCGGTACAACCTGATTCTACCGGTTGAACCATTTTTTAGCCTAATCCGGTTTAATCTAAAAACCGGTTTTTAAAACATTGGTGAAGAACATTTATACCCTTTTTTTACTCTCTATTTCTCATCTAACTCATCATACATGTCTCAAATGCATCTCAAATACATTGCATTGCATTGCATTGAGTTTGGTTTGCCAAGATCCCGTATCAATTTTCTTTTATATTTTTAATTTAAAATATTAATTACATAAAGCGAAAACGAATCATATACATAATGGTTCTAATCTCTTAGACAACCGATTTTAGAGTCGAAAATCTATAAATGATTACAGCTTTAGAGTGAACTCTATTTGTCAATGTTACATTATGTAAAAAACATGAAAATATTATCCTTAAACTTTGATAATGATACTAGAGATTTTTGTTTTCATTGCTTGCTTACCAATTCGACCCTTTTAGTAGATGTTTGTTGAACAGTAACACAAGAATCTCACCAACGATTAACACTCAATTATTTATTCAAACAAACAAACGATTCAAGAAGAATTACAGACTCGATTGAATTGTGCTCACTTAACCCTAATCCCCAATCTACCTTTTATACTAATTAGCAACAGCTAATAACTGCCTAAACAGACATTTTAACAAACTTCTTTCTATATTGACACTTATGACCCCTGGACATTATTAAATGTTCTAAACAAGAACATGACTTATGCAGAAGTTACACAACAGACCCCTTTACTTACAAAAACAGTCTAAAAGAAGTTAGACTTTCTCCAACTTATCCCAACAATCTCCACCTTTGGATAAAGTCTATCCAACATTGAGCAGTTCACAACAATATTCAAACTTTGGTCCGGGCAATACCTTAGTGAATATACCAGCAGCATACTCTAAGGTATCCACCTCTTTAATCAGCACCTTTTTTGATTTCACCACATCTCTTATAAAATGCAATTTCACATTTATATGCTTGGTCCTTTCATGATAAACCTGATTCTTTGTCAATTGCACTGCACTTTGACTATCACATAATACCACAGCTTTATCAACTTCTATACCTAGATCAGTAATAAACCCTCTAAGCCACATACTCTCTTTCACTGCTTCAGTTAAAGCAACATATTAAGCTTCTGTAGTTGACAAAGTTACTATATGTTGTAATACAGCCTTCTAGCTAACAGGAGAACCAAACACCTTAAAAGCATATCCAGTCATTGACTTTCCCTTATCCAGATCTTTAGCAAAATCTGAGTCTGAATAACCCAAAACCTGTTCATCAAAACTATCTCTTCCAAACACCAAACCTTTATCTTGTGTACCTCTGAGATACCTAAATATCCACTTGACTGCCTCCTAGTGTATTTTCCCAGGATTTGAAACATACCTGTTGACCATGTTAACTGCAAATCCCATATCAGGTCTTGTGCAAATCATAAGGTACATCAGGCTTCCAACTGCATTTGCATAAGGATACTTCTCCATAATTTTCTTTTCATCTTTAGTTTGAGGAGAATCTATTGCTGAAAGATTAAAATGTTGAGCCAATGGTTTTGAAACAGGTTTACTTTCTTACATAGCAAAGCTGTTCAATACCTTTTTCATATATGACCTTTGATTCAAATACAACAATCCCTGATCTCTATCTCTGAGAATCTCCATACCCAGAATCCTTTTAGCTGGCCCCAGTTCCTTCATATCAAACTCCTGTTTTAACAGATCCTTTGTATCTTTGATTACCTGTTGGTTCTCACAAGCCACCAACATATCATCTACATATAACAATAGATACATAAACTTCCCCTGCTCATGCTCTCTAATGTACACACAACTGTCATACTTACTTCTATTGAAGCCATGAGAGACAATATAGTCATCAAATCTAAGATATCACTGCCTAGGTGATTGTTTTAAACCATACAAAGACCTCCGCAACAAATCTACCTTATCTTCATGTCCTTCAACTTCAAACCCTTGAGGTTGCTTCATGTATATCTTTTCTTCAAGATTACCATGAAGAAAAGATGTTTTTACATCTAATTGCTCCAGCTCAAAATTTTTGTATGCAGTTAATGCCAAAATTACCCTTATAGAGGTATGCTTTACCACAGGAGAAAAAATTTCATTGTAATCCACACCAGCTCTCTGTGTGAATCCTTTAGCCACCAACCTTGCCTTGTATCTTGGCAACTCTACTGGCAACCCTTCTTTAACCTTGTAAATCCACTTACAGGATACAAGCTTCTGATCCTTTGGCTTATCAAGTAGCTCCCAGGTTTCATTCTTATACAAGGATTCCATCTCCTATTTCATTACCTTTTGCCACTTATCTTTTTCCACAGAATTGATAGCATCATGATAGGTTATTGGTGCATGAATACTATCATGTTCAGCAACACTGAAAACAAATGCAGAAATGTCTTCTTGTTTTCTGAACCTTACAGACTCTAACACCGGCCTTCTTAGTCTATCTCTGGAAATACAATGATCTGGTGACTAACCACTTGTAGATTCTGATGAAGACTGATCTTGACTTGTACTAGGCTGTACAGAGCCACTTGTAACCTGATCACTTGCAACAGGCTCCACCTCAATCTGAACTCCCTTTACTCTCTCATCAGAACCATCTGAAGCAGTGATCACATCTTTGTATAAGACTTCTTCTATGACTTTAACATTCCTGCTATTTATAACCCTGGAACTGCCTTCTTCTAACCTCCATAACCTGTAGCCTTTTACCCTATCAGTGTACCCAATAACCACACATTTCTGAGCTCTATTCTCTAGCTTACCATTATTTACATATGAATAAGCTAAGGAACCAAATACCTTCAAGTCTTCATAATCTGTTACAGGTAGACCTGACCACTTCTCCATAGGCACCATCATTTCAATGGCTGAAGATGGTGACCGATTAATGACATGTGCAGCAGTCTTTAAAGCTTCAGCCCAAAAACTTTTAGGTAGCCCAGATTGGTGAAGCATACACCTAACTCTTTTAAGTATGGTCATGTTCATCCTTTCTACAAGACCATTTTGCTGTGGGGTTCCAGGTATTGTTAGATGCCTAGCAATACCTTTGTTTCTACAAAAATTGTGAAACTCATTACTGTAGAATTCCAGGCAATTGTATGTTCTTAGTTTCTTGATCTTTCTTTCAGATTGTGTCTCTACAAGCACCTTCCACTCTTTGAATTTTTCAAATGCCTCATGCTTGTGTTTTAGAGGATACACCCACACCCTTCTTGAGTAGTCATCAATCAAGGATAAGAAATACAAAGCTCCTCCTAAAGACATGGTTCTTGCTGGCCCCCATAGATCTGCATGCACATAATATAGGACCCCTTTTGACCTATGAAGCCCTTTTGAGAACTTAACCTTATGTGCCTTTTCCATTATACAATTCTCACATAAACCAAATTCACAGTCCACCAAGTCTTTTATCACACCTTGCTTTATCAACTCCTTCATTCCTTGATTACTCATATGGCCTAACCTTTTGTGCCATAACATGGCAGTACTTTCTTTCTTTTCTGCTACTACAACTTCTCCACACAAAGCATGACCATCTAAGGCATAGAAGTTATTGGCCCTTCTTGTACCGGTCAAAACCACCATAGACCCTTTTACAACTCTGGCCTTTCTATTCTTAAGGCTAACAATATAGCCATTACTTTAAAAGGTACCCAAAGAAATTAAATTCTTGGTCAATTTAGGAATATACCTGACATTGGACAACTCTACTTCAGTGCCATTAGTAAGTTTAAGAACAACTGTGCCATGCCCTTATATCATACATGCCCTGTCATCTCCTAGATTTACTGAACCAAGATTTTCTTTCTTAAACTCCTTAAACAAACTTCTGTTTGGAGTCATATGATAAGATCCTCCAGAATCCATGATCCAATCATCTTTAGGACCATGATCTGTGACTACTAGTACATCTGCACTATCATATCCATCTAAATATTCTTCATAAGATTGATGACCTTGATTCTTTGAAGAACTTGCAGATTGATCATACTTCTTTTGCTTCTTGTTTCTCTCTGGGCATTCTCGTTTCAAGTGTTTCTCAGGATTGCATATGAAACACTTTCTTTTGAATTTTGACTTGGATCTACTTTGCCCTTTTGATTTAAATGACCTGTGTTCAGTTCTTCCCCTTACAACCAGGCCTTTACCACCATCTTCTTGTTCATAAGACTTTTTCTTCAATTCTTTAGAATTTAGGGCAGCTAATACATCTTCCATTGAAAGTGAATCTCTCCCATACATGAGAGTATCCACAAAATGTTCATATGAACTTGGCAATGAAGTCAAGAATATTATTGCTTGATCTTCATCGTCAATAACAACCTCAATATTCTCCAAATCAATAATGAGTTTATTAAACTCATCTGTATGATCTTCCAGGGACTTACCAGAAGCCAAATTGAATGTGTACAATCTTTTCTTTAGATACAATCGATTAGCCAATGACTTCGTCATGTACAGACTTTCTAGCTTGGTCCAGATTCCGGCAGCCGTAGTCTCCTTTGAAACCTCCCTGAGTACTCTATCGCCGAGACTCAACACAATCTCACTGTGAGCCTTTTCCATTATCTCCTTCTTCTCTTTGTCTGTCAGATCTCCTGGAAGCTTATCTTCCCCTTTTAGGGCATCTACAACCCCATTATGAACTAATAGGGCCTTCATCTTCATCCTCCACAGACTGAAATCGTTTTTACCGTCAAACTTATCAAGAACAATCTTTGTTGTTGATCCCATCATGAATAATCGAAATTTCTGATCAATCTTCAATAAATTCTCTCAAAATCGAGCCACCGTGGCTCTGATACCAATTGTTGAACAGTAACACAAGAATCTCACCAACGATTAACACTCAATTCTTCATTCAAACAAACAAACAAACGATTCAAGAAGAATTATAGACTCGATTGAATTGTGCTCACTTAACCCTAATCCCCAATCTACCTTTTATACTAATTAGCAACAGCTAATAACTGCCTAAACAGACATCTTAACAAACTTCTTTCTAAATTGACACTTATGACCCCTGCATATTATTAAATGTTCTAAACAAGAACATGACTTATGCAGAAGTTACACAACCCTTTTACTTACAAAAACAGTCTAAAAGAAGTTAGACTTTCTCCAACTTATCCCAACAATGTTGTTAAGGATCGTAACTGTAAAATAATCGGGTGTAATTATTAAAGTGTAAAAAGTTTTTTCAAATAGGGATGCAATTTTCTCTAGTTTTATGTGAGATGATCAATGATTTTTTGTTTTATTTTTTATGTTAACATACTCATCAACTACATGATATAAGAGGGGCCAGCTGACTTTAGCTTTGTCATTGCACGCATGATGAAGGTTAGAGGAGGGGAGTGGGTGCCCGACCCCTCGAACTTTTCGCTTAGTAGTGTTATGTATATAGTTTTCGTATAATTTTTTTTGGGTATATACGTTTTCAAACCCCCGGTTCTATAGAATTTTTTTGGTATATACGTTTTCCACCCCCGGTTGGAAATCTCAAACTTCGCCACTGTAGGAATGTTTGTATTTTTAATTTGAAATACGTATAAATGTAGGCTGTAGTGAACTTCGCCACTGTAGGAATGTTTGTATTTTTAATTTGAAATACGTATAAATGTAGGCTGTAGTGACCTGTAAATTCATCAAACATTTTATGAACCATGGGTACTTTGTTTATTTATTTGTTACATGTAATATTGTTTTATGTTTGATGCATATATACATTTTATTTGTTTATTTATTTTTTTCCATTGGCCAAACTTTTATTGAAACAAAACTTCGACTGAGGCAAAACTTCGACCAACAAGAAACTAGGCAGAAAACAACAAAAACACCCGAAACTCAAAACAAATGAAACGACTTCACACCACAAAACCTAAGAACATGTGTAGTGGTAATGCCTCTATCCTTGACGTTTTGCGTCATGTGATAGTTCAGTTAGCAATTGGGTATTATGAGGCGTTTTCTAAAATTGGTGTAGTGGGGATGTGAGCATTGTGGGACATTATGTTAAAAGAGATGTAATAAAATTAAATAAAAAACCATTAAACAATCTTATTGGACAAACAAAAAGAAGATCAAGGGTGATTGGCCAAAACCAATGAAGCAAGGCGTGGAAAAAAGCACGCCAAAAATAATTTTTTTTGAAAAAAAGCCCCCGGGGTGGAAGATGGGCATTGTGGGGCGTTTTTCTAGGGGGAAAACGCCCAAAAAACCCCTCACTATGGATGGTCTAAGACCATGTGTAGTGGTTTGAGAAATAATGCCCCCACCCTTGGGCGTTTTGCGGCACGTGACAGTCCAGTCAGCATGGGGACATTATTGGGGGTTATTGCAAAAGTGGCGTAGTGGGAATAATGCCCAATAACGCCCATTCAAATCATTAAACAATTATTTTTTAATTAAAAACTTAAAATAATTCATTAAAATAAAGAAAATACAATACTAGAAATAAAAATAAATAAAATCCGACTAAATTAAAAAAAAAAATACAATACTAGAAATAATAAAAAAAATCCGACTAAATTAGAAAAAAAATACATTAGTTTTCGTCTTCGCTTTCTTCACCCTCGCCAACTTCGTCTTCCTCGTCCTCCGTTTCTTCTTCACCCTCAGGTGGTACATACCGAACCGACCATGCTTGTTGTACCAAATCAACCGTTAACGCGGAATGATACGGTTCGTAACGCAACTCTCGCGCATTATTCACTCTTTCGTCCATTGACGCTTGTGGATGCTCCTCTTGAACGGCTTCTGGCACATAATTCTGGCATATCGCCTTTCCTTCGTCTTCCAAAATCATGTTGTGCATGATGATACAAACGTACATAGCATCTCTCATTTTTTGCTTGGTCCATGCACGACAAGGATTTCTCAAATATTGCCAGCGTTGTTTAAGAACCTCAAAGCATCTCTCAATGTCTTTTCGTAAAGACTCTTGAACCTTTTTAAAGTATGCTCTTTTTTCATCAATAGGATCACTAAACGTCTTCACGAAAATCGAATACCTAAGATAAATTCCGTCGCACAAATAATATCCATGAAGGTAGTAGTTTCCATTTGCGTAAAACGACGCTTTTGGAGCTTTGCCAGAAATCCACTCCTCTTACAACGGAGATTGTTCAAAAACATTTATATCATTGCATGACCCGACCACGCCAAAGTAAGCCGACCAAACCCAAAGGTCCTGTGAAGCAACCGCCTGAAGAATAACAGTGGGTCCTTTTTGGTCACCCTGTGTGTGTTGGCCTCGCCATGCGGTCGGGCAGTTATCCCAACGCCAATGCATGCAATCCAAGCTCCCGATCATACCAGGCAAACCATGCTCCGCCGAATGTACCTCGTAAATCTTTTGAAGGTCGTCCCATGTGGGAGTTCTAAGATAACGCGCACCATACAAATCAATAATACCCTTATAAAAAACATACACAAACATAAGCTTCAAAAAAAAATTGTAAACATTATAGTAAAGTATAGGAATTGTACCGCGACAAAAATGCTCCAAGGTGTCTCGCGTTGTTTTCTCGCCCATTTTTAGATACTCGTCGTTGATGTCGGTTATGTTTCCATAAGCAAGGATTCGTAACGTCGACGTACACTTTTGGATACCGGTAAATCCAAGTGCCCCTCTCGCATCCGCTTTTGTTTAAAATAATCGTAGTTGGCTTCCAAGTCGTCGACTATGCGTAGAAACAGCCGCTTACTCATTCGGAAACGACGCCTAAACATTTGGTTCGAAAATGTCGGCGCCTCATCAAAATAATCTTTCATCAAACGATCGTGTGCCGCGCGTCGGTCTCGTTCAATATAACCTCTTTTATTTTTTTCTGGTTCGGGGCGACGACAATGCTTCACATATCTCCAATGGCGGAACCAGAAGAAATATTTAGGGGTATCCCAATTTTTTTTCGTGTATTTATATAATTTATAGAATGGAGATTTTTTACCTACATTACGGGGCATGGCCAATCTTGAAAATCAAGTGCCCTGGTCGAGCTAAAAAAAGAAACTTAGGCCTTAAAGAATTAAATTTTATAAACTAGTTTTTTTAATGTTATTAGTATTTAGGTTAATGAATCCATATTGAGCATTTCACATTTGGGCTATGCTTTATGAATCAATATTTTTAGGTTTTAGACCGGGCTAGATTTATTTTTAATTTTTATGTAAGGGGCCGATCGATTACGCAAAGAATGAAGGTGCCTTGGAGGAAGAAGATTGTCAACCGAATTTCGCTACAAGGCATACTAATCTATACTATATAATAAAAGAAACCAATAAGTGACACGTGTCATTCATTGAAGGCGTCTACATTTGTAATTTCCTGCCTTTTCATACTTATCTTATATCATTAATTAAATAATAAATAATCATTTAATATTAAATCTTATCTTACTTTGATGTTGGATAGAATCATTCTATTTTTTCTAATAATATATTATCTTCAAATTTAAGTTATAAATATTCTATTTTTTTCTAATAATATATTATCTTCAAATTTAAGTTATAAATTAAAGATATTTTTTAAATAACAGAACAAAACAACAATCTTAAACTTAAAAGAACAATAATACGCTTATATAAAAAAATTAAAGTACAAACAAAATATACAAAATAACTTATTAGACATTAGGTCAAACTTTAAAAAAACACTAATTAGGAAGAGAATCTAATAATATAATTATGTTTTTTATTTTTCAAATTTGGGTTCTAATCAATTCGAATTAAACCTAACCAAGTTTGTGATTTAATTCGAATTAAACCGAACCAAATTTATGATTTTTAAACGAATCAAATAGCATATTATTTACTATACAAAATTACATTTATTTAACCCGTGTAATACATGGTGTTCTTATAGATATAACCTTTTTATTATTTAGTATATATTCGCCCCGCTTGCGGTATGCGCATATAATGTATATGTGTGTGAACGCTCGGAAGGCAAAAGTGAAATTGCCCTAATTTTAAGGTGACTAAGTTCGTGAAAATAACGTTAAAAGTGTCGGACGGTTAATAATGCATTATCATCATGTGGTGGAATTGATACCAGAAAACCTTAGCTTTGCTATTGGTGGGATTTATTGAGTATGATGATGATGATGATGATGATTTAGTACATATAATTAGATTTATTCAACTCGTATAATACACGAGTTTCATAAATATATAACTTTTTTTTATTATTTAGTTTATAAAAATTATATTTATCCAACCCGTGTAATATACAAGGTTACAAAATTACATTTATTTAACCTGTGTAATACACAGTGTTTTTAAAGATATAACTTTTTTTATTATTTAGTATATATAATTAAATTTATTCAACCCGTAAAATACACGAGTTTTTATTATTTGGTATATAAAATTACATTTATTCAGTACAATATATGGGGTTCTTAGAGATATAATTTTTTTTATTATTTAATATATGAAATTATATTTGTTCAACCTGTGTAATAAACGATATTTTTAAAGAATAATTGTTTTAATTCGGTATATAAAATTTTATTATATAGTATAGATTACATTTGTTCAACCCGTGTAATACACGGGTTTCTAACCTAGTTGTTTAATATAATGAAACTGCTCAATATTTATACACAATACAAATCCCTTAATAGCCGATCCCCACCCCACCTAATAGGTTATATTAAATTGTTTTTTTAAGAAAGAATTAAAATGTATTTTTCGAAATTGAAAGGTAAATTAAATTAACTTTTGACTTTCAGACTTATCTTCCCAAGATACCTCAAGAAACCTTTCTTCCTTGTATCAAAACCTGCAACATTTTTTTTTATTTCACTTCAACGCTAACAAAGAAGAAACTTTACCAAGTTCATCTTTTTTCTTTGTATTTCTTTTTCCATGGCAAACACAAAACCTAAATTTGAGGTATCCTAATATTTTCTTTGAGGCATCCCATACATAAGACCAAAAAAAAAAAAAAAAAACTTTACACTAATTTTACACTTCGCCAAGGAAGTTGAGGGGTAGCCTGTGCACACCCTTCATAAGTCCGCCCCTGCATATCTCACCGCTAGTTGACAAGCACTCGTAACCGCCTCTTGCTCGACCTCCTTATCAGTGGAATCATCGCCATCCGCAAAAAACTCTTTGTAGTAAAAAGTTACCATGGATGAAGAACTAGGGGAATCCATCAATTTTTATAAAATGGTAGTGTTTTTGAGAGAGTTTTGATTAAATTTGAAGGTGTTTATATATATATATATATATATATAGGTAAAAGGTTTAAAAAAATAATAAAAATAAAGTAGCCGTTGCTAGTTTGTGATTGGTTGGTCAAATTTCTCGCAGCGTGTTTCAAATAACGCGGATCAAATTTTTTTCAAAAAAAAAAACGCCCGAAAACGCCCATATGTAATGGGATGTGGGCGTGTTTCGGCGTTATTTTTTATTTTTTTTTTAAAAAACGCCCCACTACGGGCGGTCTAACACATTTTTATTTATACGTGATTTCGTTATGATTCATTTGCGATCGCTAATGTATAAATGTTATATATTTTTAATACGATCGATATAAGGACAACTACAATCTATATACGAACAACTACGGACAATCATGTAAAAGATGAATATTATGTAAATTTTAAATTGAACAGTTTTAATGATATATGTTTTCAAATATTTTATACTGTTATGTATGTGATTTTATGTTTGCTTACCATCTTCGATGAACCTGCACTTATACAACTTATATTCTTTACCACGGAGTAAACAAGAAAATGTACGTATATGTATTTGGTTATATGTTTCCCCCGTCTATTTTATTTAGTTAACCATATAAATGTACAAATATGAACTTGTGCTCATTCAGTTCTCGAGTTTTTTCTCATACTAGTGTTCATCGAAAAACTATTTACCATTTTGGTGTTTCTTGAAAACTATTTACCAAAATAATGTTTTTATTAATTTTGTGTTCTCCTTTTCTTTTAATCAACGTAGTAAACTTTTAATTATTTTTTCTATTCAAACAATCCATTGTCTACATTTTATTTCTTTTAATTATACCATTTCTTCCAATCAACATAATACTTTTTTTATTTATTTTTTACTTACTTTTTTCTTTTAATCAACATAAAAAAACTTATTGAAAATTATTTATCAAAGATGGATGTGGTGACCAAAGCTTTAACCTTGATTAGCATGATTGTGTCTCATTTCAGTTGCTCATGCCCTTTCTGGTCGAGCAATCGTATCTATCCTTCTTATGTTCATAAGTAATTTCTTGATTATATTTTTTTTTATTAGTAGATAGAGGAGTAGCCAACTCACCAATTTAATTGACTTCGTTTGATTGAAAATTTGTTTTTCTCTTCTAACTTCTTCTCGTTAATTGTATAAAAAAAACTCTAAATACACCTTGTTTAATTTTTTTTGTCAACTTTCAGAATATATGTTAATTGAAGAAACAAACATATTGGCTTGATAAAAAGTATGATAAAAAATAAAACATTAATAGGTTAATTATAAAAAAATATATGTTTGTTAACTTTCAGAATATATGTTGATGGAAGATAAAATCATATTGGCTTGATAAAAGTAAAGTGTGATTAAAAAAATAAAACAATAACAGATTGATTATAAAAAAAACTATATTGCATTAATTGAAAAAAATGTATAATAAAAGAATAAAACATTAGTAGGCTGATTATATTAAAAATATATTAGATTGATCGAACAAGGTATAATAAAAGAATAAAAACGCAAGGGAATTGATTGAATAGAAAAAAAAAAATGTTAATTATGTTGGTTAAAAGAAAAGGCAAATATAAAATAAACAAAAATACTATTTTGATAAATAGTTTTTAAGAAACACTAAAATGGTAAATACTTTTTCCACCACCACTAATTTTGGAATAAACTCCATTCAGTTCTTTTATAAAGATCTAGTTTTTATAAAGTTTCAATGAAAATATATTGTTTGTTGTTTCTTAAATACACAATACACGCCTCTTTACTATGAACTAGTGATATTCTCCCGCACTTTGCAGCAGGGATTAAGTCGGTATTAATTTGGTTCGTTACAGTGCCTGCACTCGATATACTAATTGAAAGAGAAAGCACTACATCATCGATCGAAAACAAAAAAACACATATTGATATGGTACCTATATATGTTGTTCAGTTGATATCGGTTCGGTTCGTTTGCATTTTATGTTTATTTTATTTCAACATTACGATATTTTTTTGAAAACGGATATTCTGCCGCTATCGTACCAAGCCCAATCGAAACCAATTGAACAACATTTGTATCGGTACCAATATTTTTTTATTTTTAGTTTTTTTGCTTTCAATAAACTGATATTATATCGCTACCATATTGGACCGAACATCATCGGTACCGGTATACATTCCATTTTATTGTTTCCTGTATGATAACGGGTACTTTGATCGTATCTTAAAAGTTATATGAGAGAACAAAATATACTTAAATCAATTAAAGTAATAAACCAATAAAATAATAAAACATTAGAAAAAACAATATTGAAAAAAATAAAAAACAATTGTTCCCCTCTTTTTATTTCAACATTACGATATATATTCTTTAAACGGATATTGTGTCGCTATCGTACCAAATTCAATCAAAACCGATTGAATAACATCTTAATCCCTATCAATATTTATTTTTAGTGTTTTTGCTTTCAATGAATTAATATCGTATCGCTACCATACCGTACTAAACAACATCGATACCAGTATACATTCATTTTTATGATTTCTTGTTTGATAACTGGTACTTTGATTGTATCTTAAAAGTTATACAAAAATATATGTTTTAATCAATTAAACTAATAAAATAATATAATAATAAAAACCTAGAAAAAACAATATTAAAAAAAAATCAAATCACTATTCATGGCCTCTTTCTATTCATATGTTATTATATGTTATTTTTAGTGTTTTTGCTTTCAATGAATTAATATCGTATCGCTACCATACCGTACTAAACAACATCGATACCAGTATACATTCATTTTTATGATTTCTTGTTTGATAACTGGTACTTTGATTGTATCTTAAAAGTTATATAAAAATATATGTTTTAATCAATTAAACTAATAAAATAATATAATAATAAAAACCTAGAAAAAACAATATTAAAAAAAATCAAATCACTATTCATGGCCTCTTTCTATTCATATGTATAATATAATATTGGGTATTTATATTTACAATATTTTAACGATTAAGGACATGAAATTTATCATACAAGTCTCTCAAAGATATATTCATGTTTCATATATTTATACTAATCTGATAAAATAATGGTTCGTATTGAAATGTCCATGATTGTTTTTGAAAACAACTGTAACATAACATGCTAAAAACACATCAAAGATAATTTTTGAATTTTTTAATCTCAAAACTTAAATCATTCGGTATTTAACTTCTTTTTTTAATCAAAATTGATTAAATAACATATAATGTATATCCCATAAAATAATTTTAATACATAAATATAATTAGAATACTTACATTCCAAGATTCTCTAATTATATATATCCATATGATTGTATTTTGTTTTGCTTAATATGTTATTGTGTAAGAAACAAAATAAAGGAACAAAGAAAGTCATAGAAAATGAGTTCCTAACATGCATATATACCTAAAAAAATTCCATGCCCACAATAGCAGTTTCTTGGGAATATCCGTTCAAAAAAAAAAGAAAAAAAAAAGCAGTATCTTGGGAATAGTCTTCCCAAAAACAAACATCGGCATATGGTATAAACAACCAGCACATTATGTGGGCATATGCACATGTGTTTAGTCAATATAATTAAGTAGTTTTTTAAACAGCAAAATTTTATTAACGGCTAGCTTTTGGCTAGCCAAAGGCTAGAAAATAAATATTTTAATAAACTAACAAAACCAAAGTTGGACGGCCGTGAGAATTCGTGTACCTTGTTCGAGCTCGAAAAAACGTGTCTTTATGCCTTAACGAAATTGGGTATTGAGCTCACTAAAGGTCTAAACCTAATGTCAATTAATTGGCTAATAACTAATCTAAACCATAAAAATAGTTTTGTAAGTGGGCCTATATTGGTGTTTGTATGGGTATACCCTATTAATTTATTTATTTTTAGATATACATATCGGAGTTTTTTAAAAATTGACGTGCCCTTCGAAATATCGGGACCTGGCCGGTGGTCCTCCCCGCCCACCTTTAGGTCCGGCCATGGAACATTTTACTCCAAGAAAAATATTTTGTGTAAGCTTCCTGATAACTTGCTGGTTTATGTTTATTTGATGTCAGTTAGATGCTGAACGAATTCTATTACGACTATCTATCCATCTTGACCAAAATGCATGTTCATTCACTATTCAAAAGTTATGGTACATAAACTTCACCATTTAGCAACTTAACTGCATCAACGTAAAAATCTAATTCATTTTCCCTCTATGCCGTACCATTTATATACATGGTTTGTTGATAGAGAAATTTACGAAAATAGTCAAGAAAATGTTTGACTTACCAAAATAGCCCGCTCATGCGTCGGTGGAGCAGGGCATCACTAATTACGAGAGAGCTTATGCGTCTGCAGGGTCATTCATGCGCAGTGGCGGAGCCACACTTTGAACAAGGGTGTCGTCCGACACCATTGAATTTTGTGTAGCAAATACAACGTATAATAGGAAAAATTCGAGCGACATCATTTTTTTTACGAGCGACACCATTGTGTTTTTACAAATGACACTATTGTTTTGTTTTCTTCTAAAACAATTACATAATAAACAAATTTATATTTAAAAAATTAAGCCCAGTTACTTGAATTTAATTAGTATACTTTAAATCATTAAAGGCCCATGTTTAATTTTTACTTTTTTTCTAATCCAGTAAGCATTATAGCCCCATGTCTAATTGGTTTTGTTTCAATTGTTTAACCTAACAAGATTTTTGATGAATGATGCGTGCACTTATTTGTTATAATGAAAAAATTTCTGGCTCCGCCACTGTTCATGCGTCCGCCCAATGCAGACGTGACACGTGTTTTAGTGACATCATGCGTCTCATGCGTCCGTGACTCATCAAATGCGTCCGTGACTCATAAAATTTACTTTTAGGAGCTTTGAGGCATCCCATGCGTCCGTTTGAGGCATCCCATGCGTTCGTGACTCATCCCATCATCCCATGCGTCCGTGACTCATCCCATGCATTGCCGACTCATCCCATGCGTCTGTGACTCATGCCATGCATCCGTGACTCATCCCATGCGTCCGTGACTCATAAAATTTACTTTTAGGAGCTTTGAGGCATCCCATGCGTCCGTGACTCATCCCATCATCCCATGCAGGGCCGGCCATGAGAATTTATGTACCATGTTCGAGCTCGAAAAACGTGCCCTTAGGCCTTAATGAAATTGGGTATTGGGCTCACTAAAGGTCTAAACCGTATGCCAATGGGCTAATAATTAATCTAAACCATAAAAAAAGTTTTGTAAGTGGGCCTATGGTGGTGTTTGTATGGGTATACCCTATTAATTTATTTATTTTTACATATACACATCAGAATTTTTTTAAAAATAACCCTTCGAAATATCGGACCCTGGCCGGTGGTCCTCCCCGCCCACCTTCAAGGCCGACCATGATCCCATGCGTCCGTTTGAGGCATCCCATGCGTCCGTGACTCATCTCATGCGTTGCCGACTCATCCCATGCGTCCGTGACTCATCCCATGCGTCCGTGACTCATCCCATGCGTCCGTGACTCATCCCACGCTTCTGTGACTCATCCCATGCATCCCATTTTCGTACTTGCTGCTTCATCCATGCACGCATCCATTTAAAGAATTATGGACGCATAAGAGGGGTGATGCCCCATTCCAACGACGCATGAGCTGGCTATTTTGGTAAGTTAACTTTATTCTTGGCATTTTCGTAAATTCCTCTTGTTGATATCATAATGATACGAACTAAACGGTCAAAAGGTCAGTAGAACGGTTAGTTGAGTGGTTATGCAAGTTGTAAGGTGGTTAGTTAGAGGGTTAGTTGAGAGTTTGGGTATAAATGGAAGAGTAAATTGCGGTTTTGGTTCCTGTGGTTTATTAGCTATCGCAATATTTTACAATTTTGAAAAGTATTGCAATTTTGATACTAATGTTTTCATTGCATTGCAATTCCAATCCATCTTACTAACCCCATCCATAACTTAGCTAAAACCAAGTCACATGATTATCATGTGCAGGGGCATTATCGTAAATAACCTAAATATGAAAGAAATAATGTTACTTAACCTCTGTTTCTTTCTACTTCACATCCCAAATCCTAATTTGTAACATACGACAACCTGCTAAGCAAGAAAGACACCTCCAACAACAATGGTTCTATGTGCTTGTGGATCACCAACAATCATCAAAACATCATGGACTGAACAAAATTCTGGAGGGCGATTCTTTTGCTGTGACGGGGGAATAACTGTGGCTTTGTTCGTTGGCTTGATCCCCAATTATGCTTCAGAGCTCAGAACATCATACGTGGACTATTGCAAAACAAAAACTATCATGAAGATCTGATAAGAAACTCAAGAATACAGAACAAGAGGCTGAAGATTGAGTTAGGTGTCAGTTGGTTGTTCTTCATTGTGTATTTCCGCAAAAAAAACCTAAAAACTGCAAGTTTTTTTCAGCAAAACCCCCCCAAAAATGCAGGTTTTTATCGTTAAAAAAGTGAAGGTTCGTTAAGCAAAAAAGGCCAAAAATCTGCAGGTTTTTTCAGCAAAAAAAACCCAAAAAAATGCTGGTTTTTATCATAAAAAATGTCAAAAAAGTGCAGGTTCTTTCAGCAAAAAACCGCCTAAAAACTGCAGGGTTTTTTCAGCAAAAAAAACCCAAAAAATCCAGATTTTTCAGCAAAAAACGTCAAAAAAAGTGCAGCATTCTGGAGCGTTCTGCAAGTTTTTTGGCACTGTAGCGAACCGGTTTTTTGTGCAAGTTTTATTGATCGGTTTAAAAAACCGGTTATTCATAACCAGTTTATAATTCAACGTGCGGGCGATTGTGCAGCGTGTGCAAGCGATGCTGCAACATGCAACCGATGCTTCAGCGTGCGCAACCGATGCTTCACCGTGTGGGCGAAGTTATAGCGTACGAGCGATGTTGCAGCGTGCGTAAATTTACATTCAATTGATGCTGCTGTGTGCTTATAGCCTGCGTCGGCCCAGTTGCGTACTTGCTTTTGACCCATAGCGTGACACACCAGTTTAACAATAGCATCAGTTTAACTGATTTAACACCAGTTTGACCCAATGCTGCAGCGTGCACCTGATGCTTCAACGTGCGTAGCCAACGCTTCAGCGTACATTTTTATGGTTATTTACGATAATGCCCTTGCACATGATAGTCATGTGACTTGTTTTAACTAGGTTATGGATGGGTTAATAAGGTGCATTGAAATTGCAATGAAATGAAAACATTAGTATCAAAATTGCAAGACTTTTCAAAATTGTAAAATATTGCAATGGCTAATAAACCACATGGACCAAAACCGCAATTTACTCTAAAAGGAACAAGTTGCCTTGCTTAAATAAGTTCCTTTTTGATTTTTATGTTACCATATCACAGCCGGTGCAGGACTCATTCATGACTTTCAATGTTGAACCTAATCGAGTTGTGTTGTGTTGTGCTTAGTTTGCGCATCATTTAATCCAGTGACAGGCCCAAGATTTTCTTTCATGTGGGATAATTAGAGGGCTTAACCAAACTTTTACGAGGACGACTAAAATTTTTGCATAGAAATAACACTAATTTTTTTAGGGGCGTCTTCCCCATGGTTTGTGTGTGGGTCGCCTATGATTTAACCAAAAGGACGATCATTCCATTTTCGACCGTGGGCAGTGGAGGACCCAGAATTTTTCCATGGGGGTGCGGAAAATTTTTAAAAATTTTAGGCGTCTAGATATATACATAAAAAACGGTTCGGGTCGGGTCATGTAAAACAAAAGAACATCAAACTAAAATTTATATAATCATCAAAACACGCCAAACGTTGTTACAAACATATTTAAAATGTCTCCCTACGAGTTTTCATTTTTTGAAATCTATAAAAAACATCATCTAGAGGTACTTTCTTAACTTCCTTACCATTGTGCCTATCACATAAAAAATAAACAATATTCCTTAATTTTCAATTTCAAAACACAATGGAACACGCCTTTATTTTCAAGATCTTTCTGTTTTGAATTCCTTAATTTTAAATTTCAAGATTCCTGCTTTAATTTCAAAATCACTTCAGCAACTAATTACCAGGTCAGGTCATTCTGTTCCAGAATCATCTAATTCTAACCACTTGCGAGAACTTATAAAAAAAAAAAAATTAACCTATCATTTTTTTCAATTTTAACAATTTAATAATGAAATAAACAATAAATATATATTGTTTGACAACCCAAAAATACATCAAAACACATAAAATTTTAAATATTTTTAACAAATATGTATGTTTATTATCTCTTGAAAAAACCACATAAACATCAAAATAACTAAAAACAAATCAAGGTACCTGAAGGGGTATGGTCCCAGATCTCGCATCAGCACGACCGCGAGTGACCATTACCCTTATCAAAAACCCCCACCGGCAAAGACTTATCTGTTTCCGTGTGGGCACGCACGAACACAGCGGTCGAATCCAATCGATCAAGGGATGAGAAGACTTACCTTGTGTATGAAAATGAGTGTACACATAGCGATGCAGCCTGGCACCGCATCCTATGAACATTTTCGTCACGACAAGGGATCTGGATAAAAGCAACAGTCACCACAAGTGGCGATGCGGCCTTGCACCGCATCCCGCATGAGTCCGCCAGAGTAGGAACGTGGAAACAACGGCAGTTACCGCAGACAGCGATGCGGCTCGACACCGTATCTTGCCCACGAGGCAAGTGAGACTGACACCACAGTGCAAGTGGCACCAGCGACAGTCGCCTGTCAGTTCATACGTAGGCAACAGACTGACACCACGGTAGGACGTGGCTTCACCTCCACAACCGACAAGCCTGACACACCCGTGTAAGGGCGTCGCGTCGTCAGTCTGACCACCTCAACTACCCTCCTTCACTCCTCGGCTATAAATACCCATCCCAAACCAGGTTTGAGGTATCTCTTCACAACTCCCTCACTACTACTATAATCACACACTTTGCTTCACAAGCAAATTACTGATTCTCACGCCGGAGAGTGGTAACAAGGAGCACCCCCACCCCATCCTCCTTGTTACGAGTCACGGTTTATTTCCTTGTGCAGGAGATCAGCCCAGCTGACGGTCTAGCCACCGATCCTCGGAAAGAAAGGATTAACCCTACTTGACGAGACCAGTGAATTAACCTCTCTTGGTTAACCACTGATTCATCATTGGCGCCAACCGCTACTCTTAGCACTTTTTCCACATCTTTTTCTTTCTTGAGATCATGTCTGATCGTCAAAACAATGCTACTGGGGAAAATCTAAACCCCGCAAACCCAGGGCCTGCGGGGACTGCTCCCCTAGCCCAAAACGTTGGCCACATCGGCACATCCACACAAGGGGGCACTCCCCCCACATTTGCACCATATTTGTCACAGTATGCTTCTGTGATACCTCCAGGCATGGACGTTCATGCCTGGTATTTCCAACAACAAACTATGCTGGCTGCAACATACAATAAAGCATGCGCTGAAGCGCAAATTCCTGGTGGTCCCACCCCCGCACCGCATACTCCCGCGGGTCGTATCTTGCAATACGACGGCAGGGTCCCCACAAACCCAGCCTCTCGCAGTAGGCACGAAGACCGCGGTTCCTCTTACTGTGACGTTCGCACACTTGATGAGGACGATTCCTCATATGGGTCCCGCCGCAGGGGCCCTATACATAGCCGCCTAGGCCCCCAGGCGAAACTAGGCGGCAGTCTACAGCCTACCACAGCTCTGGCATCCATAGGCGCCTGGGACCACAACCCCATAACGAGGGGTATGATCGTACCGACCCGGAAGACCATACATACTGCGGGGAGTCCCACACAACTAACACCCGACCGGGAGGACACCATTATGTTCCTCCCACGGAACCCCGCACCACATACCTCCACGCTGCTAAGCGCAACCAAACCCAGGCCTACAGGCCGAAGTCTGTGGTCGAAAAATCCAAATTTGTACCGGAGATAGCCCACGCCGATGTCACTACGACTAAACTCCCACTAACGATTGGGAAGTACAATGGTTCGTCCGACCCAGACGACCACATGAATATTTTCACCGGCGCTGGATGCAATGGCAAGTGGGACAAAGTCACTTGGTGTCATTTTTCCCCCAGACCCTTACGGGTCTGGCGAGGGCCTGGTTCGATTCTTTGCCAGTGGGATCACTGGCTTCATTTGAAGACCTGCAAGCACGATTCCTTGCACACTTCAGCCAGCAACGACGTCACAAACGTGATTCCATGGACGTCATTAACATCTGGCGCGGAGACAACGAAACTCTGGAGTCGTTTGTGGTCCGCTACAATAAGGAGTGCCTTGAGATCGGCGGCGTGGTAGATCAAATGGAACGCAACCATTTCATTCGGGCCGTCAAGGACGATGAAATGGTTATGACAATCTCAGGCAAGGAGGGCTTGCCAGAAAGGTGGGACGACGTCATGGTCGCGGTCAAGACGTACGCCCAAACTCAGCGGTCTCTCAAACCGCACACTGCCAAGACACAGCCCCAAGCGGAAGGTCAATGCTCCCGCCAAGACTCCAAGCGCAATAACAAGTGCAACCGAGACACATCGAATCGTGGCAACGATTCCAAACCATACTTTCCACGCAGCCACCAGCCCGACGCAAGGGCAACAATCAATGCCCAGCGCGATAATCGGGCATCCAAGAAAGAATCTCGGGACCGTAATTGGACCGGGATCAACCAGTCGCCAAGTGACGTCCTCCTCACGCACGCACAATTCTTGCGACCGGCCCAACCAATGAAGTCCAAAAAGAATCAGGATCTCACGCTTTAATGTGAGTATCACAAGGACTCGGGCCACACAACCAACAACTGCATTAGTCTCCGGCTGGAGATTGAGCGAGCCGTGAAGGAGGGGAAGCTGCAACATTTGTTGCCAGCCGCGCAAAAGCAAACCATGCGCATCACCCCCCACAACGAGGGCCCCTCCTCGGGTAAAAGGACCATGTATGTGGCCTCAACCCACATGATCAATGGAGGACGTGGAAAGCCGCGAAAGGCGGCAAGAATACCGGACAATGACTGGAAGGATGGACAAGTCGTCTTTCCAAAAGTCCGAGGCGGACCGCGCGATAGGCTTGCCGTCTTCATTACAGGCTACCTGGCTCATTACTGTACGGAGCGATTATTCATTGATCCGGGCAGTACTTCCAACATTTTATATGAGCAGTGCTTCAACCAATTCGATTAGGAAGACAAAGATCGGTTGCAGCCGGTAGATTACCTCTTGGCCGGATTCGCGGGGGAAACCGTATTCCCCCTGGGCCAAATTACTTTCCCTGTGCGCCTCACCAACGGAAGGCACACACGAGTAGAGGAGGTAAACTTCATGGTTCTACCCCACACCTCCAGATACGACGTACTTCTCGGGCGAGAATCCCAAGGCGATTTCAACATGATTACATCCGTCCCCCACTCTGCCGTCGGTTTCCCAACCGAGATGGGGTCGCGATAATCTATGCCCGCAGGGAAGTGATGACCACAGACGAACTGCGTCCGACCAAGACGGCGAGGCTCACCCCCAACATCCAACCGGAAAAATGGGTTCTGAACGCAAAACACCCAGAACAAATGGTTACGTTGGGACGCTCCTTGTCCAACAACATCAGAGCGCGCCTGAAGCAGCTCCTCTTCAGGAACCAAGATATTTTCGCATGGACACCCGCTGACATGACAGGGGTGCCACGGGAAGTAGCGCAACATTTCTTGAATACCTTGCCAGGTATCAAGCCCGTGATCCAAGGCCAGTGCCACCTTGGGTCCGCAAAGAGCGAGGCAATGCACGAGCAGGTCAAAGAACTGCTCTCCGCAGGTATACTGCGGGAAGTCAAATACCAGACTTGGTTATCCAACCCAGTCATGGTAGAAAAACCAGCTGGGGGCTGGCGCATGTGCGTCGATTATAAAGATCTCAACAAAGCCTGCCCCAAAGATTGCTACGCACTTCCCGAGATCGACGAGAAAGTCGATAACCTCGCCCCGTTTCGATGGAAGTGCTTCCTCGATTGTTACAAAGGCTATCACCAAGTACAGATGGCAATCGAGGACGAAGATAAAACGACATTTCGCACCCCTACCGAGAATTACTGTTATACAAAAATGTCGTTTGGGTTGCGCAACGCTGACGCAACTTATCAAAAGTTGATGAACGACACTTTTGGTGATCAAATCAGCAAAAGTGTCGAAATCTACATGGATGACCTAGTCGTCATGAGCATGGAGGAGGATACCATGCTCAACGATATCGAAAGAACATTCCAAACTCTACGCGGCGTCAATATGAAGCCTAACCCAGGGAAATGCTCATTTGGAATGGAAGAAGGCAAGTTCCTCGGATTCATCGTCTCCAAAGATGGATTCAAGGTAAAAAAGGAAAAGGTTCAAGCGATCGAACGTATGCCGTCGCCTTCCACAATGAAGGAAATGCTACGACTAGCTGGCCGGCTAGCCGCACTGAACAGATTTTTAGCCAATCACGCAGCTAAATCTTATCCTTTCATCAAAACTCTACGGAACTGCTTAAAAAGGAACAATTCCAATGGACCGCAGAGGCTGAAAACGCTTTCCGGGAGATGAAAGAGTGTCTGATTCAACTCCCAACTCTAACCGCACCACGCAAAAAAGAACCGCTTATCTTGTACCTATCTGCCGTAGACAACACGGTAGGCGCGGTACTCATCGTGGAGCATGAGGGAGTTCAAACAACCATCTACTACATCAGCAAAATGCTAAACGACCCAGAGACAAGATACTCCAACATGGAAAAATTGGTACTCGCACTGGTGCACGCATCAAGACGGTTACGACGTTACTTTGCAAATCACGTCATCACCGTATTAACCAATTACAGGATCGGGCCGATCCTCTCCAAGCCCGACATCTCTGGGAGATTAGCAAAATGGGCCATTGAACTGGGCGTGCACACATTGATCTATAAGCCGCGCCCCGCGATCAAAGGCCAAGTTCAAGCTGATTTTGTTGCCGAAGTACCGGCAAATCGCATCCAAGAATGCGAATAATAACAAAACCCTACACCACCACCATCCTCCTCAGATACCTGGGCACTATTTACTGATGGTGCATCCAATGAGGATGGTGCGGGTGCAGGTTTGCGACTCGTCAGCCCCGATGGCCAAGAGCTCACCTATGCAATCCGCCTCGATTTCAAAAGCACAAATAACGAGGCAGAATACGAGGCTCTACTAGCAGGGCTGCGTCTGTAAGACCCTAATTCGTATTTGACCAAAAGTCGCAGTGGAAATTCGTACTATAAAATTTCTTTCGTTATAAACGTTTTGACTTACTAGAAAATTCATTTTTGAAAAATAACTCTCTTACCTAAGTTCATCAATCGGCTCATTTACTAAATAAAACATAACTTATGTTTACTATATTACACACACCAACGTTCCCGTACAATCTATCTTGTGACTCGGTTCTCGATCTCTATCCCTTGATGATCCTCCGTGACCCGATCAACCTGCACTCACCACATACATTCATAAAGTTAGCACACATTATAAACATAAATAAAATTTCTCCTTGTTGACTTTTCATTTCATTATCTCTTTACATTCAAGCTTTCTGTCTGATTATACAATCCGTGGTGAGACTTCCTTATTGTACCTGCGTTACACTTCGTTCACAAGGCACGCTATTATTATTGTCAATACTCAATTTCAATGATTACATGCGTGCATATTTTCATACATACTTATATATATGTATACGTTCACACATAACTACTTACATACATACGTACCTACATATATACGTACGTGCCTAAATATGTGCATACCTACATACATATATACATGCCGACATACATACATACATACATACCTATTACATGCCTTCACACAAACCTACATACATGCATACATTCGTATATACTCACTTTCGTACATATACATACTACCTACATACACACCTACATACATACATTCAAACTTACATTCATATCTTCACGTATGCCTACATACGTGCATACGCTCATATATATACCTACTTGCATACATCCAAACATACATTCATTCATACATACAACTTATATTCATACATACATACCTTCATACGTATCTACACTTCCTAAAACAAGGAATAAATTAGTCATTCTTAGCTTATACGCGTTTACAAACGGTCCAGACGGGTTCGCATTGCATATATTAATAAAATATGAATTTTTCAAGATTCATGAGCCCGTGGCGTCGCGCGACGGCCCATAGCCTTCTTTGTCGCGTCGTGCCACCACCCAATATGATCAGAATGTTCGCAGTTGTTGCTGCATATTCCCAGCATAACTCAGTTTTACGGAAACGAGCATAACTTTCTCGTTTTTGATCCGTTTTACCCGATTCTTTTTCCTATGCGACCGTAATTTAATTCTCCATCACATGGAGTGAAAATCCAATATTTGGACTACCGAAATTTATGACTTTTAAGCCTTCGGCTTATTACCATTTTACCAAATTTTGACCCGTTCATGCATATATCAACATAACTTGTTTGTTTGACCATAACTTCTTATGAACCTAATAATATCAAACATTCCATCTCACAGATTCAAACATTCCATTCATGCCTTTCATTCCTTGAATCCTTCTCGCGGATTCAAACATTCCATTCATATCTTGTTGATCCGTACTTACTTACGGATTCAACATTCTTCATTCTTATCATTCATACTTTTCATTCTTACATAATACTCTCGATTCCCTGAGAGTCTCACTACCCATTTTACCCGCACGTCCACCTGTTACCCAATTCTAACGGACATACCTGCGATAATTACCACGGTCTCACGAACGTCATATACTTCTTGCGTACTGGCCAGGTGCGCAATTCACATACTAATTTCGTGCCTTCAGGTAATCATCGCCTTATGTCCGTAGTAGTGGGTCTCAGTTCGTGCTACATTTTTAAAATCTTACCAAGACAATACCATTGTCTTCCATTTAATACTTACCTTCCCAAGGAGATTTCCTCCTTTTTCTTTTAACACCGGTACTCATACATATTAATATTGTGTATCTGGGGTCCATCTGTCTATTCACATCCTTGCCTGCCTTAGGATCCATCTTAGACTGCATTCATGGATCATCCTGTTCAAACCTTTAAGCTTACCTTGCACATACAAAACCGTTAGTTTCTTCATATGAATGCATACATACATGCTTTCATTCCATTTCTACCTTTAGATCTTGATCGAGTCATGGATTGTACGGGTTCCTTATCACAAGAGCACACAGGTTTGAGTTCAAGTATTTATCTTCTTGAACTTGATTCACTCAAACCAGGGCTCTGATACCAACTTGTAAGACCCTAATTCGTATTTGACCAAAAGTCGCAGTGGAAATTCGTACTATAAAATTTCTTTCATTATAAACATTTTGACTTCCTAGAAAATTCATTTTCGAAAAATAACTCTTTTACCTAAGTTCATCAATCGGCTCATTTTCTAAATAAAACATAACTTATGTTTACTATATTACACACACCAACGTTCCCGTACAATCTATCTTGTGACTCGGTTCTCGATCTCTATCCCTTGATGATCCTCCGTTACCCGATCAACCTGCACTCACCACATACATTCATAACGTTAGCACACATTATAAACATAAATAAAATTTCTCCTTGTTGACTTTTCATTTCATTATCTCTTTACATTCAAGCTTTCCGTCTGATTATACAATCTGTGGTGAGGCTTCCTTATTGTACCTGCGTTACACTTCGTTCACAAGGCACGCTATTATTATTGTCAATACTCAATTTCAATGATTACATGCGTGCATATTTTCATACACACTTATATATATGCATACGTTCACACATAACTACTTACATACACACGTACCTACATATATACGTACGTGCCTAAATACGTGCATACCTACATACATACATACATACATACATACATACATACATACATACATACATACATACATACATACATACATACATACATACATACATACATACATACATACATACCTATTACATGCCTTCACACAAACCTACATACATGCATACATTCGTACATACTCACTTGCGTACATATACATACTACCTACACACACACCTACATACATACATTCATATCTTCACGTATGCCTACATACGTGCATACGCTCATATATATACCTACTTGCATACATCCAAACATACATTCATTCATACATACAACTTATATTCATACATACATACATACCTTCATACGTATCTACACTTCCTAAAACAAGGAATAAATTAGTCATTCTTAGCTTATACGCGTTTAAAAACGGTCCAGATGGGTTCGCATTGCATATATTAATAAAATATGAATTTTTCAAGATTCATGAGCCCGTGGCGTCGCGCGACGGCCCATAGCCTTCGCCGTCACGTCGCGCCACCACCCAATATGATCAGAATGTTCGCAGCTATTGCTGCATATTCCTAGCATAACTCAGTTTTACGGAAATGAGCATAACTTTCTCGTTTTTGATCCGTTTTACCCGATTATTTTTCCTACGCGACCGTAATTTAATTCTCCATCACATGGAGTGAAAATACAATATTTGGACTACTGAAATTTATGACTTTTAAGCCTTCGGCTTATTACCCTTTTACCAAATTTTGACTCGTTCATGCATATATCAACATAACTTGTTTGTTTGACCATAACTTCTTATGAACCTAATAATATCAATGACGTCTATAATAAAAGATTAAATTCTAGGATGTCTGGCATCCTCTTAACCCATTTTCGCTCAAAAGCTTACTTTGACCCGTTAAAGGTATTTATGCATTTTAAGGTCCTTGGCTTACGAAAAGCATACTTCTCGCTTTCCTACTTTTCCAAAACATTCACTTAATTAAATAGCTTGTTTCTAATCAACTTTTAAGACCGTTTGCCCGATTTACCCATCAAGGGCGTTTTTGCCAACTGATGTGTGCAAAATGCAACATATAAATTACATCAATTGTGGCATAAAACTAACCCTTTTTTAGTACTAATGTTGGAAAAAGTGTGTTTTTGTCTTCCTTTTGTATTTTCTGGATTAAATGAGCTCAAATTAACAAAAGAAGCAAAAAAGCAACTAAATCTAACATAAATACAAGAAAAGAAACAAACGTGGCATGCCCGACCTCCCCGAAAGCATCTTCCCAAGCAAAACAAGAGAACAGAAGGCTGAACACGCCCCGTGCTCAGTGAACACGGGGGCGTGCCCAAGTGTCAGCATAAAAGACAAAGTTGTAGAAGCTTCCATCGCCCACCACGGGGCCGTGCTCAGCGGACACAGGGCCGGGGTCAACTATAAGATTCGCAGAATCCAGGAAAATCTTGATAGTACAGATATGCTTCTGCACACGGGGTCGTGCCCAGCGGACACGGGGCCGTGGTCAACTAATGCAGACAAAAGCAATGAATGAAGACAGAGAAGAGGATGGACACGGGGCCGTGCCCGAGCTTCTGTTCATCCTATAAATAGGAGTGCTTGGCTCAAGCTCAAACCATCCCTTGGCACACCACCTCTCTCACACTTCACCCACCACCACCATAACACCATCATCCACCACCATCATCCATTGTCCATCATAGAGTGTGTGAGTCATCTCGGGATCCAAGATTGATCGTAATTGTTCTTGACAATCAAGGCCATGTTTGCCTAAGTCTCTTACATCACTTGGTGAAGACAAAGTGTCTAGTGTAATACTTTTTATTTTTAATCTTTTCGCACTTTTTAATTGGTTGTGTATTAATGACTTTAATAACTAGTTTCTTATGTTGAAGGTGATTCTTCCTTATCGTTTGTCCGTGGTGTCTTAGCATTATTTTACTGTCTATATAAAATAAAAGATTTTCACCATTCATATCTCCACGGTCTTTATGGAGGTATGTTGGCTACCTGGTCGGGGGTTAAGGGAACGGTTTGGTAAGAGTCTTGCCATTGTTCAGTGTATAGATCCTGCAAAGGACCTGGGTCAAATTTAGTAGGACCTCCTTCAATACTTAACGGTATTGGATGGCGGGGGTCCAAACTCTTTGATCTCCTCATAAGTTAAACTACTATTAATATTTTAACCCAGTGACTTAGGACTGTATCCCTGCTGACTCAGACTACTTAGCCGAGGGTAACGTCGCCTTCAAAAGAGGGGCCTACCACATTATGCATTAATAACTTAATTAATTATCTTTCAATAATCCGACCCTCTAGGATTGTATCCTTGCTGACTCAAACTACTGGGTTGAGGGTAACGTCACCTCCAAAAGAGGGGCCTACTACAATAACTAAGATAATCTCTTAAATAGTGCAAAAGTGCGAAAATAATCAATGGTTACACTAAACACGAGTCAGAGCCAAGTGATTCATCTTGTCTATCTGTTTTTCTTTTATTTTTATTTTTCAGCATTTTAGTTAGTTTTTATTTTCTTAGTTTAAACCTTTTTTCTAAACTTTTGATTTGATTAGACGTTGAGGATAAACCGGTACTAAAAGCTCTTGTGTCCTTGGACGACCTCGGTATCTTACCAACACTATACTACGCTCACGATGGGTGCACTTGCCTATATGTGTGTTTAGTGTTAGTAAATATCGTGTTTTATAAATTTAAAACTTGTCTAAAGAAAGTGTAAAAGGGCTTAAAATATACTTAAACTTATATACACACTTCACACGCATCAAGTTTTTGGCGCCGTTGCCGGGGACACAAGGATTTTAAGAAAGTTAGAAATCAGCGGCCTAATCGTTTTTCTTATTTTTTTAATTTTTTTTAGGATTTTTCTTAGTTTTTCAGCTTCTGCAGAGCTCAGCACTGGCCGTGCCTGGTCGGACACGGGACGTGCCCATCATTATCACTGGCAGTTTTTATTTTCCGAGTTACAGAGAGCTGAGCACGGGGCCGTGTCGGTGCAACACGGGGCCGTGTCCAACTCCCAGTAACAGGGATCCGGAAAACAATCGCTGTACCTCCGACAACGGGCCGTGTTCCCTGAACACGAGGCCGTGGTGAACCTTCTGACCAACGTTCTTTTCTGTTTTTGTTGCAGGATTTGGAACCCAGGCGCCACATTTGAACTTCCTACGTAGTGCATGAGCTCCAGTTCTAGTAGAGACATAAAGGAACCTTTAGAAGAACCCGAACGCTTTCTCAGAAAAAGACTTAAAGCTAAAAACCAAGAGAAAGTTTCGGGGGACCCACTTCCAATGGCGGACCAACGTACCCTCATGGATTACCTACGGCCCACTGTAGGTAATCTAGGCACCGCTATCAATGCACCGAATGTCGAAGCCAACAACTTCGAACTTCGGCCACAATTGATACAAATGCTACAAAACTCCGCAACCTTCCATGGGCTTGCGGACGAGGATCCCCATCTACATATTACTAATTTCTTAGAAATATGTGATACCTTTCGGATCAATGGAGCATCCAACGACGCCATTCGCCTTGGAATGTTTCCATTTTCACTAAAAGACCGAGCTAAGGCTTGGCTTAACACCCTCCCAGTTGGCTCGGTAAACACCTGGGATGAACTAGCCCAAAAGTTTCTATATAAGTATTTCCCTCCTGCTAAAACAGCTAAATTAATGACTGAAATTAATACATATTCTCAAGAGGATGGGGAATCCTTGTATGAAACTTGGGAAAGGTTCAAGGAGCTATTAAGAAAGTGTCCTCATCACGGTCTTGCGGTATGGCAACAAGTATCCACTTTCTACAATGGGTTGTTGCCACACACAAGATAAAGACTTGATTCTAGCTCCGGGGGACTTCTAGGTAATCATCGCCCAAATGAAATATATAATCAAATTGAGGAAATTGCTCAAACCAATTTTTAGTGGCACACTCCCCGAGGTAATAAATCTATTGCCCCGGGCACCCATAAGGTTGATGAAAGCACTTCTTTACAAGCCCAAATCGAGGCCCTCTCTTCAAAAATTAAAAAGTTAGAAATGGCAAAAACGGCCTCGGTTATGGCTTGTGAGGGGTGTGGTGGACCACATGAAAATTGGAGTTGTATGAAAGAAGTAGACGATCAAACAGAAATGGTAAACTACATTGATAATAGACCTAGGCCATCGGGTCCACCAACGGGTACCTACAACCAAGGATGGCGTAACCACCCTAACCGTGGTTGGAGAAATCCCGACAATAGTAGTAACCAACAAAACCAACGAACTAACTTTCAACAACCACAAAACTTTTCTCAACAACAAGGTGGACGAGAAAGGCTCGAAGATACTGTATCTCGCCTCATCTCCGACACCGAAAAGAAAAACTCGGATCGGTTTCAGCAATTGGAATCGAATTTTAGAAATCAACAAGCTAGCATTCAAAACATTGAAAAACAATTAAATCAAGTAGCTCAAAATTTCTCCGAGAGACCACAAGGCGCGTTACCAAGCAATACCGAAACCAACCCAAAAGCGCAAGTACATCTCATCACATTGAGAAACCGAACCGTGGGTCCCGAGGAGGCTCCATTACCGCCGGTTGAAAGAAGCCAGTCCAGCCAAACCACGACTCCACCCGCGCCCCAACCAGAAAAGGCTTCTCCACTAAATCAAGAGCCCACTAAGACCCCCCGGTTCCATACCCCGGTCGGTTAAATCGTCAAAAGACTGATGAGCAGTTCGCAAAGTTCGAAAATTTACTAAAACAATTGCATGTTAATATTCCTTTTATCGAGGTCCTAACCCAAATGCCTAAATATGCAAAATTTATGAGGGACTTCCTCACTCACAAAAGGAAAATTGAATCATTGCAATTAGTTAATTTAGGCGAAGACACGATAATCCATAATTTCTTATCCAATTAAGTTTATCATTTGACCTTAAAACACGATAATCCATCATTTCTTATCCAATTTCTTTAAACATACCTACACATATATGATTTTCAACATTATAAACATAAGCATATCATTACTTCCATCATATCATCAAAAACCCACTTCATAGCTACTTTGTTAATCACTTACAAGTGATCTAATCTTAAGTTCTTCATAATTTCATCATACTTTTGATGTGTGTACTACCTCCTAAGCATAGGGTACAACTAGTTCATTCATATCCTTCTAATCTTATTCATAATTCATCAAATTCCTCCTTCTAATCAACATGTATCATTCATGCATAAACATCAAACACACTAGTATCACATTTCTCTTAATTCCTCTAACAAGAATCCATCATACAAATCAAAATACATTAAAATTAAGCAAGAATTGGACATGGGTGATCATTCAAGTCGTTATCATCACCATAATCAACGGGTTTCATCTCTAAACATCAAATTAGCCCAAACCGTACATACCCCATGTTCTATATGACAATTCTAACACATACTCATTCTCAATTTCATACAAATTCGCAACTTACATCATAACCCACTTCGTGAAAGATCACCAATCTAATCTTTAAGACATACCTTATGATCCCCATGAGAAGGTGATCGCTAATCCATGCTCGGTTATGAATTTAAGCTTCATCTTGCCTTTCGATTTGATGAAATGGATGGAAACTAGGGTTTTGAGCTCATGGAGCTCCTGATCGATTTCTAGAACACACGAATGTGTGTGTTAACTTTCATAAATAAAACCCATCTTTCCATCCTAACCTTTTTGGTCCCTCAAGTTTCGTTTTGATTGCATACGGGACTAAAAAACTCATCATCTTATTACTTATATACATAACACCACTAGGCTAATTTATTCCTAGTTATTTTGTTTATGGTTTCACTTTTACTACTAACGGTACTTTACCCATTCATTTATCTTAACCGGGTTTACCAAACCCGTTTTTGGGGTGTTACAAGTCTACCCCCTTAAACAAGGTTTCGTCCCCGAAACCTTTCTCATTTCTATTTACACATACACATCTATGTTTGACTTCATAGTCACATCATAATTATAGTGATCATCCTATCTCATTTCATAATTATTCATACAATTGAATTCTTCTTAACAAGTCTATACTTTCCATGGCATACTTCCACATAACATTCTCATTTCCTCAACCCGTTAGTAACAAGTTAATATACATATTTATTTAAACTTATAATAATGCTTACCTTCATATGATCAGTTTATAACAGATTTAATACCTTCATCTCATCCTTTAAGATTTCATTCTATAGACACATTGTATAACATTTAACTCTTGTTTTGTTATCACAACAAAACTACTATTTCATAGTCACACCTACGTGCTTAACTCCATTGTTAACATCGTTCTACATTTCTATAGTTACTTGTACCATGCTTACCCTTACGTTACTTTCAAATCATCCTATTCATTTTACATTACTATTACTCTCATTTCATGCATTTCTTAATTTGCATAAGTATACGTGTCATGCAAATTCATTATACGAGAATTTAACCAATACTCGAAATTTTCACTCAAACCTTTGAGACTCACTTCTTAATGACATAGTTTTCTTCTTATGTCAACTTTTTAAAAAAAAATCTAACATTCCATACTATACCATACCCATTCCAACATTCATTTCGTAGGTCGTTCCCAATTTACCAAATCATACTTATCCAACATGAGTTAAACTTTTACTAACCTTATCTTATATCATCAATCGACGATCCGTAACCCAGATCGATCCGCATTCTTCACGAGTACTAGCCGTACCAGGCTAGATTTCATTTATCCATATAAGGTGCCTTCGCTCGTACACATCCTTCCACCGATTCAATTGGTTTCATCACATCAAGAGTTCTAATATTATCATTAACAATTTAGCGGTTAGCACATTTCATTCAAACATTCATTCTGCTAGGTGATTACTCATCTATAATTCTTCTACAATTTCTTACGTACGCTATAACGTGTCACACATTTCATTTCTCACATGCAATTCTTTCATTCTAGTTACTTATTTCGTCAATCTTCGCAATTTGACCCTTCAAGGCCAAACTGACATTTCTTAACTATCGTATATGCATTGAGGTACACGCTCGTACCCTTTTCCATTCATGCTTGCTTGCAAAGACATTCATTACATCATTTCGGTATTTTTGTTAAAACTTACCCTTCTCGTTCATACTTAAAGCATTGTCCGGGTCGTAGCCCGTCATTAATTATGACTCCTAAGAGTTGATTACTAACACATAACTGGTACAAAACTTCTTTCCTTTGTTTTAAAATTTAGCTTTGCGTGCCAATTACGATCATTCTTTTGTTCATTTACCTTGCACCTACTCATATGACTCGTTTGACTCAACCATTGTCAAACTATCGACACATTCTGATGTGGACTAATTCCATTCTTTTTATATCTTAAATATGTCCCGCGGATTCAAACGTAACATCCATACCTTTCATTATTTCTATGTTTTGAATCCGCCTAGCGGCTTCATACATATCATTCATATTTTCCATTACTTCTATGTTTTGAATCCATGTCGCGGATTCAACCATTTCATTTACATCTTCCATTCACATCTTTCATTCATTACATGTGTTGAATCCGTCTCACAGATTCAAACATTCCATTCATGCCTTTCATTCCTTGAATCCTTCTCGCGGATTCAAACATTCCATTCATATCTTGTTGATCCGTACTTACTTACGGATTCAGCATTCTTCATTCTTATCATTCATACTTTTCATTCTTACATAATACTCTCGATTCCCTGAGAGTCTCACTACCCATTTTACCCGCACGTCCACCAGTTACCAAATTCTAACGGACATACCTGCGATAATTACCACAGTCTCACGAACGTCATATACTTCTTGCGTACTGGCCAGGTGCGCAATTCACATACTAATTTCGTGCCTTCAGGTAATCATCGCCTTATGTCCATAGTAGTGGGTCTCAGTTCGTGCTACATTTTTAAAATCTTACCAAGACTATACCGTTGTCTTCCATTTAATACTTACCTTCCCAAGGAGATTTCCTCATTTTTCTTTTAACACCGGTACTCATACATATTAATATTGTGTATCTGGGGTCCATCTGTCTATTCGCATCCTTGCCTGCCTTAGCATCCATCTTAGACTGCATTCACGGATCATCCTGTTCAAACCTTTAAGCTTACCTTGCACATACAAAACCGTTAGTTTCTTCATATGAATGCATACATACATGCTTTCATTCCATTTCTACCTTTAGATCTTGATCGAGTCATGGATTGTACGGGTTCCTTATCACAAGAGCACACAGATTTGAGTTCAAGTATTTATCTTCTTGTACTTGATTCACTCAAACCAGGGCTCTGATACCAACTTGTAAGACCCTAATTCGTATTTGACCAAAAGTCGCAGCGGAAATTCGTACTATAAAATTTCTTTCGTTATAAACATTTTGACTTACTAGAAAATTCATTTTCGAAAAATAACTCTTTTACCTAAGTTCATCAATCGGCTCATTTACTAAATAAAACATAACTTATGTTTACTATATTACACACACCAACGTTCCCATACAATCTATCTTGTGACTCGGTTCTCGATCTCTATCCCTTGTTGATCCTCCGTTACCCGATCAACATGCACTCACCACATACATTCATAACGTTAGCACACATTATAACCATAAATAAAATTTCTCCTTGTTGACTTTTCATTTCATTATCTCTTTACATTCAAGCTTTCTGTCTGATTATACAATCCGTGGTGAGACTTCCTTATTGTACCTGCGTTACACTTCGTTCACAAGGCACGCTATTATTATTGTCAATACTCAATTTCAATGATTACATGCGTGCATATTTTCATACATACTTATATATATGCATACGTTCACACATAACTACTTACATATATACGTACGTGCCTAAATACGTGCATACCTACATACATACATACATACATACATACATACATACATACATACATACATACATACATACATACATACATACATACATACATACATACATACGGATTACATGCCTTCACACAAACCTACATACATGCATACATTCCTACATACTCACTTGCGTACACATCTTCTCCTCCATGGCGCATCCGCAAGGGAATGGCCAAGTCGAGAGCATCAATAAAAGTTTAGTCGAAGGAATAAAGGCGTGATTGGGAACAGCCAGACGTGGCTGGGTCAATGAACTCCCTAGTATCCTATGGGCTCATAGAACTAGCCCAAAGACAAGTAACAGTGAGACACCTCTCAGCCTGGTCTATGGCTTCGAGGCGGTGATCCCCGCTGAAGTAGGTCTCCCTTCACCTCGAATGTTGGCTGTTAACAAAATTGACAACAATGATGAGCGCAGGCTTGACTTGGACCTCCTAGAGGAAAGGCGTGAAAACGCAGCAATCAACGAGGCCAAGTACAAAACCAAACTGGAGAAATACTACAATGCGCATGTTCGCATTTGTACCTTCATCCCGGGAGACTACGTCCTTCGCGACAATGAGGCATCTAACACAGAACGCCCTGGGAAACTTTCCCCTAAGTGGGAAGGACCTTACCTCATCCAAGAGGTCCTGGGCAAAGGCGCGTATAAGCTACAAACATTAGAAGGCGAACTTATCGCACGCACATGGAATGCACAGCAACTTCGCCGCTGTTACATGTAAGCTACGTTTACATTTTCCATGTAACCTACTGGCCCACAGGCCATTTGTAAATAAATAAATAAACGATTCCATGCAATATTGTTTATTTCTTCTATTACAAATGCGTGTTCCACTTTGCGGTATCTTCAAAAACAGATTAGCAAAATCTTCATTCGCGATACCCACACAAAGTGGTAACCACACACAAATATTGTAATAGGCTAACAAAGGCAAAACATCAAGCGTCTATCCGGCTGGATACGCACATACAGTTTTTACAAAACTTAAACAATTCCTAAACCCTAATGGGATAATAACGGGAATTGACTAATACTTACACGACAAAGGTGTAGAGTATACTCAACTGCGCTTTACAGCCAACAGAGTTATCCATATACGCGCTCACACAAAGAAAAAGTAAATATTCTTTACTTACTCACTTTGAGCCGCACATACTTGCATATCACCTAGCTATGCAAAAGGCAACTTCAGACTTAATGTTGTTCACGGAAACATTAACTCACACAGGTTCAAGAATGCAAGTAGCAAAAAAAAAAAAAAGACTTGTACAAATCAATCAAAAGGGTTAAACTTTACATATTTCAAAATATTTCTACACCATTGCGGTGCAGAAGAAGTTTACTTCAGTTTCTACTCTAGGAACATTTACACCCAAAAGAAAAGTCACAAAAGGCATACAGGCCAACCTAATCTCCTTTTGTACCACTGGTACCCGCATCACCCTTCACGCCACCAGCGGTCTCCTCCTCTTCAGGATCAGCATACAGCAACCGCAAGCGATCCACATAATCTTCCGCCTCCAAGCATTTATCAATGTCATCAATGGCAGAAATGGACAGGCTGTTGTATGCGTTAATAACCGCAAGATACCGAGCCTCGGTATCTACACCATGGAACCCAGATCTTTCGTCAGTAAACTTGCTCTGGTAGAAAAGGTTCACATGATTAAGGCATTCGTTGTAACCAGCCTTGAACCCCGCCTTCCGCGCACACTCTTTAAGCTCATTAACAGCAGCTGTGTTCTCAGGCGCGTCAAGAATAGTCCCAACAATCTGCAAAAACACAAGTAAAAAGGTTAGTAAAAGCAAACCTGAGGATATCAAAGATACAGGGTACTTACATGCCCGATACCGTGATCACGCATCCAATCGCGATCTGCCTTAAGCTGATCAAATGAAGAAACCAGGCTATCCCTGGCCTCAGCAGCCTCCCTTGCACACGTTTCAGCTTCAGTCGCACGCGTAGTGACCTCCTTAAGCATAGTCACTCAGTTCTGCGCCTCAACCTTTCAAACACAAAGAAAATACAAGTATAAGAAAGCAATCAATTATACTTTGAAAGGAAAAGAAATCAGACTCAAGTAGAATCACGGTCCATACCTGGAGGTCCTCAACAACCTTGTTCAAATGGTTGCAGTTAGCATTCGCCTCTTCAAGAGCCTTGGCAGCGCGGGCCTCTGCCTCCTTGGCCTCTTTGGCAACCGCCTCAGCTGCGGCCTTCTCCTTCATCAAAGCAGCATTCGCTGCTTTGAGATTAGTGACCTCCTGACGAACACGGTAAAGTTTTTTATTTTCTCGAGCGCAAGCTTCCCTCCAACCTTTGCGCTCGTCAGAAAGTAACTTAGCAAGGGCACGAACCTGTTTAAGGCCAGCTGTTGCGGCCCAAGCCTCGGTCTGCTTATGCCTCTCAAAAGCAGCCTTTTCTCTTTCAAGCTGCTCCACACCTTCCCGAGCAACTTTAACCATCGCCTCGGCCTCAGCCCTCAGGCGAACAGTTTCCTCCTCCTTGCTGCCCAAAACCTTAAAGTCTTCCATAATGGCATTCGCCATTATAGAACTCCCAACAAGCATGGAGGAGAGTTGATTTATCCAGTTCTCACGGGCAAACCACGGGCCCGAAGAACCTCAAAAGGAGTGCCCAAACCGCTCAAGATATCCTGACAAGCGGAAGGATCATTAGAAATATCATCCCCTCGCATAACAGTCCAAGGGGGACGATGATAGCTCACACTCCGGTTTTCCATATAAGTACGGTAGTAAAACTCCAATTCAGACTCACCAGGCTGAATAGACGGTTCTCTAGAACCCGTGCCCACGGCGGTCGAACCAGACGTCTTGTCAGCAACGGGAGATTTCTGCTTTTCAACATCAGCAAACTTCAAATTACCCCCCTCAACATCAGTATCCCGCGGGGGGATCAGGTTGTCAGAAGAATCCACCGTGTCAAAAATTTGATCCGCGGTCTTCTTCCCAACATGCTCCGCTTGCACAGAGGGCTCGGTAACATCCGCAGCCGCGTCACGCGGGGGAGAAATAGGAGTGTCAAACAAGGAAAAACTTCCCTCTTGCGGTTCTACAACAAAGCAAACACAACTATAAGTCACAAACTTGTAATGACAAACACTTGTGAATATCTGGTCGACTTACCAGTCACAACCGCAGGCGTCGGCTGCGTAACAGCAGTTGTCCGAGTCGTTCTCAACCTCGGACGTTTCCGCTCACCGGCACTAGTGGCTTTTTCCTCTACCTTCCTCTTCTTCTTCTTCTCATCAACAGGGTTGGAACCCGCAGAGGATCCACCTGCAGCTGCACCACCACCTGGAACACCCAAACCCTCAAGGGTGTCAGACACTACCACGTAATCCGTGTATCTGCGGAAACAAGTACGAGAGATACCTGCCACCTACGACAGCAAAGGAGGAACAACAGCAGGCTCATGCTTTTTCTTCTGGCGAAACCGCACACCTTTCTCCACCCGCTTTTTGGGAACACCCTTTGCGTCAGGGTCTCCCAAAGCACCAAGATCACCTGCGTTTAAATCATCAAACATGCAGATCAGCAAGGCCAAATTCTTTACAAAGCACGTAAGGGAATTGTCTACTATACCTTTGCCTTGCGGCAGTGGTGCCTCCATCGCCTCGCGATCGGAATGCGGAAGTTGTCGCGAATGGTCAAGTTAAAACCTTCTTCACCCTTTGCACACGCAACCACCTCAACCTTACCGTGGAAATCTGGAGCAAATATTCTCCAAAGGGCAGCATCCTCTGATAGTACACTTACAAATCAGTAAACACAGATAAGGAAGTAAGAAAAACAACACAAGGAGAAAAGTACTTACCACCACTCTTCTCCCGCACAACGGGCCTTGCTTTCCCACTCATCCTAGTTAGCATCATCCGCAGCACCCACAACTGCGAATTGTTCAGCTTCTTAAACTCAATGGTCCGCAACCTTGGGAACCAGTCCACCGTACCAGCCCTAGGGACAGCAATGGTCTCTGCAATGATTGTCTCGGTCACGTTCTGAAAGGTCATCTGGGCAGTAACCGCGGCAGCCTTGACATAAAAGAACTTCGTCTTCCACTTTGTAATACCCTTGGGAGGGACCATCAGCTTAGGGCTACCATGACGTTGACCAAAAGAGAAAAAACCAGTATGCACTGTCAACTGGTAAAACCGCCGGAAATCTTCAACGGTAGGTTCCATACCAAGAGCACGAAAAGTGTACTCAAAATTTCGAACCCGAATCATCCCGAAAGGGCTCAGTTGAGAAATGTGGATCTTGTACCACTCCAAAACCTCGGCAACGAACACCGTCAACGGCAGTCGGATATTACCATCGCTGAAAAAATCTGCCCACATCGTAATATATCCCGCCGGAGCGTCGGCACCGGTGTCACCCTCTTGTGGGTAGATAAAACCATACTCTTGAGGCATCTGAACGTCGGTCATCAGGGTATCGAACTGGGCCTTCATCCACCTCAACGCCGGTAAACCTCCACCGGGGGCACCACCACCTTCCTCCTCCTCAGCCGCCACCGGCGACTGAGGGTCAGGGTTTTCACCCTCAGTAGTATGGGGATTGGATGGTTCAGCCATCAGAATGTAGAAGAAGGAAACGAAAGATGAATCCAAAAAACTTCAGAAAAACCTCACAGGATGTAGGATCGTTGTGACGACCAAATGAGTCGATCAGAAGAGTTTTTGATCGAAACGAGAGGCGGAAACATACGTTTTGATGATGAATTAGCTTAATTTGCACTAAGAAGTAGTTTAAATGTCTTCTGTATTGATTTGGCAACTATTTACAACTTGGAGACACCTCGGGAGAGCTTCGCTACCGGAATTGCTAAAGTTCCAAATGAATGACCAAGCTCAGCTATATATAGGGGAGGCCATTTCGCATGGAATGGACATGAGGAGGCCATTTCGCACGAAATGGACATGCCCATTTCGTGTGGAATGGCCATTTCGCATGAACTGGTCAATTTGCACTAAAACCCTATTTATTTGACTACCAAGCTCTGGTTTATCCTATCTAGATACAAGACTCGATACAAGACGAAGTCGACAGACATATACACCAACAGACTCCACCTTGGATGGTGATGAAGTCTTCGGTGTCGAGTCTTTATTATAACAAGTCTTCGGTCTTAATCAGTCTTCGCTCTCTCCAAAGTGTCTGACACTGTAAGCATCCTTCAATCTCTATCACTTTTCTTTTCAGCATTAGCAGCTAACCTCCCCCTTGGATGTTGATCTAATAATCTTCAATCTCCTCTTTCTCTCACTCATCAGCAACATCAGCTTCTGTCTTGATCACAGATTCTAGGATCAGAAACTGGCTCTATTATCTTCAGACTCCCCTTTGCTAGCAGACTCCCCCTTAAGTTGTTTCGGGATCGCAGTCTGACATAGCTTTTGTTCTAGAATCGAAACCTGGCTCAATCCCTACTCAGACTTAGAATCGAGGATCTGCATAAATCTCTACCTCACAATAAATTTCACAAATTTAAAATTTGACAAATTTATAAACCTCTTGAAGATATTGTTCAATAATCAACAATTTATATCATGTTCAAACTTACTTTTGGGTTGATTTAATTATAACAATTTTCATTTCAAAACAAACTCTCCCAACCCACTGTCGATCATCATGTTTAGCACTTGGAATTTTGAAAATCAGCTTTTCAACATCAGTTGTCGAAAATAAAATGAAATAAAATCTTTTTGAATTTTCAAAATTTATGCTAAAACACATTCTTTTTGGAATTTTGTTCTTAAAGAAAAGCAGTAAAGAAATATTTACAGACAATATTTTTGTGAGTTTGTGTAAGAGGATCATATCAGTTTTTGAGACAAATCACTAGCACCGTTGAGCTTTAAACACTTTAAGTTCTAAACGATTCACTTAGATTGTCAGTATACTGATCCACTTAAATTTTCACACAAAGTTCAACTGTTTCGAGATACGGATTAATGTTTTAAGGGACTTAAACTTATTCGCGTGTCCCACCTCAGAATATACTCTCGTATCCAGACTCCTATATTCAGTCTTACAGGTGAATGTACACTAATGATATCTGTAAGGGGTTAAATGCGAGACCATGAGAGCTCAGGCTATTGCTTCCGCAAAATCAGAGAGATGATGGTTCGACTTTAGGTAGGTCCCCCTTAGGGATCTTCTTTACAACATCACATGATTAGCATTTTTCAATGTTTCATCATTTTTTATGCTGAGGGCGAGCTTTAAGATTAAAGCAATGCAAAGTATTATACGAGGACTAGGCTATTGCTCCCGCAAAATCAGAAGTCCAGGTATAATACCCCAGATATCACCACGCACAAAGACCTAGTATGTCAGAAATAGAAAGCCCTTCAAGCAAGATTTCGGGGGTTACCCATATATCCGAGAGATGTTCCCCACGAGATAAGTAAGTAATGATATTTAGGTTTATATCTCGAATACAATCTACTAAGCGTGTAAAAACCTACTGGCACATCATCAGTAAGGCCGTTTATCACATTTGACTTTCCAATTCTTTAGCATACTGTGATTGTCTACTGATGTACTATCATTTTCTCTTTTCTCAACAAAACTCATTTTGAAATTTTATCATGTTTTTGACTTTTTCAAATTTTCTAATGATTTTGGATTTTCTGAAATTTCTTACTCCCCCTAAAATTCAAAATCATTTAAAGAAAATTTGACAAACCGATGTGAATTGCTTCAAATCGCCATCCACTTGGCGTAAACAATCAGAACTCCCCCTGACAACAAACTATTTTCCCATTATGATTTCAAAACACTTAAGTTTGTTTTAATCAAAATGGTTTTTCCGGAAAATTAGTTTTGTTGATTTCACTACTTGTAAGGATCGGGGTTTCATCACATTGTTTTCCAATTACCACTTGTATGAAAGTTAAATCAAGTTCAACTTAATGACCTTGATTAACCACTTGTAGGTTCTCATTAACCATACCACTTGTAAGTTGAAATATAACAATTTCGAAAAACTCAAGAAAGATGTCGATTCCTGCTCCACGATTACCAACTTGGGAGCTCCGGCAAGTCAGGATTTTTACATATGGAACACAGACACCCAAGCCTGACCAGCTTTGGGTGTGACTGATGTGTGCAAAATGCAACATATAAATTACATCAATTGTGGCATAAAACTAACCCTTTTTAGTACTAATGTTGGAAAAAGTGTGCTTTTGTCTTCCTTTTGTATTTTCAGGATTAAATGAGCTCAAATGAACAAAAGAAGCAAAAAGGCAGCTAAATCTAACATAAATACAAGAAAAGGAACAAACAAGGCATGCCCGACCTCACCGACAGCATCTTCCCAAGCAAAACAAGAGAACAGAAGGCTGAACACGCCCCGTGCTCAGTGAACACGGGGGCGTGCCCAAGTGCCAACATAAAAGACAAAGCTATAGAAGCTTATATCGCCCACCACGGGCCGTGCTCAGCGGACACGGGGCCGTGGTCAACTATAAGATTTGCAGAATCCAGGCAAATCTTGATAGTACAGATACACTTCTGCACACGGGGGCGTGCCCAGCGGACACGAGGGCGTGGTCAACTAATGCAGACAAACTGCAATTAATGAAGACAGAGAAGATGATGGACACGGGGCCGTGCCCACTGGACACGAGGCCGTGCCTGAACTACTGTTCAAGCTATAAATAGGGGTGCTTGGCTCATTTGCAAACCATCCCTTGGCACACCACCTCTCTCACACATCACCCACCACCCACCACCATCACAACACCATCATCCATTTTCCATCATAGAGTGTGTGAGTCGTCTCGGGATCCAAGATTGATCGTAAGAGTTCTTGACAATCAAAGGCCATGTTTGCCTAAGTCTCTTACATCACTTGGTGAAGACAAGTGTCTAGTGTAATACTTTTTATTTTTAATCTTTTCGCACTTTTTACTTGGTTATGTATTAATGACTTTAATAACTAGTTTCTTATGTTGAAGGTGATTATTCCTTATCGTTTGTCTGTGGTGTCTTGGCATTATTTTACTGTCTATATAAAATAAAAGATTTTCACCATTCATATCTCCACGGTCTATATGGAGGTATGTTGGCTACCTGGTCGGGGGTTAAGGGAACGGTTTGGTAAGAGTCTTGCCTTGTTCAATGTATAGATCCTGCAAGGACCTGGGTCAAATTTAGTAGGACCTCCTTCAATACCCACCGGTATTGGATGGCGGGGGTCCAAACTCTTTGATCCCCTCATATGTAAGCTACTATTAATAGTTTAACCCGGCTACTTAGGACTGTATCCCTGCTGACTCAGACTACTTAGCCGAGGGTAACGTCACCTTCAAAAGAGGGGCCTACCATAATATGCATTAATAACTTAATTAATTATCTTTCAATAATCCGACCCTTTAGGATTGTATCCTTGCTGACTCAAACTACTGGGTTGAGGGTAACGTCACCTTCAAAAGAGGGGCCGACTACAATAACTAAGATAATCTCTTAAAAAGTGCAAAAGTGCGGAAATAATCAAAGGTTACACTATACACGAGTGGGAGCCAAGTGATTCATCTTGTTTATCTGTTTTTCTTTTATTTTATTTTTCAGCATTTTAGTTAGTTTTTATTTTTCATAGTTTAAAACCTTTTTTTCTAATTTTTTATTTGATTAGACGTTGAGGATAAACCGGTACTAAAAGCTCTTGTGTCCTTGGACGACCTCGGTATCTTACCAACACTATACTACGCTCACGATGGGTGCACTTGCCCATATGTGTGTTTAGTGTTAGTAAATATCGTGTTTTATAAATTTAAAACTTGACTAAAAAGTGTAAAAGGGCTTAAAATATACATTAAAAACCATATACACTACACACTTATCAAGTTTTTGGCGCCGCTGCCGGGGACAAAAGGATTTTAAGAAAGTTAGGAATCAACGGCCTAATTGTTTTTTTTTTTCAAATTTTTCTATTTTTTAAGGATTTTTCTTAGTTTTTCAGTTTCTGCAGAGCTTAGCACGGGCCGTGCCTGGTCGGACACGGGTCGTGCCCAGCATTGTCACTGGCAGTTTTTATTTTCCGAGTTACAGAGGGTTGAGCACGGGGCCGTGTCGGTGCAACACGGGGTCGTGTCGGTGCAACACGGGGCCGTGTCGGTGCAACACGGGGCCGTGTCGGTGCAATACGGGGCCGTGTCCAGCTCCCCAGTAACAGGGATCCGGAAAACAATCACTGTATCTCCGACCACGGGCTGTGTTCACCTGAGCACGGGGCCGTGGTGAACCTTCTGACCAACGTTCTTTTCTGTTTTTATTGCAGGACTTGGAACCCAGGCGCCACATTTGAACTTCCTACGTAGTGTATGAGCTCCAGTTCTAGTAGAGACATAAAAGAACCTCTAGAAGAACCCGAACTCTTTCTTAGAAAAAGACTTAAAGCTAAAAACCAAGAAAAAGTTTCGGGGGACCCACTTCCAATGGCGGACCAACGTACCCTCATGGATTACCTACGACCCACTGTAGGTAATCTCGGCGGCGCTATCAATCCACCGAATGTCGAAGCCAATAACTTCGAACTTCGGCCACATTTGATATAAATGCTTCAAAACTCCGCAACCTTCCATGGGCTTGCGAACGAGGATCCCCATCTACATATTACGAATTTCCTAGAAATATGTGATACCTTTCGGATCAATGGAGCATCAAAAGACACCATCCGCCTTCAGATGTTTCCATTTTCACTAAAAGACCGAGCTAAGGCTTGGCTTAATACCCTCCCAGTTGGCTCGGTAAACACCTGGGATGAACTAGCCCAAAAGTTTCTATATAAGTATTTCCCTCCTGCTAAAACGGCTAAATTAATGACTGAAATTAATACATATTCACAAGAAGATGGGGAATCCTTATATGAAACTTGGGAAAGGTTCAAGGAGCTACTAAGAAAGTGTCCTCATCACGATCTTGCGGTATGGCAACAAGTATCCACTTTCTACAATGGGTTGTTGCCACACACAAGACAAACACTTGATTCTAGCTTCGGGGGACTTTTAGGTAATCGTCGCCCAAATGAAATATATAATCAAATTGAGTAAATTGCTCAAACCAATTTTCAGTGGCACACTCCCTGATGCAATAAATCTATTGCCCTGGGCGCCCATAAGGTTGATGAAAGCACTTCTTTACAAGCCCAAATCGAAGCCCTTTCTTCAAAAATCAAAAAGTTAGAAATGGCAAAAACGGTCTCGGTTATGGTTTGTGAAGGGTGTGGTGGGCCACATGAAAATTGGAGTTGTATGAAAGAATTTGATGATCAAACGAAAACGGTAAACTACATTGATAATAGACCTAGGCCGTCGAGTCCTCCAACTGGTACCTACAACCAGTGTTGTAAAAGTCGGATTACTCGGCCGAGTACTCGGTCCTCGGACCCCCTCCGAGGCGACTTCCTCCTAGGCGGTCTCAATTAGTCGGCCTCGGGATTACACGGGAGTACTCGGTGCCTAGTCGGCCTAGTCGATCTAGGCGGTCAACGTGGTTTGTTGACTTTTAATCGGTCAAACTCGGTCAAAATCGGCCTATTCGGCCTTGTACTCGGACTACTCGGCCTTTGTCACACCCCGATTTCCACGTGTCACCGGTGGGCCCGGTGGGGAGTATCGTGACGTGGTTGGCAACATAATAGTCAAACAACACAATATTTAATATGCACAGCGGAAGCAATTTTAAAAGATATAATACAACCGAATTTAATATTGTAATATTAAATGTCACAATATTCGGAAGTTTATCCACAGAAGGATCGAAAACAAAATGGAAACAATAGTTCAACAGACTTCAGGCATCTTAAGCTTGCGAGACTTCTAATGATGCTAAGGAGAAATCCCAGCCAATTACGCTTAGTACCTGCATTTAATCTTTTTGGGAAAATACGTCAGTTTACACTGGTAAATACAATCAACTGACTCATTTTGGAAAATGATTGAAAATTGGTTTGGATGCACATGGCATAAACATTTTATTTAACTTGGGAGAATTATTTAAATATATAATCTTATGAACGAATTACATGTTCCTTGTGCGTTCAGTAGCTCGGATCAAGTCCGGGTTAAAGATCAATAGACACACCACAATATTCTTTTGTGCACTGACGGGTGTACGCCTACACCCCGCGCTTAAGTCGTGGCTATTTCGTAAAATGATGCCAAGGATATCCGGGACATGGTCATTAACCCCCCAAAGGCTTTAAGTAACAAGACTGTTTAAACGAGCCGATCAAATTATTCAATTAACCACCCAACGATGGAAGATTTGATGCCCGATCAAGCGGTATGCTATATACCGTAACCCAAGCCCGTATAGGGAAAATAAGTTAAAAGTATTTACCTGAGCAATGTATAAATCACAATAAGCAAACGCACGTAGCTTTTACTGGTACTCCTAATCTAGAACGAAGGTTTATAATAACCTATTAGAATCCTAACGGGTCTTTAGTTAAGCTTAAGCTTAGACCGGTTAGTTTCAAAGACACGGTTCGTACGCACGATTAAGCGAAGACCGGATAGAATGTGATTTAGACCCGACAAGTTCAGAGACTTGTGTAATATGGGTATTTCATACACATTCTAGATTTTGAGATAAAACCGTTAAGGTTTGACCCGTTTAGGCTAATTTATATAAACTAGTTACATAAACCGAACCGAACGCGTAATAAGCGTAACGGGTATTCATGAGAGCTATTTACAGGTTTTCTAAGTTAATATGCTTCATATATGTTGTGACATCAGTAATATGTCTTTTATTATGCCCGAAACGAATTCAATCACAAACTATGCCCCGTAGGGGTAGTTTGGTCATTTTAAAGGTTGTAAAAGAGTTTAAGTGCCAACCTGAGTTACAGGCCTGATGTAATCAGAAAATATACTCAATTTGCTAAGTTATATCAGTAGGTTAAAGTATATAAGTGAAATTTATCGATTCTAACCAAACTATGCCCCGTAGGGGTATTTTGGTAATTTCACATAAACCGAAAAGCTCAAAACTGAAGTCTGAGTTTATCAACCTTTGCTTACTATTAAAATATTATAATTTGCCTCAAATATCAGTAGGTATCAACCCTTGTATGTTTAACATAGTTTTAGTACATACTATGCGTTAAAAACGCTTAAAAAGGCGATTAGAGGCCATTTCTGGGTTTGATACATAAATCTGATATTTTTATATTTCCAGAAGGCTTAAAATAATTTATTTATCATATGTGATCAGTAGCAAAAGGTTTGGAGTCATTTAGATATGTAAAACTCATTTTATGGCCCGTAAGGGCAAAACCGACATTTACCGGATTAAGCCTACGACTTTAAGTTATGCTAAGCCTAAAATTAATTAAAAATCTTTAAAAATCCCAAAATAATATATTGCATCAGTGGGTAAAGAGTTTGATATCAAAAAGTATGTTTAAGTAGGCTATACGCTAAATACGCCGTTTAATTTAACATAAAGCTTTAATTTTACGCTAACGAGCATAACTCTTAATCTACACCTCAAACTGATTTCAAATTTTGCATACAAGTTTATATATCAGTAAGTAAAGTTTATACTCTTTTACATTTCCAAAAATCACGTTTTAAGGTAATAAGGGCATAATGGTCAACATATGAGCAATTAACGGAATCATGCGTATTAATCGGTTAACTAATGAACCATGGTGTATAATCATAGAGGGTTATAATAGCATGTAACCTGGTCCAAATGAAGCTCTTAGGTATTTCTAAATCATACCAAAACGGGTCAGAACTGAAAGTCAAAGTATAAGTCAAACTATGCGACTTTCGGTTCCGAACCGGGTCTAAACAGGAAATTGTCGGGTTGAACATGTTTAGGCATGTCCTTACACTAATTACCAAGTTATATTAATGATCAAACATGTTATATGTGTTCTACATTGCTAATCATGCATAAATTGCAATTTAAACTTTCTGTTGACTTTTTAATTACACGTTTGACCCGACATTAGACCTAGTTAGAGTGGGAATCAGGGGGGGGGACCCTTTTGAGGGTTTATTACCCACATAATTACCAACTTATAACTACTTTTAATTTGAGATTTGACTGAGCCATTATTAATTAATCTCGAAGTCAAACCGTAATTACGATGGTTTGACTTTTAGCTAAATAACTAAGCTAAACTCAATAAAAGAAAGGATTAGTAACTTACAAAAGGCCTAAGCTTGATTAGGGATCACTTGGAAGCAGACTTGAGCTCCAGGAATGATCAGATAGCTTGAATGAAGGTGTGAAGACTTGTTGCAAGTTCAAGGCCCTTTTATAGTGAATTCCTCACCATAGATTGTTGACACTTGGGTCTACAACTCTCCACAACTGATTAACACATGTTCCTAGTGCTTAGGGAGTGCCTAGGGGTCGTCCAAGATGAGGAAAATCGGTTAAAAGTCGAACACAAGGGCCATGGCAGACAAAGAAGCAAAGAATTCGGACCAGACAGGCCTAGGCGTGACGCGACGACCCCCCCCCCCTGGGGCTTCGCGTCGCGCGACCCCTCTTCTGCACAAAATCAAAACTTTTAGATTTTTGCGATTTTATCCTTGGCTCTTCAAACTTCGATTAGGAACTTGTTTCTTGCATTATGAACCCTCATAATTTATCTATAAGGGCTTTAAAACATATACCCACTTTGTTAAGTCCCCGGTTAACTTTATTGTTACCCGAAAAGTCCTAACTTTCAACGTTTACGCTTTAACCCTTCGCACACGAATTTGATCATAACTTTCTCATACAACAACGAAACTTTACGAAATTTATATCGTGCATTCTAGTGAGCATAATTAACAGTTACAAAGCTTCGGGTTTGTCAAAAGGTCACTCAGAGGTATAACTTAAACATGTTGACACTTTTAACCCCTGTGGTTTTTAATCTCTCACTTTTAGCTTCGTATGATCCATGATTTATTCGTTTGAAGGTATGAGCATCATGTAGGGTTAATGTACATTATATTTATTCACTGTTGACACTTCGAATACGTATATTCACATACTTTCCATGTTTGTCAACTTTAGTCCTTCTATAATATTCTTTCACACGTTTTAAACATATGACACGTGTCAACACATTATAGGACGTGAATTTTCGAGGTGTTACAGCCTTGTACTCAGACTAGTCGGACTTGTATTCAGAATATTTGAACTTTAAACATGTTTCATTTTAATTATACTATGTTGACATGAATTATGCTTATTTTAACACATAAATAATATATAACAATTAATTTTCTTTATATTTACCATGTCCGCGTACTCCCCGAGTACTCTCCGAGTACTCCGATTACTCCCAACTCCCCAGTCGGCCGACTAGGGACCGCCTAGCGACTTTTACAACACTGCCTACAACAAAGGATGGCGTAACCACCCTAACCTTGGTTGGAGAGATCCCGACAATAGTAGTAACCAACAAAACCAACAAACTAACTTTCAACAACCACAAATTTTTTCTCAATAACAAGGTGGACGAGAAAGGCTTGAAGATACTGTATCTCGCCTCATCTCCGACACCGAAAAGAAAAACTCGGATCGATTTCAACAATTGGAATCGAATTTTAGAAATCAACAAGCTAGCATTCAAAACATTGTAAAAGAATTAAATCAAATAGCTCAAAATTTCTCCGAGAGACCACAAGGCGCGTTACCAATTAATACCGAGACCAACCCAAAGGCGCAGGTACATCTCATAACATTGAGAAACCGTACCGTGGATCCCGAAGAGGCTCCTCTTCCACCGACTGAAAGAAGCCAATCTAGCCAAACCACAACTCCACCCGCGCCCCAACAAGAAAAGGCTTCTCCACCAGTTCAAGAGCCTACTAAGACTCCTCCGGTTCCATACCCCGGTCGGTTAATTCGTCAAAAGACCGATGAGCAATTCGCAAAGTTCGAAAATTTACTAAAACAATTGCATGTTAGTATTCCATTTATCGAAGTCCTAACTCAAATGCCTAAATATTCAAAATTTATGAGGGACTTCCTCACTCATAAAATGAAAATTGAATCATTGCAATTAGTTAACTTAGGCGTAGAATGCTCCGCCTTACTACTCAACAAACTCCCGTAAAAGAAGCTTGACCTCGGAAGCTTCACAATTCCTTGCTCGATTGGGAAATCCCCCATTCGTAATGCACTAGCCGATCTCGGGGCAAGCATTAACCTCATGCCCTCATCAATGTTCAATCGACTCGACTTAGGAAAAACAAGTCCTACAAAAATAAGCATACAACTTGCCGATAGATCCGTCAAATATCCACAAGGTGTCGCTGAAAATCTATTGGTCAAAGTCGGCGAATTTGTCTTTCCGGCCGACTTTGTCATACTAGATATGGAGGAAGATACCGAAGTACCACTCATCCTAGGGAGGCCATTCCTAGCTACCGCCCAAGCAATGATGGATATGAATGATGGAACACTAACATTGAGGGTCGGGGACGAGGAAGTAAAGTTTGGAGTCGGAAAAAGAGTAGAAGAAGAAGAAGACCCGGTCAACTACATGAAGGTCATTGACTCAAGTTTGGATGATGCTCTCCGATGGTGTAGCATGGGATGGAAAACATCCCACTTGGGTAACATATGACCAGGCTTTGGGTCTAGCCACGGACCCTTATAAACGTGGCGCACCACGGAGGCATTCCGCGGAACTATCCCTAGCTTAGTTTAGAATAATTTTTATGTTTTCTAGTTTAGTTTTAATTTTCAAGAATAAAACACACTCGGGATGGTAAAGGATAACAAGGGAAACTTGGACCAGCACCCCATGCACGAAAACAGGGCCATCCGACAAATCTTCTTCATTACAGCAAGTTCAGCACGGGCCGTGTCCGCCCAACACGGCCCCGTGCTGCACAGACTGCAGAAAATGCCCAGTTCAGGTAAACTGGACACGGGCCGTGTTCACCCAACACGCCCCCGTGTCCAGGCTTCTGTTTCTTTTTACAACTTTTTGTTACTGGCAACTGAACACGGGGCCGTGTCCAGACGCCCAGTAACATAAAATTTTGCTTTTTCACACCTTTTTACACATTCAATCAACCTAAAAACTTATTTTTGGGACACATTGAGGACAATGTGTAATTTAAGTGTGGGGGGATGCTAAAACTTTGAATCTTGTAAGTCCTAATTACAAGCGTTACACAAAACTCTATTGGAACCGCTAATCACCCCAAATTTTTTCAAAAAAAAAAAAAAAAAATCATTTTTTTACTTGTCTAGGTTTAACTTGGGAATTTCAAATTCTATAAAGGTTATATTTTTACAAATTTACAACCTATAGCGTCGTGATAAAAAGAACCAACATAAGAAAATTATGAAAAGGCATGATAAGTTTAGTTAAAATTTGATAATATATACTTGATCACATAAAAAACTCATTCCCACAAAAGTGAGTTTTGAGCCTTTATTGAGCATACAGATACATATCTTTAAACTAAATGCTCATTTTTCGTTTCTTGTGTGAATAGCCGCTTGGTTCTTACAACTCTAGAACTTGCCACGACGATACATTCCCGGTCCTTACCAACTTAAACCCAAGTAAGTAAATGATAGAGGCATTAGGACAAACCCTTTTTTATTTCTACACCATTATTTTTTCTTTTTTTTACCACCTACCCAAAATCCCCCTAGTTAACCCCTTTGAGCCTAAACCTTTTCGTTTCTTAACCCAAAACAAACACCCTTTCACCCACCAAAACCTTTTTTATTTTTAACCCTTTGTTTTAATAACAAGCTCGGTTTTTCGTATGACTTTTCAAAAAAAAAAATATATGTTGATGATGAAGCGAAAGAAATAAACAAGCAAGTTCATCAAAAATAACTTTGTTTGAATAATGGCTTCATCCAAAAAAAAATTGCAAAAAAAAAAAAGTCTTACGAAAACCGACGCTTTTTACGCTTTTTCGCCCTTTCCTACTAACCACTAACCCAACCACCTACCTTTAACCCAAGCCTAACCCTTTACCCAAAAGTCCTCTTGATATTTACAAAGGTATATAGTTAAAAAGGAGGAGGATTGATTGCTTGGCAAGCCTATGGTAGGAGTAAGTTCCATGCCTCTCTCGAGTGATTCATTAAAATACATCTTCGGCCGAGTGTTGAGTGATCCCCCGTGAGCTATGTGAACTTGTATATAAATAGAATTTTAAAAAGACATGCTATGCCCTAATAAGTAATTTATCTTATGAAAAGTTTTAAATAAATCATGACGAATAGGATTGTAAATAAATAAAAATAAAAACTTAATAAAGAATCTTGGAAATCCCGACACTCTATGACAAGCCCAAAAACCTTCTCTTCTACCCATTCCAATTGGGAGTGAAAAGCCACATTATAAAGAGTTTTGCTTGAGGACAAGCAAAGATTCAAGTGTGAGGGTATTTGATGTGTGCAAAATACAACATATAAATTACATCAATTGTGACATAAAACTAACCCTTTTTTAGTACTAATGTTGGAAAAAGTGTGCTTTTGTCCTCCTTTTGTATTTTCAGGATTAAATGAGCTCAAATGAACAAAAGAAGCAAAAATGCAGCTAAATCTAACATAAATACAAGAAAAGGAACAAACGTGGCATGCCCGACCTCACCGACAGCATCTTCCCAAGCAAAACAAGAGAACAGAAGGCTGAACACGCCCCGTGCTCAGTGAACATGGGGGCGTGCCCAAGTGCCAGCGTAAAAGACAAATCTATAGAAGCTTCTATCGCCCACTACGGGGCCGTGCTCAGCGGACACGGGGACGTGGTCAACTATAAGATTCGCAGAATCCAGGCAAATCTTGATAGTACAGATACGCTCCTGCACACGGGGGCATGCCCAGCGGACACGGGGGCGTGGTCAACTAATGCAGACAAACTGCAATTAATGAAGACAGAGAAGAGGATGGACACGGGGCCGTGCCTGAGCAAGTGTTCAGGCTATAAATAGGGGTGCTTGGCTCATTTGCAAACCATCCCTTGGCACACCACCTCTCTCACACTTCACCCACCACCATCACAACACCATCATCCATTGTCCATCATAGAGTGTATGAGTCGTCTCGGGATCCAAGATTGATCGTAAGAGTTCTTGACAATCAAAGGCCATGTTTGCCTAAGTCTCTTACATCACTTGGTGAAGACAAGTGTCTAGTGTAATACTTTTTATTTTTAATCTTTTCGCACTTTTTACTTGGTTATGTATTAATGACTTTAATAACTAGTTTCTTATGTTGAAGGTGATTCTTCCTTATCGTTTGTCCGTGGTGTCTTGGCATTATTTTACTGTCTATATAAAATAAAAGATTTTCACCATTCATATCTCCACGGTCTATATGGAGGTATGTTGGCTACCTGGTCGGGGGTTAAGGGAACGGTTTGGTAAGAGTCTTGCCTTGTTCAGTGTATAGATCCTGCAAGGACCTGGGTCAAATTTAGTAGGACCTCCTTCAATACCCACCGGTATTGGATGGCGGGGGTCTAAACTCTTTGATCCCCTCATATGTAAGCTACTATTAATACTTTAACCCGGCTACTTAGGACTGTATCCCTGCTGACTCAGACTACTTAGCCGAGGGTAACGTCACCTTCAAAAGAGGGGCCTACCATAATATGCATTAATAACTTAATTAATTATCTTTCAATAATCCTACCCTTTAGGATTGTATCCTTGCTGACTCAAACTACTGGGTTGAGGGTAACGTCACCTTCAAAAGAGGGGCATACTACAATAACTAAGATAATCTCTTAAAAAGTGCAAAAGTGCGGAAATAATCAAAGGTTACACTATACACGAGTCGGAGCTAAGTGATTCATCTTGTCTATCTGTTTTTCTTTTATTTTATTTTTCAGCATTTTAGTTAGTTTTTATTTTTCATAGTTTAAAACCTTTTTTTTCTAATTTTTGATTTGATTAGACGTTAAGGATAAACCGGTACTAAAGGTTCTTGTGTCCTTGGACGACCTCGGTATCTTACCAACACTATACTACGCTCACGATGGGTGCACTTGCCCATATGTGTGTTTAGTGTTAGTAAATATCGTGTTTTATAAATTTAAAATTTGACTAAAAAGTGTAAAAGGGCTTAAAATATACATTAAAAACCATATACACTACACACGCATCAGTGACCTTCTCAACTTCACTCGAGGTTTGAACATTTCTTTTTGATTCATAAAATTCCTTTACTCCCTTTTCCTTTCCATCAACCATCTTTCCTAAAATATGTTTAACTTTGTCATTGAAAGCCTTTTCGACATCAAATTCTTTCTACTCAGAATAGAATTGATTCGAAATTTCCACTTTACCAACTTTTGATTTTAAATTTTCAGCCCGCAATGGTGGAAAATTGACATCATCCATTGGCGGAACTGAATTTTCTCCTTTTTGATCAACTTGTGGCTCCTCTGACTTTGACGAGTCAGATTCATCACCAGATTTCACATCAGATTTCTTAACAACCCACATTTGGTTGTCAAGATTCACCCTTCTTTCGTAAAACCTTTTCGAACATTCACCAACTTCATATGTTGAATTTTTAAACACTTTGAATTTTTCAGTTGGTGGTTCAGTTTTATCAATAACTTTTTCTTTGAGTTTAGAAACAACTTCCTGTTTTGTGTTGGTTGTCTTTGGACAATTCCTGGTGATGTGACCAACTTCTTGACATCGGTAATAGGTTCTTGTCTCCTTTCTCTGATAAGCTCCATTCTTATCAAACTTTTGTTTTTCTGCAAAGAACTCTTTGTTCGATTGGTTCCAAAATGAGCTCTTTTCTTCTTCTTCTTCTTCTTCTTCAGAACTTGACCCTGAAATAAATACTGTTTTTGTTTTAGAAATTTTCTCATTTTTATGATTTATGGGTGGAATAAAGCCTAAACCTTTCTTTTTAAAATTACTGTTATGGTTTGTTTTTTTTTTTTTGAAAACCAGAACCAGAACTGTAACATTTTTTCTTGTTCAATCTTTGTTGAACTCTTGAAGTGTATTTTTTAGGTTTTTCAGTAAGATTTACATCTTTTATTTCAAAAATATTAATTTCTGTTAATTTGAAAACCTTTTTAATCTTTTCAATTTTAACACTTCTTATTGGAAATTTCTCATCAGAATATAATTTGTCTGAATCATTCAAAGTATATGCCACTTTGATTGGTTCATCATTCAAATTATTTTTTGATAACAGAAATTCTTTATTGTAAACCCTTTTGACCGATGATTTTGAACTGTTGACCGACGAACTCGAACTCTCAGATTCAGACTTCGACTCCTCATCTTTATCCAACACCTGATCGACCACTTTCTTTATTAACTCAGACTCATGATCAGTGTCAGACGATGTGAATGTGACATCAATGTTGTCTGGTAAATCATCAGTTGTTTCGGACTTTAACTTTACATTGACAGCCTTTTTGACTTGTTCCTCATTTGGTTTTCTGGGAGAATAACCTTCCCAGATCGGAGGCGGACACTTTTTATAATTTGCACTTTGTTTCTTACCAGTATCCGTATCTTCTAAATTCTTGTCTTGAAAGGCTTCAAAACCTACAACAGTTGGATAAATTCTATCAATTAAATAATCAGAACTTGAATAACTTTGCAGCAATCGTCTGATTCTTTCATTTTCAATCTTTTCATTCTCCAACTCCTGCTTCAACTTTGCACATTCTTCAATATAGTGATTAATTTCTTTCTGCTTAGACATCATCACTGCATTCATCATTGTCAAAGCATTTTCTCTTTCAGAGTTTGTCTTTTCCAAACTATTCACCATTTTGTTCAACACATCATACGACTCTTTCACATACTTGACATCAAACAACAATTTCTCTTTCATCTTGTCAAGCTCACTAAACTTCTTATCTTTCTCTTCACAGTGTTTGCAAGGTTCCAAACATTTCACACAAGTTTTAGCGACTTCTACAATCCTTTCAATTTCAACCACCTTCTCTGCAACTTTAACTTCTTCACTTTGTTCAGACTTCTATTCCTGAGCAACATTCTCGCATTTTACCTTTTTCTGATCTTTTGCTGCTCGCTTCTCCTTTAGTTTCTCCAATTTATCTGCAAAATAAAATTTGAAACTTTCAGGAGATAAATGAGTTTTTCCAATGTTTATTTGATTAATTTCCTCATCATCATCACTGCTATCAGATGATCATTGATCAAAATCTGGTGTCTTTTTTGAGCTATCTGAAGAAACAGACTCTTCATCTTGACTTTTCTTATCATCAGCAAACACATCCATCCACTCTTTCATCAACTCTGGTTTTTGAACTATTTGTGCAATGAATGCTCTAAACTTTGAATCAGCCGTAATGTATTTGTCCCAGCTAAAACCCTCTGACACTCTTTCATCATCTTGATTCACTAGATAAGCTTTCTTCTTTCCATCTTCAATCTAATTAGCATTGGATAAATCGTTGTTGAGCAACTTGAAGATAAATCGCTTTTCGATAATAATCATTGTTGCCGAACGGATTCTGAGCTCCACCTGCTTCTCGATTAGTATATTCCCTCTTGAAATGTCCTTTTTCCCTGCATCGAAAACAAGTAACTTTAGATTTATCAAAACCTAAAGTAGAAACATTAGCATCACGAAAGTCATCTCTTCCGGTAATCTGCTTAAATTTCTCAGCTCTCCTCAACACACTCGCTAAACACCACTTAATATCCATCAGCTCCATCTCCTCAGCATCAATCTGATCATAATCCTCTTTCATCAACATAGGATTTCCGATCCTTCCCACAACCAAGCTCTCATATGATTCCAACACAGTAACAAGTAATGCCATATGACCTTTAGCGACCTCTTCAGAAAAATTCTGACCATTTTGAAGATGCAACGCGATATTGCATTGTAGTACATGACCATTACTATTGTTTGAGCTTTGAACACTTGGATTAACACTCGGATATGAAGAAAATCCACTGGAATTGAATGAACTTTGATTGACTGATCTGGATGAGTTTTCTGCGCTAAAAGCAGTTTGGATCTTTGGACTAGCTTCAACATTTTGAACATTACCTTTGTAGTACATCTTGATGTCTTGTTGACTGCTTGAATTGTTCATTCTAGCAATCTTTTGTTGTTCAAGATCTTGTCCTTCAAGTTTCTCAATGAATTGTGCAATCGACAATCTACTATACTCTCCGGTATTCTTCAAAATCATGAGATATGTACCCCATTCTTTTTTAGGTAAAGCATCAGCTAATTTATCAACCCATTCCTCTGGAGTTTTAGTAATCTCCAATCGAGACATTGATCGCACTAGATGACAATATCTCTCAATGAGAGTCTTTGTAGTTTCACCTGGCACACTTGAAAACAATTCAATTTCCTTCTTCAATAATGATTTTTTACTCTTGATCATTTCTGCACTTCCTTCGAATTTTGTGCGAAGTGCATCCCAAATTGAATGTGCACTACCATCATGTTGAAGTAATATGAAAATATATTCTTTCACAGCTTGTTGAAGCAAACTGACCATCATTTTTTCTGCCTTGTACATATCTCTCTCTTGATCTGAAAATTCCGAGATAACCTATGCAACTCCCAAACCAGAAAGTGGTCTATTATACTTAGTTTCAATACATTCCCAAGACCTTAGATGATTTGCTTGAACCCAATTCTCGAAACGTTCTTTCCAAGTATGATATTCTTCAAAGCCCATTAGCTTTGGAGGTTTCTGTAACGTTCAAGTTTCATTTTCCATGGTTACACTCTGAGCAACTGTAACTGGAGTACCCGGGGCCGTAGCAAACGCATTGTAGAATTCAGAATCCATGTTTCGGTACGAACTATCAAACAAACTGATTAATTTTCAAACAATCTAGAACAGGTTCAATCCATGTGACTTGATATTTGCACCTCGTAAATCAACTGGAGACACCTCGGCAGAGCTTCGCTACCAGAATTGCAAAAGTTACAAATGAATGACCAAGCTCAGCTATATATAGGGGAGGCCATTTCGCATGGAATGGACATGAGGAGGCTATGCCCATTTCGTGTGGAATGGCCATTTCGCATGAACTGGTCAATCAGCACTAAAACCCTATTTCTTTGACTACCGAGCTCTGGTTTATCCTATCTAGATACAAGACTCGATACAAGACGAAGTCGACAGACATATGCACCAACACAGGAAAAGAAAAGGATTGATCGGAGAAGATGAAGATTTTCTAACTTCTCTCACCGGTAAATTTTTTGAAATTTCAAACAAGTGAGGGGAAACCACATAGGGTTTCCCCTTTTATACTCATCGCAATAAATGCGGAACAGAAACCGAAACGTCATGCGCTAAGGCAACGAACCGTGTGACGACACGTATACAAGGGACAGTTCTGCTGACGGTTACCACTCTCGAGTAGCCGTCCACGCGCCTGACAAAAGAGACTTTTTGCTGATCCTGCTACAGTACAGTGATTACCTCGGGCAGTGCAAACGTCCTTTCGTTTCAGCACATGCCAGCAAAATCACACCAACTTCTACCAACTCACACGTGCGTCCTGCCACGTATGCAACAAAAAAGCGACAACGATATCCAAACTTAAGTGGCATGCGGTTTCCTGGTATACCGCACCATAACCCATACCGGATGTCGTTTTTTACATACCCCTCAAAAAAGACAAAAATATATATCCCTACATTATGTAAAGGGGTATAACCTACATCCGCATCTACCCACAAGCACACGTGGAATATGCGGAGCCGACACACACGAGCCCGTACAGGTGTGTCAGATACTCAGAACCAGCGTTGTTCTTTGGACTGCGAAAACCGCTTCTCAGGAAAAGCAAAAACCGCATTACCTTGAAGCTCTCCAAGCTTCAAATCCCTCGTATCCGGTTCACAACCACGGAGGGGATGAAAACAGCTTCTCCATAGGGAAACGGTTAAGTATGATGAGCAACCGCACATCTGCAACCATGACTCCTGATCCTTCAAGAGCCACATCAAAGAGAATCCCTCTTTTAAAGCGAGTCGTCTGCTGCAAACCACAGACACTCATGAGTAGCTGCGGCAAAACGTAACTATGCGAACGATAGCTACAGAAGAGCCACGACTAAGTCATCAAACAGATGAGCAAAGCTACTTCCAGGAAAACTGCTTTCCAACTAAGCGTGAAGGAAAGTGGCTACAGAACGTATGCGGACGAGTTTCACCCAGATTCCTAAGTATCTAAGGTGATCCCCTTGAGCAACAAGCCAAGGAAAAGTGGTTACAAGTCTGCTTATGACTTTGTTTACCCACCTGTGAACCGCACAGAATAAACAATGGTAGGCACTACCATGCCTATGACCATGTTTATTTGACCATTATCCAGATTCACATTGTTCGACCAAACACGACCAACAATGACGTAAGTCTCCCACATCGTTCGATAACGAGGTAACCGCAAAGGACGTGCAGTTACTTGAGAGCTAAACTGGAAGAACACGAACACCCCACAAGATAGGGCTCATCGTTACATGTCCAGTTGATAAAAATCAAGCGAGAGCAAGGCACTTACAACATTGCATCCGCTTCCGCAGAGGTTACAACTAGAGTTGCGGCCACTGACATCTTCAGTCACCATCTCAAAGGTTGGTTCGACACACCAACAGGTGGCTGACCTCAGAAAACGGTAGACCATGCTACCGGATCAAAATCCTTGGCTGAGAATTCCGCATCAGACGGAACTTGCTCACCGGTACGGAAGAGACGTCACACAACTCTACCGGACCCCCAACTTGATTTACTTGAAGCAGGGGCCATCCGAATGGCCTAGAATCTTCTCCAGCTCCTATTCTACCTTCTAGACACCATTGTCCAGTATTCCTCCTACATGCAACTTGCATAAGGAAGCAACACTAGACTGGGGGGACTTGAAGGGGTATGGTCCCAGATCTCGCGTCAGTACGACCGCGAGTGACCATTACCCTTATCAAAAACCCCCACCGGCAAAGACTTATCTGTTTCCGTGCGGGCACGCACGAACACAGCGGTCGAATCCAATCGGTCAAGGGATGAGAAGACTTACCTTGTGTATGAAAATGAGTGTACACATAGCGATGCTGCCTGGCACCGCATCCTATGAACATTTTCGTCACGACAAGGGATCTGGATAAAAGCAACAGTCACCACAAGTGGCGATGCGGCCTGGCACCGCATCCCGCATGACTCCGCCAGAGTGGGAACGTGGAAATAACGACAGTTACCGCAGACAGCGATGCGGCGCGACACCGCATCTTGCCCATGAGGCAATTGGGACTGACACCACAGTGCAAGTGGCACCAGCGACATTCGCATGTCAGTTCATACGTAGGCAACAGACTGACACCACGGTAGGACGTGGCTTCACCGCCACAACCGACAAGCCTGACACACCCGTGTAAGGGCGGCGCGTCGTCAGTCTGACCACCGCAACTACCCTCCTTCACTCATCGGCTATAAATACCCATCCCAAACCAGGTTTGAGGTAGGGGTGTGCATGGGTCGGTTTGGTTTGGTTTTTACTATTAACCATAACCATAACCATAACCGATAGTTCGGTTATGAAGTTTTGGTAACCATAACCATAACCAAACTTCGGTTACGGTTAATTGGTTATGGTTCGGTTTTGGTTAATTTCGGTTAAGTAACCAAGCAAGGTTTGAAATAAATAGGGTTGTCCACGATTTGAACTTAGCTTGAGCCTATTTTATAAGATAATGGATACTAAAATTTTTGGTTAAACTACCGATTTAGGGTTCTTTCTAATAAGGTAATTCTCAAACAAAAACAATTATGGCCATAACACCTTAGTTCTTTATCAAAATAAATGGCATCTACATCAAGATCATTTTGTTACTAACATACTTTTATCTTAGTAAAAACCCTCTATAGGGTTTTGTAAAACACAAATCCATTATATAAAGTTAACATCACAAGTTCGGTTCGGTTTAGGTTATATCGGTTAACCAAAGCTTCATAACCATAACCATAACCATAACCGATTAAGCGGTTATACAAAGTTTCATAACCATAACCATTGGTTATATTGGTTATCGGTTATTAGTGGTTCGGTTATGTCGGTTATGGTTCGGTTATCGGTTATGGTGGTTAATTTGCTCACCCCTAGTTTGAGGTATCTCTTCACAACTCCCTCACTACTACTATAATCACACACTTTGCTTCACAAGCAAATTATTGATTCTCACGCCGGAGAGTGGTAACAAGGAGCACCCCCCACCCCATCCTCCTTGTTACGAGTCACGGTTTGTTTACTTGTGTAGGAGATCAGCCCAGCTGACGGTCTAGCCACCGATCTTCGGAAAGAAGGGATTAACCCTACTTGACGAGACCAGCGAATTAACCTCTCTTGGTTAACCACTGTTTCATCAGTACCTCTATAAATTCAAGAGTGTGGTACTGTTGTGGCCGGAATTTTTGCGATTTCCGGCGAGATATGTGGTTGATCGAACATAGTCTGCAGGTTGTTCTGTTTGTTGTTTGCTGGTAGCAGAGATGGGAGGGCGGGAGGATAATAACACTAATACTTTCTTTAAAACTTTTTATTTTTAACTCGCAAACTATTTCTCAGCTACTTTATTTTAGCCTTTTGTATTCAGCTCAGTCTATAAACACATAAGATAAAATAAAAATCAAAGTTCAAATGGGTCAAACGTCTAACAACATTGTCAATTGTAGTTTGTTCGATTTATACAGCCTGACCCATCACTGAATTTATAAATGTAGCCTGTTATAATTAAATTTGCAAATTACTTAAACCAATAAGTAGAACCGAAACCGTATAAAATTAAACCGTGTTACACCAAATTAAGCACACAAAAGTCACAATGCTTAAAACAATTAATAATTATGACATAAAAATAATCATACTTGAATTAGAGAAAATCACATGAAAATTTTGATATTACCGCCTTCTAATATATCGATACAGGATTTGGATTAACACCTTGGTGGCTGATCCCTGGTGAAATCAATTGAAACTGATGTTAGTATTAATGGAATTCAAACTGAGTGAAGATTTATAAAACCTGATTAAAAATTACCTAGGAACAACGTGTGCGTGAGATAGCAAATTAGGGCTTAATTGACATATGGCTGCAGGATTTTAGAAAGAAAATTGCCAAAGTGTGTTCACACAAGCTGTCACACCTCATACAAAAGATTCTCATCAACAGAACAACAATCGACGTCTCCTCCTTGAATCCGTTCATTTCTGGAACCAAATCTGCCCAGACTCTCTTTTTCATCTTGCCGGAATCAACCTCGACGTCACCACCGGTGCAAACCTAATCATCTAAAATTGAAATCAATCGCGTTAACGTCCCTGTATCTCTTTTCTTCCTCTCTCACACACTCCGCAGGTGGTGGTTGTGGTTGGACTGAAAAAGAGAAGCCACAGTGGGAAAGTGAGAAATACAGGGGTTAGGGTTTTGTACGGTGGTTACCAAATGGACGCGTGGTTGTTTTCACACTGATGAGGCAACCACTGTTTAGATAACCCAATCAGAAACAACCACAAGATAAACACTGTTCATTTAGGTTGGTTAATTAATAGATATAGATATAGATTGGACAGGTTGCTTTAACTAAAAAAAAGCACCTACGGATATCCTCAAGAGATAATTACATAGTACAAAGTCTTCAGGTTCAATCTGGGATAGACTTTCAAGTGGGATAGGCCATGATTTTGACGTAGTAAGACTTTTCAAGTTAAAATGATGATTTAGAACTAGGGGTGTTCATCGGGGTTTTTTTTCGGGTTTCGGGTTTTTCGGGTCGGGTTGTTTAGGTTTTTCTTTGGGAAAAATTGACCCGATAACCAACTCATTTAAAGTTCGGGTTAGTCGGGTTTGGGTTATTCGGGTTCAGGTTAGTTCGGGTGTAGATGTAAAATGAAAATAAATGTTTTTTTTACAAAACATCATCAAAATTCATATTGTTACTTTATAAATATCATCAAAGTTCAAAGATTAATTGACAATATGCTATTATAATATTTAAAAGTCTCAAAACTTAGTGTTCTATCTATTAAAGACTACAAATCTAAACACTTTTATAAGAAAAAAACAGTAAATGTTCGGGTTTTTTTCGGGTTTTTCGGGTCGGGTTGTTCGGGTTTTTGGCCTGGAAAAAGTTACCCGATAACTGAACCATTTAAAGTTCGGGTTGGTCGGGTTTGGGTTTCTCGGGTTCGGGTTTTTCGGGTATTCGCTAATTCGGGTTTGGGTGGCTTTGAATTCGGGTAGGGTTTCGGGTTTTGAATAAAAATGAACAGTCCTATTTAGAACCAATGATCCCTTGGCCTATTGGTCAAGGGGGAGGTGGGAAGCTTTGCTTCTCTTGGAGGTCCTGGGTTCAAATCCAAGCATAGGAGTTTAATACTAACTTGGTGATACTAACTTGCTAACTACTAACCCAGTTAGCGTCATCCTAACCGTTAGCGTCATCCTAACCGTACACCGTTAAAAAAAATTGATGATTTAGAAGTTGCCTCCAAGTTGTAAAGATTTAAAAAACTACCAAAAACACAAACGAAAGGAGTTGGCCATGGAAGAACTTATGGTTTAACTTTGTATCGAAGAGAAAAGCAAAAGGGTTTAAAAGGGAAGTTGTTAGCAAAGGCAAATGTTGGGATGGTTAATCTTCTAAGGCAACAGAAGTAAGGGAATGAAGAAAGCGAAAGGAAAATCTACGAATTAGTCCATTGATGGGGTTGTGAAGAAGTCTTATACAAAGTCACATTCTGTTGTAACATACTATAACAGGTCTCAATATGTCATATATGTGTAATGATTTTTTTTGGGTTATAATTTGTTAAAACATGTTTTAGTATGTCATTTTTTGCTTGAAATAGATCATATTTTCTTAATGGATCATATATCGGTGAAGTGACTTATATTTAGTTATATTTATTTGTAAATTGAAAAAAAATGAAAAACTTTAGATTAAAAATAAAAAGACCAAAAGGGTTAAAATACAAATGATGAAAGTAAGCTCAATTGGTGAAAATTGGGGGAGCTAGAGTGGAGGTCAAGTGGAGGTTGGGGGTTCGACTCCGGTTGAGCACGTATTTACCACTTGTGGAGAGATTTACCTCTATGGGTTCCAAAGGACTTGTTGGGCTTCGGCCCAGCCCCTAGTAGGCCTGGTAAATCGTACCGTTCAAAAAAAAAAAAGTACATGTAACATCAAAATATTCCTTATTTATAGTTTGGAAATGTTATAATTAGACTAATGAGTAATATTTGGATATTACAAGTTAAAATCCATCGTTAAAATTGATTGTAGATTCAATGATGATATTTTACATCGCAAAGTCGGATTAGCAACAGTGTTTTTCCTTGATGCCAAGTCGAAATGAATTTATCGTAGAAAACATCCTTTTAAAGTTTCCCGAGTTTCATTTAACAGGGGGACAGGAAAGAAAAGTGATGTAAATATAAAAAAAACATGTTCCCGAGTTTTTTTAGGATAGGAGGGGAGGAAAAATGAGGGAAAAGAGAAGAAAATTTGTCCATATATTCATCCTCTCAAATTGGAGAGATTAGAAGAGAATATATTATTAATTACTAAATTGTCCTTATATCTAATTAAAATGTTTTATGTTTAAATGGTATAATGGTAAAATTATTCATTTCTTTTCTTTTTCTCCTAACTCGGGAACACATAAAATGTTTGATTTTTTCTCTTTTTCTTTACTTTTCATTAAACTCAGGAACACGAAAAAAATCACATTTTTTTCTTTCTTTTCTCTCTTAATTTATTTTCCTTCCCCTCCCCTGTTAAATGAGACTCGGGAACAGATGTATTCTCTCTTATTACTTTGAGTAAATTGCCATTTTAGTCCCTGAGATTTTTTCAAATTTATCATTTTAATCCAAATATTTTTTTTTTCTTTTCTGGGTCCCTAACTTTTCCCTTTTGTTTTGTTGTCATTTTGATCACGTTGCTTAAATCCATCCAAAAACCTCATTTTTAACCAGGGGTATTTTGAGAATTTTCAATTTAAATCTTTCAAATTGTCATTTTGATCCATTTTTTTATATTAAAAAAATAAAAAAAATATCTTATTAGTAGGAACCACCCTTACCCTCTCTCTTCATCACCTTCTCTCTCTCTCTGTTTCAACCTGGCACACTTGGTGAATTGCTTAAGTATAAGTCCGAAGAAGGCGTTCGGGTTTTGTTGTTGGTTTGGGATGATACGACCTCCCATAGTAAGCTCATCATAAACACGGTGAGAACTTTGAATAAATAAATGGTATAGTTTTACTTGCTAATTGCTTAAATTAAGTTTTGTTGTATGAAGTTAAAGTGTTAATTGGAAGGACTGTTATTTAGTGTTACGTATCTTATTTATTTTAGTTTTATTACTATAGTTAAGTCAAGGGATTAGGATGCTATTTTGGTTTAGTTTGGGGGTGTCTTGTGTAAGTGTCTTGTTTATTTAATTGGTTTACGTATGGAATGCAAATCAGCCAGAATTTGAGTCAAATTTCCTTCTATCTCTTAGCTTTCTTCTTCCCCAAGGTTTTAACCCTATCAAGGGCATCAGAGCCAGAACTCGGAGTGGTGGCCCACGGAGTGGTGGCCTGGAGAGAGCCAGCCGTGACCAACGAGGCTCGGAGTGGTGGCCCATGGAGTGGTTACCCATGGAGTGGTGGCCTGGAAAGAGCCAGCCGTGACCAACATGGCCGTGACCAACGAGGACGTTGGCCCTTAAGGAGGGTTGATTGTTATGGACTAATACCATTGCAAGGTATGGGACTTGTCCCACATCGGTTGTATGGGCAACTGATGTGGGGTTTATATACCAAATGGGTTCTCTCACTCACCAGACTAGTCTTTTGGGTTGAGTTCTCTCGTTTGGTATGTAACATTGGTATCAGAGCCGTTTCGATCTCCGGTCGGAATTACTTTCGATTACCATGACTAACACTCGCAATCAAGAAACTGACAGCACTCTAAAGGAACATGGCAAGGCAATCTCAAATATCCAAGAAACCCTAGCCACCATGTTGAAACAACAAGAACAGTCGATGAAACAACAAGAAGAGATCTTACGAGCACTCAAGGAGCATTCAAGCGGTGGCAGTTTTAGCGGCGGCGGAGGCGGCCCTGATAATGGCCTATTTAGCGATGATTCGCGGACGGGTACTCGGCCTATGCGGGTCGGGAAGGTTGAGTTTCCTCGGTTTTCAGGTGAAGATGTGGAGGATGGGCTGCAACCCTAAGATGTCAAAATAAAACCTCCGGTTAACGCTTCAAAACTTCCGTTGCTTCCAGATCCAACAGGAGTCCCCGGGCCACCAGCTTATAAACCAGCAACTATTAACGCGAAGTGCTTGTCAGGTGAGGAACTAGAGTTAAAAAAAGTCAAAAGGAGAATGCTTTTGGTGCACTGAAAAGTTCGTTCCAGGACACAAGTGCAAAAAGAAACAACTTTTTGTGATTAATGTGGAAGGCGACGAGGAGACTGAACAAGACGACAATGGTTAAGGATTGAATTGAAGAGCTTACTTTTTTGTAGGATCGTATTCTGACCCGAACGAGTCTATCAGAGGAGTTTTGGTCAATTACAGGTGCGGAAAACAAGTAATCAACGTAGAAACAGCTAGATCTTCACTTATATCACCTTTCTGATTGATATAACAATGTTTATAGCCAAATCTCACACCGGTAGCACTTCGGTATGGATAACAAGGACACCTCCAACTGATTTCGTTCATAGGGTATTTATAGGGACTAGGTTTCGCTCATATGGACATGTCCATAAAAGCGAAACCCCCCATTGTGACCATAAAAGAGAAACCCCTATGTCCTTATAAGCGAACCTACTGCAAATGACCCTATGAGCGAAACCTCTTCACTAAATACAATAATCTTCCTATTTTCTCGTAAAACGCACCCTAATCTAACATTCTAAGACTAAGACTCGATACAAGACGAAGTCGACAGATGTATGCACTAACAGACTCCCCCTCAGATGTTGACGAGTCTTAAGTGTCGAGTCTTCGCATCTTCAGTCTTGATCTGTCTTTGGGCTTCTCTATCTCAATCTCTTTTTTCAGATCTTCAGACTCCCCCTTGCGATATGCTGACATTTCTTCAGTTCATCAGCATCATCAGCTTTAGGATCGTTGTCTGGCTTTCCATCTCACAGCTTCTTAGGATCAATCAGCCTGGCTAAACCTGCACATTCTTAACCCAGAAATAAATTTTCTAAATTTAACAATTTGTATGCACCAACATGCTGATATAAACAGATGACTCCCTCTCATAAACATATGCATCAACACCAACTCTCCCTCAGATCATACACACAAAATGAACCACTTGTTGATTTAAAAACATATTTTGACAATTAAGACACACTCCCCCTTACAACAATGTCATCATGTTTAGCACTTGGAATTTTGAAAATCAGCTCTCCAACACCAGTTGTCGAAAATCTTTTTGATTTTTCAAAAAAATTATGCTAAAACACACGGAAAATCTTTTTGAATTTTTGAATGTAAATAAATGCAGTAAAGAAATATTTACAGACACTATTTTTGTGAGTTTTGTGCAAGAGGATCATATCAGTTTATGAAAAATCACGAGTACTGTTCAGCTTAGTTACACATTAAGAATTAAACAATTCACTTAGATTGCCAATATACTGATCCACTTAAATTCTCACACAAATTCAACTGATTCAGGATATGAGTTAGATGTTTTAAGGACTTAAACTCATTCATGTGTCCCACATCTTGAATATACTCCCGTATCCAGATCCCAATATTCAGTCTTACAGGTGAGTATACCACAGATGATATCTGTCAGGGGTTAAATTGCGAGGGCCGTGAGAGCTCAGGTCGATACTCCCGTATACGCAGAGAGATGACGGCTTCGACTTTTGGTGGGTCCCATTTAGAGGATCTTTTGTATTACAACAACAATGACTATCAATTTTATTGTTTCATCAATTTGCTGAGGGCGGCGCTATATTTCAAGCATTGCATAAAGTATTATACGGGGACTAGGTCAGAAATTTCTTTCAGCAGAAGTCCCGGGATAATACCCCAGATATCACTGAGCATAAAGACCTACTATCTCAGAAAGAGGGACATATCAAACGAGATTTCAGGGGTTACATATATATCCAAGTAGTGTTCCCCACGAAATAAGCAAGTTTGAATTTATGTTTATACCCTGAAAAAGTTTACTAAATGTATGAAAACATATCGCCATATCATCAGTGAGACTGTTTAACGCTATTTAAACATTACATTTCTTTAGCATACTGTAACTGTCTACTGATGTACTATCATTTCCTCTTCTTTGACACCAAAACTCATTTTTGTTTTTTTATCATGTTTTTGTCTTTTTCAAATTTTCAAATGTTTTTGGATTTTCTGAAATTTCTACTCCCCCTAAAATGCAAACACATTTTAGGAAAATTGAAAACAAACTATACAGTAAAGTGACAACCGATATCGAATTGCGTCAATTCGCCATCCACTTGACATAAACAATCAGAACTCTCCCTTACACAAAACTATTTTCTCATTATGATTTCAAAACACTTAAGTTTGTTTTAACCAAAATGATTTTTCCAGAAAATAAGTTTTGTTGATTTTACCACTTGTAAAATTAGGGGTTTGGTTCATCATATTGTCCATTCAATCTCTTGTATCAGGATTACATCAAGTTAAACCTAATGACCTTGAGTAATCACTTTGTCAGAATCAACCTCTTACCACTTGTAAGTATATCCAAAACATATAACCACATGTAGGAATAAACATCTACACAAATACATGTTACCAATCAAGATGTCGATTCCTGCTTCGCACTTACCAACCTGGAAGCTCCGGCAATTCACAATCTGTAAAATTTAACAAACTTTAAGATTTATTTACACAATCAATTTTTAAGAAAGATGCCGATTCCTGATCCACAATTACAAACTTGGGATCTCCGGCAAGTCAGGTTTTTCAATGAAAGAAAATATCCACCTAAGCCTGACCAGCCTTGGGTGTTTTCAATTCAGAAGCAGTTGGGGTGTAAGTTGCTTTCTTTTTAGCATAAAACTCCTTTACCCCTTTCACCTTTCCATCAACCATTTTTCCGAAAATCTTCTTAACTTTCCCATTAAATGCTTTCTCAATATCAAAATTATCTTTCTCAGAATATCCCTGATTTGAGATTTCAGATTTTCCAGTTTTCCTTTTAAAATTTTCAGTCCTCAATGGTGGAAAGTTCTCATCATCCATTGAAGGAACTGAGTTTTCATCACTCTCATCAAACTGTGGCTCCTCTGATTTTGTGGAATCAGGTTCATCGCCAGATTTTTTATCAGATTTTTTAACAACCCATTTTTGGTTGTCAAGTTTAATACTTCGCCTGTAAAATCTCTTCGAACACTCACCAACTTCAAATGTTGAATTTTTGAAAACTTTAAATTTTTCAGTTGGTGGTTCGGTTTTATCAACAATAACTTCTTTCAGTTTTCCAGAAACTCCCTGTTTTGTGTTTGTCGCTTTCGGACAGTTCCATGCAATGTGACCAGCTTCATTGCATCGAAAACAAGTTCTGGTTTCTTTCTTCTGATAAGTTCCAATCTTCTTTTCAGCAAAAAATTCTTGATTTGTTTGTCTCCAAAATGAGCTATTCTTTTCTTCTTCAGCAGACGGTCCTGAAACAAATTTTGTATTTTTAGAAATTTTCTCATTTTTATAATTTTCTGGTGGTATAAAACCAAGTCCTTTCTTTTTGTAGCTACGATTGTGGTTTGGTTTCTTTTGAAAACCAGAACCAGAATTGTAACCCTTTTTCTTGTTCAAACGTTGTTGTACTCTTGAGGTGTAAGGTTTAGGTTTTACATTAAGATTTTCATCTTTTATTTCAGAAATATTAATTTCTGTTAGTTTGAAAACCTTTTTTATCAAATCAGTTTTGACACCTCTTATTGGAAACTCTTTATCAAAATATAATTTGTCAGAATCATTTAAAGTATATACAACTTCAAATGTTTCATCATTCAAATTAGATTTTGACAACAAAAATTCTTTACTATAAACCCGTTTTCCCGACGATTTTGAACTCTTTTCGGACGAACTCGAACCCCCGACTGACTGACACGAACTTTCAGACTCGGATTTTGACTCTGACTCCTCATCCTTATCCAACACCTGATCAACCACTCTTTTTATCAGTTCTGACTCATAATCTGTGTCGGACGCTGTGAACGTGACATCAATATTGTCCGGTAAAACATCAGTTATCTCGGATTCTAACTTAATATTGACCGCCTGTTTTAGTTCTTCCTCGTTAGGTTTTCTAGGCGAGTACCCTTCCCAAATCGGAGGCGGACACTTATTATAACAGACACCCTGTTTCTTTCCAGTATCCTTTTTCTTCTTTGGCTTTGTTTCTTCACCTTTAAACGCTTCAAATCCTTCAACTGTTGGATAAATTCTATCAATTATGTAGTCACAACCTTTGTAACTTTGCAGCAATCTTCTGATTCTTTCATTCTCAGTTGCTTCACTATCCAACTTTTTCTTCCACTTTGCACATTCTTCTATGTACAAGTTGATCTCTTTCTGCTTTGTCATCATGGTAGCATTCATCATCTTCAAAGCTTTCTCTCTTTCAGAGTTAGTCTTCTCCAGACTATTCACATATCTGTTCAATACATCATACGACTTTTTCAAATTCTTTACATCAAACAACAATTGTTCTTTCAACTTTTCTAACTCACTAAACCTCTCATCTTTTTCTATACATTGTTTACAAGACGCTAAACATGTAAGACAGGGTTTTGTAATTTCAACGATCTTCTCGACTTCAACTATCTTTTCAACTTCCACAATCTTCTCAATCACTTTGACTTCTTTCATTTCCTTTGCAGCTTTCCTTTCTTTCAGTTTCTTCAATTTTTCTGCAAAATAAAATTCAAAACTGTTAGAAGATAAATGAGATTTTCCAATGTTTATCTGTTCAACTTCTTCATCATCACTGTTATCTGTTGAACTGTTTTTAGAAAAAAACAGATTTTCCATCTTGACTCTCCTCATTATCCGACATCACATCCATCCACTCCTTCAGCAACTATGGCTTTTGCACAATCTGAGCAATAAAAGCTTTAACATTTGGATCTGCTGGAATAAACTTGTCCCAGCTAAAACCATCAGCCACTTTCTCGTCATCTTGATCAATGATGCCATAGTAAGCTTTCCTGTTTGCATCCTCGATCATTCTTCCATGTGCCGTTTGAGCTTCTTTTTGTTGATTCGGTTGATGAGTGATCTGCTGATAGATAGTTTTCCTATAATAATCATCTTTCCCAGATGACTCCTTTGCTCCTCTCGGTTCCTGATTCTTGCACTCTCTTTTAAAATGGCCTTTCTCCCTGCAACGAAAACAGACAACTTTAGATTTATCAAATCCTAGATTAGAAAGGTTTGCATCCAAGAAGTCATTTCTTCCTGTAATCAATCTAAACTTTTCTGCTCTCCTCAAAACACTAGCTAAGGCCCATTTAATATCCATCAGTTCCAGCTCCTCTGCATCGATTTGGTCATAATCTTCCTTTGTAAGCATCGGATTGCCAATTTTTCCGGCAATCAACCCTTCATAAGACTCTAATGCAGTGACCAATAATCCCATATGATGCTTTACAACTTCTTCAGAATAATTTTGACCATTTTGAAGATGTAAAGCTACATTACACTGAATCGAATGCCCATTTCCAGTAGATGCACTTTGAACACTTGGAGGATTTACCGTTGAGAACCCACTAGTGTTGACTGATCCTTGACTGCTTGGTGTAGACTGATTTCCAGTACTAAATGCAGTTTGTATCTTTGGACTGGCTTCAGCAGTTTGAACATTTACTTTATAGTACAATTTAATATCTTGTTGATGAGTTGAACTGTTCATTCTAGCAATTTTCTGCTGCTCCAGATCCTGTGCCTCCAGCTTATCGATAAACTGTGCAATCGATAACCTGCTAAACTGTCCGGAATTCTTCAATATCATCAAATATGTACCCCATTCCTTTTGCGGTAATGCGTCAGCAAGCTTTTCAACCCATTCTGCTGGAGTTTTTGTAATCTTCAACTGTGACATGGTGCGTACAAGATGACAGTATCTTTCAATAAGAGTCTTTGTTGTTTCACCTGGCATGCACGCAAATAGTTCAAACTCCTTTTTCAGCAATGCTGCTTTACTCTGAAGCATCTCAGTACTTCCTTCGAATTTCTTTTTAAGAGCTTCCCAGATAGAGTAAGCATTGTCATCATGTTGAAGTAACACAAATATATCCTCCTTTACTGCTTGTTGTAATAGATTGATCATCATTTTCTCTCCTTTATAACTATCTCTTTCTTGCTCTGTGAATTCTGAAATGATTTTATCGACTCCCACTGAATTCTTTGGCCTCTCATATTCAGTTTCGATGCTCTCCCAAGCTTTTAGATGATTCGCCTGAACCCAATTTTCAAACCGTTTCTTCCATCCGTGATAATCTTCAATTCCCATAAGTTTCGGGGGTTTTTGCATTGTTCCGGTTTCATTCTCCATTGTCATGGTCTTAGTAATGTCGGATGAACTAGTCGGGGTTGTAGCAAAAGCATTGTAGAACTCAGTATCCATTTTTCAATGCACGTTGTTCAAACACAGGCACTTTGGAGCGAAATTAACCAATAATCAGCTTTGGAACAAAATCGGGGTTCTGGATTGACTTTGGAGCGAAATCAGGGTCTTTATGAGCGAAATAGGAATTTTGTTGCACCTTGTATTCTGTATGTGCCTTATGAGCGAAACTAGGTGTCTTGGGTTGACACAAAAACGAAATAGGGTCTTATGAGTGGTCACAAAAGCGAAACCATGACTTGTTGGTGGTCACAAAAGCGAAATAGGTCATATTGGAGTCCTTATGAGCGAAACCAGAGTTATAATGTACACAAGAGCGAAACCAGGTGGTCCAAATGAGCGAAACCTATGTCTTATAAGCGAAACCTGATGTATGAATAAGCGAAATCAGGGCTTTTCCGTATGAGCAAAACCAACTCGGGGGTTATTTTGGACCATTTTTAGTTCGAATTTTAGGCTCAAACTTTCAGGGATTTGTCTATGATCAATTTCCTTTAGTCTGTGAAAATTTGAACGAATTTCGACCGGTAAATCTTGTTCTGATGAAGAAAGAAGATGTAGAAGTAAGAAGTTATGATGAAATCCAGCAAATCTCTGTAGAACTCCTCCTCCTGAAGCTCTGATACCACTTGTAGGATCGTATTCTGACCCGAACGAGTCTATCAGAGGAGTTTTGGTCAATTACAGGTGCGGAAAACAAGTAATCAACGTAGAAACAGCTAGATCTTCACTTAAATCACCTTTCTGATTGATATAACAATGTTTACAGCCAAATCTCACACCGGCAGCACTTCGGTATGGATAACAAGGACACCTCCAACTGATTTCGTTCATAGGGTATTTATAGGGACTAGGTTTCGCTCATATGGACATGTCCATAAAAGTGAAACCCCCCATTGTGACCATAAAAGCGAAACCCCTATGTCCTTATAAGCGAACCTACTGCAAATGACCCTATGAGTGAAACCTCTTCACTAAATACAATAATCTTCCTATTTTCTCGTAAAACGTGCCCTAATCTAACATTCTAAGACTAAGACTCGATACAAGAAGAAGTCGACAGATGTATGCACTAACATTTTTGAGGGCAAAAAGTAGGTTAAGGGGGGAGTATTGTTACTATCTTATTTATTTTAGTTTTATTACTATTGTTAAGTCAAGGGATTAGGATGCTATTTTGGTTTAGTTTGGGGGTGTCTTATGTAAGTGTCTTGTTTATTTAATTGGTTTACGTATGGAATGCAAATCAGCCAGAATTTGAGTCAAATTTCCTTCTATCTCTTAGCTTTCTTCTTCCCCAAGGTTTTAACCCTATCATTTAGGGTTTTGATTAATGAGATGAGTAGGAATTAAGGGAGCTAGTAGATGATTGATGTGAAATAGGGCTTTTAGGACAGTAATTGAATTTCATTAAAGAGGGAAATACTATGTATTAAAAGGAAAGTTCTAGTTGATGAATATTTACTTTGTGAAGAGTTCCATAGAAAAAAGTCAGGAATTGTTGTAAGTTAGTTAAACTAGAAAATTTGGAACTTATAGTGCTTCACTTAGCTTCATGGAACACTGGGGTTGTCAATGTGTATAGGAAGGCAATACATTTTTGAGATTTTATTTAGCAAGATGTTCTGTTGAGCAGATTTATGATATTACTTTTGCAAATAATTAAAAGTTGTAAAGAAAATGAAATGCTGGTGTGTAGAAATTTGTTTTCTTGATTATATCTATTGATAATTTGATGCACACTGGAGTGATGACAACTCAAGACGAAAAGGAGGTTAGGGGTGGGTCCCGATATATATTTTTACTTTTTTTATTTTTTTAATATAAAAAATAGATCAAAATGGTAATTTGAAAGATTTAAATTGAAAATCCTTAAAATACCCCTGGTTAAAAATGAGGTTTTTGGATCGAATTTGGTAACGTGATTAAAATGACAATAAAAGGGAAAAGTTAAGCACCCAGAAAAGAAAAAAAAAACTATTTGAACTAAAATGACAAATTTAGACAAATCTCAGGGACTAAAATGACAATTTACTCTTTTACTTTTTATATACCCCTTTCTATAAAATCACATTAAAACTTGTCATATTTTGCCCCATATAAGTCATATTTTTAAAAAAGTATTCATTTTGTTACAAAATAAATCCAAAAGTGTAAAATAGATTACAGACATTTTTTTTATAAAATAAAAAATGTATATTTTTTAATTTTTATTTAAAAGAACATATTTTTTAAAAGTTTTCAGATATTGTTTCTAAAGACACTTTCTCAAATAGTATTTTCATTATATTTTTTTATTGAACGTCTTTAAAAATTAATAATAAGTTTTTTCTTATAAAAATAATAAAAAATGAACTTTCTTTTTGAAAACTGTCTATATGATTTTTTTCGTCGACTAGTTTTTATTTTAGAGGTCTTACTTTTATAATTTTTAATACTTTAAAATGTGTTTATAAAATAATTAACAATTTTGATTTATTAAAAAAGTAAAACGTTTTTCTTTTAAAATAGCGTTCATAACCCTAGCATATATTAATCAATCAAGCCATCTATGTAAGTGAACAAATAAACAATGTGTACTAAAATAATTTTATCAAAATATAAATTAGTAATCTATATAAGTTTAAAAATTTAGTTAGTGTAAGGAGTATGTTATAAACAAGTTAAGACCAGTTTAAGGCTTCCGACCGAAGTGAATACTTTTCTAAATCAAAACAAATGGATTGGGTTAATCACAAATATTTTTCTTTAATTAAAAAAATATATTAAACTGATTGATTTCAAAACTATGTGTGGATTTTTGTGTATTATTGTTTATACAGACTCAATGAGGATACCCAGTTCAAGTCGTTAATAAAAACCATTTCAAAATATTAAAAATAATAAATTTAAGACACATAAAATACAAACTAGACGAGGAAAAAACATAATACAGGGTTTTTTTAAAAACAAAATTCAAAATTTTTATTGAAAAACGTTATTAGTAATTTGTAAAGATGTTCCATAAAGAAAACATAATAAAAAAAATACTATTTGAGAAAGTGTCTTTAGAAACAATATTTGAAAAAAAAAAAATATGTTTTTAAATAAACATAAAAAACAAACAGAATTTTGAAAAAAAAAAACGTTTGTAATATTTTTTTACACTTTTGAATTTGTTTTTTTTTAACAAAAAGAATACTTAAAAAAATGATTACTTTTATAAGGGTAAATATGATAAGTTTAAGGCCCTGTTTGGTAGCCTCTTAATCCATTCAGAGGCTGCCTCTTAATGAAATCATTTGTGGCCCTTATGTCTGAATAAATAAGATGTAACCTTATGTCTGACTGGATAAGAGGTAACATCTGAATGGTAAACCATCACATGTCACATTCTTCTACATTATCTTTGTTAAACTCTTAAATGATTTCATTAAGAGGTAGCCTCTTAATGTCATTCAGATGCTACCAAACAGCCCCTTAGATGACTTTATGAGGTAGCCTCTTAATGTAACTTTATGAAAAGAGAGTATGAAAAAGTAAAAAGAGAGGGTATGTTTAGCAGCCCCTAGATATTTCAACGCTCATAACTTAATATACTGATATTATATATCATGACAATCTTTTAATGTTCAAGATTAAAATTAGAAAACTCAACATCATTCATGTTCCTTATTCGCCAAATCTAGGATAGAAATATTACACACATGTTGTATTAATTAGCATTAATATATATATTAAACACATCCAAATATCATGAAACAATTAGAATAATCACTAACATACATATCAAATGGTAAATCCGCTTGCATGCTTTAGTTCACATACAAATTCTTCGATGTCTTTATCAGAGCTTCCACCTCCATCAACGGCTACTTTAGCCAATTCCCTCCATTTAGCCGCGTTCTTCCTGGCTACTACTCCTCTTTCTTCTTCCATAATCTTCTTTATACACGACACAAGATTTCCTCTTCTCACTATACCGTTCTCATCAGCCTTAACTCTCACTCCAACACCCCAAATTTCATCTAGGCACTTGGCATTAGTAATTTGATCTGTCCATTGAGGCAGTGCCACGACTGGGACTCCTAGACTTAATGCTTCAATAGTCGAGTTAAACCCACAATGTGTAACAAAACATCCTACTGATTCGTGTGCTAGCACATCTAGTTGTGTACACCATGGCACAACTAAACCCTTTCCGGTTTTTAGTATGTCCACAAAATCTTTAGGGAGTTTATCCTCTTCTTTAGCCCTAATAACCCATAAGAAATTAACATTGCTATCGCTCAATCCCCATGCAATTTCTTCCATTTGTTCGGGTCTTAGTTTTGCACTGCTCCCGAATGATAGGTAAACAACGGATTTCTTTGGCTTATCATTTAGCCAATTTATGCATTCGTCTTGGTTTGCTTTGAAGAGACTGAACCCGTAATCTTTATCATCTTTAATTCGTTTGTCAAGGTACATTGATGGAATTGTTGGCCCGATTACCTTCAAGTTCCACATTTTTCTCATCCACTTTATTACCTAAGAAATCGAAATCGAATCATGTAGATCACACACTACAAATAGTTAATTCACTCGTCTATTATTTCTAAAATTAACGTGTTTGTATAAAAAAAGATTGATCGTTAAAAATATGTTTAAATAATGATCAACTTTTTTTAATAAGTTGTTTTATTAAACCCATAACAAAAAAAAAAAATCTTTTTATAACCTGATTTATGAGTTATTCGCTACTGACTACAAATGTTTGTAAGACGCTGCTTCTATAATGTAATTTTTCTCTAACAAATATAATAGACAACAATTGTAAAAACTTGAGTAAGCAATTTGTTTATTTTTTTTATCTAAAATTTATTGAAACCCGAGTTGTATGTAAAAGAGCGACTTGCACTTTTCCCATGTGAAACTAAAAGCATCGCAAATGCATGTGTTTGTGACTCACATATGCCTAGATGGAAGAGAGGGACGACAATGAGACAAGAATGGTGGACATGGTAAGGAAAGAGAGCAAGGTAATGTTTTTGGCTACGGACGGATGCACATCATTTATGGGGAGAGGTGGGAGAGAAGTGCGATGCACCCCAACTCTCTAGGGCTTAGGGGTGGTCCAACCAATTTAAAAAAAAAAAACATGTCGATCCTGTAACCCATTTACAATTTGTTTAACCAACTTTTTTTATCATCAACTTGATGAATACATTTATATCTTGATTAAGACCCAACAACCCGTTTTACACATTTAGACGGAGGGGTTAATGGATCATGCATTACCAGGTGACACGATTTTGAGTGTGTAAGGGTAAAAGTAGATACTTTGACAATAATAAAGGCTCCCACTATTCACACACCTCCAAATCTTTATTTACACACCTTGTCATCTATACGACTCGTATAGTAGAAAGTCGAGGAATGATTTTTTTGTCGTTAGTCAACTATAACTCTATTAATTATGTGAAAAACTAAGTCCAAAGCAGAAGTCAAAGTCAAAGATAAAGTAGAAGAAAAAAGTTCCGAATTACTATTGGTTCCGAATTACTTGAGTATCACAAAACTATGGATTCCGAGTTAGTAGTATTATTGTGATGTTTGTTTTCGAATTACTTGTAAACCTTGGAACGATGTTGTTCCGAGTTATTCAGTGTCAGTACTATTGGAAGTGTTCAGTGGTTTGTTTACCTCTGAACTAGTTAGTCCATATTATAGGTGACACTCCAGAATATCATGTTAGTTACGGATTATGTTAGTCAGACTATATATATGGCTATGTGATGCAAGTAAAGAGACTTTTGAAGAGTTCTTAGTGAACAAATGTTTTAGAGAGAGAGAGAGAGCTTAGAGAGGAAAGTGTGATTTAGATCTTAATGATCTAAACCAGCTTGTAAAGGATGTGTACTCTTTCGGTATGTAATCTCTGTCGTTGTATTTTAATGAAAGAGTTTCTGCTACACTTTCTTATATCTCGTTTTATGTCTTGATCAAGTGCAATGTTTCGATGTTTTGTCATCTATGTAGAGGGTCACGTAGACATAACAATAAATAATATATGACCCATATAATCTTATACGAGCCACCTATAATCTTTGATGAGATTTTGAGGTTTCTCAGACTTTATACGGGTCGTAGAACCTTAAGAGTTTTTATTAAGGTCACTATTAGAAAAGTGCAGAATTTCCTACGGAAATTTCCTACACAATTATTTTTGTCACAGATTCAAACACATTTGTGACAAATTTCCTACGATTTTTTCCCCAAAATTCTATGTCAAAATTTTGACGCAACAATGACAAAAAATAAAAAAACCCTAATTAATTGATAGTTGCGTCACAGATCTGTTAGAAATAATCTACAAAAGGTTGATTATTAAATCATTTCCTACAAGTTTGTGACAAAATATTTATTCTTTAGTTTAATTAAACATTCCGTCGGAACTGCGTCACAAGTTGCGACACATTTCTGACAACTAAGTCATATTACTTAATTTTATTAAAAATAAATACAAGGATATACACTTCTATATTTATATATAATAGTAAAATTAGTATAATAATTAAAAATTATTATATTTCCTACACATTTGTGACAAAATATTTATTTTTTAGCTGATTTAATCGTTCCGTCAGAATTGTGTCACAACTTGTGACACATTTCCGACAAACAGTTTATTTTTTAGTTGATTTAATCGTTCCGTCAGAATTGTGTCACAACCTGTGATACATTTCCGACAACTAAGTCATATTACTTAATTTTATTAAAAATAAATACAAGGATATACACTTCTATATTTATATATAATAGTAAAATTAGTATAATAATTAAAAATTATTATATTTCCTACACATTTGTGACAAAATATTTATTTTTTAGCTGACAAACAGTTTAAATCTAGTTAGTGTATAAAAGGAATTAAGTTTCATATTCTAACAGCTCCTAGTAGGAGGATAAACTGGTTAAGGCGTTGCGGTTCTAAACGATAGGTCAGGAGTTCGATCCTTGCAAATGGCCAGTTCTTTAAGGAAGAACCCCCTTTTTGACAGATTTTTGAAATATTTACACTTTGGTCCCTGAAGTTTCAGTTTTTACAAAAGTAGTCCCTGTAGTTTCTAAAAATTTTTCTGTCGGAAATTTGTCACGAATAATGCTTTTGTCGGAAATTTGTAACAACTATTTTTATTTTTCTGTCAGAAATTTGTCACGAATAATGCTGAATGAAATTTTTTAATTTTTTTTGTCGGAAATGTGTAGCTAAAAAAATTCCGAAAATATAATAATTAATATTTATCATAAATAATATATTAAAAATAACTATGAATTGTTGTAGGAGATCTGTAGCAGTTTGTGACACGGCGATTTTGTAGGAAATGGGTAGGAAATTGCGTAGGAAATGCGTTGGAAACAGGTTTCCTACGAGGCATTTTCCTACATCATGTATTTGTGACAAATGTGTGGGAAAGCCTGTTTTGTAACGCATTTCCTACGAAAACTGGTGTAAGAAATTTCAGATTTTCTAGTAGTGGGTACGAGTCTCTTCAAGAGTTTTTATTAAGATACGAGTTTATTAACGATTTTACTTTAATGCAAAAGGTATAACGACTTTTTATTAACGAGTTTAGCCGAATTAATTGCGTTAAACGTTGAATTATGATACGAGTTTAATAATCAGGATACAACTAAACAGTCAAATCCTTAAGAAAAAATATTACAATAAGAATCATCAAAATAAAATAAGTTAATCATTTTCAATAAAAAAATTTTCAATAATATTTACAATGTTTCAAATCAAAATACAACCAAAGGAAAATACAATACTCGCCACTACTGCGGTGGTGAACCTGTTGGCGGTTGATGATGTGCATCATATGGTCGTGTAAGAATGGGCAATAGCGACAAGTATTGTATTTTCCTCTTGTTGTATTTTGATTTGAAACCTTGGAAATATTGTTGAAAATGTATATCTTATTTTGTTTTGAAGATTGTTATCGTAATGTTTATCTTATGTATTTGATTGTTTAGTTGTATCTTTATTCTTAAACGTGAATGGTAATACAATCGACAGCATATTACAAATTTGTGTCTTAATAATTCAACGTTTACACAATTAATTAAGCTATACTCATTAATAAAAACTCGTTATACGTTTTCATTAAAGTAAAATCGTTAATAAGCTCGTATCTTAACGAAAACTTCTTAATAGACGCGTATCTTAATAGAAATTCGTTATGCGTTTTCGTTTTAAATTTATAAAAGTAGTTACAAAATGTTATAAATCTATACCAGTCGTATAGAGTTATACAACTCGTATAAAATTTTTGAAACCTCAAAATATCAACAAAAATCATAGTGTGGCTCGTATAAGATCATATGAGTCGTATAATACAACCCATATAATCTTATTTAAGTCGTATACATTAATGACAAAAACACATTTTCTAATTTTCTGGCTGTATATCATTTATCTATACGACATATATAAAGCTATACAAGTTATATGAATTAAATTGTGTAAATAAGGATTTGGGGGTAAGGGGGTACGGTGTGGAGCGGTAAAGGTGGGTCGGCACCGATCGGTGACCACAGCCAAAGGTTGTTTACCGTTCAACACTACCGATTTTGGGGGAGAAATCGGTGAAAGCTCACCGAATCGGGGAGAGGGAGGGAAGGGGAGAGAGAGAGAGGGGGTGTGTGGTGGGGTTCATGTCTTCTCAACCAATCACACATTTTTTTAAATAGTTTACCTATTCCAAAGTGTCTAACCACCGCCAACGTTTTTGAGCAATAAGTAAACATAATAGCTAAAATGATGTGACACTGTTTAATTGATCGATTTGAAAGTTTACCTATTGAAAATATTTAACCACTCCTTGTACCCTTATTTCCTAATAATATAAGGGTGGAGGGTATATGGCTGTTTGACTTATTCGGTGAGTCAAGTCACCGATTCGGTGACCACACCTTCCTTTTAGCGGAAATCGGTGAGCAGGGGAGAGAAGGGCAAATTCGGTGTACACTCACCGAATGAAGTGACTGATTTGACCTATTTTTTTAATTTTTTGAACGTTAAAAATTTTGACCGTTTGAATATATTTTCGACCGTTTGAATTTTTAATATGAATACCCATATTTCCAATCAATTTAAAATACACAACTCTTCTCCATCCAACTTTATTTAAAAAAAAAAAATTCATCACTCCCTTTTTTTCAATGGATGATATACCACCGCTATTCCTTCCAATTGATATTAGTGAAGACGATGATTCTTCCTCGAGCGATAGTAGTTTAATTTTTTTTCCAAAATCTTATTAACGAAGCCGCTCAACTGGAAGACACAGGCACTTCTAAAAAAAGGAAAATTGTGCATCGAGATCGAGTGAAATGTCACGACAACCTTATGAGAGATTATTTTGTCGAGGAGCCCGTATTCAACGAAGATGTTTTTCGTCAAAGGTTTCGTATGTCCAAAAGGTTGTTTTTAAAAATTTTGAGTGACGTGCAAGCGAATAACTCGTGGTTTCAAGACGCCGCGGATGCTAGTGGTAGGAAGAGTTTTACATCGATTCAAAAAGTTACTTCGGCGATTAAGCAACTAGCAACCGGCAACGCTCCAGACGAGTTCGACGAGTATTTAAATATGTCCACAAGGACTTCCCGAGAAAGTCTAGAATATTTTTGCAAAACGGTTTGTAATTTATACGCTTCCGAGTTTTTACGTAGACCTGCTAGCCACGACGTTGCGCTCTTGTACCAAGCTCATGAGGAGAAACATCACCTTCCTGGGATGTTGGGTAGTCTTGATTGTACACATTTTGTTTGGAGAATGTGTCCAACGGAGTTGCGGGGTCAATATATGAGGGGGGATCACAGTCACCCGACAGTTATGCTCGAGGCGGTGCCCTCTCAGGATTTATGGATTTGGCATGCTTTTTGTGGTCCAGCAGGTTCACAAAACGACATCAACGTGCTCCAACAATCTCCGTTATTTCTTATTGAGCGAAATGGAACTGCACCAAAATGCCCATTTTACGTGAACAACCACTTGTATAAGCGTGGATACTATCTTACCGTTGGAATCTACCCTACTTGGTCCGTGTTTGTTAAATCATTTCCGTATCCTCACATTGTGAAAGAAAAGAAGTTCAAGAGGCAACACGAGGCGGCAAGAAAAGACGTGGAGCGGGCTTTTGGTGTTTTAAAGGCAAAATGGCATATACTTCATCGCCCGATGCGTTCTACGAGTGTTAAAAAAATTAGGATGGTCGTATATGCGTGCATTATTATGCATAATATGATTCTAAAAGACGACGGAAACGCGATTGCACCGGTACATATTCGGGATCCTCCAGTCGAGCCCGTTTTCGAAGACACTGTTTATAACGAGCTCATGGATGAAGATACGCATTATAGACTAAAATATGATCTTGTGGAGCATCTTGGAGAACAAGATTTACCCCACCTTTTAGCGGATTCCGACGACGAATAGTTATATTAGTTTTTTTTTTAGTTTTTTTTTTATATTTTAAATTAGTTTTTTTTTTAATTTATTTTTATATTTTAAGTTAGGTTTTTTCTTATGTAATGCGTTTGTTTAATTAAAAGTACCTTTGTTTTTATATTTTTTTAATATGTTTTGTTTATTTATGAATAATTTCTAGAAATTAAAAAATATATAACTCAAACACCCTAGGGTGTTTGATTATACCCTCTGACTGAGTGCAAAATAAGGAGTAAAATGGTGAGTTGAAATAGCTTAATATTATTGGCTAGAATTTCACTCCTAACCTTTTACAATTCAATTCGAGCCAAACCACTTCCTGACACCCGGGCGAGGGTCGGTTTTAATAAACGGCTCGCCTACCGACGAATTTGCATACAAGAGGGGACTTCGTCAAGGAGACCCCCTCTCGCCATCCCTTTTTATCTTAGCCATGGAGACCTTGGAGATGTTCATGAATAAGGCGAACGAACTGGGGTTGATTAAAGGCGTAAAACTTCCCAATAATGGCCCAGTTATTACTCATCTGAGCTATGCGGATGACGTTATCTTCCTATGTGATTGGTCGGTGGAAAACGCCAAGAATCTTAAAAGATTTTTGACGTGTTTTAACTTACTGACTGGGCTGAATGTGAACCTGAACAAAAGTATGCTGCTGGGGGTAGGGGTAGATGATGTTGAAATCGAGAACGTTGCCAATGTCCTAAAGTGTGGTGTGGGAAAATATCCGTTTATTTACCTCGGACTCCCGATAGGGTGCAACATGAAGCATATCAAGTTCTGGCAACCGGTTATCAAGAAGTTCCAAAGTAAACTTAATGCATGGAAGGCGAAAACTCTATCTTTTGCGGGTCGAGTTACTCTAGCGAAATCCGTGCTGGGTAGTCTGCCTTCATACTACCTGGGAGTTTTCAAAGCCCCTAAAGCAGTTTTAAACGTGCTAGAAGGCTTGAGGCGATCGTTTATTTGGGGTACAACGGGGACTAGAAACAAGATCAGCTGGGTGAGATGGGGTAAAATAACGAAGTCAAGGAAACTTGGAGGGATTGGTATAGGTGAGTTGGAGGGTTTTAATCTTGCGCTTCTCGCCAAATGGTGGTGGAGGGTGAGGGAAGAACCAGAGCAGCTATGGGCAAGGGTTATTAACGCAATACACGGTCCTAGAAAGTCATCAAAATGCATCCCGTGCAATAACTCGGTAGCAGGGCGGTGGAAGGATATTGCAACTATTGATGGCCTCCTGTGGAAAAAAGGTATAAAGGTTAAGGATAAACTGAAAGTGGATGTAGGGGATGGTAGATCCGTCTCCTTTTGGTTTGATGATTGGACGGGACAAGGGCCTTTAAATTCAATATTCCCTCACATCTTCAGACTGGCGGCAAACAAGAAAGTGGCGGTGGCGGAATGTATGGAGACAACGGGTCGTGCTATTCAATGGCGTTGGGACTGGGCAAAAAATCCTACTTCGAATATTGAGTGGATCGAAGTGGGAGATGTTATGCGGCTCCTCCAACAGGTTAAAGTTTCAGGTGGCAAAGATAGCTGGGTCTGGGCGAACAATGAGGGACAAAAGTTTTCCACAAAGAGTATCCGGTGGGAAATAGAGTTATTTGCTTCTGTTCCTAATGACGTCAGCTTGTTTAAATGGAACCCTTGGGCTCCATTAAAGGTTAATTACCTTGGGTGGCGGGCTGATTTGGGGAAGGTGGCTGCCAAAACAGCTTTGGAGAGGCGAGGAGTGGTTATTCAGAGCAACATCTGCAGCAGATGTGGGCTGGAACCGGAAACAAGCGACCATATTTTTGTTAAGTGTATTTGGGCAAGGAGTGTTTGGTGGTGCGTGTTCAGATGGATGCGAATCCCGGTGCTGTGCGAAATTGATTCGGTTAGTCACATTCTGGAGTATATAGCAACTCAAATTGGTTCAAAAACCTGGAAGAAAATTGTCCATATGGTTGTTCTGGGTTGCCTTTGGAGAATTTGGTTAGCGCGCAATGAGAAAGAGTTCAACTGCAACATGATCCCAGTGCCGAAGATTATAGACCAGCTTAAGGAAGAAACTTTTCTCTGGCTGAATAACAGGGCGTCCAGCAAAGTGGAGTGGAACAAATGGGTTGAGTTTGACATTTGTATGATCATGTGATTGTGTCGTTTGTTCTCGTTTGCTCTTTGTTTTTTGTACTTTTCAGCTTCTTGCTGGCGCTATATTAATATATAGTTGTTGCGGTTAAAAAAAAAAAAAAAAAACTTCCTGACACCCTAGTGGATAGCTATAAAAAGGTAGACCCATTTGTCGGTTTCTTAAAAACTTGATGAGCATTGAATGTAGTCACTTGTTTGACTTCAACGAATTGTAAACGTAAACATTAGCAGAAAAATAAAATAAAATAGAAGAAGCAAAAGCAAAACACACCTCTTTCTCTAGTTGGTAGAAACTAGTTGTGAACACCCACCGTGCTTCATCAATATTAACGAACTGACTAAACACAGTCTGAGACCACCCAGGGTACGCTCCATGATCATGCACAAACGACGGCGTTTCCCACCGTTAAAGCTGTGGCAACCCAGGAACCAAAACAGGTGCATTTTCACCAAGTGGCAAAGAGATCAAACCCTTATGAACATGATAATATATGCTGTTTACACCACAAGCTTGAGTGAAAAACGAACCAGCATTTATTCCAAACTCCTTGGCCACATCCAAAGCCCAAATGATCATGGAATCATAAATGATTGCATCAATATTGTTTTCTTCATTTTGAAGGTTCTTGATGAGATCAGCTAGTGATTTTGAGCCAGTTTCTTTGAATGTTTTGAGGTAGGATTCTGGGCTTTCTGCACTCGAGTAACCGCCTTCATCGAAACCGTCGGAAATGGTCTTGATTTCGATGGGGTTAGAGGCAGTGTTGTGGGGGAGGGTGGAGTTGAATTGGTAGATGGTTGTAACAAGTGTTGGTTTGACACCTTTGGAGAGTAAGCGTTTGCCGAATTGGATGATGGGGTTTATGTGGCCTTGTGAAGGGTAGGGGAAGAGTAGAACATGTGGTGGTTTGGTGATATTGTGTTTTTCTGTCATTGTTGGTGTGTGTAGGGAAAGCTTGTGATGGTTGGAGGTTGGAAGTGCTTTGTTGTGTGGCCAACTCTTTTTTGTGATAATAATATAATATGGGGTTTATGTGGCCTTGTGAAGGGTAGGGGAAGAGTAGAACATGTGGTGGTTTGGTGATATTGTGTTTTTCTGTCATTGTTGGTGTGTGTAGGGAAAGCTTGTGATGGTTGGAGGTTGGAAGTGCTTTGTTGTGTGGCCAACTCTTTTTTGTGATAATAATATAATATATATACTTTGTTCTAATTTGATAAAAATATTTAAGGAAATTGCAAAAGAATTTATATTTGACTGATGATACCTACAGAAAATTAGAATTATCACAAGGCTATTGGATTTTTTCTTTTCCATTACGAAACATAAAGTGAAACCTACATAAAATTAGAAATATCATAGGCTATTGGCATTTTTCATCAAGAAACATCCACTGAATTTACAAACACAAAAATTAAATGATCTTACAAAGCTTTCTAAATTTAAGAAGTTTATAAGGAAATTATAGATTGCTAAATATAACATACTGTCGAACAAAATATGACACAATGCCGAGAAACATAACACAATGTTGAGAACAAAAGACACAATAAGTCGCAAAAAAGATACAATGACACAAATATAGAGACACAATGCTAAATAAAAAAACACAAAGAAATAAACAAAAATACTAAAATCTACAACCTATAAATCCAAAAGTGAAAACCAAAAATCTCGTATCGTAGAGTTCAATGAGACGGTTCCAATGCTGCTAAAATGAGTTCAATTTGCCGTTCAAAAAAAATACCCTTCTGCGACTTCTTATTTTTAGGAGACTTTGTATTTGATTCTAACCACACACATTGAATGCACCATACACGAGTGTGTGGACTAATACTAACGAAATAACGATTGATTATTTTGTGAATTTATATAATTTTTTTTTGGGAATTTATTTAACTTTTTACTTTGATTTGTAACTATGGGAATTTGAATGTGGTTGACAGGGAAGATCATAAATGCAGGAAAAACCACAAAATCCAAGCCAAATAGTATTGGATTAACGACAATGGTCGTCACTAATTGACCCAATATCGTAGGCAAATTCGTCCTGAAATCCATCATTATTATTTGGTCTAAGGGCATATTCGGATGTATTTGTGTGTGTTATCAATGAAACAATGAAGTGTTGTTGGTCATATTTAATTATGAAAGGAATTAAATGAATGCATCGGAATTTAAACACAAGCACAAATGCATCGGAATTGTCATACTGTATTTCATATATAATGAAAAGATTACAAATACAAGTATTAATCTCACAACCCCTCAGCCTGATCACTAACTTTCTATTCTGGAAAACCTCTGATTGTGATCATCAAACATATGTTCAGGTTAAACAGATGTTTGGTCTTCTCATTAATGCTACGATTATAAGAGTCTGCAGTTTTGGAAAGCTCCTAATCAAATCAAGAGCACATGATAACTTCATACCATCGTCTAAACATATTCTAGTTAATCTAAGATACTTGAGGCCGGAAATGGAGGTAGAGAACCTCTTATTAGCATCACCTTCGGTCAACTACAAGAAAAGCGGTTAGAGATATTTTATAAAGCCTTATTGCAATATAACGAATATGATGTAATGCATTCATTTTAGCCTTACACGGCAGTCTTTAAAATCCAAATGAAGCTCTTGAAGTTTTGCAAGAGAACCTAGAATAGTACCAGAACTTTTGATCATCTCAAAGTCAGGATCATGCAATATCAAAGATAATATTTTGAGATTTTCAAGTTTTGCAATCTCAACTAGTTTTACTTACCCTAGTCCACGGCGATCATTCACGACCAAACTCTCAAGTAATGGAGACCCAGTAAATAATGCCCCAAGGTTGTTGTTTTCTTCAAATAGCACAACCAACTTTAAGCTCAATAGGTTTGGAAAACCATTAAAAGTAGGTGGAGGATTGAAGTAACAGTTAGAAAGTGTCTAATGTTTTAATTCTAAACAAGAGAAAAGATGGGTATGCAACTTGAGTGGTGGTTCATGCCAATTCCTAATAGTGAGCTCCTTAATTCCTTTTCCCGACAAGAGCAAAATCCAGTGATTGATATCTTCATCATCAATTACCTCGTCTATGGAGAGGAAAAACTTTGTAATTGCACCTTTAAGATGAAGAAGAATCCTATTTACAACTCTCACATGATAATTTTTGTATGTTTTTTGTGCTAAATACCAAAATAAGCTAGCAGTTATTACGAGTCGGCTAAGTGTAGTCCACTTAAACCTCCAGTTTCTCGACAAGATACTGGTCCTCACTGCATCACGTAACGCCAATCGATCCAATATGTTTGTTACCACGTTATCAGGCATGTTGCTGATAAAATCTTGTGGTGCAGACTTGGATGCTTTATGTTCCGTGAATGAGTTCCATTAGTCTAATAAGAAGACATGTATCAATCATAAATATAAATAGCCATGACATTCATAAACCATCTATATGTAATATGCACATACCCAATATTTCCTTTTTTCTTAAAACCTATTATAATGGACCAAAACAGATGTTACATAACTATAGAAGAGATTTAAAATTCAGTTTACAAATGAAATACAGATACTTGATCTTAGACCATAGGTCACACAACCCTAAACCCATCTTGTAATGGCAATCTACACAGATACTTGATGTGAAACCATCTATACGCATATACACAATATTTCCTTTTTCCTTAAAACCTGTTATATTATAATGGACCAAAACAGATATTACATAACCATACAACTTTACAAGAGATTTGAAATTCGATCAGTTTATTATGGAAATAGTCCTCACATGCTTTTTTAAATGGTTGTGCACTTCTGTCATCTCATCGATCTCGATCTCTCAGTCTGTGTCTTGTTATTTTTATCCCGGAGTTACTTATTCAGATTTAACTGTTATCACTACTGACTTCACAGACTTACACTTTCTAAATTGCAAAGGTCTTATTTTCTGTTTGGATTTTAATTGGTCGTTAGTTTTGGTTTTTTCACAGGTTTGGAAAATACCCAGTTGTTTTCAGTGACCTTTTTAAAAAAAGTCATGATTTTGAATTGCAACAGATGGAATTAGAAACAGAGTATCTTTGAAGTTTGAATCTTTAATTGTGTTAGCTTAAAGGTGGTGCTTTTACCCAGGTGCCAAAATAGAAAATTTAGGAAATTTTGAGTTAGGTGGTGAATGAACTTTAATTTATAAGGTGTGACTGGGAACAGGGAATGCAGGTGTAAAGGGATCAGAAGTTCATACTTAACCATATCAAATTTCTTTAAAAGTTCTTTGGCATATTTGCCTTGATGGATGAAAGTGCCATTTTGCAGTTGCCTTACTTGGAGACCAAGAAAGCACTGGAGTTCACCCATTGCACTCATTTCAAACTCAGCTGTCATGAGTTGCCTAAACTCTTCACACTTTTTATTACATGTGTGATAGAAAGGTAAACATGTATTGGTAAATTATGTAAGCCAATAGTTGTTAAGTGTGTAATTTCTGAAACCTACACATCATTAATGGGTAACTTGTTAACCTGATAATTACATAGTATTAGGCCACCCAGGGTGGTCATCAAACCATGTATGATGATGATATATAACAAGTTATACAAAACAAAAGACCACCACCACTAAATGTTATAACGCGTCAAAATGAAAACGTGTTGAATATGTCACGCGTGAAGAAGTGTTGGATGGTGAGGGAAATTGTTGGTTGTGAGGGAAATTGTTGGGTGTGGTGGTGAGTGATGGGCATTTCCACTAAAATCCACCACTAGTGATGGAATAATGCTTATGACATGGTGGAACTTGATTGGAAGTTGTGAGTGAGTGATGAGTGATGACCACCCTTACCCCCCTTAGAACACTAAATGAAACTTTAATGATTTTAGAGAGACAAAAAAAGTTTCTGTTATTTATTTAGTACAATTGACAAACTTGGTTACATTTCTATGAAGTTACCCCTTAAAATTTTTTGTATTTGACTTTTCCTTTTATTTCTATTTTTTAAGAGTAAATTACAAGTTTTGTCCTTTATGTATGTCCCAAATTGCAGGCGCTGTCCTTTAAACCAAAACTTGACAGGCGGTGTCCTTTATGTTTTCAAAATCTTGCACGTTTTGTTAGTTAAATCTGGTATCAAGGGGCTATTTTGTAAAAAAAATTTATTCAGGGACTAAATTGTACAAAACTTAATATTATTATTATTATTGAGTAAATTACTAACCACCATCACCACCACCCTTCATCACCATCACCACCACCCTCCACCGCCGCCACCACCACCACTACCGCCACCATCAAACACACCTTAAACGGAATCATATAACGGAAAAGAGAGCAAAAACGAACCTGATTTGCAAACATATCCGGCATCGATTCTCCACCACCATCATCACCAAAATACAGAATGCTGTTGGAATTAAACTTGCCTTCATAATCTAAGTTTAGATGTATAATAATGAACGTTTTTATGTTTAAACAATCTCTCTGTCTAATCTCGTTAATCTCTATCAAATTGATACAGAGCAAAACCCTCTTGGAAAGAAACCTGTGAAGTCGATCATTGTTTGTCTCATCAACAATTGCTAATTGTACCCGTCTGTTAATTGCCCTGAATCAATTCACTGTTTTATGTTACATTTGGCATATCATTTCATTGATCAGAATTCATAAGTATAACAATCAAGGGGTTTGTGATTTTTTCTGACTTTGAAACAGAGAGATCAAGACCAAAAATTGATCATTTGCAACCATTTTCATAGTCTAGTTCGTTTATCACCACCACCCTTCATCACCAATCAAAAACCCCAAAATCTTCTCTAATCTCTCTCTCAAATCAAACTCACTCACTCTAATTCCAGATTCAATCTCACTACATGTAACTTCTAATCTCGGGATAAGGATCTCGGTGCCGAGATCTGAGAGAATTGTAGCTGACGTCATCAGATTTACACAAAGAAATAAACCAGGATAACGGAAATCCGATCGGAACATGAAGACGAAACTGATGGTAGTGGGCCTCAGAAACCGATCGGAACACGGAAATCCGATCGGAACCCGGAGATTCAGAATGCTAGGGTTTGGTGAGGGGAGCTAGGGTTTGAAGAAGATGAAACTGATGGTAGTGGGCCTCAGAAACCGCCGGTGGTGATGGTGGTTAGAGAGAAGAAGTGGATAGTGGTGGTGTTGTAATGGTTGAGATTTTTTTGATCTGGAACTAGATAGAGAAGAAGTAGAGAAAGCTAGAGAAAGAATGATACAATTTAGTCCCTGAATAATTTTTTTTTACAAAATAGCCCCTTGATACCAGATTTAACTAACTAATCTAACTAAGTTTGGCCTAAAGGACAAAACGTGCAAGATTTTGAAAACATAAAGGACACCGCCTGTCAAGTTTTGGTTTAAAGGACAGCGCCTGCAATTTGGTACATACATAAAGGACAAAACCTGTAATTTATTCATTTTTTAATAAAACCTATATCTATTTTAAGTTTTTAAATATTAAAAAAATTAATTAAACCATATAATCAAAGCGAAGGAACTGGTTGTATTCGTGAGAGCTATATACACATACATATGAACGGATTCTTTTGAACGGGATAGCAACAATTCAGGTTATTTGTGGCTAAGTGAGAAGTGCTTCCAGAATGCAATTCAATTATTTATGTATTAAAATAAAAATAAAAATTTTGAATTGGTTGAAATTTGACAACTTCAAAACTATTTATTTTTAAAAAGAAGATGTAATTAGTAAAAGTGGGGGGTTGCATTTAGCCCACCAATATTAACTCTAATAGAATTAACAAGCTATATAGGGTTTTCATTTTCAGCTTATATATATATATATATTAACTCTAATAGAATTAACAAGCTATATAGGGTTTTCATTTTTAGCTTATATATATAGAGGGGGGTTGCATTTAGATTTTTTTTAGGTTTTTTTGGGGGTTTAGTTTTTAGCATTTAGCTTGGGGGGAGGGGGGGGGGGGGGGGTTAGGTTTTGGGTGGGGGGTGGGGTTTAGGTTTTTTTTTTTTTTTTTTGGGGGGGGGGGGGGGGGGGTTAGTTTTTTTTTTAGGTTTTTGGGGGTTTTAGTTTTTAGCATTTAGCTTGGGGGGTGGAGGTTTTTTTTTTTTTTTTTTTTTTTTTTTTTGGGGGGGGGGGGGTAGGTTTTTTTTAGGTTTTTTTAGCTATTTTAGGTTGTGTTCACATTGGTTCTCGCGGTTCTCGCAATAAGGGTGGGGTAAAATTGTAATTTAACCAGGAAAACAAACAAAAAACGATAGAGAAAATGTAAATTTATGTTGAGGGCAAAATGTGAGAGGAAAAAACTAATGGCAAAACTGTAAATTTAAACGGGGCAAAATCGGAATTTTTAACCGAGGGCAAAATTGAAATTTTTAGCTGGGAACATAAGCGTAAATTTATTTTTAAATGGGGTAAAAAACAGAATTTTGAACAAATGGCAAAATCGTTATTATAAGGAAATTGAGGGCGAAATTGTAACTTGGCTGTGAGAGAAAAAAAACTAATGGCAAAACTGTAAATTTAAACGGGGCAAAATCGTAATTTTGAACCAAGGCAAAATTGAAAATTTTTAGCTGGGAGCAAAAGCATAAATTTATTTTTAAGTGAGGGTAAAAGCATAATTTGAAACTGATGGTAAAATCGTAATTTTAAAACGGTATAAAATCGTAAATTTGTTGGGCTTAATAGGGGAGTGCCATGCATGACTATAAATATAAACAGGGCAAAATCGTAATATGAAAAAAAAAATTGTGGGTGGCATGTGGCCGCCCAACTCAAACCAATCCAATCACAATACTATTGCGGGCCATGGTTTTTGTTATTGTGGATAATTTTCAGCTTTAACACTTTTAACCCCTTAACTTTAAGAATTTCAGAATGGGTTGATACGGTTGGTGAAAGCGGAAAACTCTTAACTGTTTCATTTTTATTACTAACTAGGTTTAAAGAAGTTCGCCGCGTTGCGGCGAATTTCTTTTGTTATTTAGTTTGTATTTACATGTGTTTTGAAATCACTACGAGCGTGTCGCGAACGGAACAACTGACAAGAATAAAAGAAAAATGTAGAAAAAAAACATTAAAAGATAACCAAAAGAAAATCAACCAAAAAAGTTGTATGGTAACGATGTTGTTCGTATGAAACCCCTGGTCAGAGATGAACAAATTGTTCTGGGTACCGGTACCAAATTGGCCGAACCGAAAGATCTTAAGTACCAATTCAGTACCGACTTTTGGCGTTCCTGGAACCCGTTCACTATCGTTTTATACCTTCATATACCGGTACCGTAACTGGTATTTCGGTATTAGTACCGATTCTGTATCGGTTGGCACCGAGCTCATCCCTACCTCTGAAACTAAAAAAAGAAAAAATTAAAAGTTGAAGAAAATCAAAAAAAAAAATTGTACGATACTGTTGTTCATATGGTAACCGTGATCAGGGATGAACAAATGGTACCGGGTAGCAGCACTGAATTTCCCGAACCAAAAGATTTCCAATATCAATTCGGCACCAAATTTTGGTGTTTTCTGTATTAGTGTCGGTTTTTACCTTCATGTACTGATACTGAACAGGACCGTTCCAGTATTTTCGATACAAGTACTGGTTCGATACCGGTTGACACCAAACTTATACCAACCCGTGATATTAAAAAAAGGATTAAAGTTAAAAAGTAAAGAAAATAATATTAAAATAATAAAAGTAAAGAAAATAACTACATATCATTACAATATTAAAATCACTATTCAATTCATTTATTAATATATAGTAACATATTAATATGGAAATCTTATAACCTTGAATGCTTAATTGCTTGCTTTGTAAATTTATGTGTTTAGGTATGATTTTTTTAACTTTGATTTATATTAAAGTTTACTATTTTCCTAATGGATAGCGTGAAAATTACATTATTAAGTTGGTTTACATGAGTGTTGAAAATTCGTTAGCCCATTTCTTTGAATAGGTCATAATTACATTATTTTTTTTAGAAGCGCAATTTACAACCCAGTAGATTGCAGCCGCATTGCTGTCCAACATATAGCCCGATAACTTTTTAGTTTCGGTCTAGCTCGTTCACCTAACCGACACCTTTATTGTCAATCTCATATTCATTGTGTTTCATTTCAGAATAAAGAAAAAACAAACGTCACCTTAATTCATAGTAGACCAACAAAGACGTGTTTCATTTCTCCCTGTCGCTATTTAGAGCATATTACAAAATGGAGCCATAAATTCATACAGATATGCATCAAATATAAGACAAGTTCAAGCAAACTAAAACTGAAAGAGATCGATTTCAGCTGCGGGAGAGGCTCGATGGAGCATCAACAACTTCTTAGCAAACATCATTCTTTCATGTGACGCAATGTACGAGTGGCGATGAATAACAATCTTTTTTAGGAAAGGGGAGCACGCAAGTAAAAACTTTATCAAACACAGTTCATTCTCTGAACCTTTCAAGCATTCAAACTTCACACTTCGAAGCTGCAACAGCCCCGTGGCATTGTAGTTTATATGTGGAGGCGGGTCAAAATACTGCAAGAATCACTAGTATTTCAATGCAAAACAATATATGAGAGTATAAGACGAGCAGTATGATACATACCCAATCATTAGTTACTGCTGTGATTTCAAGAGTCTGCAGATTCGTGAAGCTCCTAATCAATTCAAAAGCACAAAATAGTTCCATACCATTGTCTAAAATTAGACTTGATAATTTAAGAACCTTGAGGCAGGGAAAGGCGGCAGAGAACCTCTTTCTATCACCACCTTCTGTCAACTACAAGTAAAATGGTTAGAGAATCATAAAGGCTTGTTGCAGCATAAAGAATATGCTGTAAGATAGCTATAAACTTGTATCAAAGACGCAACTTAGCCTTACATCACAGTTTTCAAAATTCAAATGAAGCTCTTGAAGTTTCGGAAGAGAACCCACAAGCTCAAAGATGCTACTGGAACTTTTGATGCTAATATTGCCAAGATCACAAAAGTACAAAGACAATATTTTTAGATTTTTAATTTTTGCAATCTCAACAGCTTTTACTTTGCATTCTTCCATGGTCAAAATCTCAAGCAAGGGACACTTAGTAAAAAAATCCCCAAGTTGAACGTTCTCTTCAAAATCCACACCCAAGTCTAAGCTCAATAGGTTTGGAAAACCATGAAAACTAGGTGGAGGATGGAAACAACAGTTAAAAAGATGCACATGTTTCAACTCTAAACAAGAGAAGAGATGGGTAGGCAACATAAGAGGTGTTTCATCCCTATTCCTAATAGTGAGGTCCTTAATTCCTTTTCTTGACAAGAATAAAATCCAGTGATTAATATCTTCAGCATCCAACACGTCATTTACGCAGAGGACAAACTTAGTAATGGCACCACTAAGATGAAGAAGAAGCCTACTTATAACTCCCCCATGATTATTTTTACCTTTCGATTTTCTTAAATACTTAAAGAACATCTTATCAAACACAAGTTGGCTAAGCATAGTCCACTTAAAACTCCACCTTCTCGACAAGATACTGGTCCTCACTGCATGTTGCACCGGCATTCGATCCAGGATATTTGTTACCACGTTATCTGGCATGTTGGTAATAAAATCTTGTGGTGCTTTATGTGTCCCGTGAATGAATTCCATTATTCTAACAAGAATAAAGATGTTAATCATAAAATATACATAAATCGATGGAATAAATAGCCATAGCGATTGGCAAATTGACATTCATAATCCATCTATCAGCACATACTCAAAACCTCATATTTTTTTTTTAAATTCAAATATGAATTTCATTCCACACGAAAAAGGACAATTACAAAGCAATGGCAGGTAGTCGGGCAACAAGTTGCGCCGCCACCCCCTTATTTGCTTTTTTATTAAAAAAAAACCTTACAATAAACACATGTGTTAGAATTAACTTCAATTCATTTGCATAAAAATAGGGCTGCAAACGAACCGAATGAACACAAACAAGACCTTGTACGTGTTCGTTTGTTAAGAAATATGTGTTCATGAGCTGTTCATGAACACTTAATGAACGAGATTTTATGTTTGTGTTCGTTTGTTAAGGAAATGTACTTGTTCGTGTTCGTTTGTGTTTGTTTGTTAACTTTAGGCAACAGACGAAAACGAACGTTGATGAACACAAATGAACATAAACTAATGTTCATGAACACAAATGGAAACAAATGAACACAAACAAGCATTTAAGAACAAAATATTTAATACACTATCAAAGTTTTGAAGTATTTAAATAAAATATAAAACCTAAAAATACTAACGAACTATCGAACACAAACGAATACATTACGGAACGTTCACGAACATAAATGAACGAACACGGTATCTGTTCATGTTTGTTCATTTAACTAAACGAACGGAATTTCTTGTTCGTGTTCGTTTGTTTAATAAATGAACGAACACAAACGAAATTCCCGCCGAACGGTTCACGAACTGTTCGCCGAACGTTTGATTCGTTTGCAGCCTTACATAAGAAGGAAATTACAGATGTAAACCTTCAAGTACTAAAAATAACAAAGAAATACTTAAACTTCACATTTGTACAAATATTAGACGTTCACAGAAAGTTCATCATCGATTTGATCAGAATATGAATTTGATTCAACAGAAAAATGCATGTCGAAAACCCTAGATTCACAAACCTAACGATTCGGTGTCGACATGCATTTTTCGATTTATAGTCTAACCTTGAAAGCTGAAAGCGTCTCCGATGAGCGATTGCGAGTTACTTTGGATGAATTTGAAAACGATTTCACTCGCAGTTACAGAGGGGGGATGGTGTGTTTTGAATTTGAAGGACGCTTGCCTGTTTGTTTTTCTCTTTTCGTATATATTTTGTCTTTATATCTCTTTTTTTCATCTTTTTATGTTAAATACATTTTCTTTTTTGAACGGGGTTAGCATGTTGCTAACCGGTTTAGTAGTTAGTATCACCAAGTTATTATTAAAATCCTCCATTGTTTGAATTTGAACCCAGGACCTCTAAGCAAAGCTTCTCACCTCTTGTTGACCATTAGACCAAAAGATCAATTTTAACTCAAAAACTTATTTAAAGTAACTTTTTTTTTCTCATAGATGTCCTATTTTTTTTCATATTAAAGTCATTTTAGTCAGTATTTTTTTAACATAATAGTGAAACCTTTTTAAAAAGAGCTAGTACAGTTGGTCCTTGTAGTAAGCCAGTGTTATGATTTTAGTTTTTAAGTTATTCTTTTGTTAAAAAATAAAATATAACAAGTATTTAGACCCGACCGCGTTGCAGTACGACTCTCAAGAATGTAAGAAATAGGTTTACAAATGTTACTCATAAATGAAACAAATCGTTAAGAACCATTACACTTATAGGAATAAAAAAGAGAACATACAAAGAATAAGGCGCTAAACTTATTTGACCGAATATCAACATACATTGTACTCGATGATATATCAAACAACCATGTACAAAAACATAGAAACATGCATACGAAAATGTATAACACATATTAAACTGATTGGTATGTAAATCAATACAAAACTTTAATGTCCGTATAAAATTTTTGGCTTAGTAATAAACTATGTTAACATTCAATTAGACCTAACCTACACCGCTTACTTATTCTAACCATACGCCTTCTTTTTTTAATTAAATCTAAGGCTGTCAACCGAGTTTTTGTGTACCACCACTATCTCTCTATTGAGTTTTGTGTACTGCCACCAAAAGCTAGTTTGCGGTACACAAAAATTCGGTTGGGGATCTTAAATTTCATTAGTTTCCCTATCACATCTCTTTGCCTTAAAAAGTTGAATTCTTCATCGCAAGACTTCGCACATAAGCCAAGTATGTTGTTCATTGCAAGGCTTCTCACTCAAGCCAATTATCTTTTTCATTGTAAACCTAAACACGTAGGTTTTTGGGCGCCAACTTTGTCTTACCATAAACAAAATTAACACACCTTGAGTATCATTTTTTCCCAAATTAATACTTATATATATATATATATACATATATATATATATATATATATATATTTGTGACAAATCGAACCCTTGACCCTGATCGTCGAGAGACAAGCATTCTACTGATTTATTATTATTATTACCATTATTATTATTATTATTATTATTATTATTATTATTTATCTAAAAATAATAACCACGATGATAGGAACATACCGTTTGACCGTCGACTCGAACGAAACATATTTAACGTAACACACTCGTACTTAAAATAAATAGCATCAATGGTTGCGCGTTTTGGATCGAACCCCTTTTTATATAACGAACACGAACGATATTCTGCGGATCAGTACACTTGGGTCAAGCCCAACCCAACTCATCCAAACACCCTAAAACCCTAGCCTATATAACATGCTAATTCCCCCCTTACCCCTTATTTTCTTTCTATAAACATAAACCCTAAAAATGAAGCCACAGCCGCATATCACAACCACACTCTCGTTCACCTCCACCCTCCCTCTCACTGTTCACGAAATCCGGTCACCGGATTCCTGATTTCCGGCAGCAGTTACGGGCGAGCACACCTGACCACCTCTCGCTCGTTTCTCCTTCCCTCTCTCTGTCAAGCATTGGCCGACCACCACCACCTGGTGGTGGCAGACGGCAGACGATAGCAGCTCCACCACCACAGGCGGCGACGCCGGTGGTGAAGCTGAACAACGGAAGCAGCGCCCCTCTCTCTCTACTCGTCTTTCCTGACGATGGTGTATCAACTGTTGGTCTACAAGGTGTTTTGGATGATGTGAATTGTCATTATGAATGATGGATTAAAAATCTGCTAGTGATTAGAATGGTGATGATAGGAAATTTGAAAACATGAACATATTTGGTAATTCCAGTTTTTGGTAGCAAATATGACGGCTTTGTAAACTCTTGGTTTTGAACTAATAATCGTTAACTGTTGGTAGAGCATTGGATTTAAAAATGTGGGTGTTATATTGATAAAACAATATTAGAATTATCTAGGTTAGATTTGTGTGAACTGGTGTGAATAAGTAAAATGAAGAACATGATGAACTGTTTGAAGATTTTGAAATATTTGAAATTACTATGTTTGATCTATTTTGGTAAATGTACGGAGTGCAAAATATGTTAGTGAGGTTTGATTGGATAGTACTGTTTGGATAAGGATTCTAGAAGCATCTGCATGAGTTGCGAGTCGAGACCTTATGGTTTCGACTCGAGACCACTCGGAGGCCACTCGAAACCAGTAAAAACAACAGGGGACTCGAGACCGGGTAGGTTGCGACTCGAGATCTCCTGATCTCGACTCGAGACCCCAAAGGTTGCCACTCAAACATGCACAACTCGAGACCATCTTTTGCAACTTAGACACTCGTGGTTGCGACTCGAGACCCCTTGTTCTCGAGTCGAGACCACCCGGTTTCGACTGGACTCCTTCGCTTAGTTATTAGGCCGCACAAACTGGTGTTATGGACTGTGTGCTACTGTTTTTGCTAACTGTTGCTGTTTAACTGTTCACATGCTTAGATATGCCCAATAACATATATGCGGGTGTGATACGTATTACTGTTGCCATTACTGTACATTATGCAAAGTGTGTATTATATGAAATCTGGATTTACATGCTACGTGTAATTTATACGAGACGTTACTTGCATACGAACCTAATAAATATATAAAACCGTAATAGGGTATGGTTGACCAACATAGCACAAGTAAATTGTCTGCCGAGCAAACCAAGGTGAGTTCACACACTAAAAGCATGCGTCCCAGGGAGGGACACGAACAAACTGCCATCCTTAAAGATTGCTTTCAATTAATATTTCCGGGGGAAAATGCAAATGGGTACTTTTAAATTACTATCTCCGGGGGAGATACGTTTGGATATTATTTATAAATCACAACTAGCAAAACTAAACGAATCTCTATCATGTAAAGTCCCTGCTTATAGTACCGATTAATCGTCGGGGGCGAACGGGTTATTAGTTGATAGCGCTATTAGGTTTGACAACCTCACACCGTGACCGGGGGAGATCGGGCGTGAACTAGTATACCTTGCATCTTGGTCAATGACGATAGACATTGACTCGGGGCACAAAATCTTCTCGTCAACAGTTTCGGTAACGCCAGTTTAGTAGCTTTCATATGGGGTAGCTCCCCATGACGTGATTATAAATGTTTTATCTAAACAACTTACGTTTTCGAAAAGTTAAAACTGGACAACTCGTGAACTCGCCAACATTATGTTGATACCCTACTGCATGCTTTGCAGGTTACTCGATACAGTTTAGGACGGACATTGCAATCGGCTGGAGTGCGTGGTTTGTAAGTTCATAACTAATAAACTTGTGGTTTTAAATTACGATATGTATTCTTTTCCTTTCCGCTGCAACTTAAACCATGTTTTGAAAAATTTAAATTGGTCGCTAATTTTACTATTACTTATGATAATAACCAAATAGTTCAAAATAATTAGTGGCTGGATCCTGGTCGGTCGCACGCCTCGCGGTGGTACTCCGCATGTGGAATTTGAGGGTGTGACAGATTGGTATCAGAGCCATTGGTTATAGTGAACTAGGTTTTAAATATAAAATATTTTGGTTTGGGAAATAAAATATCTTTATATGAAAACCAGACTATAACCGTTCTTTAATGAAAACCACAACGACACCACACTCCGGATTGCAAGGTTCGTCAGATTCAGGTACTCACATAGTAATTATAGCTATCGGTATTTACTTGTGCATAACTTATGTGTGTATGTGTATGATTAGCATATATGTGTTAGTACGTATGCGTATCTTTAGCATCCAACTATGTGAATCATGTGAACGCGGTGCGCGTTAGAATAGGAGCGAGTCCTCCTAAACCTGGTCCGAAACCATGACACTCTTAGGGCAAGGAACCAGTTATTCCAAGTCCTCGCCCACATATTTCTTGACGTCACCACTGGGCTATGACGAATCGACGCGGGAAACATTCACACGATGTACATGCTTATAGGAAAGGCCTGCTACGAAGCACGTATAGAAGCTATGAGAACGAATCGACGAAGAGGAGCCACCCCTACCTCATGGGATATTAGAAGGAACGACGACGTCATTCGCATCCTTTTTACTTACGTATTTCTTTTCCCGACTTAAGTGGTGAGACTCATTCCCTCATCCGACCGATCGCCTGGGTTCTTGAAGCGTTCTAGTAAACCTACACTTTTCGGGTTTCTGTTTGCGTGTTTCGAACACGAAAAGCATGCGTGGTGTATGTTCCTCACTGTAGTGCCAGCAATCGTATCACCTTTCCATCGACCACGAAGTTATTTCCCCTAATTCCTCGATACATGGTTAATCCTTATTCAAGTTGAACCTTATACCTTAGCACGCCCCGAAACCCAACAAATTGATATCTTCCTTACAAATCTATGTATTTGAGAGGCGTGACATGACGAAGACATGAACCAGTCCACCCACCAACGAGCACAGTGACCTAAACGCTTACCTTATCCTTCATTTGCCAGAGCCATTATTCCTTGACGAGTTTTCTGATTTTTGTGATTCCTTTCGCTTGCTTTCGTATGAACCAACATTTATTTCTTAAGACGGTATCCTCACTCCTAATGTTTCCTTATCGCGACATCCACGTTTCTTCGTATAGAAACCTAGACCACATTTCCTTCCAGTTTAGTGAATTCAGCAAGCGCGACCTTTAGTCGACAAACTTCTCAAACCCCTGAAATATGGCAACGTATCGTACTTTCTCGAAAACCTGTTTCCGCATTTTCACAACGAACCCCCCCTCCGACGACGCAAGCGCTACTTCGAACTCATTCGCACGACTTAGAACAACCCACTCGAACTTGATTTCCTACCGACATGAGAAATCACATCATGCCAGACGTCTCAGTAGAAACCTACAGACCCGCACGACGACCATTCCTCTCTAGCTACTTCATTTTGCGCTAACCACATCGACGTCACACCCCTTATCAGCAAGCAACGTTCTTTATTCTAAACGCCCATGGCTTGTGTACGGTCAGCTACCTCATCAACATCAGATAAATCCCTATTGACGATCCCCAAAGCCTTTATGTTTTGGTCTCAAGTTGAACGCATCGATTTTGACTACCCTTCTTTCATTATCTCGCTACCCGTGTTATGTTTCATGGATTCCATGATCCTTATCCTACTCTACTCTGCACAAATCTCCGTTTGGATGAATTACTTCCTACAAATGTTACTCGCTGGAGCAACGAGCCAAGGATACCCCGGGGGTAAAAAGGGTATCGCAAGCACTGTTCTTCGAACTCGATACGATCGGCGCCTAGTTACGACACTCGAATTTATTCCATCCTGTCAAAATTCGACGCCTGTTTCCTTCGACGACGTCTGAACCTACTCCAAGAACCCGTAGGGATCCGAACGACTCCTACGTCTTACCCTGGAAGTTCTACGACACAAACCGCTTTACGCTAAAATTTTCAACGCGTGACTTTTTACGTCGCAAGGCCCGCATTTCTCGATCATATACGCAACCCTCTCATGGTTTAAGCCCGAAGGAGCATCGCTTAACCATGGAGAAATGTCAGCAATTCGTCGTTCCAACAGTTGAAAGGTAAGCTATGAGGTATTCCTATCCCAGGGCATCGATGAAATAATTGCCGGTATCTTTACGCGACGAAAGAACTGACAACTTCTTGAACTTGCAACTGTCTACCTGAAAGAAGTAAATGTCAGGCATAGAGTGCCAACTTCTATTGTCTGTGATCGTAATCCACGTTTTGCATCCGAATCGTCGTGAGCTGCGGCCAGACCCTTTGGCTCACAGTTAGACATGAGCATTGTTTATACCCGCGGATGGGTGGTCGATCGAACGCACTCTTCGAAACCTTAGGAGGCATGCTAAGAGCATGTGTTATCAACGTTGGAAAACTAGTGACACTTCCTTTTTGTAGAATCTCTTCCAACAACAATTACCACACTAGCATTTAGGCAGCACCATTTGAGGCATTGCGCGAACGCAAATGCCAGTCACCTCTATGTTGGGTGGAAGCCAAACTACCGGCTCGGAACTTGCACTTGACACAACGGGTAGGATTGCCCAGAACTGACAACGTATGGCGGCAGTTATAGACCGTCAGAAAGGCTACGTGGATAAGCGTAGGAAATCTCTAGAATTCGTAGTCGGAGACTGGGTTCTACTTAAAGTTTCACCCTGGGTGGGTGTGGTACGTTTCGGCCAACAGGGCAAGCTTAATCCGCGATGCGTTGGACTGTTCGAAGTTACCCAAAACGATCAGTATGGTAGCATACTGAGTAAACATGCCTGAAAAACTGAGTGCGGTACACAACGTCTTTCACGTGCCTAATCTGAAGAAGTGCTGTCAGATGAAACCTTCGTTGTTCCTTTTTAGGAACTCGTGATCAACAACAAACTACGCTTCGTTGAGGAACCGGTTGAAATCAAGGATCAAGAAATCAAAACCCTCGAGCGTAGTGTAACCAACAGACCGAGTTCGTTGGAACTCACGCTGTAGCCCGAAATTTACCTGGGAATGGGAAAACCAGCTGATGCGCATGTATCCCCAGTTGTTTGCAAACTATACTTCCAGCACTGAGGCTACAACTGAATTTCGGTAAGAAATTTCAGGCTAACAAGGGGATGATGTAATGCCCCATGAAAACGTTTGATCACACTAGCTTGTCAGTGGCTGCGCGCTAAAATTTCGGGACGAAATTTCTTAAACTTGGGGATAATGTGACATTTCGGGGTCTCCTGTACGTTTCTTGGATGCTATAATTAATTTTGTGAAATTCTATACTATGTGAGATACGTACAAACTCTGTGAATCTTATGCTATGTGACTTTATGTGCTATGTGGCTTACATGTTCATTTTGTGGACTTCTGTGAAACTGCTTGTAGTAACGTATGGTAATGAGGTCTAAGTGTACATATAGAGTGAATCACATGACTTTTTCTTAAATTTCGAGGACGAAATTCCTGTAACATGGGGAGAATGTGACAACTCGAACCCTTGACCCTGATCGTCGAGAGACAAGCATTCTACTGATTTATTATTATTATTACCATTATTATTATTATTATTATTAGTATTATTATTTATCTAATAATAATAACCACGATGATAGGAACATACCGTTTGACCGTCGACTCGAACGAAACATATTTAACGTAACACACTCGTACTTAAAATAAATAGCATCAATGGTTGCGCGTTTTGGATCGAACCCGTTTTTATATAAAGAACACGAACGATATTCTGCGGATCAGTACACTTGGGTCAAGCCCAACTCAACTCATCCAAACACCCTAAAACCCTAGCCTATATAACATGCTAATTCCCCCTTACCCCTTATTTTCTTTCTATAAACATAAACCCTAAAAATGAAGCCACAGCCGCATCTCACAACCACACTCTCGTTCACCTCCACCCTCCCTCTCACTGTTCATGAAATCCGGTCACTGGATTCCTGATTTCCGGCAGCATTTACGGGCGAGCACACCTGACCACCTCTCGCTCGTTTCTCCTTCCCTTTCTCTGTCAAGCATTGGCCGACCACCACCATCTGGTGGTGGCAGACGGCAGACGATAGCAGCTCCACCACCACAGGCGGCGGCGCCGGTGGTGAAGCTGAACAACGGAAGCAGCGCCCCTCTCTCTCTCTACTCGTCTTTCCTGACGATGGTGGCTAGGTTGCAGCGAAGAAAATGTTGATTCGAGGAGCCGACGGCCGGAGACGCCGCTCACGACGGCGGTCTGTACCTCGGTCCAGCATACTGCCCGGTAAACATCTCTTCCCTCTATCCTTTCCGATAATATTGCTGCTGTGTTGATGGCGTGCAAATGATGTTCACTTAAAGGTTTTGCTCTCGGGTCAGACTTGGTTTTGACGGCTCGGGTCGGCCACTGTTTGGAAGCTTCGGGTCTCATCGGGTTCGGTTTTGAGTCACACCCACTACCCTTCGGTCAGTTTACTTATGTTTTATGTTTTATGTTTTGATCTTGTCAATGGTTGGTTGCTTGTTTGTTTTATGAATGCACAAGGTCCTAAAATGCTCGAAACTGTTGTGATTATATGTGTATGCCTATCATGGAATTGGTTGAGTAGTTGCGGTTGTTAATAGTGGTGGTATAAACAATATTAAAGCGGGATTCAGGAATTACACGACAAACCGATTCGGTACTAGTGAGTTATTTGAATGATGTTTGAATATTTGTGATCTGGTGTTATAAATATACGAAGTAGTGTATCAACTGTTGGTCTACAAGGTGTTTTGGATGATGTGAATTGTCATTATGAATGATGGATTAAAAATCTGCTAGTGATTAGAATGATGATGATAGGAAATTTGAAAACATGAACATATTTGGTAAAATTGTTTTTTGTAGCAAATATGACGGCTTTGTAAACTCTTGGTTTTGAACTAATAATGGTTAACTGTTGGTAGAGCATAGGATTTAAAAATGTGGGTGTTATGTTGATAAAACAATATTAGAATTATCTAGGTTAGATTTGTGTGAACTGGTGTGAATAAGTAAAATGAAGAACATGATGAACTGTTTGAAGATTTTGAAATATTTGAAATTACTATGTTTGATCTATTTTGGTAAATGTACGGAGTGCAAAATATGTTAGTGAGGTTTGATTGGATAGTACTGTTTGGATAAGGATTCTAGAAGCATCTGCATGAGTTGCGAGTCGAGACCTTATGGTTTCGACTCGAGACCACTCGGAGGCCACTCGAAGCCAGTAAAAACAACAGGGGACTCGAGACCGGGTAGGTTGCGACTCGAGATCTCCTGATCTCGACTCGAGACTTGACTCGAGACCCCAAAGGTTGCCACTCAAACATGCACAACTCGAGACCATCTGTTGCAACTTAGAAACTCGTGGTTGCGACTCGAGACCCCTTGTTCTCTAGTCGAGACCACCCGGTTTCGACTGGACTCCTTCGCTTAGTTATTGGGCCGCACAAACTGGTGTTATGGACGGTGTGCTACTGTTGTTGCTAACTGTTGCTGTTTAACTGTTCACATGCTTAGATAGGCCCAATAACATATATACGGGTGTGATACGTATTACTGTTGCCATTACTGTACATTATGCAAAGTGTGTATTATATGAAATGTGGATTTACATGCTACGTGTAATTTATACGAGACGTTACTTGCATACGAACCTAATAAATATATAAAACCGTAATAGGGTATGGTTGACCAACATAGCACAAGTAAATTGTCTGCCGAGCAAACCAAGGTGAGTTCACACACTAAAAGCATGCGTCCCAGGGAGGGACACGAACAAACTGCCATCCTTAAAGATTGCTTTCAATTAATATTTCCGGGGGAAAATGCAAATGGGTACTTTTAAATTACTATCTCCGGGGGAGATACGTTTGGATATTATTTATAAATCACAACTAGCAAAACTAAACGAATCTCTATCATGTAAAGTCCCTGCTTATAGTACCGATTAATCGCCGTGGGCGAACGGGTTATTAGTTGATAGCGCTATTAGGTTTGACAACCTCACACCGTGACCGGGGGAGATCGGGCGTGAACTAGTATACCTTGCATCTTGGTCAATGACGATAGACATTGACTCGGGGCACAAAATCTTCTCGTCAACAGTTTCGGTAACGCCAGTTTAGTAGCTTTCATATGGGGTAGCTCCCCATGACGTGATTATAAATGCTTTATCTAAACAACTTACGTTTTCGAAAAGTTAAAACTGGACAACTCGTGAACTCGCCAACATTATGTTGATACCCTACTGCATGTTTTGCAGGTTGCTCGATACAGTTTAGGACGGACATTGCAATCGGCTGGAGTGCGTGGTTTGTAAGTTCATAACTAATAAACTTGTGGTTTTAAATTACGATATGTATTCTTTTCCTTTCCGCTGCAACTTAAACTATGTTTTGAAAAATTTAAATTGGTCGCTAATTTTACTATTACTTATGATAATAACCAAACAGTTCAAAATAATTAGTGGCTGGATCCTGGTCGGTCGCACGCCTCGCGGTGGTACTCCGCATGTGGAATTTGAGGGTGTGACATATATATATATATATATATATATATATATATATATATATACACGACCAATACATTAAGTTAACACTCCATTCTTGTACAGTAGTTGCAGGGGTATGGGTCCATACCTATACACGATAATGCATTGCCTATATGTTTTCAAATAGTGGGGTCTGAATTCATCAACTTTGTCATTTTCAAAGGTTGAACGTGACATTTTACGAGCAAAAAATAAGCAAAACACTAAATCAACACAGTTAAAATTACAATTGTCAATGCACAATAATCCCCTATAAAGTTAAAGGGTGTACGGTAAAAACAAACTATACTAAAAAAGGACTAAAAAACAACAAATTGAAACATACGATATAGACTTGAAGGCTCATGTTATCTGCTGTAACGCGGCTTCTTTGAAGCGGCCTTTATTGGCATGCCAAGATAAAGAAGTCTTCATAGCTATAAGATAGTAAGCAAAAATATTCTATTTATTGTAAACACAAAGGTTTACAATAAGTAAAACACATTGACTCACAAAAAGGTCTCAGATGAGACTGTCCTCCTCATCATTGACCATATACGCCCACAAATCCGAACAGTCCACAATAAGCAACATATACACGATAAATTTGTAATATGCCACCATGCAAACCAACAAATAATAGCATCTAAGTATATGTAAAGACAAAAACGTTGATATGTTGTTCATCTTGCTTCTCAGCAGCTTTACATTTCCTTCTTAGCTTTTTGGAAACCGTAGCTAAAAGTGGTGTATTCTCATCAGACCTATTATCAAAGTTGTCCAAATCAACTAGCATATTACCTTCTTCACCCCCTTGATAACCATGATCCCCATCACTTAAATCTTCTACTTCCTCGCAAGTAAACTCCAGATTAGACCTAAGTCTCTGCATATCTACGTCAAGATCATACAACATATTATCTTCCTCAACATATTCATAATCAGAATCATCTGAGTCAGTGTACTCAGCTAATCCACCATCACTACATTCATTATCACTTAGATATTCATTTTAATACAATGACACAATTATCAGTGGCATTTACAGAAGCTTGGATTACTGATAAATCATTTTGAGGTGCAATATAATTAGCATTCTCAACTAATATGGAAAGAGGAACAACATCTCTTGAGGAACCAAAATCATCACGTAAGGAATGCAACATAACTGTTGACCTCCAGTGTTCAACATAAATATCAATCAGCTTAACACATTTACAGACATGATCGAACATTGGTTCTAAATCATTATCATATCTTAAGGTTCTAAGCCCAAAATCCAAAGACATAAGGTTCCTTAAAATGAACGTAGAATACAATACCACAGTCATAACCTATTTTCTTAATCATCTCCTCTAAAACATCCATTTCTAGTACATGAATGTCTACATGATCAACGAAGTTAATCTTTCCATCTACATATTCCCAACTTGGATTATTGATGTGCGTGAAGTGTGTTATGGTTTTAATGTTTATTTTAAGCCCCTTTACACTTTTTTAGCCAAGTTTTAAATTTATAAAACACGATATTTACTAACACTAAACATACATATGGGCAAGTGCACCCATCGTGAGCGTAGTATAGTGTTGGTAAGATACCGAGGTCGTCCAAGGACACAAGAGCTTTTAGTACCGGTTTATCCTCAACGTCTAATCAAATCAAAAAGTTAGAAAAAGGTTTTAAACTAGAAAAATAAAAACTAACTAAAATGCTGAAAATAAAATAAAAGTAAAAACAGATAGACAAGATGAATCACTTTCTCCGACTCGTGTACAGTGTAACCTTTGATTATTTCCGCACTTTTGCATTTTTTAAGAGATTATCTTAGTTATTGTAGTAGGCCCCTCTTTTGAAGGTGACGTTACCCTCAACCCAGTAGTTTGAGTCAGCAAGGATACAATCCTAAAGGGTCAGATTATTGAAAGATAATTAATTAAGTTATTAATGCATATTATGGTAGGCCCCTCTTTTGAAGGTGACGTTACCCTCGGCTAAGTAGTCTGAGTCAGCAGGGATACAGTCCTAAGTAGCTGGGTTAAAGTATTAATAGTAGTTTACATATGAGGGGGTCAAAGAGTTTGGACCCCCGCCATCCAATACCGTTAAGTATTGAAGGAGGTCATACTAAATTTGACCCAGATCCTTGCAGGATCTATACACTGAACAAGGCAAGACTCTTATCAAACCGTTCCCTTAACCCCCGACCAGGTAGCCAACATACCTCCATATAGACCGTGGAGATATGAATGGTGAAAATCTTTTATTTTATATAGACAGTAAAATAATGCCAAGACACCACGGATAAACGATAAGGAAAAATCACCTTCAACATAAGAAACTAGTTATTAAAGTCATTAATACATAACCAAGTAAAAAGTGCGAAAAGATTAAAAATAAAAAGTATTACACTAGACACTTTGTCTTCACCAAGTGATGTAAGAGACTTAGGCAAACATGGCCTTGATTGTCAAGAACTCTTAGGATCAATCTTGGATCCCGAGACGACTCACACACTCTATGATGGACAATGGATGATGGCGGTGGATGATGGTGTTATGGTGGTGGTGGGTGGTGGGTGAAGTGTGAGAGATGTGGTGTGCCAAGGGATGGTTTGCACTTGAGCCAAGCACTCCTATTTATAGGCTGAACAGAAGCTCGGGCACCGCCCCGTGTCCATTGGGCATGGCCCCGTGTTCATCCTTCATCTCTTTCTTCATTAATTGCAGTTTGTCTGCATTAGTTGACCACGCCCCCGTGTCCACTGGGCACGCCCCCGAGTGCAGAAGCAAATCTGTACTATCAAGATTTTTCCCAGATTCTGCGAATCTTAGAGTAGACCACGGCCCCGTGTCCGCTAAGCACGGCCCCGTGGTGGTCGATAGAAGCTTCTACAGATTTGTCTTTTCTGCTGGCACTTGGGCACGCCCCCGTGTTCACTGAGCACGGGGCGTGTTTAGCCTTCTGTTTTCTTGTTTTTCTTGGAAAGATGCTGTCGTGGGGTCGGGCATGTCACGTTTGTTCCTTTTCTTGTATTTATGTTAGATTTAGCTGTCTTTTTGCTTCTTTTGTTAATTTGAGCTCATTTAATCCTGAAAATACAAAAGGAAGACAAAAGCACACTTTTTTCCAACATTAGTACTAAAAAGGGTTAGTTTTATGCCACAATTGATGTAATTTATATGTTGTTGCATTTTGCACACATCAAATACCCCCACACTTGAATCTTTGCTTGTCCTCAAGCAAAACTCTTTATAATGTGGCTTTACACTCCCAAATGGAATGGGTAGAAGAAAAGGTTTTTGGGCTTGTCATAGAGTGTCGGGATTTCCAAGATTATTTATTAAGTTTTTTTTTTTTTTTATTTACAATCCTATTCGCCAAGATTTATGTAAAACTTTTCATAAGATAAATTACTTATTAGGGCATAACATGCCTCTTTAAAATTTAATTTATATACAAGTTCACATACCTCACGGAGATCACTCAACACTCGGCCGAAAATGTATTTTAGTGAATCACTCGAGAGCGGCATGAAACTTACTCCTACCATAAGCTTGCCAAGCAATCAATCCTCCTCCTTTTTAACTATATACCTTTGTAAATATCAAGAGGACTTTTGGGGTGAAGGGTTAGGCTTGGGTTAAAGGTATGTGGTTGGGTTAGTGGTTAGTGAAAGGGCGAAAAGCGTAATAAGCGTCGGTTTTTGTAAGACTTTTTATTTTTGCAACTTTTATTTTGATGAAGCTTTTATTCAAACAAAGTTATTTTTGATAAACTTGTTTGTTTATTTCTCTTTTGCTTCATCATCAACAATTTTTTTTTTGAAAAGGCATACGAAAAACCGAGCTTGTTACTAAAACAAAAGGTTTAAAGATAAAAAGGGTTTTGGTGGGTGAAAGGGTGTTTGGTTTGGGTTATGAAATGAAAAGGTTTAGGCTCAAAGAGGCTAACTAGGGGGATTTTGGGTAAGTGGTAAAAAAAATGGTGTAGAAATAAAAAGGGTTAGTCCTAATGCCTCCATCATTTACTTACTCGGGTTTAAGTTGGTAAGGACCGGGAATGTATCGTCGTGGCAAGTTCTAGAGTCGTAAGAACCAAGCGGCTATTCACACAAGAAACGAAAAATGAGCATTTAGCTTAAAGATATATATTTGTATGCTCAATAAAGGCTCAAAACTCACTTTTGTGGGAATGGGTTTTTATGTGATCAAGTATATATAATCAAATTTTAACTAAGCTTGTCATGCCGTTTCATAATTTTCTTATGTTGGTTCTTTTTATCACGACGCTATCGGTTGTAAATTTATAAAAATATAACCTTTTTAGAATTTGAAATTCCCAAGTTAAACCTAGACAAGTAAAAAAAAAAAAATTTTTTTTTGAAAAAATTTGGGGTGATTAGCGGTTCCAATAGAGTTTTGTGTACAACTTGTAGTTAGGACTTGCAAGATTCAAGGTTTTAGCATCCCCCACACTTAAATTACACATTATGTCTCCCCAAAATAAGTTTTAGGTTGATTGAATGTGTAAAAAGGTGTTAAAAAGCAAAAATATGTTTTACTGGTTGCCTGGACATGGCCTCGTGTCTGATGGACACGACCCCGTGTTCAGGTGCCAGTAATGAAAACTTACAGAAGGTGGACACGGGGGCGTGTCAACTGGACACGACCCCGTGTCTGTCAAAAACATGCCTATTTAAACAAACAGCAGGTATGGGGAAGTGGGCACGGGGGCGTGTCGGCTGGACACGACCCCGTGTAGACAATCTGCACGGTTGAAAAACAGGTTTCTGGCTCCGGTTTTCTTGTCCCGGCTTTAGTAGCACTAATGTTTAGTGCTCTAAGCCTCGTATGTGCCTATTTTATCAATAAACACTACACCAAACCATAGCAAACATCCTAATTTACCAAGTTCAACATCCATGCCAACAAAGTTAAAAGAAAAACAATTGCAGAAAATAAAAAGGGTTAAAAGAAAGTAAATTGTTCAACACTCGGCACGCAGGCCGGAAATTGTTTAAGATAAAAAAGGGGGGTTAACCTGTGGGATCTCCAACCAAATGTTCCTTACTCCACTCCTCCTAGTCCATGTCCTCGTCCTCATCGTCATCATCTCCTCCACCATGCCCCGCCATGTACTCCCGGATGCTCCCTATGTCATCCTGGATGTCAGATATGTTCCTTTCAATGGCTCCGACCCTGGCGTACGTGTTGCTTGCCATGTTGTAGGTGTTCCTGGTGCACATGAGGTTTTCCTGCAATAAATCATGTAAACTTTGGAAGTTAGGAAAACCACCTCCTTGTGAGGAGGACTGGCCCGGATCACCGTGGGGCTGGTACTGGTACTGAGGAGGGTGTTGAAACTGTGGAGCGTGAAGGACAAGTGCCGCTTGTGGGTTCCATGCATGCCCCTACATCCTCTGGAAGCTAACCGTCCCGTCTTCATCCTCATAAATTAGGTTCATGGAGCAGCAAATGTGTATGTCCACTCTTCCCGACCATGGGCTCCTTTCGAATGACCTAGGTATGTTGGTGAAGTGCTTGAAGAGACGGTATACGCACCCTCTAAAGAAGATAGGGGTTGGTGAAGTAGCAAGCTTGTTCAAATGCATGTTTCGTAGCAGGAGGAACGGAACATCGAGGTGTCTGCGGTTATGGATGCAGTGGAGGACAACCAAATCTCTCAACCCAACAACGCCACCGCTATCATGCCTTTGGCTAAGAGAGTAGCCGAGGAGCCTATGGATGTATCGGTAGAGCGGGTCCCCCAACTTAGTGCTCTTAGTGCTGCTCGGATTGTAGTGTCCTTCACCAATCTGAGCCCATGCGGCTTGGCGATCGTTCTCATCCATCTCTCGCATCCCTCCGGTATTCCCCTCGTTACCCGCATCTTCTTCCGAATATAGCCCAACTATCGTCCCAAATTGTGCCATCGAAATCGAGTACCTAGTTCCACCACATCGGAATACCACCCCATCACTGTCGAAAGGGTCGCACCTTGAATTGAACGTGAAGGTGCTGTAGAACTCCATAGTGCACTCGTGGACGGAACGAAGTCGAGTGGTTAAGGCTACTCTTAGCGGGCCGGTAACGAGGTTGTTAAACCGGTCAAGTTGGTTCACCATGGCTAACAGATCCGTGCATACTTGTCTCGGGTATTCTTCCGGTCTTGTTTGAAGTACTTCATATCTTGCCCTAGCATCGAGCTCATTTGTGTTAAACCTCGTGAATTTCCTCGACATCTGAAAGTATACACCAAAAGTTAGCACGAAACAGTAGAATTTTCGGACAAAACTGCAAACAGCGAGCTGGACACGACCCCGTGTCCAGGCGTCTGTTACTCAAAAACATCATTTTTCGACCCGGTTTCGAAAGCTTGAAAATTTTTGGTCCAACAGGTGCGGTTTCCCCCGAAAATGAAACCCCAAGTGTCGTTTTTCCCAAAATAACCCGTTTACCCATTCAATTTTATCTTTTTCGGTTAAAAAACAAGGGTTTGGGGTTTTTGTGAGAAATCGGGCGAATCTTTAAACAATACAAGTGGATTTACTTCCTATAACACTTATCTAACTTAATGCTAACAAATTTAAGCAAAAGTTTGAGGTTCGATCCGGATATAGTTCAAGAACCCTAGATTTTCCCCAAATTTTTGAAGTTTTAACTACATGCAAATGCTTAATCTAACTACTAATGGTGATAGAATCATACCTTGGTGTTGTTAGAAGTAGAGGAGACGTCGAAAACTTGCAGTAAATCGCCTTGAACCAGAGCGTTTTTGGGGAAACGGGGCGTGTGGAATGGTGTAACTGTTATGAAAAAGGGGATTTATCCCGACAGTTGCACGGACACGGCCTCGTGCCGAGCAAATTTTTTTTAAGTGCTCGTGTGAGTGCCCTTGTTTTCCCAAAACTTGGTTAGAAGACTTACCGTTTAAGATGTCACCCCTGTTGGTTCGTAACTTACCAGGTATGATGTTGATGTTTTTATTCTTCGACCGTTTGAAGCGAGATCTCATCCTCTTCATCCTCAATGAATCCTTGATAGAGTTTCAGCCGTTGGCCATTGACTTTGAATGGAATTCCATTCCGATATTTAATTTCTACTGCACCGTGTGGGAAAATATGGGTGATGTAGAAAGGTCCTGACCACCTAGACTTTAATTTACCAGGAAACAATCGAAGTCGTGAATTAAACAAAAGAACTTGATCTCCTACTCGAAATTCATTAGGTTTAATATGTTTGTCGTGCAAGTTTTTCATTCTTTCCTTGTAAATTTCGGAGTTTGAGTATGCATAATTCCTAAGTTCTTCTAATTCATTTAATTGACAAAATCGATTTTACCAGCAAATTCTAAATCTAAGTTTACATTTTTAATTGTCCAGTAGGCTTTGTGTGCAATTTCTACTGGTAAGTGACAACTTTTACCATAGACGAGCTTATATGGGGTTGTACCTATTGTTGTTTTATAAGCAGTTCGAAAAGCCCATAAAGCATCATTTAATTTATCTGCCCATTCCTTTTTATTTAACCCTACGGTTTTTTCGAGTATTCGTTTTAAACCTCTATTAGTCACTTCGGCTTGTCCGTTTGTTTGAGGGTGATATGCTGTTGAGACCCGGTGATAGACCCCATATCTTGTTAAGATTTTTTCAAGTTGATGGTTGCAAAAATGGGTACCTCTATCACTAATTAATGCTTTAGGTGTTCCAAAACGAGAGAATAATTTTTGCAGAAATCTTACCACGACTCTTCCATCATTTGTTGGAAGTGCCTCAGCCTCGGCCCATTTAGACAAGTAATCTACTGCCACAAGTATATATTTGTTTCCTTTTGACGGTGGGAAAGGCCCCATAAAGTCGAGTCCCCACACATCAAAAATTTCACAAACAAGAATGCCATTTTGTGGTATTTCGTTTTTGGAAGGAATATTACCTGTTCTTTGGCAAGCATCACATGTCTTGACAAGACTTTGGGCGTCTTTTTAAATGGTCGGCCAATAAAATCCTGAATCAAATACCTTTCGTGCGATACTAGCGGCACCATGATGTCCTCCGTATGGACCTTCATGACAATGGCGGAGAATTCTTCGTGCTTCGCTACCATGTACGCATCGTCGGATGAGTTGGTCGGCACACATTTTGAAAAGATATGGATCTTCCCAAAAATAATGTTTCACATTAGCAAAGAATTTTTTTTCTTTGATGATGTGGCCAACCTTTTGCAACTATACCGCTAGCTAGGTAGTTAGCATAGTCGGCGTACCATGGCTCTTCTTTGTATTCCACCATTTCTAGGGACTCCGTTGGGAATTTTCCATTGATTTGCTCGTCCCTGGTTGCCTCCAAAGCTGGGTCTTCCAAGCGCGAAAGATGATCTGCCGCGGTATTTTTTGCTCCTCTTTTGTCTTTGATTTCAATATCAAATTCTAGGAGGAGTAAAATCCACCGAATCAAACGTGGTTTTGCGTCCTGCTTTTTGAAGAGATATCGAATGGCTGCATGATCTGTATAGACTATAGTTTTAGAAAGAACAAGATAAGAACGAAATTTATCAAAAGCAAATACCACAGCTAGCAATTCTTTTTCAGTTTTTGTGTAATTTTCTTGTGCATCGTTAAGTGTTTTACTAGCATAATAAATTGGGTGGAAATGCTTTTCTTTTCTTTGTCCTAAGACAGCTCCAACTACAAAGTCACTTGCATCACACATGATTTCGAAAGGAAATTTCCAATCAGGCGCTATCATGATAGGTGCATTGACTAACATTTCCTTTAGGGTTAGAAATGCTTGATTGCAATCCTTGCAAAGATGAAAGGGACATCTTTTTCAAGTAATTTTGTTAGAGTCCTTGAAATTTTAGAAAAGTCTTTGATAAATCGCCTATAAAATCCAGCATACCCTAGGAAACTTCTAATAGCTCTAACGGAGGATGGGGGTGGTAGTCGAGAAATGGTGTCTATTTTGGCTCGATCCACCTCCATTCCTTCGCTTGAGATTTTGTGACCGAGTACTATTCCCTCCGTAACCATGAAATGGCATTTTTCCCAGTTAAGGGCGAGGTTAGTTTCCTCACATTGGGATAGCATTCGTTCAAGGTTATCGAGGCATTGGTCGTATGAATCCCCAAAGATAGAAAAGTCGTCCATGAAGACTTCCATCGTCTTTTCTATCATGTCATGGAAGATGGCTACCATGCAACGTTGGAATGTTGCAGGGGCATTACATAGACCAAACGGCATGCGTCGATAAGCAAAAGTTCCATAGGGGCATGTGAAGGTTGTCTTTTCTTGGTCTTCGGGTGCTATCGGGATTTGAAAGTAACCTGAAAAACCATCGAAGATACAGTAAAATTTATGACCGGATAATCTTTCTAACATTTGATCAATGAAGGGCAAAGGAAAGTGATCTTTCCTTGTTGCTTCATTTAATCGTCTATAATCTATACATACTCTCCATCCTGTGACGGTTCTCGTTGGTATTAATTCATTCTTTTCGTTAGTTATTACCGTCATTCCTCATTTCTTTGGAACTACTTGGACGGGACTTACCCAAGGACTATCGGAGATAGGATAGATAAGTCCGGCGTCAAGTAATTTGATGACTTCGTTTTTAACCACTTCTTGAACATTTGGATTTACTCGACGTTGTGGTTGTATTACCGATTTGTAGTCATCATTCATTAAAATTTTATGCGTGCACATGGATGGACTTATTCCTTTAATATCTACAAGCTTCCAAGCGATCGCATTTTTGTGTTTTTTTCAAAAGACTAATTAATTTTTCTTTTTCTAAACTATCTAATTTAGACGAAATAATTACAGGTAATTTACCATCTTTGTCTAGAAAAGCATATTCCAAACCTTTTGGAAGTTCTTTGAGCTCAAGAGGTGGGTCTTTAGGAGACCCCTTATTTGGTTGCTCATTTTGATCAAGAACTTTAAAAGTTTGTTCTATGGCGACCTCTTCTTCAACAAAGTGGTCAATCTTTTCACTTGTATCGGGTGGTTCATCTTCATCTTCGATTAGGGGGTCATTATTGCCGAATGGATATTTCATTGACCGCTCAAGATCGACACTCTTTTTAAATGCCCCTAATTGAAGAGGTAGATTGTTGTACTTCCGGTTTTTCAAAGCTTCGTGTGTTTTTACAAATGGTCGTCCCAACACTAGAGGAGCGTCATCGAGGATTACAAAGTCGGTTGGGATTACCATTTGATTTGTTTGAACCAAGATATCCTCAACTATACCGATTGATTTTATTACCTTCCGATTAGATAGAAAAATGGGTATTTGAAGTGGAGAAAAATCACTAATACTTAATTTTTTGAAAATGTAGTTGGGCATTATGTTAACACAAAGATCTTTATCAATTGTGACATTACTAATAAACGAATTTTGAAAGAAACATGGAACCGGTGTAATGTTAATTTCAAATGGTCTTCTTTTATTAGCGAGGTTTGATCATTAGTTAACTTAACACTTACCGTTTTGTCAATTTTAGTGTTTGTGTTCAACTCTTTTAAAAACATAGCATGAGTGGGAACTAAACAATGATTTTCAAAAGAAGGTGACAAGAGATTAATTTCTTCAAAATTAGACTCTTCTTGAATTTTAACGTTGTCAGACTCACCTTTTTCATTGTTTAACTCATGTGTCGGTTTTTCACTTATTTGTTCTTCCATTTTTACACTTTCAGTTATCTCTTCTTTATTTAATTCTTCTCTTGCGCGGGACTCCTCTTCCCTTGCGCGAGATTCTTTTATATAGCGATCGATAACTCTAAGGTGTTCTAATATCCTATCGGTCACTTCGGTTATAGAAAAAGGATCGGGATTTTCAAAGTTTGAATCTGGTTGTTCGATCCTTTGTTCCTCATAATACCCATATGAAGTAGATGGTTCACACGATTGTTCTTCATTGTAAGCATATGATGGATAAGGGTTGTAATTTTGTTCTTCATAGTACTCATATGAGGTGGGTTGTTCATGCCATGGTTCCTCATAATAAGCATATGAAGGTGGTAGCTCATATCTTGGTTCCTCAAAGTATGAGTAAGGAGGCTCATACCTTGGTTCATCAAAATATGAGTATGAGGGAGGAGGTTCATACCTTTGGTCTTCATACTAGGTGTATGAAGTTGATGGCTCGTACCTGGGCTCCTCATAGTAGGTGTATGAAGTGGATGGTTGATATAAGTCACAATACTGAACCGAGTGCGGGTCACAACAGTTAGTGCAATAATTATTCCTACAATCATCCTCCTCATAGGTGTAGTTGTAACCTCCTGAGTATTGATCCATAAGAATCACTCAGCAGACCATAACCAAGTCTCGAGATCAGAAAACAAAAATAAAACGGAAACAGAGGCTGGACACGGCCCCGTGTTCAGTGGACACGGCCCCGTGTACAGAATCTGTATCTGGGCGTTTTAATTAAAGTTACTGATTTTGTTGAGCACGGGGCGTGTTCAGTGAGCACGGCCCCGTGTTCAAGCTACTGTATCTGGGTGTTTTATGAAAGATATGCAGCACGGCCCCGTGTTCAGTGAGCACGGCCCGTGTTCAACCTACTGTAAATGCAAAACTAAACTAAAATACAGAAAAATGTGCGCGCGTTTTAAAAAGGTTTTGAAAAACTGATTAGGCCGTCGATTTTAAGCTTTCTTAAAATCCTTGTGTCCCCGGCAACGGCGCCAAAAACTTGATGTGCGTGAAGTGTGTTATGGTTTTAATGTTTATTTTAAGCCCTTTTACACTTTTTTTTAGCTAAGTTTTAAATTTATAAAACACGATATTTACTAACACTAAAGACACATATGGGCAAGTGCACCCATCGTGAGCATAGTATAGTGTTGGTAAGATACCGAGGTCGTCCAAGGACACAAGAGCTTTTAGTACCGGTTTATCCTCAACGTCTAATCAAATCAAAAAGTTAGAAAAAGGTTTTAAACTAGAAAAATAAAAACTAACTAAAATGCTGAAAATAAAATAAAAGTAAAAACAGATAGACAAGATGAATCACTTGACTCCGACTCGTGTATAGTGTAACCTTTGATTATTTCCGCACTTTTGCACTTTTTAAGAGATTATCTTAGTTATTGTAGTAGGCCCCTCTTTTTAAGGTGACGTTACCCTCAACCCAGTAGTTTGAGTCAACAAGGATACAATCCTAAAGGGTCAGATTATTGAAAGATAGTTAATTAAGTTATTAATGCATATTTTGGTAGGCCCCTCTTTTGAAGGTGACGTTACCATCGGCTAAGTAGTTTGAGTCAGTAGGGATACAGTCCTAAGTAGCCGGGTTAAAGTATTAATAGTAGCTTACATATGAGGGGGTCAAAGTGTTTGGACCCCCGCCATCCAATACCGTTAAGTATTGAAGGAGGTCCTACTAAATTTGACCCAGGTCCTTGCAGGATCTATACACTGAACAAGGCAAGACTCTTATCAAACCGTTCCCTTAACCCCCGACCAGGTAGCCAACATACCTCCATATAGACCGTGGAGATATGAATGGTGAAAATCTTTTATTTTATATAGACAGTAAAATAATGCCAAGACACCACGGACAAACGATAAGGAAAAATCACCTTCAACATAAGAAACTAGTTATTAAAGTCATTAATACATAACCAAGTAAAAAGTGCGAAAAGATTAAAAATAAAAAGTATTACACTAGACACTTTGTCTTCACCAAGTGATGTAAGAGACTTAGGCAAACATGGCCTTGATTGTCAAGAACTCTTACGATCAATCTTGGATCCCGAGACGACTCACACACTCTATGATGGACAATGGATGATGGTGGTGGATGATGGTGTTATGGTGGTGGTGGGTGGTGGGTGAAGTGTGAGAGAGGTGGTGTGCCAAGGGATGGTTTGCACTTGAGCCAAGCACTCCTATTTATAGGCTGAACAGAAGCTCGGGCACGGCCCCATGTCCATTGGGCACAGCCCGGTGTTCATCCTTCATCTCTTTCTTCATTAATTGCAGTTTGTCTGCATTAATTGACCACGCCCCCGTGTCCACTGGGCACGCCCCCGTATGCAGAAGCAAATATGTACTATCGAGATTTCCCAGATTCTGTGAATCTTAGAGTTGACCACGGCCCCGTGTCCGCTGAGCACGACCCCGTGGTGGGCGATAGAAGCTTCTACAACTTTGTCTTTTCTGCTGGTACTTGGGCATGCCCCTGTGTTCACTGAGCAAGGGGCGTGTTCAGCCTTCTGTTTTCTTGTTTTGCTTGGGAATATGCTGTCGTGGGGTCGGGCATGTCACGTTTGTTCCTTTTCTTGTATTTATGTTAGATTTAGCTGTCTTTTTGCTTCTTTTGTTAATTTGAGCTCATTTAATCCAGAAAATACAAAAGGAAGACAAAAGCACACTTTTTCCAACATTAGTACTAAAAAAAGGTTAGTTTTATGCCACAATTGATGTAATTTATATGTTGCATTTTGCACACATCAATTATCAAAAAATTGCATCCATGGTGCACCATCAATGAGAATTGTGTGTAATTATCACTTGTAAACAAACAACAACATCACATTTACACAACAATAAAGTAGAATTAATAAATCAATAGAGGTTGCAGCTACTTAGAATACATATCACTTGGTTCGAAGTACTGATCATCACCTCTAATCCTCCATAACTGATGATCCATTCTACAATTTACTGAAAATGAACTTCAATTCGATTGTCACACCCCAACCGACGGTGGAATCATCAGAGTGAGACGAAATAGATTGCTCATTGCATCATAACACTAAAGTGATAATAGTAATTAAGATAAACTGATTTCATTCATAGCGAAAGTGTTACAATACATGGAACTTGAAATACAACATGTTCAATACAAGAAAACAATACAACAAAAAGGTAAAACATTGATACAACATATTAAAACCTAAGACGTCTATATGTGTATCTAGGCATCATCACTACTTTAGTTTCATAGCATCGTCATCATCAACCTGTAACATTTAAAAATACGGTTCAATACAAATATATTTATTAGCGAGTATACAGGTTTTCATACATAGCATAAAAGATAAATTTTAAACAATTCCACATGGCAAGCTAGTCAAAACAAGATAAACATTAAACTGGAATGTGCTTAACTAATCAAACCAAGATGAAATGCAATAAGCTCTTAACATAACCCAACGTTCACAGGTGGTGCGTTAATCCTATAGCGCTATATATGTCAAGGATAAGCTCGTACGAAGTTAATGATAAGTATAACCCAAAACATATAACCCCAGATTTAAAGTATCAAGTAATCAAGTATGCATGCATGTATAAGGAATGTTTGTGCATTTTTTGGAAATAAGTATAAGTGTAAGTTTTAATAGCTTAACATGTTACACCCCAAAAGGTGATAAACGAAAAAGGGGTTCAAGTATACTCACAGTTTTGCGTTAATTCTTCAAAGAATCCCGTGAGCTTTGTTGGGTTGTTAGAAGTAGCGCAGAGACACCAAGGTTACCCTACAGGGCAAACGAAGGCGTAAGTTGGAGTTGGAATTGAATAGAGTTAAAGGACAGAATGTATAAGGAATTATTAGTGGGAAACAGAAGTATATTCTGATTAACAGCGATAACACTGAATCAGAATACGAATCAGAAACTCGAACAGTTCATAAACAGTGGCTTCATACGAAGGCACTGGTGGCTTCGTACGAAGGCACTGGTGGCTTCGTACGAAGGGACAGGTGGCTTCGTACGAAGGGACAGGTGGCTTCGTACGAAGGCACTGGTGGCTTCATACGAAGGTACTGTTTGTTAGTCAACCATTTCTTTTGAACTTTTAACTATCTGTTAGTTATGTCCGATGGTTCTGTTAGTCTATTGTTAAAGTTAAACGTAAGTCAAGAGTCAAAAGTATCACAGAAGTCATGCATGGAGGGTATTTCACCTCGTTATTTAACACCAAAGCACAAATCAGTAGAACTGATCGGTTGGTCATGTTTACAGGAAGGAAATTTACAGAAATATAAAGGCTAGTTGTGTCCTGAATCAACAACATCAAATGTATCAACCTGAATCAACAACATCAAATGTATCAACAGTTGATGATGAAAATTGTCGGAAATTGATTGGAAACAGTGGCTTCGTACGAAGGCAGGAGGTGGCTTCGTACGAAGCTCCTGTTCTTGAGGTAAAACAGCTCGGTTTTGCACGATCTGAACCTCTAATTACCTGAAACCAGTCCTAACATGACTCCACAACTATTATCTCAGCTGTGAATTCAATGGAACTTGGTTTCGGTTCTGTTCAAGATTAAAAGTTTGAGAAAAGCAGGTTCTAGGATGGATGATCTACACTATGTTGGTCCTCAATCTAGTTGAGAGTTTGTATCAGCTGCCAAGGCGAGGCTGAGAGGCTGATGTACCAACAGATTCGCGAGACATCCAAGTTTGCTAAAATGTTTGTAAAAATCAAAGAAAGGAAGAAGAAGAAGATGGAGAAAATCCTCACTTTTGAAATGTTTGAAGTGAGTTCTTCTAATTTAAGCAGCTAGAGAGAGTGTAGTGGGAGTGGAAGTTTGAAAGTGAAGGGAATGGGTTGTATTTATAGGAGAAAATTAGGGTTTAAGAAGGAAATGGGCTGAAAACGAGTTGGGCTTGTACGATGGGCCTTCGTACGAAGGCAAGCTGGGCCTTGGCCCAAATGTTGCAATTTTTGTGTTTTAGCTGATTTCCAGCCATTTTAAGCGTTTTTATGCACTGTACAAGTGTCGTGCAAGTATGAACGAGTGTAATAACGTATTTTGCATGAAAAACAAGTATGAAGACGTATGAATTTGTATAGAATCAAGCATCAAGTATGTATGAAGTATGATGGAACACCAAGTATTTATGTATGATGTATAACACAAGTTTGTAAAAGATAAAGTTTTCCAATTTGATTCAAGTATCAGATTACAAGGTATGAATTGAAATACGAATACAAAGGATCACTAGCTTCTATAAAAGGAAAGTACAAAGGACTTGCTAAATAAAGAAAGTTACAAAACGTGGGGCGTTACAATGATCAACTGGGTTTGATTTCGGTCAACCACAATCGCCTATTCAAGTTTTAGGTTAACCTGAGGGTTGGGAATGAACAAAAGAGGAAAAACCGAGATGTAATGTTGTGTTCGTGGTGAAGTACCAAAATACCCTAGCTAGTAACGCTGATTTAGACTGCAAGATGACAAAAAGTCCAAGATTGATTAAATAAGCCAGACGCAGGGTGTAAAGTAACAAGATTTTCATTTTAGGGCGTAAACATGATTCTGCCTGTAAACCTCAAGGGGTAAAACTGCAATTTACCCTTATTAAAATTTGTTTATTTTTTTTTACAAAATGATCATTTAAAAACTAATACCGTAATATGGACATGCTAAAGGGACCAACTGTGTAACTAGTTTTTTTTTTCTTAAGAAAATTCTCACAATTATGTTAAAAAATAATAAATATAGGGAATTTAGTTTGCCAAAAAAAAGTAGAGGGACTTTTAAAACAAAAAACCAAAAGTACGTTGGTTTTTTATGGTTTGCTTGTGTTTTGGGGGATGGGCCAACAACAAGCAATTCCCAGTGGCTTTAAGCTAACGGAGGTGTTAAAACCATAGCAGCATAATTCGTATTTAGTTTAGATTTCTCATATTCTAAAACAAAAGGCCCAGTTACAACCAAAATGCATGATAATTGCTCGACTCTCTCCGGCAGAGGTGTGAGTGCAATATGTGTTACGTGATACATGATTGATGACCCATACGGTAAAACTGTAAAAGTCTCGTGAGTGTACATTTTTTAATAATGGTTTCTCAGAGGAAAGAAAGAAGAATCATCACTATAATTAAAGCACACGTTTCACTTGGATTAAATAAGTAAGCTAAGAGTGGTGCCAAAAGCATACGGATAACCAAATGCACTCAAAAACCAATAGGAAACACTACAACATTATATGTTCAAAACTTTAAAACTAATTAGAAAATATAGACTTCGGCAACTGAGGAGGCTCGATGGAGCTCCAACAACTTCTTACCAAATGACAACTTACCATTGGTTTCAACAGTTATGTACTCAAGAAAGGGGGAACAAGCAAGTAAATACTTTATTAAACACATTTCATTCTCTGAACCATTAAAGCATTCAAACACCACACTTCGTAGTTGCAGTTGTCCCACTGTGTTGTAGTCTATCTCCGAAGTATCAAGTGCATGGGTTGGGACATCATCCTCGTATAGAGCCTACAAGATCAAATACTATTTTGGAGCATGGCTATATATATTAGACTCTAAGACCAGAAATATGATACATGTATATTTCATTCACTTCGATCTTAAGGGACTTCAAATTTGGTGAGCCTCGCATCATTTCGATAGCACATGATAACATATCATCACTGCTCAAATCTATCTCATAGAATTCAAGAGTCTTAAGGTCTGGAAAGGCAATAGAAAACTTTCTAGCACCTTGTTCTCTGATGAACTATAAGAAAAATGACATTATAAAGTCATGTGGTTGTTTGATGTAAGTTAAATTTCAGAGACCCAAAGTAGCCTTACATTGCACTTTGAAAAGTTCAAATAAAGCTCTTGAAGCTTCGAAAAATAGCCTGCAAGCTTAAAGATGGTATAACTTGTGATCGTTAAATTGTAAAGATTACACAATGACAAAGATAACGTTTTGAGATTTTTAAGTTTTGCAATCTCAACGAGTCTCATTTTTCTCATGGGATCCTCATCATTACCAATACCTAGAACCTCAAGTAAGGGACACCGAGTGATAAATTCCCCATAATCGCCACTTTCGAATCTTACATCATATAAATTTAAGCTCAATAGATTTGGAAAGCCATGAAAGCTAGATGGCACATGAAAACAACAATTTTGAAGCCTCAAATGTTTCAAGTCTAGATAAGAGAAAAGATGGGTATGCAACTTAAATTGAGTTCGACGAAAATTCAAAAGAGTGAATTTCTCAATTCCTTTTCGGGACAAGAACGCAATCCAATGATTAATATCCTCACCATCCAGTACCATGTAATCTGGTATATAGAGCACAAATTTTGTTATGGGACCTTTAAGATGAAGAAGAAGTCTACTTAAATCCCTCCCGTACTTAGAGAACCGGCATTTAATTACCAGTTGGGTAAGCATAGTCCACTTAAACCTCCAGTTTCTTGCCAAGACGCTAGTTCTCACCGCATCTCGTATTGGTAAATGATTAAGAATATTAGTTATCACATTCTCGGGCATGTTGCAAATAACATCTTCTGTTGCAAATTTAGATGCTTTCTTATGCGTCCGTTCAACCTCTTCCATTATTCTAACACAACAAAAAAAAAAAAAAAATTGTTCGTAAGTTAAAACTTAAAAGTATAAATCAATGGAAGAACATATATAAGCTTTTATTTGCAAAGGGAAATCTTCATAAAAACAATAGTTAAATTTTAACAACTTATATAGCGTATTTGAATAAATCCTAACATTGAAATTAAGCAACTCCGATGAGTGACTGTAACTTGAGATGCTCTAATAATTGTTTAGCTTTGAGACGGAGAATTTAGAAAACTTGAAGCTTTGATTTTTTTATACACTATAATAATAAACATCTGTTTTAATCAAGAACATGACGATGGTATTCTCGATTATTTAAAGTACACGTCCTCTTAAAATTATCGAAGGTTTACTTCTTGTATCAAGTATACAGTTAAATATGTTGTCCTTTTCCTTTGTATAATTCATATATATATATGAATTATGTATTCTAGTAAACAAATTGGTGGTGACGGTAAGTTTGATGGATTGGGTTGATAGGAAACATTAAATGTATTAGTTGATGATTGGTGTATCTAGTAATTGTAGGGTATCAAATATTTAGTCAATATCATTACGTTACTGTCAAAGAAGGCTTGTTTATGCAATATAACATTGAAAAATTTAGGGTACAAGTTCATGAATTTCATAAAGTAACTCTTTAGGGTACAAACGTCTTTCGTTTTTCCTTGCCACTATTTAGAACATATTACACAATGGGGTCATAAATTCATACAAATTCGCATCAAGTATAAGAGAGGTTCAAACAACTAAAACTAGAATAGATCGGTTTCATCAACATCTTAGCAAACGTCAGGTTTTAACCCGTATGGTACCGCTTTGCCACCTCTGTGTCATCTCAACCGTCCCAAAGGCACTCCCACCGCCCTTATTATCTTACTGCCCGTTAAATTTTTGTCAACCTTCCAACATAGCCAAATATGTAGTCCAATAACTATCGCGGTTCAACTGATTCAATCGATGACCGTTTGAAACTTTTATAAGTTCGGTCTGTAAAAAAGTTTACATTATTTTATAAGTGCTTATTGTGAATTTACATAATTAACCATTGATATTTTGAAGTTTGATTAATTTTATTTATATTTACATTATCAAGTTTGATTTACACAAGTGTTGAAAATTTTGTCAACCCATCATATTTTATATAATTCAGCAATTACATTATTTTTTGTGAACCGCAACTTACAACCCAATGGATTGCAGCCTATCAAAGTATAGCTGTCCAACATAGCCCAGACTGAAGCCCGGTAACTTTTGTTTTCCGTCCAGCCCGCTCGCCTGACCGAAACCTTTACAGCTTTACTGTAAGTGTAAATCCCATATAACATATTCATTGTGATTCATTCCAAAGCAGGAAACCAAACGTCACATAATTCATAGCTGAATAACAAAAACGTCTATCATTTCTCCTTGCCGCTAGAGCATATTACAAAATGGAGCCATAAATTCATTCAGATATGCATCAAAGATATTGAAAGTTTAAAACAACTAAAATTAGAGGAGCTCGATTTCAGCTACTGGGGAGGCTCGATGGAGCATCAACACCTTCCTAGCAAACGCCAACTTTTCATTTGATGCAACGGTCGAGTTATAGCCAGCAATAACAATCTTTTTTAGGAAAGGGGAGCACGCCAGTAAATACTTTATCAAACATAATTCATTCTCAGAAGCTGTATTATATGTAAAATGAACACTTCGAAGCTGCAACAACCTGATCGTATTGTAGTCTTCTACAGGTTGAGGTGGACCAGAATACTGCAAGAAACACTAGTATTCAAATGCAACACAACATATGAAATTATAACACGAGCAGTAAGATACAGACCTGGTCACATGCTACGATTATAAGAGTCTGCAGATTCGGAAAGCTCCTAATCAAATCAAGAGCACATGATAACTTCATACCATCGTCTAAACATATTCTAGTTAATCTAAGATACTTGAGGCCGGAAATGGAGGTAGAGAACCTCTTATTAACATCACCTTCTGTCAACTACAAGAAAAGCGGTTAGAGATATTTTATAAAGCCTTATTGCAATATAACGAATATGATGTAATATTGCAGTCTACGCCCCGCTTGCGGTATGCACATATAATGTATATATGTGTGGGCGCTCGGGGGGCAAAAGCAAAAGTGCACTAATTTTTAACGTTATTTTACTAATTTCGTGAAAATAACGTTAAAAGAGGGGATGGTTAATCATGCATCATGTGGTGGCGTTGATAGCCGAAAGACAAGGGGGTACATGCACCAATTGGCGTTTGTCTCAATTGCTGAGTGTTATGTGCCTTATGTCCAAGGCTTGATGCAAAACCACAATCGAGCCGGGGGTCTCATTGGAAGCAGCCTCTCTATTCCTACAGGGTAGAGGTAAGGCTGTCTACATCCCACCCTCCTCAGACCCTACCTTAGCTTTTGCTATTGGTGGGATATACTGAGTACGATGATGATGATGATGATGATGATGATGATGATGATGATGATGTAATATTGCAGTCATTTTAGCCTTACACGACAGTCTTTAAAATCCAAATGAAGCTCTTGAAGTTTTGCAAGAGAACCCAGAATAGTACCAGAACTTTTGATCATCTCAAAGTCAGGATCATGCAATATCAAAGATAATATTTTGAGATTTTCAAGTTTTGCAATCTCAACTAGTTTTACTTTCCCTAGTCCACGGCGATCATTCACGGCCAAACTCTCAAGTAATGGAGACCCAGTAAATAATGCCCCAAGGTTGCTGTTTTCTTCAAATAGCACAACCAACTTTAAGCTCAATAGGTTTGGAAAACCATGAAAAGTAGGTGGAGGATTGAAGTGACAGTTAGAAAGTGTCAAATGTTTTAATTCTAAACAAGAGAAAAGATGGGTATGCAACTTGAGTGGTGGTTCATGCCAATTCCTAATAGTGAGCTCCTTAATTCCTTTTCTCGACAAGAGCAAAATCCAGTGATTGATATCTTCATCATCAATTACCTCGTCTATGGAGAGGAAAAACTTTGTAATTGCACCTCTAAGATGAAGAAGAATCCTATTTACAACTCTCACATGATAATTTTTGTATGTTTTTTGTGCTAAATACCAAAATAAGCTAGCAGTTATTACGAGTCGGCTAAGTGTAGTCCACTTAAACCTCCAGTTTCTCGACAAGATACTGGTCCTCACTGCATCACGTAACGCCAATCGATCCAGTATGTTTGTTACCACGTTATCAGGCATGTTGCTGATAAAATCTTGTGGTGCAGACTTGGATGCTTTATGTGTCCCGTGAATGAGTTCCATTAGTCTAATAAGAAGACATGTATCAATCATAAATATAAATAGCCATGACATTCATAAACCATCTATATGTAATATGCACATACCCAATATTTCCTTTTTTCTTAAAACCTATTATAATGGACCAAAACAGATGTTACATAACTATAGAAGAGATTTAAAATTCAGTTTACAAATGAAATAGAGATACTTGATCTTAGACCATAGGTCACACAACCCTAAACCCATCTTGTAATGGCAATCTATACAGATACTTGATGTGAAACCATCTATACGCATATACACAATATTTCCTTTTTCCTTAAAGCCTGTTATAATGGACCAAAACAGATATTACATAACCATACAACTTTACAAGAGATTTGAAATTCAATTTTTATGATAATAATATAATGGGAAAACTACTCCAGTGTCATTTAACCAACCAAAATTATCAAAATGTCATCTTCCTGTGTCCATAGACGGACTCCTGTGACATGGGAAGCGTCCCTCTGTCAACTTGAAGAGACCATGAATGAGGAGGTTACACGTGTCCGAAAAAAGGTGATGCGTCGACGACAGACTCCTCCCATATACTTGGCAGACTCCTCCCATTGGTTCGGCTGACTCTTCCCAACGGCTTGGCGGACTCCTCATATTTTGGTTGACTCCTCCCATTGCTCGGCTGACTCCTCACATTTCTTTTTAATTCTATCAAATATTTATATCTATTTAATATAGCATTATAACATAAAACAATACAACATAACTTAAAAATTAGAAATATAACATAAAACATTACAACATAACTTAAATACTACAACATAACTTAAATATTACAAACTAAAAACGTGACATAGCATGTTATTAAAAAAAGAAGACACTTAAGTATAATTTTTCAAAATTTCAAACACTGAAAAGTGTTCAAAGTCATCCCCATAAAGCATGGCGTAGTCGAACAGGGCCTCTTGAACACCTTTCGGTGTTTGAAATTTTGAAAAATTATATTTAAGTGTCTTCTTTTTTAATAACATGCTATGTCATGTTTTTAGGTTGTAATATTTAAGTTATGTTGTAATGTTAAGTTATATTGTAATGTTTAAGTTATGTTGTAATGTTTTATGTAAGATTCTAATTTTTAAGTTATGTTGTAATATTTTATGTTATAATGTTATATTAAATAGATATAAATATTTGATAGAATTAAAAAGAAATGTGAGGAGACAGCCGAGCAATGGGAGAAGTTAGCCAAAATATGAAGAGTCCGCCAAGCCGTTTGGAAGAGTCAACCGAGCCAATGGGAGGAGTCTGCCAAGTAAATGGGACGAGTCTGCCAAGTATATGGGAGGAGTCCGCCGTCGACGCATCACCTTTGTCGGACACGTGTAACCTCCTCATTCATGGACTATTCAATTTGATAGACGGACGCATCCCATGTCGCAGGAGTCCGTCCATGGACGCAGAAGAGAGACATTTTGGTAATTTTGTTTGGTCAAGTGACATTTGGGTAATTTTCCCTAATATAATATAGGGTCAGGATACACTACAAGATAGTTTTTGATAGAAAGGTTAGGAAGGTATCCTATTTTTTAGATCTGAAATAGATGACTAAGATTCAATGGTTGTAATTAAAAAAAATAGGCGCGTGTGTTTTTAGGGGTATTCTATTCCATCCAAACTAATAGTTTATCTCTTCTCCAGTTCCCCCCCCCCCCCCCCCCCCATTCTTAAAACGTTAATAATTCTTTTATACCTAATTATTTTTTTATAAAAATTTCACCAAAAAAAGAGCGTTTTTTTATCTTTAAAATGAGTATACTATTGCTATATTTTTGAATTTTTTTTCGAAAACCTAGATGCGTAAAACGCAATTGACAAAAAGCATAAAAAATGACTTTTTTTTCTAAAACACATATGATAAAAAACACAAAAAAATGTCTTGTTACCAAAATGGAAAGTATAAAAAACACAAAAGAAATGTGTTGATTCTAAAACGCAATAGAAAAAAACACAAAAAATGTGTATTTTATAAGACGCAATGGACTTAAAACACAAAAAAATGTGTTTTTTCTAAAACACAATGGACTAAACACAGAAAAAAAATGGGTTCCTCTAAAACGCAATTTACAAAAACACAAAAAACTGCGTTTTTTCATTGTTTTATAAAATGTAATAGACAAAAAACACAAAAAATGTTTTTTTATTATTTTATAAAACGTAATGGACCAAAAACGCAGTTGCGTTTTATATATTCGTTGTGTTTTATTGCTGCGTTTTACAAACGACATGGCAAAATCAAAATTACGTTATACATGAACAATTGTGTTTTACAAAATTTACTATGTTATACAATTGTGTTTCACAAAACACCACCTTTATATCTTAATTTCCACAAAATAAAGAGCACTAGCACCATTAAAAAATCCACACCTGTTGTGAAACAATGGCCTAATAGCAACATCTAATATGTAAAGGATAATAAAGAGAATATATAGAGAATGAGAAGTATAGAAAATGAGAGAATCCTTATTCATTGAGTGTATAATACCAATTACATAAAGCTTAACATTAATACAAAGGTAATCAATAGATGGAGGTTACATATGTGGAGAGTCACAACATTATGATGCATTCATAACACCCCCTTGACTATACACATGATGAAATATAATAGTCTACTATTATTTTAATACGCTAGGTGATGCTGCCTCGTTAAAAACCTTGCTAGGAAAACCCAGTGGGACAAAACCTCAGCTAACGGAAAAAGAGTACAACACACATTTTCTCCCTCTGAAACTTTTGGGTCAGGTATGTTGCATCATTAAAAACCTTACTAAGATAACCCAATGGGACAAAACTTAGTGTCACACCCCGATATTTCCACGTATTACCGGTGGGCCCGGTGGGGAGTATCGTGACGTAGTTGATATCATAATAGTCAAATAATCACAGTTCAACACACAGCGGAAGTCTAAAGTAATAATAATACAAACCGATTCGGAAGTATAATAAAATATTACACAACAGTTGTAAACTGGATCCACATGCGGATCTAAACAAAAGAAATATTGTTCAACTGACTTAAAATGTCAAAACCTTGCAAGACTCTTTATTTAACACTCAGGATCTCCCAGCCCATTACGCGTAGTACTTGCACTTAACCTTTTTGAAAAATACGTCAGTTTACAATGGTAAATACAATTAACTGACACTTTTGAAAAGGGTTTATAAAATTGATTTAAAATGCACAAAGCACAAAATTCTTTTATAACTTGGGACAATAATTTAAATAATCTTGTATACAGTTTACATGTTTGTCGTCCATTCGGGACCCGGTTAGAAGAGCCGGATTAGATTAATAGACACACCACAAGTATAGGCCCACAAGAGAGTGAGATACCGTTTATACATACGCAACTGTCAGGTGTATGCCTACACCCCGTGCTTAAGCCGTGGCCATTTCTAATAAATGAGCCGAGGATATCCAGGACATGGTCATTAAGCCCCCAAAGGCATTGCATCAAACAAGACAGATTAAAACGGGTTATTTCAAAAGCTTAACCACTAATCGATTAAACATTTAATACCCGACCAAGCAATATTATTATAATACCGTATCCCAAGCCCGTATAACGGAAAATAAGTTAAAAGTATTTACCTGAGCTAAAATATAAATTTAATCTCAGCCGTATATCAAATCAGCAAGTATAGTAGCTTTTACCGGGCTCCTAATCTGGAACGAAGGTTTTAATAACCTATTAGATTACTAACGGTTCTTATTTAAGTTATAACTTAAACCGGTTAGTTTTAAAGAAAAGTATACGGTTCAAAATGCAAGATTAAGCGAAGACCGGATTAGAATGTGCTTTAGACCCAACAAGTATGAGGACTTGTATAAAATGGGTAAACTAAATACATTATGGATTTTGAAGTAAAAATAATAAGGTTTGACCCGTTTCGGTTAATTTATGCAAACTAGTTACATAAACCGTACCGAACGCGTATATGCATAACGGGTAGCCAAATGAGTCATGAACAAGTTCCACAAGTTAATATGCTTTAAACATGTTATGATATCAGTAGGATATCTTCCATTATGCCCAAAACGAATGTAGGGGTATTTTGGTCATTTTAAAGTTCATAAAAGAGGTTAAATAGTGATCCGAGGTTCTGATCTAAAACCATCAGTAAAAATATTTATTTTAACAAGTTATATCAGTAAGATATCATACATATGTGAATTTTATCATTTATGGCCAAACTATGCACCGTAGGGGCATTTTGGTCATTTCACATATGCTTTAAGAGTTAAATTTGGAAATCTAAGTTCAAGACTTATACCTACTGTTAAAGTATAAAAAATTATTTATAACATTAGTAGGTAACAAGTCTCAGGTGCTAAATATGGTTTTAAACCATACTATGCGCCTAAATCGCATAAAAGTCGGTATTTGATGATATTCGGGTTGTTTAAGGAAATCTGTGATTTTGATCAGTCTCTACTATTAAAAATAATTTATTTAATGTATAAAATCAGTAGAAAAAGGTTTGATATGTAAAGAATGTGTAAAACTCATTTTATTAGCAAAAGGGGTATTATCGTCAATTACCGAGTCTATGCAATAACCCTATGTTATGATCAGTTTAAAATTTAGCAAAATTTCCAAAAATCCCAAAATATTATATTATAACAGTGGGTAGAAAGTTTGGTGCCAAAAATTGGGTTTAAATATGATTTATGCCAAAAATGCTATTTAATTAATAAAAAGCTTTTGTTTTACGATATCGAGCATAACTCTTATTTCAGACTACAAACTGATGTCAAATTTTTAAGACATACTTAAATATCAGTAATAAAGGTTTTTGTACTCTCACATTTTCAAAAATCTCATTTTAATGATGAAAGGGCATAATGGTCCATTTTTAAGCATATAACGGAACATGCAAATGAATCAGATTTTGAAGGAACCATGTAGCATAACCTCAGAGGGTTATACTAACATATAATGTGGTCCCAAAGGAACCCTAAGGCATAAATAAACTAAGCTAAATCGGGTCAGAACTGAAAGTCAAAGCAAAAGTCTATTTTTGCGACTTTCGGTTGTGAACCGAGCCTAAACTCAGAATTGTCAGGTTGAACATGCCTAAACAAGTTCAAATTTTATTTACCAAGTTATTTTAGTGTTAAAACACGTTCCATAACCTCTGCATTATCAGTTATGAATTAATTTGTAAAAACTGATTCGTTTGACTTTTTATTAATAAGTTTGACATGACAATTGACTGAGATAATTTGATAATTAGAAGGTGCTCTTTTAAGGGTTTATTACCTACATAATTACTAACACAAAGCCACTTTCAATTCGAAAAATGGCTGGACCGTTAGTGATTAATCACCAAGTCAAAGCTTAATTACGACGACTTTGACTTTCGGTCATTAAGCTAATAAAACTTAAACTTAGGAAGCTAAGAACACTTACTATAGTCCTTAGCACGAATATTGAACAGAAGAAAGCTTCCTTTAGTTCCAGGAGGCTTCAGAGAATGAGCTTTGAAGTAAAAATTCAAATGTGCAAATGAACTCAAGAACTACAAGGCCCTTATATAAGAAGTTTGATGCTCCAAGATCAATCCATTTGTCCCTATGTTGTTACCAGATGTTCACAGGCATCCCTAGGGTAGTAAAAACCATGAACAAGCCCCAGGTATCGCTCAGAATCCATGCAAAGGCGGTGGAACAGGCTGCAACATGCAAATGTCCACTTCTGCTGTCGCTGGCACTCTTACGCGGCCCGCGGAAGAGTTGGAGTCGGCCGCGTAGAGAGAATCCGGTAAAAAGTTTTAAGACTTTGCATTTTCAGTCCCTGGTCCATTTTAAGTTTAAATAACTTCCATTTATTGCACTTTTGACCCCCATAGTTAACTATTAAGGGCCTTGGGTCACATATTAACTCCATTAAGCTCCCGGTTAGATGTAAGATCGCCCGAAAAGTCTTGTTTTCAACGAAACTCCATAAAATTACTATCCAATATTCTTGAGAGCAAAATATACAATTATTACAATGCTTTCGAGGTTGTTAAAAGGTCACTCAGAGGTAACATTTAACATGTTGACACTTTTAACCCCTATGTTTCGTAAGATCCATAATTTAAGCACAAACGACTTTCTATGTCCGACAAATTTTTCATTAAAGAAATAAGAACATCGTGTGAGGTTAATCAGAGGTACAAAAATGGCATGTTGACACTTTGGATCCTTTCACTTACATATTTACATTGTTTGACAATTTTAAATCCCTCGAAATCAATTCGTTAAACGATTAATCTTCATGACACGTGTCTTTATTATATTGGACATGATTTTTACGAGGTGTTACATCCTCACCCCCTTAAAAGAAATCTCAACCTCAAGATTTACTGAAATAAATGAGGGTACTTTTGTTTCATTGTGGATTCATCCTCCCACTTGTATTTTGGGCCTCTACGGGCATCCCACTTTACCCTCACAATCGGTACATGCTTCCTTCGAAGCTTTTTAAGCTGTCGATCCTTGATCGACAAAGGTTTTTCAACAAACTTCAAGCTCTCATTTATCTGCACGTCCTTATGTGACATGGCTAGCGATTCATCGGCTAGACATTTCTTCAAATAGCAGATGTGGAATACATTATGTATCCCACTAAGCTCTTCAGGTAGATCTAGCTTGTAAACCACAGTTTGACACATTCGATGATCTCGAATGGTCCTATGTATCTTGGGCTCAGCTTGCCCTCTTTGCCAAAACGCATCACCGCTTTCCAGGGTGACACCTTAAGTAGCACTTTATCTCCTACCTCGAATTTCAGAGGTTTACGCCTTTTATCCGCGTAGCTTTTCTGCCTATCCCTGGCAGCTTTGAGACGATCACGGATCTGCATAATCTTATCTGTCGTCTCCAGGACTATATCAGGTCCTGACAGTTGGACATCTCTAACTTCCGCCCAATAAACTGGCGTTCTGCACTTCCTTCCGTATAAAGCCTCAAAAGGCACGGCTTGGATACTAGAATGATAGCTATTATTATACGAAAATTCAATCAACGGAAGATGGTCATCCCAACTTCCACCTAAATCAATAACACAAGCCCTGAGCATATCCTCGAGTGTCTGTATCGTACACTCGCTTTGGCCATCCGTCTGAGGATGATAAGCAGTGTTGAAGTTTAAACGAGTGCCTAAGGATTGCTGAAAGCTTTTCCAAAAATGAGACGTGTATCTAGTATCCCTATCGGAGATAATAGATACTGGCACTCCGTGGATAGATACTATCTCGTCCACGTACAGCTGAGCTAGCTTGTCGGAGCTGTGTGTTTCCTTAATAGGTAAGAAGTGAGCTGACTTTGTCTGTCTATCGACTATAACCCAAATAGTATCATTCCCATATTTTGTTCTTGGTAACTTTGTGATAAAATCCATAGTTACCATTTCTCATTTCCAAGTGGGAAGTTCAGGCTGTTGCAGCAAACCTGACGGCTTTTGATGTTCGGCTTTAACCTGCGCACACGTCAGACATTTAGCCACATAACTGGCTATAGATTTCTTCAAACCTATCCACCAATAATTTGCCTTTAAATCTTGGTACATTTTGTCACTGCCAGGATGGACTGAATATTTTGAACTGTGAGCTTCCTGAAGGATCACGTCTCTAAGTCCCCCAAGAATAGGGACCCAGATTCGACCATTTAATCTTATAATACCATCCCTGCCATACGACAATTGATCAGCAGTGACGCCTAACCTTTCATTTGGATAGTTATTGTCCAAAATGGCTTCTTTCTGAGCAGCTAATAACCTTTCGTTTAAGCTGTTCTTTAATTCAATGCTTTTAGCATTGATTCTAATAGGCTTAATCCTTTCCTTCCTGCTTAAAGCGTCAGCAACAACATTCGCTTTGCCTAGATGGTAGCGAATTTCACAATTATAATCATTTAAAGTTTCCATCCATCGACGCTGTCTCAAGTTAAGGTCCTTCTGGTTGAACAAGTGTTGAAGGCTTTTATGATCAGAATAGATCACACACTTTGTTCCATAAAGATAATGCCTCCAAAGTTTCAGTGCAAATACAACGGCACCCAATTCCAAATCATGGGTGGTGTAGTTCTTTTCGTGTACTTTTAACTGACGCGAAGCATAGGCAATGACTTTGCCTCTCTGCAAGAGCACACAACCCATACCGGTGTGCGATGCGTCGCAGTACACAACAAATTCTTCAATCCCTTCTGGCAATGTCAACACCGGAGCATTGCTCAGTTTATGCTTAAGAATCTCAAAGGAATCTTGTTGCTTGGGACCCCAATCGAACTTTATATTCTTGCGAGTCAATGAAGTTAGGGGTGCAGCAATCCTAGAAAAAATTTCAATGAAACACCTGTAGTATTCTGCTAGACCCAAGAAGCTGCGAATCTCTGTAGGTGTTTTTGGTGCTTTCCAGTTCATAATGGCTTCAATCTTAGCGGGATCCACCTGGATACCACGCTCACTCACTACATGCCCAAGAAATTGGACTTCTCGGAGCCAAAACTCACATTTAGAGAACTTAGCATAAAGCTTTTCTCGTTGTAGCAGTTCAAAGATACATCGGAGAAGTTTTTCATGATCTGCTTGATTCTTCGAGTAAATAAGTATGTCATCAATAAAAACAATGACAAACTTGTCCAAATATGGCTTGCAAACGCGATTCATGAGATCCATGAACGCTGCAGGTGCATTAGTGAGCCCGAAAGGCATCACTAAGAACTCGTAGTGGCCATATCGAGTTCTGAAAGCAGTCTTATGCACGTCTTCGGTTCTGAACTTTAACTGATGGTAACCTAACCTGAGATCGATCTTTGAAAAGTAGCTTGCTCCTTGAAGTTGATCGAACAGATCGTCAATCCTGGGTAATGGATATCTATTCTTGATAGTAACTTTGTTCAGCTCACGATAATCAATGCATAAACGTATTGAGCAATCTTTCTTTTTCACAAATAGAATCAGTGCTCCCCAAGGGGACGAGCTAGGCCGAATAAATCCCTTCTCTAACAAATCATCCAACTAAGTCCTTAACTCTTTCATCTCATTCGGTGCCAACCGGTAAGGTGCTATTGCAACTGGTGCTACTCTAGGAATGATATCAATCCTAAATTCCACTTGCCTGTCTGGGGGTAAACCAGGTAACTCTTCAGGAAACACGTATGGGTATTCCGAGATTACAGGAATATCTCCAATCTTTGGCTTTGGCTCGTCAATAGACACCCGTGCCATGTAAATGACACAACCTTTCTTTAAACACTTTGATGCCTTAAGCAAAGAAACTTGTTTAGGCAACCCATACTGAGTATCTCCTTGTATTGTAAGTGGCTCACCATACAGAGTCTTGATAACCACTTGCTTCTTATCACATACAATCTGGGCTTGGTTGTGAGACAACCAATCCATGCCTATCACTATGTCGAATCCTGCCAATTTCAATGGAAGCAAAGACAGTGGAAAAGAGTGGTTCCTACTGGATATAAAACATCCATCTAATACAGTTAAAGCAGTCTCTATGGTACCGTCGGCCAATTCTACCTCATATTTTATGCTTAGGGTTTTAGCAGGCAGATTTAACAATTTACAAAATTTGTTGTCTACAAACGACTTATCTGCACCAGCTACATTAATTCTGGTGGTGTCATTATTCTCCCTCGGGTGACTGTTAACATCTTCTGATTCAGCCATGTAGCTTGATTGCTACATAAAATTGATGACAATGATTTATTCAGAAGTCTATAATAGAATTGTCATTTTTGACGATTCATTAACCATGGCAACCATAAACCATATTGGTAATTTAATTTATTTAAATGTTTATTACAATTTATCCCAGTTATAAACTATTATGGATAATAGGGTGGCATACAAAAGGCCTAGTCACAAGGACAATTTTAAATTATAAGCCATGATCTTATAGGATCGAGGCATTAAGGCTTGAACATAGTTCATCACCTTTACTTGACTGGGAGTCGTAGACTACAATTGTCTTTTGTCTTATAGGACAATAAGTATGGCCCGTAGGCACTCCATCACGAATGGATGTTTAAAAAGGAATTGGAAGAACCCAGTATAAGGATGACTTGTGTGATTTTTCGAATCACATTTTCCAGGAGTGCTAATATGTTTCCAGATGTTAACAAGGATTTGAATCTTAAAAAGGTTTTACTAACAGGGCCCAGTCAAAAAGGACATATGGGCTAGGTTATACCTTCAAGATTTCTTTTCAATATTTATTGGCAGATTAATTATAAAATGAAATGTTATTTTGATTTATTTCATATAATATATTCATACATATAATGAAAAATGAAATTTTAAATTAAAACATTCCATTAAATTGAAGAAGTACATAGATGCCCTAAACAGGACTTTTACATAAATAACTTGCCCACGCAGGGGCTAAAAATAAAAATACAAGTCCACGTAGGGACCAAGTACATAAATAAATGTCCACACAGGGACTTAATTGAAATTTAAAAAAGAATACAAAACAAATAAATAAATAAGGAATTTCAATAATCCATTTTCTTCTTCCCCTTTATTAGATCTGCCAAACCCTTAAGTAGACCCCGGCGGCTTCTACGCTCCTCCTGTACCTCTCGTTCCACCTGGTTCAACCTCTGAAGGATTTAATGCTGCTACGGTGGTTAGATCTCTGGTGGCTGAGGCTGCTGTTGCGACTGAGGTTGAAGAGGTGGCGGGTATTGATACCCATATGCTGGGTACCCAGTTGGATACGCAGCTTGAAAGGGCCCTTCAAGAGCGTTGTAGTTTGCCGCCTTGAGGTACGGGTTAACATTAGGGGCATTGTAGTAGTTGTAACCCGAGTAAGCTGGCTGCTCAAACGGGTTATATGCCGCTGCACCTGCGTAAGAAGGAATTGGGTTATCATAACCCATGTGCGGTGGTGGTGGTGCGACTGGCGGAGAGTCGACTTTAGAAACTGGGTTCGAAGGCCCACCCATTTGCGGGTCTTCGTACAACGACGGGTAGTGGCTGTTGCTTGAGTGCTGGGGGGTACTGAAGTGGAAACCCCCTCGCACGGACATCTGTGCACCAGATCTTCTTCGCCTCGGTGGTTCTGGAGGCGGTTGCTATTCTAGCTGTGGCGGTGGCGTGACCGCCTGGAAACGCGAATCCTCAGAGGGATCCTGCTGCTGTTGATGTTGTGGGTTGAAAGGGGGAGTGTACTCCTAGTTGTATGTGGCCCATCTTTCAGCAAAACTGTCTGGGCCCCTGTATGGCGAACCATGAAAAGATAATCCGTCAGAAATCTTGATGGGATGCGTCGGCGTCCCACTCGGTGGCATCTCGGGATCTGGATCTTCATCCATCTCCATATCCTGCATCTTAGGATAGTGATCAACTGGTCCCAAAGGGTTTGGACCCTCTGGTTCTTGCACCTGGTTCACCGGATTGAACCGGCTTTGGAAGTATGGGGCCGGGTCCTGAAAGGCACGGTGAGAACCCGAACGCTGCAACGGGAGGAAGGAGTGGTGCAAGTGGTCGGACTCGTTGTTCTGGAGGAGCCCGAGTGAATCGTGGTATGATGGTGAAGAGCTAAGCGAGACAAAGCGTCTCGCAGGATCTAAGTAGGTCCTCCAGTCTTCGTGAGGACTCGATCCGATTGAAGCGGATGGTGTGCGCCTGTGAGATGGCCCAGCTTCGTGATCATTTCTTGTTAAAACCGGGGCCTTTCCTCCTCTACCTCTACCTCTGACACGTGGCGGCATTGTCCTTGTTCTTGTCAAAACAAACAAAAGAACAACAAAGGAAAACAATAAAAGACAAAAAATAAATAAGATTAGGATTAGTCCTAAGTCCTTTGCCTAGACTCGGAAGTCAAGGAATGTGCAACTGTGTCATTGAGATTAAACACAAAAGGCTAGTGTTTAATTCACTCAATGTTGACTCTGATACCAACCTGTCACACCCCGATATTTCCACGTATTACCGGTTGGCCCAGTGGGGAGTATCGTGACGTAGTTGATATCATCATAGTCAAATAATCACAGTTCAATGCACAGCGGAAGTCTAAAGTAATAATAATACAAACCGATTCGAAAGTATAATAAAATATTACACAACGGTTGTAAAATGGATCCACAGGCAGATCTAAACAAAAGAAATATTGTTCAACAGACTTAAAGTGTCAAAAGCTTGCAGGACTCTTTATTTAACACTCAGGAGCTCCAAGCCCATTACGCGTAGTACCTGCACTTAACCTTTTTGAAAAATACGTCAGTTTACACTGGTAAATACAATTAACTGACTTTTTTGAAAAGGTTTTATAAAATTGATTTAAAATGCACAAGGCACACAATTCTTTTATAACTTGGGACAATTATTTAAATAATCTTGTATACAGTTTTACATGTTTGTCGTCCATTCGGGACCCGGTTAGAAGAGCCGGATTAGATTAATAGACACACCACAAGTATAGGCCCACAAGAGAGTGAGATACCGTTTATATATACGCAACTGTCAGGTGTATGCCTACACCCCGTGCTTAAGCCATGGCCATTTCTAATAAATGAGCCGAGGATATCCAGGACATGGTCATTCACCCCCTAAAGGCATTGCATCAAACAAGACAGATTAAAACAGGTTATTTCAATAGCTTAACCACTAACCGATTAAACATTTAATACCCGACCAAGCAGTATTATTATAATACCGTATCCCAAGCCCGTATAACGGAAAATAAGTTTAAAGTATTTACCTGAGCTAAAATATAAATTTAATCTCAGGCGTATATCAAATCAGCAAGTATAGTAGCTTTTACCAGGCTCCTAATCTGGAACGAAGGTTTTAATAACCTATTAGATTCCAAACGGGTCTTATTTAAGTTATAACTTAGACCGGTTAGTTTTAAAGAAAAGTATACGGTTCAAAATGCAAAATTAAGCGAAGACCGGATTAGAATGTGCTTTAGACCCAACAAGTATGAGGACTTTTATAAAATGGGTAAACTAAAAACATTCTGTATTTTGAAGTAAAAATGATAAGTTTTGACCCGTTTCGGTTAATTTATGTAAACTAGTTCCATAAACCGTACCGAACGTGTATATGCATAACGGGTAGCCAAAGGAGTCATGAACAAGTTCCACAAGTTAATATGCTTTAAACATGCTATGATATCAGTAGGATATATTCCATAATGCCCAAAACGAATTTAAAACCAATTTAAGCCCCGTAGGGGTATTTTGGTCATTTTAAAGTTCTTAAAAGAGGTTAAATAGTGATCTGAGGTTCTGATCTAAAACCATCAGTACAAATATTTATTTTAACAAGTTATATCAGTAAGATATCATACATATGTGAATTTTATCATTTATGGCCAAACTATGCACCGTAGGGGCATTTTGGTCATTTCACATATGCTTTAAGGGTTAAATTTGGAAATCTGAGTTCAAGACTTATATATACTGTTAAAGTATAAAAATTTATTTATAACATTAGTAGGTAACAAGTCTCAGGTGCTAAATATGGTTTTAAACCATACTATGCGCCTAAATCGCATAAAAGTCGGTATTTGACGATATTCGGGCTGTTTAAGGAAATATGTGATTTTGATCAGTCTCTACTGTAAAAAATAATTTATTTAATGTATAAAATCAGTAGAAAAAGGTTTGATATGTAAAGGATGTGTAAAACTCATTTTATTAGCAAAAAGGGTATTATCGTCAATTACCGAGTCTATGCAATAACCCTATGTTATAATCAGTTTAAAATTTAGCAAAAATTTCCAAAAATCCCAAAATATTATATTATAATAGTGGGTAGAAAGTTTGGTACCAAAAATTGGGTTTAAATATGATTTATGCCAAAAATGCTATTTAATTAATAAAAAGCTTTTGTTTTACGATATCGAGCATAACTCTTATTTCAGACCACAAACTGATGTCAAATTTTTAGGAAATAGTTAAATATCAGTAATAAAGGTTTTTGTCCTCTCACATTTTCAAAAATCTTGTTTTAATGATAAAAGGGCATAATGGTCCATTTTTAAGCATATAACGGAACATGCAAATGAATCAGATTTTGAAGGAACCATGTAGCATAACCTCAGAGGGTTATACTAACATATAATGTGGTCCCAAAGGAACCCTAAGGCATATCTAAACTAAGCTAAATTGGGTCAGAACTGAAAGTCAAAGAAAAAGTCCATTTTTGCGACTTTCGGTTGCGAACCGAGCCTGTTCTTATTTTATTTAACAAGTTATTTTAGTGTTAAAACATGTTCCATAACCTCTGCATTATCAGTTATGAATTAATTTGTAAAAACTGACTCGTTTGACTTTTTATTAATAAGTTTAACCCGACAATTGACTGAGATAATGTGATAATTAGAAGGTGCCCTTTTAAGGGTTTATTACCTACATAATTACCAACACATAGCCACTTTCAATTCGAAAAATGGCTGGACCGTTAGTGATTAATCACCAAGTCAAAACTTAATTACGACGACTTTGACTTTCGGTCATTAATCTAATAAAACTTAAACTTAGGAAGCTAAGAACACTTTCTATAGTCCTTAGCACAAATATTGAACAGAAGAAAGCTTCCTTTAGCTCCAGGAGGCTTTAGATAATGAGCTTTGAAGTAAAATTCAAATGTGCAAATGAACTCAAGAACTACAAAGCCCTTATATAAGAAGTTTGATGCTCCAAGATCAATCCATTTGTCCCTATGTTGTTACCAGATGTTCACAGGTGTCCCTAGGGTAGTAAAAACCATGAACAAGCCCCAGGTATTGCTCAGAACCCATGCAAAGGCGGTGGAACATGCTGCAACATGCAGTTGTCCACTTCTGCTGTCGCTGGCACTCTTACGCGGCCCTCGTAAGAGTTGGAGTCGGCCTATGCGGCCCGCGATGAAGGGAGAATCCAGTAAAAAGTTTTAAAACTTTGCATTTTCAGTCCCTGGTCCATTTTAAGTTTAAATAACTTCCATTTATTGCACTTATGACCCCGATAGTTAACTATTAAGGGCCTTGGGTCACATATTAACTCCGTTAAGCTCCTGGTTAGATGTAAGATCACCCGAAAATTCTTGTTTTCAACGAAACTCCATAAAATTACTATCCAATATTCTTGAGAGCAAAATATACAATTATTACAATGCTTTCGGGGTTGTTAAAAGGTCACTCAAAGGTAACATTTAACATGTTGACACTTTTAACCCCTATGTTTCGTAAGATCCTTAATTTAAGCACAAACGACTTTCTATGTCCGACAAATTTTTCATTAAAGAAATACGAACATCGTGTGAGGTCAATCAGAGGTACAAAAATGGCATGTTGACACTTTGGATCCTTTCACTTACATATTTACATTGTTTGACAATTTTAAATCCTTTGAAATCAATTCGTTAAACGATTAATCTTCATGACACGTGACTTTATTATATTGGACATGATTTTTACGAGGTGTTACACTTAGTCAAGGGAAAAAAAGTGTAACTTGAATAAGTCTCCCCCTCATTTTAACATGTATTCTTTAAGTGATGTGTGTCCATCTTCCTTGAAAGTCGAATAAAGCTTTTGTAGCGAATAATTTGTCGCTTGATCCCTTAATGTGCAATCCTTTATGTTGAGAAATGTGGTAAAATCTTCTAACGAAACTTTAGGTGCCTCCTTCCAAAAATTATCATATGTCCACGACTGTGTTTCGTTACATTCCTGCATCTACAAGACTAACCAAACTTGTTTTGATGGGTTAGTAAAATATAATCAAATATCATTTATACCTGAAATGTTTCTTTGAACTCATTCCAATGTCTCTTCGCTTGACAAAAGTTATATCATGACAATAAGCTCAAGTGAAAGATATTATAACCATACATTGCTAGCAAAACATATTAATGCACTTATACATTTAACGATGGTACTTCTAGAATGAGAATCTCTACTTTGGTAGGAGATGATAATAGGCATTTCTTATAACAAATGACTTAACAACCTTAACATACTTTAAGGTTCAACTATGTCCATACTAAAATATCCAAACATCATCTTCTAGATGAACTTGAGGGATTAGTAAAATATAATTACATATATACTCAATCTGCAGTTCGAGTAATAATTAGACCGTGCCAAGGTTATTAAAAAATTATCCCTTTAAAAGCTCGACAACTTCTCTCAATGATGCCTAGACATCATTATTGTAAATTGCGATTATAGTGAACTTTTAAAAGTAGAATGTTCATAGAACATGGCTAATTTAATCAAACTTATATCCCTCTTTATGCAAATATCTCGAGTTGTACAACACTCGACCCAACTATTTTAGCCCATACGTATTTTGTCAACTTCATATAGTACGTTCTTGAGGTTTTTATATCAATGCTTCTGACATTATCAATCCACGAGGGAATTCTGCCCATCTTATCCAAATATACATGTGCATTCACTCTTCATGAGTTTTGCTACATAAACTTACCCATATAACACATAGATATCTATATCATATGCAAAAATGTCATGAACACTTGCTTTCAAAACCCATATTGTACCATGCGTGTACACTATTTATTGAGATATCACAATCACTGGGTACAAGTTTCTAGGTACGTTTCTTGGTGCATAAGTATTACATCGTTAAGATGTTTCAATTAACCTATTAAGCACCCAATTGCTTTAGAAACTCATCAGGAATTTCAATTATATCTAACATGTAAAAAATCATAACCTATTCAAAATCTGAATATGTATAGAATGATCACATTGTTCTCGAGAACTTACTTTACATGACTTACATAATTTAATCCTTCGGGACTTTCATGTAAACTTTCAGTATCAAGAGATACATAACATTCATAAGACGAATATCAATTCTCTCTTTATATTACCAAACTAATAAAATATTGGAAAATCAATGCATCCACCACTGGAGAATACGTCTCCTCATAATCAATCATAGGTCTTTATGAAAATTCTTGTGCCACCAATTTTTGACTTATATCACTTAATTTGATTTTCACATGATTTACGTAAAAGACACATTTGTATCCAACATATTTTACAACTTCAGTTGTATGGACTGTTGGTCCAGAAACTTTCTATTTCATTAGAGAACTAAACTCTACCTTATTTGCGTCTTTCTATTTTGGCCAATCATTTCTTAATATTCATTCATAGGCAGATCTTAAATCTTGATCCTCATCATTTAATCATTTTAAGCGCTACATTATATACAAAAGTATAATGACGTCGATTTTTATTTCGATCCATACATATCTTAGACATGATACAACTTATCGAGATCTCTTTATTTTCAGGTACCTGAGGTTCTTCTTGAACCATCATGTCTATTGTCTTTTCAGGATATCTTATTACTATAACCTCGACTTGACCATCTTAATTTCTTGCTCCAATTTTCGAGGAATTTTATTATTGGAATCAACTAGTCTACCACGCTTTAGGCGTGCAATAGACTCATTACAAAAATATGTGGTTGTCCTCTTGGGACACAAATATAATTGGAGTATAAGCAGTTGATTATGTAACTTACTTAGTTACTCTATTTAGGTCAGTGAACTTGTCTGGTAACTTGTTCTTTAATATTGGTAAATGAATTATACTTTAAACGTCTAATTCATAGTTTATAGTCTGAGGATCAAGATGACATGATAATTCATTTCACTTTTCAGTTTTCACTTTCCAACTGCTTGTTATCTCCCCCTAATGTTGGGAACATTCATTCACTAAAGTGAAAACCAATGAGCCATAAAAAAATTTATCACTAATGGCTTTAAGTATTCAATCATAAATGATTATTTATACCCAACATATTCTCAAACTTTTAAGAAGTCACATCTTTGTGCGGTGTGGTGGATGGGTTTCAATATATGTAGCACAACCAAAATATTTGATGAGACATCTTTGGTTCCTGACCAAAAACCAACTGTATGGGGAGAACTATAACTTATTGGCTTGATGTGAATTGATGGTACTATATATAAAATTACTTGTACCTAAATGAACTTTTGCTCCTCTCATGATCATTGGCTTTGTAACCAATAGTAAACGTTTAGTGATCATCTCAACAATAACACTTATTCCAATGATCGTTAATAACTTGGGAATCAAATTCACTATTATCAAATAAATATACTAATCTGGATTAATATGCTTGCTATCACATTAGCTAATCCACAATCACACAAGCTTCAGGTTGTGGATTTGATAACCATTTAGATGATGCATCGATTTAAAAAAAAAACTAAATGGTATCGTGTTGGGATATGCATATCCTTTAATCGTTTCCCGAATATTTAGGTATACACACCCTCGTTTATTTTGCAAATATATAATTTCCCTTGAGAGCAAACATCACATGCTAATTATTATCTTCAAGAATCTTCTAGTTCTTCATTATGTTTCATATCATCATTGACTCGGTGTGGTCTAACCGGTCATGCCAACTAATTAAATAATTATGATCCATAAACTTATGGTTTACGATCGTATGTGTATTACTTGCTCGTATGTAATACAAAACGTATGATACGACATAATATATTATAACTTCAAAGTTAAAACCATCACATTTTGCAATCACTCCTTAGTTTGCCACTTTTGGTGGTCCATCTCATTATTAAAATGGCAATCATTACAATTCTTATAGTCAATCTCATCATTACAGATATCTCAATTAGGTCTATCATTACATTTACAATGATTAATATATAATCACATTCACTTTTGGGAATGGAGTAGAACCAAAACAAGCTTCATAGCTTTTCGTTATTTACTCGGTCACATGAGTATAAAATCATTTCATTTTTTCATAACTCTTATAATGATATTGCTACTTTAGGAGCATATGTCTCAAGTGTGACAAATGAAAAGAATTTAATCGATATTTCCTTGTAAATAATGTTCTCTTTGCTTACCATCAATTGATTAGTTGAGTCGTATAAAATTTATCAATCTTATATCTAACAACCATTATAACGATCATTGTATAGTCATCACATTATTAACATGGTTGATCTCATTACATGAGCATCATAACAATTTCCTTAATTACCATGATTACGAACTTTACACCAATTATTATATCATCATATTTCACTTCAAGGAATGGATTATAACCAAACAACTATCATGGTGACATCATTACAATTTTCTTAGTTGTGTGCATGATCTTCACCTTTACACTGGTCATTATATCATCACATTCACTTCATGAATGGACTAGAATTACACAACTTTCATGGTGGTCATTTCAAACCTTACATATTCTTTAACAATCTTGCTTCTTCAAGAGCATATTTGAGGTTTGATAATGGAAATTGTTTTGTTCACTTGGCATTAAAAATCTTCTCATCACATAACATCAATTGAGAAGAAAATATATGGCTAGATCATTAAGATTTAATTATCAGTCTAAGGTCTTACAAGCTTCCATAAATTTAATAAGCTTTAGGGAGTTTCTCACTTTGGGTGTCATATAATAAATGAATCTTCATCACCATTTAGTTGTGTTTATAACATGCGATCATATACCACAACTTTGATTGTTTTGATGGTCTTTTCAATACTGATAACATGTGGAACACAATGTATGCATAAAGTTACATTATCAAATGCACGACTTTATAACATGTGACACTATCAAACGCGGAAAATATAACTATAAGAAACAAGATAATATATTTCATTAATTACAAGAGAATATATATAATAAACTTATCCCAATATGCTAACCTTATTTTTATGGAAAGAGTTGGGTCCCTTTCTCTAAACAAATCCACACCCATCAATAAATATATATGTTCCAGTTCTCTCATATACAAACACAATAATAGTTTGGGCAAACATTTGCTCGTTATCATACATTTTCTTAAATTGTCTAATAATACATATTTTCTTTTTTTAATGAGTAAATAAATGGTATGACAAGTTCTTATCATATAAGGATTAACCAACTATCCATAAAAAAAAATTAACGTTAAATATATCTAACAAGTAATTGGCTCAAAGGTTTTGTCAAATATCATAACTAAAAAAATAACAAAATACATATTAACTTCATATACAACATCTTGAAATATAATTTTCTACGTATTTTATATTGCAGTTTTGAAATCATTATCTTTTAGATTAAATAGACTACAACTCAACAGGTAAACCACGTAATTTTCTAAAAACTAGCTAGTGACATATGCTAAATTTTCTTTATAAAATATACTCAAAGGTAATAATGTTAGAATATAAAAATTACCAAACAACTTGATTTGCTGTTTGATGTAACAAAATATTAAAATATTTAATCACAAGTATCAATGAAATCATAAAATTGCTTTCGTTATTCAAGCCAATTAGTTAAATTTCAACATAAAATTGAATTTCAACATAAAATTGTATTTATGACACAAGTATATTTGTTTCTTGATCACATTCATTTGATTTGATTATGTTAATCTTTTTCGTAAAAACTTGAAATAAGAATTGAAAAACCATTTAAACTTTACAAAAATTGCTTTTATCTTATGCATCTAAATCTAAAAAACAAAAAAAAAAAACTTTCATGATTAAATATTAGTTTTATTGTTCAATCGCACCTTGTACGTTATATTATTATCAACTTTAGTTGAATTTAAATCTAAATAAAATGCAATAGACAAATGACACAATTAGATTGCATTAACTATTATCAAAGTTGAAGAGCAAGATTAGGTTTTATCTAAAATCAATTTACAAATCTTAACAGTTTTTTCTCTTTATACCTGATTTTATATTTCATTAAAAATTATAAGACGATGTAATATGATTGTGATGGTTTTATCCACATAATTTTGACCAGGAAAGTAAAACATGTAATATTGAAAGGAATTCAAAACAGAATTCAAACCAACCAAAACAAGAAATGTTTGTGATTTTATTTTGAAACCCACAACCCGGATCATATACAACCGATTAATCGTTTGAGTTTAGTAAAGTCAAATATTATAAAAATAGACACATATAAACAACAAGAGTATGCACTTGAATCTTATTAACAGAGAACAAAATAAAGAATGCAAAGGGATATACCTTAAGATGTTATAATCCAAACCAAAGAAATCGTGCTGATAACGTGTTGTGAAACAACGGCCTAATAGCAACATCTAATATGTAAAGGATAATATAGAGAATATAGAGAGAATGTGAAGTATAGAAAATGAGAGAATTCTTATTCATTGAGTGTATAATACCAATTACACAAAACCTCTATTTATAGAGGCTTAACATTAATACAAAGGTAATCAATAGATGGAGGTTACATATGTGGAGAGTCACAACATTATGATGCATTCATAACAATACCTTTATAATAACAATTAAAAACAACAACTCATGTATTAAAAAAGGACTCACACCTTCAAATTTGCTCATCATTTGTTATTCAAAGTTGCTCCACTTCAACAGCTCCATTTCTCAAAAAGAATATTCCATTTCTATAATCAGAACCTGTTATTAAAAGGAAACTCCATTTTCGTGATGGTGGCGGTCGTTACAGTGGCGTCGGTGGTAGTGATGGCCATGGATTGGTGTGTGGGTGACGAAAGTGAAAATAGGGTTGGGTTAGGTGATGAAGGGGAGTAATGATAATTCTATTAGTGGTTGACTAAAATACATATTCCCCTATCTTCTATCTATGACATGTGTAAGGCTAGGATGCCATCACATCCTTTCTACTTGGATTAAACTTCATAATAGATCATAACCCATGTAATATATATACTTTGTTTAAAAAAGAGAAAAATATTTAAAATGATTTAGGGAAATTGCAAAAGAAATTATATTTGGCTGATGAAACCTACATAAAATTAGAAATATCACAGGCAATTGGTAATTTTCTTTTCCATCAAGAAACATATAACTTGTGAAACCTAAAAAAATAGAAATATCATAGGCTATTGATATTTTTCTTTTCATCAAGAAACATTGACTGAATTTACAGCTTAGAAAACATCATCATCACCATCATACTCAGTAAATCCCATCAACAGCAAAGCTAAAGTAGTGTCTGAGGAGGGTAAGATGTAGACACCCTTACCTCTACCCCGTATGAATAGAGAGGCTGCTTCCAATAAGACCCCCGGCTCGATAATAGTTTTGCATCAAGCCTTAGACACAAGGCTCATAACACTCAACAATCGGGGCAAAGGCCGATTAGTGCATGTACCCTTTTGTTTTTCGGCTATCAACACCACCACATGATGCATGATTAACCATCCCCCTCTTTTAATATTATTTTCACAAAATTAGTAAAATAACGTTAAAATTAGTGCACTTTCACTTTTTACCCCTAAGCATCCACACATATATACATTATATGTGCATACCATAAGCGAAATATGACACACTGTCGAGCTTAGAAAACAAAATGTAAAATGATCTTACAAAGCTTCCTAAATTTAAAAAGTGTATAAGGAAATTATAGATTGCTAAATATAACACACCGTCGAGCAAAAAATGACACAATGCCGAGAAATATAACACAATGTTGAGGACAAAAGACACAATGAGTCGCAAAAAAAGATATAATGATACAAATATAGAAAAAAACACAATGCTAAATAAAAAACACAATGATATAAACAAAAATTCTAAAATCTACAACCTATAAATCCAAAAGTGAAAACAAAAAATCTCATATTGTAGAGTTCAATGAGACGGATCCAATGCCGCTTAAATGAGTTCAATTGGAGTTCGTTTGATACCCATCTTACAACTTCTTATTTTTTAAGAGACTATGTATTTGATCATAACCACACATTGAATGCACCACACACAAGTGTGTGGACTAAAACTAACAAAATAACGATCGATTATTTTGTGAATTTATATAAATTTGTTTTTTGGAATTTATTTAAGTTTTAGTTTGATTTGTAACTATAGGAATTTAGATGTGGTTGACAGAGAAGATCATCGATACATGAAAAACCACAAAATCCATGCCAAATAGTATTGGATTAACCACAAGGGTCGTCGCTAGTTGATCGAATGTCATAGGCAAATTCATCCTGAAATCCACATTTTTTTTGGTCTAAGGACATGATCGGATCTGAGTGTGTATTTGTGTGTGTTATCAATGAAACAAGGAAGTGTTGTTGATCATATAATTATGAAGGAATTAAATGAGTGCAGCGGAATTTAAACACAAGCACAAATATGGAAAGTTGTCAGAATGTATTTCATATATAATCAAAAGATTACAATTACTAGTATGAATCTCACAACTCCTCAGCCTGATCACTAACTTTTTGTCCTGGAAAACCTCTAATTGTGATCATCAAACATCTGTTCAGGTTAAACATATGTTTGGTCTTCTCATCATTGCTTTAATCTTTAGCAGAGCTTTGACCTTTAACATAATTTCTTTCTTTACCAACAGAGCTTTCAATTTCTTAACAGAACTTTCAAGACTTCAAATAGAGCTTTTGTTAGTGTTCAAGATTCATTATCTTTAGGAGGAGTATATCTTTATTACTTGATTTATTCTTGATCAAATTAGTATATTTTGGCTTTACAATCATTAGTTCTTTTATAGGTTCAACAATCTTCCTAGAACAGATGATGCCAAAACTAAACCTTATTTTGATCATTCTTTGGGTCTCATCGTCTTTTCTCTTATTTGTCCTTTGAATTGTAATTCAAACCTGAGATAGTAAAGATCTTCTGGTTCCCTTTCAAGTTCAAGACCCAACACGTCTTGTAGATCTTCATTTTTTAGGCTGAAAGCTGTATTCATGGAGATCTTTTCAACTTCTCCATCTGCTCTGAGTAGCGTTAACTCATGACTAATCTTTTTTTAATTTCCATTTTAGAATTTTGGAGCTGGATGGATTTGAGGGGTGCAAAATTTATTGGAGATGAGTTGGGAGAAGGTGGTCTACCTATTACTTGACCAATGAGATCACCAGCATTTGGTATTACATACAAGAGTTGGTTCCTGATCCCTTCCTTCCGGTAATAATCTTCATATTCTTTCGTTTCTTTTGCAGGCATCTCTTTCCATCTTTTCAAATAAGTTCTTACTGCTGAAGAAATGTTTTTGGTTGATGAAAGTTCAGTTGGAGCAACCAAAGTTTTGATAGGAAAGTCTACTTGATCATATGTTGGCTTTCTTGGAATTGAAGGATCTTTTTCTTTAAGTTCTTCCAACTTCTTGTAATTTTCTGCAATAGTTGCTTCACCCATCTTGCCATTGATCTTAAACTTCCAAAATTGGCAGCAACCATCTCTTCTTTCATTCTCTTTAACTCTAAAGCCTATTTATCATTTGACCTTTTTCTAGCCTTCCAATCTGGAGGTGTAGGTTTGTTCAGTGGGTCAAGGAGCATCTTTTCTATCCTTATGTAACGCTCCACATTTTATATACTTACCATATTTTAAAAGTTTTATTCGCATTTCTATTTTTTTTTAAAAACGATGTAATTCGTATTTCGTATCAATCTCGAGACTTTGATCATAATGGGATTTCACTTTAATTTTCATACATGTTACCTTTCATATTTGTGTTATATACGCAATCAATCTTTAAATACATGTATATACGCAAAATCGAGAGTTAAAATACACTTTGGATACATAAAAACAAGTTAAAATACAAGAAAACGTCATCAAATAACCTATTTACAAAGTGCAGGGACTAAAAGTGAGCAAAACCAAAAGCTTTTCCACCTCCTTTCTCCTCCAATCACCTTCCACCCTTTTTTAGCCAATCATATTTCACTCTTTTATACTTCCTTTCTCCTCCAATCACCTTCCACCTTCATTAACTCCCAAACCCTAATCCCACTTATAAATACAAGCCTCCACAACATCCTAAACACTTTTCAGACACTAATCTACTCCCAAACTCTCTAACTCTCTCAAGAATCCCAAGCAAGGAAGAATACTTTCAAGTGTTCTAAGTGAGTTTTCAAACTACTTGAGCAACCTCTAATTTTTCTTTTTTTTTTTTCTTATATATAATGCTTAAAACTTAGTGGAATCTTGTACCCACTTTGCTCCCAATTAAGCTTATAGTTGTGGGTTTGTGTGTGGTTGATTTTCACCAAGAAATAAAGCACAAAACCTTTTTAAAATTCTACCCAAAATGTTCTAGGTGTTGAAATCATCCAAGCTTTCAACCTTCGATGTTGAAAAACTTATGTACGAGTAATGTTTGAACCATGAAAGACTTGGCTCTCCAAACTTTTTCCACTACCTCACTTGCATATTTTGGTGTAAAAACAACTTCCATAAAGTGACAAGGCTACATCATGTCCTCGAACACTTTCCATGATTGAGATGTGCGCATCTAGTTTGCTCAGTTGGTTGTTTGTTTAGTTAGCTAGTTCAATTTAATCTAATATTTATGACCAACCGAACTCATCAATGAAGTTGATGAGTTTGTGCTTTGGTGAATCATACAAAGAGGTTTAATGGATGGAAATCATCCTACCTCCATGCTTGACTTACATGATAATACATAATGGACTAAATTATAACTTAACCTAGATAATATATAATATATACTTAATAACCGAATTCTTGATACTAATCGGATCATGGTTAGATGTCAAGGACTTTGGTTACATTATCTTCGTTTCTAGACTCCTCGTTTGTGATTCTAATGGGCAAGTTAGGACCCATGAAAACACATGAAAACTTGGTGTCTAAACGAGTATTTAGACAAGTTATACTTTCATGTACATATATTTTTTATACTTAAATTTGAATCCAACTCTCCACGAACTTCACATGCTCATACTCCTTCATTTCCCAATTGTAGGGTAACTTTGGTGCTCCATTCTCAACGACTCGTCAACTCACGTACTTTGGAAAGCTTAGCAAACCGTGAGTATACATAACCCCCTTTTTTTTGTTTTTACACTTTGGGTGCAATATATATCATATAAAAACTCACACAAACACTTATATGCAAGTTTATTCATACAATCGAATCCAATATACATGCTTTATACGTTTATAATCTAGAAATACATGCATGCTAGAAAGCCATTCTTTCACAATACTTTCTCATTAACTTCGTACAAGCCTCCATTAACATGTATAGCGCTATTAGAGTAGCACACCGCCCGTATTCTTGTGGTCATGAAAAGTTTATACATACAAAACGGTCTTGTTGTTGCGATGACAAGATTACGCAAGTGGAATCTTTGGGTTGACACGTATGTGATGCATGCTAGTTCATGTTATGTTATTCCTTAGTACACGTTATTGCCATGTGGATTTCGTCAAAAACTTTTATACTTATGCTAGTAGCCAAACTTGTATGCTCACCAATGCTTTATGTGTTGACATGTTACTTTAATATATATTGCAGGATCTTGATGACGTCACGTTGAAAAGAATCTATTAGGAAGGACTAGAAATGCACCAAACTTTAATCCATGTTTAGTAGTTTAGTCGTTGCGTTACCTTGTTGTACTTTTGTTTCCAAATAATGTACTTGAACCGTTAGCAATGAAATGAAAATTTACTTTTAAATACTTTTCACAATTAGTGGTTGTGATGTCTCTTACAATCTCATTTTCGTCTCACTCCGATGTTTCCGCCATCGGTTGGAGTGTGACAACTTAGGATTTCATCTAGTAAGGCTTAAGTTGTCCACCCTGAGAATTGAGCTCTTGTTGCCTTGTATGGTTTGTTTTTCATTATGTGATCAAAGTAATCCTCTCTTAATGTGTTTTTAAGTTCCAAATCTATGACTGGAGCATGAGAGAGTTTCATATAGATATCTTTGGCATAATCTTTAAGATCATTTACGTTTCTGAGTTCTTCATGTCACACCCCGACCACGTAAAACAACAAAACGTGGCGGAAACGTCGGGGAGTGTTGTAACAGAATCATTGTTTCACAACCATGGAATAAATAATTTCGTTTTTATTGAATTAATGAACTCATTGTTTTATTACAAATCAGATAAATACAACTATTATCTTTCAAATTTTAAAGTCGCTAAGGCACGAGTCCATCCTATGTATAGCATGAACCATCAATCATCACATAATAGCACCTGAAACATGTGTAAAAATAGGTACGTCAGCATAAAAATGCCTGTGAGATACATAGGTTTTATTGTAATTAGGATTCATGACTTATAAGTTTAGAAAAAAGTTGTTTAACAAAAGTAGTCATGATCCTTGTAAAAGGTTTTCTTTTATAAATCATACTAAAATTTATAAGAAATCGGATGATATAAAATAATGTTGATGCAGATTTGTGTCCGATGCTTGTTGAATAGATTAGATTTATTATTTTACGCTGAATTTGTAATAGTTAGTGAAACGGTCTATCGAACGTGTATAGACCCGCTCGTTTGAAGTGGTCAAACGAGAGGGTTATTCGGTTGACCGTGTGTGTTTGAAAGACAAAGGGGTGTAGCTATAAATAGCAACCCTTTGCCATTTCAAACACTTGGAGATTTTAGGAGGTTCAAGTCCTCACCAGGGAGAGATCACCACTTGCTCTCTCCCCGGATGTATACTTCTTTGGTATGGTTCGGTTAGCTTGTTAATCGGGCCGGTTTGTTTTGTTATGTTATCAAATCTATACAAGTAAGTATTTCATCCGTCTCTAATCTTCCCGTCTATGAACATAATCATGATAATCACGGTTTCGGTCACGAAACACGGAAAAACAGGACCTACAATTGGTATCAGAGCCATGGTGCCAGATTTAGTAAATCTAACCGTTTACTAAGTCACATGTGCTCTAGATTTGTGTTTATTATGATTTTTGTTCAAGATGTTAAAAGGGTGTAAAAGAAGAAAAATCCAGATCTGGTCCCGAATATGCAGATCTGTGATGACCAGAGGGTTAAGTTTTATGTTTTACACCTAAATAATCAAGTTATCATCATCAAAAATCAAATATACAATGTTTTCGTCAAATCTGCAAAAGAACTGTACACTTTGTTCTTGAGATGTTCTTGGCGGCTGGTTAAAGATCTAGGGTTTCTTCATACCCACTCCCGACGAAACTGACCCCATGACGAAACAGCACCTCCACTTTCGTCGTCGATCAATAAACAACCTGTTTCGTCGATTAAACAAAACAAACCTGTTTCGTCGTTCAACCTAACAGATCTGTTTCGTTACAATACAACTTCAGATCTGTTTCGTCGTTCACATACAGTCATCAGTTTCGTCGTTTCAACACACTTCAGACTTGTTTCGCCGGAGTCCTTTCGTCGGCTGAAGTGTTTCTCTGGTCAGATGTTAACGGGTCTTCATTCAGATGTTAACTGGTCACCGGTGGGTATGTATCGATAAAGAAGATGACTGTTGCTGATTGTTTGTCTATTTTGCTGGGTATCGAAAGACAAGGAATCGGTTGAATGTATGTATCGAAGAGAGAAAGAGACTTGAAAGTTGTCGGCTGCTGCAGATTGTTCATCAAAGAAGACATGAAGATGTTTTCTGTTTGTTGGATGTGTAAATCGCAGAAAAGAGAAGATTTTCGGCTGTTATATTTTTTTTTTTGGGGTTTCAGCAGCTTCATCGCAGAAAGAGGGAAAGAAAAAGTATTTGGGTTTGTCTAAAAAGGTAGATGGCTGACAAATGCTTGACTTTTGGGGTATCGATGTTGTGTGTTGAAAGGGTTTGCTAAATAAAAAAAAAATTAAAGATGGCAGGAGATGTCGGTTGTTTTTAGTGTACTTAGGTTTGAAATTGTTGACTTTTGAGGTTTATTAGATACCATGAAATAAGTTGGGGACACGAAATTTCAAGGCATGTTGGGCCTATTTGTTTTGACAATTTCTTGAATGGGCCAAGTTCTCAAAGAAAATAATTGGGCCATTATCAGTTTTAATTTTGGGTTGTGTTCGCGATATATTTCATTCTATCAACCTGAAATTAAAAGAAGGGGCCCAAGTTTAGTAACGATAATGTCAGCATCAGCCATCAGTTGGAGTTTTATTTTATTTGGGCCAAGGATTTTACATGGTTTGCAGAATGGGGTCGGGTGTTCGCGAAGATTATTGAACCGGGTTTCCAAATTTCAACATCAAATTCGTACGAATTTGGGAGCACGCGGGATGTTGCGACATGATGAAAACAAGAGATGATGAAAACTTGATATTTTGAAAAATGTGGGGTAGTCACGGTTACCGACGCAAACGTCAAATTTGGTACTTGACTACTATGGGCCAAAAACAACACGGTATGTTCACTTCCGCACGTCAGTATTTATGTTTGTTATCGGTTATTCGAAGATGTTCGAAAGCATTTTGTTTATTGTCATATTTTCGCATTTGAAAACGAACGTATGAACCTAGATTCTCAATACCGGTCCTAACGAGTTCACAAAGTCGAGTTATGCCTATGATGAAAGTTTTCGGATTAGGTGTTAGCAGAACTTTGGAGGGATACAAGTCGGATCCTACGAGGCTAGGGGACTTTCATTTTCAACTAGAATATGCAAAGAAGAAAGCCGTTTTCATGATTTTTCGAACAACCGAGAACAGTCAATGAAGATTGACGACAGTTCCGCTAGGTGAAGGGAATTGGTGAACATTTGAAACTTAACGACAGTTCCTTTAAAGTGGAAGGGAATCTGTTAAGGTTTAGAGATCTTACCAAAGAAATGGGGGAATAAAAATTTTCGTATGTTGAATTTCTTCGGTAAATTTCTAAACGCAATCACAGGTGGTAGAGTTTGTGATTTTCTAGTGACACAAAGACGGTTTACAGAAGACAGTTCACCAGAAACCTCTACCAATGTAGTATGCTTGAAGATCAAGACTTGATGCAGTTTTTAAAAGAATGGAACCCTTATCAAATGCCGGTTGGAGTATTGGAAGATCAGCGGAAGATCGGTCAATTGAGCCTTTTGAGGAAATTGCACAACGCCCAACACGGATACGCGTACTTTGAGGGGGAACTATTATACAAGAAGCGTCAAAATACTACTTACCTGGATCATCGGTCAAGGGGGAATTTGTTAACACAGAGAAGATGAATACTTGACTGAAGATCGATTGCAGTTGCATTTTCAGCATTCGACAGCAACGGACAAGGGGGAATTTGTTGATGCAGATTTGTGTCCGATGCTTGTCGAATAGATTAGATTTATTATTTTACGCTGAATTTGTAATAGTTAGTGAAACGGTCTATCGAACGTGTATAGACCCGCTCGTTTGAAGTGGTCAAACGAGAGGGTTATTCGGTTGACCGTGTGTGTTTGAAAGACAAAGGGGTGTAGCTATAAATAGCAACCCTTTGCCATTTCAAACACTTGGAGATTTTAGGAGGTTCAAGTCCTCACCAGGGAGAGATCACCACTTGCTCTCTCCCCGGATGTATACTTCTTTGGTATGGTTCAGTTAGCTTGTTAATCGGGCCGGTTTGCTTTGTTATGTTATCAAATCTATACAAGTAAGTATTTCATCCGTCTCTAATCTTCCCGTCTATGAACATAATCATGATAATCACGGTTTCGGTCACGAAACACGGAAAAACAGGACCTACAAATAATAATACATAGGAAATTAAATAATTAAGTAAAAATGAGTTTGTATAGAATATATTGTTTGAAAAACAATATTTTGATAAAAAGGTTTATAGCATATATAAAAATATATTTTGGTTTTAAGAAAGTCGAATAAGTAATATATTAAAATATATTTCATTTCCAATGTCGTTAACCCAAGTGTACTAAATAAATGTGATGAAAACACTTATATATAAGAAGTACCAGCGGCGTATCTACCATGTTTTCATCATATTACACCCGTCCCGTTATCTAAACACTAACCCAAAACCCAATTGTAAAACAAATAGTATATTAAATATACTTTAGTTGTTAAAATAATAATTTTCAGTAGTATATTAAAAGTATACTTTGGATTTATAAATAACATATTAAACTATGTTTTAATGATTAACAAAATATATGTTGGTTTTGTACATTATCACATATGAGAGCATATCAAATTATACTTTTGGGAGTATAACTATATATACAAAAATAATGTGATTTAAGAATTCATTCAAACCTAGTGCATTAAAATACACCTTTGAGACTATAGAAATACCACAAAGGCAATCCCTATTTGGATGGAGAAAACTAAATTGGTTTCAGACATTCCATGACAACAGGAATGGGGTGTCAAATCCTATAGCGCTATATCATACTATCAACCGGTCTGGTGAACATAAAATAAGTACTATCCAACAATTTAATTTTAAAATATTTGGAAAAATTAGAGTTTAAACCATAAATAATCATTTAGTTTGTAAAAAGATAAGTACTAATATGTATAATCAATTATACTTTTGAAAACAAGAACATAACAAATAGGTACACATGCTTCACCCCAAAACATTTGAAAACAGTAAAAGAGGGGACTATGTACTCACTTGAGGGTTCTTAGAAGTCTTGAACAACTACCAAGCAAGCTAGAGGGAGCACGGAAATCGAACGGCACCTAATATAGGTAACTATATAAATAAACCGGGCCTAAATCGGAAGATCGGATAGGATGAGGTCTCGTAAACCAAATGAGTGTGGGATCTCATATGATATGGTTTAACAAGGCCAACATACTAAAAGGAAACCTAACCTAAGTGCTTAAAACCCATTATGACCCGTTTAGGTAGCTTATGCTACTTTAACGCGTCGTTCGCGCAAAACGCGTTCGGACCACCTAACTAGTCCTATGACAAGTATTATATGCCTAAACATGTTTAATTATGTTGCATAATCAGTTAAGTGACAAAAGTTTGGGTTACATATGCTTAAATATCAATTATGCATTAAAAGGGTATTTTGGTAATTTTCCTAAGGCATATAAACTACCTATCATATAACTAGCTAAACGACGTGGCCATAAGGTATAACCTCGGAAGGTTATTACCTATAAAACTAGGGTCACTAAACATGTTTGGTCGGATCCTAATGATCGACCAAACGGGTCTAGTTCGAAAGTCTAAGCGGTTGTTTAGACCGCTTAACTTACGACTCTACATAAGCACTAAACCTAAAGTGACGAGCTAAACATGCTAAAACATGTTTAGTTAAGTTAGAAAACAAGTTTGGTATCAAAACAAATGGTTTTGATACCTAAAAGTAGTTTGGTTACAAAATACGCGAGAATACGCATTTTGGCCGAAACTACGACTCGTCACTAAACCTAGATAACGTGGTAATCAGTAGGTATAGTCACTAGGGACTATAACCATCGTGATTACGCTCACGTTATGAAGTTCAAATGAACTTCGCATTGACCATAAACTGGTCAATGCAGAAAGTCAAACGCAGTTTCACTTTCAGACTCGAAAAGCGATAAAAGAACGAAAGAATACTTACAAAGGGTCCCCGCAAGATTTGATCCGATTTACTCTCAGGTATGAAGCGTAAACTTCAACTTAGAGAGCCAAAATCAGATTCAAATGTGGGTTTTGAAGTGAAATGGGATGGGGTATTTATAGATATGGCACAACCGTTAAGATCGTTCGTCGAGAAACGTGCTTCGATCTAGGCCGTATACATGTGCCCCTTGTTTTGAAAAACCATGGGCACCCCTAGTTTAAGCCCATGGTATAAAAAATACCATTAAATACCAGCCCATAGTTTGCAAAACCATGGGCTAAAACCATCAAAACTTCAAAATTGGACTAGATTCATTGAATCTGGTCAGAAATTTCAAAAATGGTCCCTGCACTTGTATAACTTGATTTTTTTGCACTTTTAAGCCCCGTTAACCCCATTTTCAAGGCTCTAAAATAAAGTTAAAGTATAGGGAACTTAAAATATGCTCAAAAACATCTCGGATGTCGGTTCGTTTGGTCGTACGGTTCCGTTCTTCGGTTTAATTACGACGGAAATCGTAATGAACGCAAAAACGATCCATATTACGCGACGAATGGAATTTTATCATTCCAATCACTAAAATAAAATATTTTAACGATTACATAAATTTTTGGATGTCCGAATATATTCAAGACGTAAGATATGCGCGAAAATGCAAACTTATGCACTTTTGACGCTTTTAGTCTCTATTGATCAAATAAGTTCATTTTAGCATACCGAACCCCTCAAAGCCTATATCTAAGCTATGTAAAGGATATTTAGGGTATTTTTAACTTATGGTCATGTTCCGGAATGTTCGTTACTATACAAATCGGTATAGTTTCACAGCTTGATGCAAATAGTCCCTGCGATTGAACAAACTTGATTTCAACCCACCAAACCATCCAAAACTTATTTATAAGTCATGTAAAAGTTATTTAAGGTATGTTAAGCCTATTTCACTATTACGGAGTGTTTTTTGCATTAAACTGGTTATATCTACGCATCAGTGCGCGTATAACCTTCCAGAAAGCGATTTAAAGCTTGAAATCGAACAAGAATTGATATGTGCAGGCGATACACATATTTATACAAATCCCAAGTATGAAATACAATATTTCATTAGTTTAGCATTTGTTTGATGGTTGAAGTGACACATGTGTCACACTTCAAATAGAATAAATTGTGCATGTTTATCATCCTTCCATTTACTCTTCTTAGTAGCTATCTTTTCAAGTTGTTTCACATTTAGATCCAAGTATTCTTTGATATTTGTAGGCTTTGGAATGTTGTATAAAGAAGGGAACATTAACTAGCTTGAATCATCAGTAGTGTAAAAGGACTGTATTTCAGAAGATACATTTGATACCGACAAGGGATTGTAATGGCAGTTAAAGTTGTGGTAGTTGATGGAGTAGATGTTGATAAAGAGGCTGGACGAGGTTCTGAAATGGTGGTAATCATTGATTTTGTGGTTTGTAGTAATGATGAAGTGGTAGGGATGGAATTTATAGTTTGTTGGACCTACAAAAGAATAGATCATTGCAAAAGCCAAAACATACTATTCTGATCAAGAAATAAGCAAGCTATGATGTTCATCTCCTCCTAAAGATAGCGAATCTTGAGCACTAATAAAGCATTACTTTGAAGAACTCAAATATCTATTTGAGACATGAAAGCACTATTGGAGAAGACCAAAAGTAAGTTCAAGGCCAAAACCCTGTTTAAGGTTAAATCACTAATGAAGAGGACCAAATATTTGTTTAGGCCAGAACAGATGTTTGGGATCAACAAATAAAGGTTTAAAGAATAGATGTCAACCAATAGAACAGTTGTCTATATAATAGTGTTTGTGTGTCTAAGAACAGATGTTAGGTTATATCAGATGTTAGAAACATATGTGGAATCTTTTCTGTTAGGAATGTTAGATGTCGTTATCAGAGTGATGTCAACCCTGATTACTAACAGATGTTTGTACCTTGTATAAATATATCTCACATGCTAGAGATTAGTTATCACTAGCACACACATTCCTTTTGTACGAACATATAAGTTAATTGATCAGGTTGAGGGGGATTCAAAATCATAATTGTAATCTTAATCATTTGATTATTGAATGGAAACATTATGATAACTTTCAAGGCTTGTGTTTAATTCCGCTACATTCAATCTATTATCATTCATAATTCATCTATCTAACCAACACCTCATCATTTCACACACCAAAACACAAAGAAGTTAAAACTCAGATCCTAACAATTGGTATTAGAGTTTGGTTACATTCAACTTGAGTTCACAGTTAGTTTAATAAAAAAGTCATCTCATATAATTGATAACCAACTTTTTATTTTATCGAATTACTGAGTCAAAGTATCAAATTTACAAAGTTTTTGATGATACTCTGTTTTTTCACAAAGATCAAAAGGATGTCAAAAAAAATCACGATCCCCACAACACTGGTTTCAGTAACAAGCCTCTGATGCTTGTTAGATCAGAATACAATATCTGGCAACATCGAATGGCCCATGTACTAGCTCAACAAAACACTGGATGTTGGAAGTCCGTTATATTCGGACCACATGCTCCAATGGTACCAAGTACCAAAGATCTTAGAGTTCAAGAGCCAAAGAAACCATAAAACTATTCCGAGCAGGATTTTCAAAAGTTATAATTAGATGCATAAACATTCGGTATTGTTGCTGTGACTCTACCAAACGAAATCTATGTCAGCCTGTTACACTATAATAGTGCAAAAGAGTAGTGGGATGCTTTAAAAAAAACAATTCAGTGGAAAAGAGTAGTGGAATGCTTTAAAAAACAATTCAGTGGAACAGAGGAAATTGACATGTGCCTTGCATGTGGAGAGAGAAAGTGAATAAATGTAGGAATCCATTTATACCCCTTAATTAATCCTTTTTTCCGTAAAACTTAGTCCTCCAAATCTAAGACCAATGAACTGAAATTCTTCTTACCTTTCTTATTTAATTACCACTTTGTATTTGATCTTAATCCATATATTTCTATCTTCTATTTCTAATAAATTGAAATAATATAATGCACGTATTAGCTTTGTAAGCCACAAAAAATGGTTTTTTCTCCTTTTTTACTTCTATTAAATATTAGATGTCACGTGTCAACTTTTGATAAAATTCAGATTTTCATAAATATATGACATTATTTAAAAAAAATTATTCAGCATGTGTAATAGAAAGCCCTCTAACCTAGTGTTAAATCATATATTTACAGCCTAATAACCGATGAACGTAAGACCTTTCTTCAAATGTTTTTACACATTTAAAACCGTTCGTTTTCGGTTTGTTAAAACCGTTTGTTTTCAGTTTTTACGCTGGTTCGGTTCGGGTTTTTGGAACAAAATTATCTAAGATTCAAAAAATAAAAAGTATAATTAAAAATATAAGAATCATTCTTATATGTTTTCATTTAAGTTATTATAACTAATTTCTTAATTAATATTGTTTACATAAACCTAATCTTCTAATCTATTTTTATGTTTCTCCAAAGTTTTTATAATTTATAATAATTTGAAGATCATTATATTTTTAGATTAAATTTTGTTATTTCTTGTAGGTAATAAATGATTCATTTAAATTATAAATAAACGTGTAATATATTTTTTATTATAAACACTTTACATTCAACAATAAAATTAATAATTTCTACTAACATTGAGTTAAACAATTAAACAACTTAAGATTAAACATAAAAAATATATGGATGGTAACTTATCGGTTTGGTTTTTTTCGGTTGTTAAAAATAGTTATCCGAAAGCCGAACCAAAATATTCGGTTATTAAAAATTCGAAAACCAAACCGTCAATTTTTTATTCGGTTCAGTTTTATCAGTTATACGGTTTAGTTATTTCAGTTTTCTACTCATCTATAACTTTAGACTTCTTGTCTTTTGCTAGGCCATATATTGTATCTTTATTTTAGTGCTTTTCGCATAATTAATGAGAGCCACACAGATTTCACATGGTAAGGGTGGGGGGTATGGTTAATCAGTATAGGGTGATTGAGTGATTCTCTACCCAATAATATTATGTCATGTCAACTCCCCATTCCGCTCCCTATTTTGCACTCAATCACTATGTATAGTTAATCACTCTAGGGTGTTTGAGTGGGTTAAAAAAATTGATTGGTTCTTCCCTCCTCTCTCTCTCTCTCTCTCTCCTCCATCACTCCTTCTCCACCTTCGGTGAATACTCACCGATTTCTTTCCCTCTATCCTACTCAAACACCCTAACTCAAACACTAGGTGTGGTCACCGATCGGTGACTCCCCATCCCCGATGAAGACAAGGTACAAACAAAATCATAGTAGCTAGTACTTATCATGTGAACATTGCATGTGATCATAGATTTTTTCTTTTTTATTTCTTTAAACGTAAACTTTATTAACATCAAACAAACCTCAAACCAAACCAACCAACAATAAAAACATTACATAATTACAAATTTATATTCATTTAGCCAAATAATTGATTTAACTTTAGACATACTTAAACCATAAAAATCTCACCTACTTTATTTCACTTATAATGTCTTCAATCTTTGCCTTTTGTTGTTAAATTTGATCCCATTTTTAGCACTTCAAATGCTACAACCATGGGCGGACCCAAGCATAAGCTTGGGTGGGTGGGCGCCCCATTAAAAACGAATTTTATTGTATTTTATGGACAAATAACCCGATCGCACCCCTTAAAAGTTTGGTTAAACCCCTCGTTCGCACCCTCAAGGAAGAATTCCTGGGTCCGCCACTGGCTACAACATCCACTCCTTACTATCCCTTTAAACGTCTCCTTCTCAATCCCTTTTAAACCCACATGCTAATGAATCTCTAAGACCGTGCGTACTCGTTTAAATGTGGGCGTTTTATGCCCGACAACGCCCAAAGCACGCCCAGGTGCGGCCCCCGTGGGTGTTTTTTCGAGAAAAATTGTGAGGAGCATGCTATATTCCACGCCGGATGGGGGAAGGATTTGACCAATTACTTTCGAGCAATGGTAATAAACGGCTAGTTCATTTTTTTAATTCAACCATTTTTTATATAAATACTCTCATTCCTCATCCATTTATACAAACCACAACCAAAAAACTCTTTCACCCACAACTTCAAACATCAAAATTTTATACAACCTTCACCCATTTTATAAAAAATGGATTCCCCCACTTCCTCGTCGTCCGTTGCAAATTATTACTACAAAAATTTCTTAGCGGATGAGGGTGACTCGACCGATGAGGAGGTCGAGCAAGAGGCGGTTACGAGTGTGTGCGAACTAGCGGCTCGTTATTTTAAACATTGTAGCGAGCCTCAACGTGAGATTTTATCAAGAGAATATATTCAACCAGACCGACAAGCAGCAAACGACCGGTTGATTAAAGATTACTTCGCTAAAGCACCTACCTACCCAAACCCCGAAGTTTTTAGGCGTCGTTTCCGGATGAGTAAACGTTTATTTCTACGCAACGTTGAAGACTTGGAAAACACGTATGATTATTTTAAACAAAAAGCTGATGCGAAAAAGACACTTGGATTCACCGGTATACAAAAGTGTACTTCAGCTCTACGGGTCATTGGGTACGGAAACACGACTGACATCAACGACGAATATTTAAAAATGGCCGAGAAAACAACGCGGGATACCTTGGAGCATTTTTGTATAGGTACATTACTATTTTGTATTTATTATTTACATGCATTCATATATTTTTAACGTAGGTTAACGTTATATTTTTTAAAAGGTGTTATAGAGTTTTACGGTCCCCGTTATCTGAGAAGGCCCACTTGGTCCGACCTTCAAAAAAATTACGAGGCCCATGCTGAGCTCCATGGTTTACCGGGTATGATCGGAAGCTTGGATTGTCGACATTGCCAGTGGTATAATTGTCCGAACGCATGGCGAGGTCAACACACACGAGGTGAACAGGACGGACCAACTGTTATTCTTCAAGCGGTTGCCTCACAGGACCTTTAGGTATGGTCGGCTTACTTTGGTGTTGCAGCGTCATGTAATGATTTAAACAATTTCGAACAGTCTCCATTGGTAAAAGACTACATATCTGGTCGAGCGGCCAAAGCATCTTTTTATGCAAACGAGAACTACTACCCGCATGGATACTATTTATGCGATGGAATTTATCCGAAGTATTCAATTGTCGTGAAGATGTTCAGGGGCCCGTACAATGAAAAAATAGCTTACTTTAAAAAGGTTAAAGAGTCTTCGCGGAAGGATATTGAGAGATGCTTTGGGGTTCTTCAACAACGGTGGCATTATTTAAGAAATCCTTGTCATGCATGGAGCAAAGAAAAAATGAGAGATGCTATGTACGCTTGTATAATAATGCATAATATGATTTTGGAAGACGAAGGAAAAGCAATATGCCAGAACTATGTACCGGAAGACGTTCAGGAGTATCCACAAGCAACATTGGAAGAAAGAGTGAAGAATGTACATGATTTGCGGTCTGAAGCGGCACATAATGAGTCAGCGCTTGATTTGGTCGAACACGCGTGGTCGGTTTGTTATATTCCAAATGAGGGTGAGCAAGAGTCAGATGACGAAGATAATGGGAATGGCGAAAGCGAAGACGAGAATTAAAAAAAAAATATTATTAGTTTTAAAAATATTATGTGTATTTGTTTTATTATTTATGTAATTTTTATTTAATTAATAGAATATAATTTGTTTTAAAAATAAAAAAAATTAATAAAAAGGGTAATTATGGAAGTGACACGTGGCGGACAACGCCCAAGGGTGGGGCATTATCCCACTACGCCCATTTCTTCACAATGCCCCTTTGCTGACAAGGATGCCACATTGCGGACAACACACAAGGGTGGGGCATTATTCACCCCAACGACTATGCATGGTCTAACAACTCTTTAAAACTTTGCACCAACTGTTAGAAAACTTTATTTGTAAGTATTGAAGAAAATCAGATTCAACTTGATCTATGAAGAAGATAACAGTCCTGAAGATCACAACCAGAAGAAGATTGGATAGGACAACTGAAAAGAACAATATCTACTTCAAAGTATCATAAGTTGATCAAGAGCTAAAGAAGATTATCAGAGAAGGTCTTTCTGATGGATCTGATGATATTTCTGATGAAATATCATCAGTTTCTGACAATTCTGATCATCAGATTTTCTGATGATTTGTTCACTAGAATTTCTGATGAAGTGGTTTATCAGAAATTCTGATAAAAACCCCACTTGTCTAAAAATCAGTTCTATCCTGTCACAATAACCGAAGCACCTTGACATTATTGGATATCATGATGACAAAGGCAACTTGATTGTTGGATTCAATGAATATATCAAAGAGCTACTTTTTGCAGGACTTTTACATGAATAAACAAATGTTTATTCATGTATCCAAGCCGTCTATAAATAGAAGGCTCATTAAGCAGAGAACAATGAGTTAAGCTTAGCATTCAATACATACTACAAACTCCATTGTCCTTTCACCTCAGAATTCAAGCATTCATTTGTAATAGATAATAATCTTACAATCACCTTGTAAACCATTTTGTTTCAAAGTGATATAAACTTGAAAATTCTGTAGGTCTTGTTTCTTGAAAGTCTGATTTCTATTTCCGCACACTATTTTCACATCTATTGAAATCACTTGCCATATTACATGAAAAGAAGTTTTTAAGTCCAAACTGGTACCAACAATTGGTATCGGAGCAGATTGAATAAATCATTTTCAAACTATCAATCACTCATCTTCTTTTATCTAAATATGGTCAGCTTTCAAACATGGAATAATGCTTTTAACATTGGTTCAATATCCAAACCTCCGACTCTGGTCAGAGAGGAATACCCCCAATGGAAAATCAGGATGGTCAATTTCCTTAATGGTCATGACCGAGCTCTGTTTCAATCCATTAAAAGGGGTCCACATGTACCAATAACTGAAATACCAGCTATTCCAGCAACTGATCAATCACCAGGAATCCCTGCCTCTCGGGCACCCAAAGGTGAAACACTTTGGAGCCCAGAAGACAAGGATCTGGTGGCTGCAGATGAAAGGGCAAAGTCACTTTTAATAATGGTTATCCCTAATGACATATTTTCACAAGTTGATGCATTTGCATCAGCTAAGGAAATATGGGATCAGTTGGAAAATCTTTGTGAAGGAGGAGAAAGGATGAAAAGAAACAAAAAAACAAACAATGTTTCCTCATATGAGAGATTCAAAAGCTTACCTAATGAAAGATTAAATGAAACATATCAAAGATTTACAAAACTTTTGAATGAGCTAAAGAAATTTGGAATAACAAAATCAAATGAGGAAAGAAACATAAAATTTCTGGATTCCTTACCTAGAGAATGGAGAAGTCTAACCATGACTTTGTCCTCAACCTTAGAACTAGGTAATATGAGTCTTCATGACTTATACAACATTCTGTTCCCTAGAGAAGAAGAAATATTTGAAGAATCCATTCAAAGAGGGGGGTCTTTAGCTTTAATCTCAAACTCACAAAGAACACCTACCAATGATCCACAACCTTCAAACAGTCAAAATCTTGAAATTTCTTATACATCATCAGATTTTTCAGCTTTTGCTGAAGCAATCGCACTGCTCACTAAAACCTTTGAGCAGAGGTTGAGGGGAGGAGGCCAAAGATACCAGAAAAGTGACAGAAGGAGGATGGATGGAAGATCTATGGAAGAAGGTAGATCTAAGGATAAGGGAAAGGCTGAAGTTGTGTGTTATAAGTGCAAATAGAGAGGTCACTATGCATCAGAATGCAAAACCAAGAAACTGAAGGATGTTGTATATTATGAGAAGAAGCTGGAAGAAGCAAAGAAGCAATAACAAGTCAGTTTGATTGCAGGGACATATACATGGCTATCTGATGATTCTTCTGATGAAGATGAAGAAGAAGAAATGACTAATTTCTGCCTTATGGCACTTTCTAATGAACTACCAGAAACTTCAGGACAGAAGGTAAATTTAGATAATGTTGATCTTGAACACAAGCTAAACAAGCTCATGTCAGATTTTCTAAATCTGCAAGATAAACAGAATTCAGATAGTAAAAAATCTGATGAGTTGCAAAGGACCATGAATAGAATTATACTTGAAAACCAATCACTGATAGAAGAAAGTTTAGATCACAGAGCTAAAATTGAATTTTATGAAAATGAAAGAAAAGATTTTTACAAGAAAATTCATGATAAGGAAATCAATGTAAGAGGTTTTCAACAAGCTAAGGAATTCATAAACTTTATTGAGTACAAACCGAAGAACAAAGGATAGGTTTAGGATATGTAAAAACAAGTGAAATTAAACCCACTATCTTTGTAAAAGCAACACATCAGATTTCTGATAAATTTTCATCAGAATCTGATTCTGAATCATGCAAATTAACCAGTTCTGAATACTCTTTTGAAAAACCCAACTTTAAAGCAAAAAGGAGTGAATGCAAACAAAAATCTTTAAAAATTCCAGAAGCAGTTCACTCATTGTTTCAAAATTATCCAATCATTCCATCACAAGAAAACATATCAGAAAATTCTGATAAAGAATCTTGTATGTGTGTTGACATACTGAAGCTTGTTCAACACCATCTCCAAAAGAAAAGTGAAAAATCTGTTTATGGCTCAGCATATAACATATATTCTGATGAAAGACCATCAAGAGAAAATAATCTGATTCAAATCTCATCAGAAAGAGTACCCAAGCAAGTCTGGATACCAAAAACCCTCTAATTTTTCCATTTCAGGACCATCATGTTCAACAGATTTAGTACTGCGATTCTGGAAGCTCCAAGCACATGACTGGGGACATGAGCTTACTCAGTAACTTTGTTTCAAAACTGGGTAAAATAGTAAATATTGGGAATGGAGTAAAAGGGAGGATTATAGGATATGGATGCATAAGGTATGGATGTTTGACCATAGAAAAAGTAGCCTATGTAGAAGGCTTAAAGTACAATCTGCTGAGTTGTGGTCAATTCTGTGATAAAGGTTTTCATGTAACTTTTCTACCAGAAAAATGCTTGTTAATAGGTATGGATGATAATAAAATTTATTTAAGTGGAAAAATGATAAGACATTCAATTTACTATTTTGATTTCAAAGAAGAAAATGAACATCAAAAATTATGTTTATTTTCAAAAATTAACAAGGGTAGTAGTTGGTTGTGGCAGAAGAGGTTAGCCCACTTAAATTTCAAAAATCTAAGCAAATTAGCAAGCAAAGGCCTAGTAAAAGGCTTACCTTTCATATCCTCAAAGAAGGATAAAATTTGTGAAGCTTGTGAAATGGGAAAATCCAAAATAAGCTCACAGAAATCAATTTCTGAGTCTTCTATAACACAAAATTTGGAACTTTTATACATGGATCTGTGTGGACCCATAGGTACAGAAAGCTTTTCTGGAAAGAAATACATACTTGTAATTGTAGATGATTTTTCCAGGTACACATGGGTAGAATTTTTAAGAAATAAAAGTGAAACTCTTGATCTTATCATTAATTTTATCAGAAAAATTGAAAATCTGTTAAAATTAACAGTCAGAAGGATCAGATCAGACAATGGGACAGAATTTAAGAATTCAAAAATTGAGAGCTTTCTTGTAAGAAAAGGAATCTCTCATGACTTTTCTGCTCCTAGAAAACCCCAACAGAATGGGGTGGTAGAAAGAAGAAATAGAACCTTAGTGGAAGCAGCCAGAACAATGCTTGCTTATGCTAAAATGCCCACTCATTTTGGGCAGAAGCAATAGCAAATGCTTGTTTTACCCAAAACATATCCATAATCAACAAAAGGCACAATAAAACACCCTACAACATTATAAATGAAAGAATTCCAAGTGTAAAATTTTTGCATACATTTGGTTGTAGATGTTTTGTTTTCAATGATTTTGAAAGCCTTGAGAAATTTGACAGAAAAGTAGAGAAGGGTATTTTTCTTGGTTATTCTTTGTCCTCAAAAGCTTATAGAATTTTTATTCTGAACACAAGGACAATCAGAGAAAGTTTATATGTATCTTTTGATGATTCATCAGAAACAGAAGTTTCTGATGAATATATGAAGGAAATAAACTTTTCTGATAAACAAGAAAAATATGAACATCTTTTTGAAATGATAACAGAAGATTTCTTAGAACATGATAAAACTCTTACAAACAAATCAATAGATAATTCATGTACTAACCCTGCAGAACAAATGGAAAATGCATCAGAAATCTTGAATCAGAACAATGAAAATATTTATGACAATCAAACTTCTGATACATTCCATGCAACTGAAGCACGTGTTTAGGGGGAATCTTTAAATCCATCTGAACTAACAACTTTTCACAACAAGTTGAGATGGATAAAAGGACATGTTCATTCTGACATCATTGGAAATCCAGCAGATGGTGTGAGAACAAGATCTGCAACAACAAATGAGTGTGAATTTGCTGGGTTCTTAAGCAAGATAGAACCCAAGACTGTCAAAGAAGCTCTTAATGACTCAGACTGGATTCAAGCAATGCAAGAAGAGCTTGATCAGTTTGAAAAGAGTAAGGTATGGGATCTGGTGCCTAAGCCAAATGACAAATCAGTCATAGGCTCAAAATGGGTAGTCAGAAATAAATCAGATGAGAATGGCATAATCACCAGGAATAAGGCAAGGTTAGTGGTCAAAGGTTATTGTCAACAAGAAGGTATTGACTATGATGAAACCTTTGCACCAGTGGCCAGATTAGAAGCAGTAAGAATCTTTCTTGCTTATGCTGCATCCAAAGACTTCAAAGTATATCAAATGGATGTGAAATCTGCATTCCTGAATGGTAAGATTGAAGAAGAAGTTTATGTGCATCAACCTGAAGGCTTTGTTGATCCAAAATTTCAAAACCATGTTTATAGATTAAACAAAGCCTTGTATGGTTTGAAGCAAGCTCCTAGAGCATGGTATGAAACATTTTCAAACTTCTTACTCAATTCTGGCTTCACTAAAGGTACTACTGATACAACACTTTTCCTCAAAACACACAAAGGTCACACCTTGTTAGTCCAAATATATGTTGATGACATTATGTTTGGATCAACAAATGAAAATTTCTGTAAAAAGTTTCAAAAGTTAATGACCAGCCACTTTGAAAGGAGCATGATGGGTGAGTTAACCTTTTTCTTAGGTTTACAAGTAAAACAAAGAATTGATGGAATATTTTTGAGTCAATCAAAGTATGTGAAAACAATTCTGCAAAAATACTCACTTGAAAATTGCTCAATTTCAAAAACTCCCATGGAAACAGGGAATAAATTGGATTCTGATAAAGATGGAATATGTGTAGATATTAAAACCTATAAGGGGATGATAGGATCATTGCTATACTTAACTACAAGCAGACCAGATATTATGTTTGCAACATGCTTTCTGGCCAGATATCAATGCAACCCTAAAGAATCCCACCTAAAAGCTGTAAAAAGGGTTTTTAAATATCTAAAAGGCACATCAGAACTTGGTCTCTGGTATCATAAGGATACAAACCTTGAATTAATTGCATATACAGATGCAGATTATGCAGGTTGCAAGATTGCCAGAAAAAGCACATCTGGTGCATGTCAAATCTTGGGAGAAAAATTGGTATGTTGGGCAAGTAAGAAACAAAACTGTGTTGCAACATCAACAGTTGAATCAGAATATGTAGCAGCAGCAGCAAGTTGCTATTCACAAGTGTTGTGGATGCAAACTCAGCTGAAATATTATGGAGTAAATCTGACAAAGATACCCATCCTATGTGATTCAAAGAGTGCAATTGCAATAACAGAAAATCCAGTTCATCACTCTAGAACCAAGCACATAGATGTCAGATATCACTTCATAAAGGATCATGTTGAAAAAGGTAACATAGAAATGTGCTTTGTTCCAACAGAAAACCAAATTGCTGACACTTTTACAAAACCTCTTGATGAAAAGAGACATAATTTTTTAATCAGCAAACATGGCATGGTTAACATAAAAGATGAAGATCTTTCAGAAAACAAAAGGTTACAAACTGAAAACCAAACTGTTGAACATCAAGATGAAAATTCTGATAATCAAAGGATAACTCAACAGGTTTTTGATAAATAAATCCATCAATCTGATGGAATATCAGAAGATCTGATAAATCATCAATGAATCTGATGATTTATCAAAAAGTCTGAAGAAGTATCAGAAAATCTGATGAAATCATCAGAAATTCTGATAAAACATCAGAAACTTTGTTGAAACATTAGAACAATCACTGATCATCAGAAAATTTTATGAAGTTTCCATCTTTATGCATATCTCGCATGTGTATAAATTCATAACTTTGAATAGTTTGTTTTTTTGAATTTTTTTCCTCTTTTGTTTAAATTTAAAAAAAAATCAAAAAGGGGGAAAGTAACATGCATTAAGATAAAATTCAAAGTCACAACAGAGAAAATTAACCGTCACAGAGAATTTTTTTGCAGAAAATTGAATTTTTCTTATACTTCCAATGCATGCAACGTGAACTTTCATAAGGAATTTGAGAGACACGGGGGCATAAAAATGATTAGGGGCTATGAAAGTAGCCGCCTAGCTATTCAATGCTTACTCACAACATGAGGCTTAGAAGACTGTCATATTCTCACTGCAACATATATCGTCTTAAATGAAGAGATTGATATGAAAATGAAAATATTTGGCTGTTAATAACATTTATGGCATAACTATCACTTTCATCTATAAATATTAACAACCTGAAAAAGACTTTCTTCACATCAAACAATCTTCTCTTCAAAAGCTCTTTATCAGAAATTTCTTATTTTAGAATGGCTCACCCAAAAGTAATGAGACAAACACACTTCCCTCTCCCTCTCCACAGGCATCATAACATTAGACTTACGTCTAATCTGGAAGGCCCGGCATGGGAAGATTGCAGGTATGTGTACAACTTGATATGCGAAGTCCCTTGGGCTTTGCTGTATCTACACATGTCACTATCTATCCAGAACTCCTTCAAGAATTCTGGTGGAATGCTGAAATCGTCTTCAGTGGCACTTCCATGTGGATAGAAAGTAAGGTTATGGGGGTCGTAATCACCCTAAAGGAGGAAACTCCCAGAGATATCCTCCAGCTGGGTGATGACTAAGAAAACACCTTCCTGGATAAGGAAATGGTGCAACAAACCTTTAGGGACATGGGCTATCAAACATACAACGTGTCAAGGCGGATCAGCAAGTCTGGATTCATACCACCTTTCCAGTACTTGGTGACACAGCTCAGTGTTTGCTTCTCTAAGAAAATTGGACACTTCAACGAGCTGTCCTACAGGATGATGGAGGTGATTCATGCAGTTGTACAGGAAAAACTGTACAACTTTTTTAAGTTTCTCATGAGAGACCTAGAAGCAAACATACACACCCGTCAACCTTTTCTGATCTACCCTCGATTTGTGACCAAGGTGATTACCAGACAGCTGGACTTCGGAAGAGTGAGAAGCTGGTATCCAAGGGCCCAGCTGGCGCTACAAGAGAACATAAGTGATCCAACCCTTGTCCCATTAACAAATCACAGTGGTCGTATAACCTATCTTTGGTTGTATGTGAAGGGCATATACAATGTGCTCAATGAGTAGTAGTTTTTGTTTGTCTTTTTGTTTGTTTTTGTGTGTGTTTAATAGTATTTTCTTGTCTTAATATATATAAGTTTGTTTTTTTTTCTTTCACTTAAAAAAAACACAAAAACATGACAGTAGATTTAGGGGGAACTAAAACAGCATATCTGATAAAAACAAAGAAAATCTGGTGCAGCTCAAAAGAAATCTGATAGGTCTTGTGAAACATCAGAAAAACTGATGATTCATAAGAAAATCTGATGATATATCAGAAAACCTAATAAATCATCAGAATCTGCTCATACATCAGAAAATTCTTAAAAATAACCAGAAAATCTGATAAATCAACAGAAAATAAGAAGGAATATCAGTAAACATTGCTCTAAACCAAATTCAAAGAAACTTGCAAAAACATAAATTTTCTTTCAAAAAGTTTCAGTCAAAATTAATTTTTTCTGGATAATCAATCTTAAAAAGGAAAGGAATGAAACAAAACTGTATTAAACAATATTTCTTGAAGATCAGAACAAAGATGCGAAGTTCAGAAATGCTATGTAAGTGAAATCTTCAAACTCTACTTATTCCCTCTCATCTCAAAAAAAAGTTGAAAAATGTTGATTCAATCTTTAAATATGAATCAAATGTATTCTGATGAAGTATGAAGAAAATCTAACTCTCAAAGTTTTATTCAAAGATTTTCTTATATACATCATCAAAAGGAAAACTTGGGAATATACACAATCACAAAAAGGTTTTTATTAGACCTTTTTAAAACAAAATGGTCCCACATGAAGAAAAGGTGCAAGTTGGACATTAGTGTTTATCTGCTAAACCCTTGGAATCTCTGATTTTCAATAAATGATTTATATTAAATTAGAGATAAACCAAAGGTTTTCAAAAACGGTTGTTTCCTAAACGGATTAAAACCATCATTAAGGTGTCATAAACCACCTTAAATACAAACAACCCACGAAAAACACTCAAAGATCTCTATCTCAAAACACTATAAATACCTCATTCAAAAACAGAGACTTCCATCTTCAACCTTCAAACTCAAAACCCTAAAAACCCTTTTCCGAAACAAAAACCTCAATTCTCAATTGCTCTATCAACATCAATATGCCACCAGTTGAACACTCTGTTCCACTCATCACCGAAGCTGAATTTCTTCCATTAAAGAACAACAATGAAGCGATGAACGACAATATTGAAGAATATGATACAAAGTGTCAAATCCTGATTGAATTTCTGATCAGATGCCCCATAGCTCAAGCTCTCACAAAGACCAGAGAGGTACCAGAAAAACTTACACAACAAGTTGTAAAGACTCTCAAACTCTTAAATCAAATCGAGCTTACAGCACATGTGTGGGGAGATATATTCATTACAATCTCACCGGAGAAAATAAGGGAATGTTTGGAACTACCCTTAAGCCAAAGCTATGAAGAAGCACCAGAAAAGGAAGACATGTTTTCACTACTTGATGCAGTAATGGGTTACATGACAAAGATCTCAAAAATCAGTGAACTCAAGAGGAATCAGCTACCTGCCTTCTGGCAAGTGTTAATGGAAATTCTGAACAAGTGTTTATCATCAAAAATTGGAGGTACAGATCAGATAAATATGAATGTTCTGACAATCATGTTCAGCCTCATTAGTGGGTTGAATATTGATTTTGGAACAAAAATATTTAATCTGATCAGAAGATCAATTCTGACTAACACTGGAAGGATAGATTCACATCTACCTTTTCCCAGATTTCTGTCAGTCATAATTTCTGATGCATTTTCTAAAAGGAACCTAGAAATTCCTGCATCAGAAAATATGTGGAGGTCAGAAATCATGAGACCTTGGACTGCTGTAGGGTCTTGGAAGTCAGATTATGATGTACCTGTTCTGTCAGAAAGAATGATGAATCTGATACCAGAAGATTCACTTTACAGAGCAGAATATCTAAGGATGTTAAGCAAGAAGCCAGAGAACAAGGAAGTTTTTGATAGTGTGTCCCCTATGAAGCATGATGCATAAGAGTCAAGCACACCAAGAATGGAACAGTAGGATGAATCAGAACCTCATCAAGTTGATGAAGATGTGAACATAAGTCCTGTGGCAGACAAACATCATGCAGAAATCACACATATGGGATAAACAGGTGCACAACACTCTAAACTTAATATTGTTCATAATTCTGATAGTGATTCTGATGATTCAATTCAAGGAAATTATGAAATTTCACAAAGAGGCATTGTTTCTGAAAGACAAGATGTGAGTAGAACCAAAGACCCATTTTCTGAATCAGATTCTAAGGAGGAAAATGTGGTGGCAACATGTGGAGATTAGTCTACTGATCAAGGACACATGGTTGAGAAAATTCAGAGTTTCTCAACAACTCATGGAGAACCTGAAAAGGTTCAAGGATATGAGGAAAACCAGAATTTGAATGAGTTTCAATTTTCTGGTGAGGGTATAGAGAATATGGAATATTTCAATCTTCTTAACCTCAGAACAACGGAGAATGTGTTTTCTGCTGGTGTTAGAGGTGGATCATCTGTTGTTCCTCCTATTACCCAAAAACAACAATCTATGTCAACTGAACAACTGCACAAAGAACTTGATGACATAACAGCTATTTGTACTGGGAAATTAGCAACAGAAGAAAAGCTTGATCTGATACTAGAAGAGATCAGAAATCAAAAGTCAGATATTAAAGCCTTTTCAGAAACTGTCAAAGCTGTACAGAAACAAACAGAAGAAAACACTGCAGCCCTTAACAAACTACAAGAGTCATCAGAAAACAGAGAGAGCTCATCAGAATTCAAGAAAGCTCTCAAAGAACTGCAAGAAATCAAGAAACAGATGGCTGAGGTTGCAAGTGCAGGGGAAAGCTCAAGTTCAGGAAGAATCCTTGAAGAAATTCAGTTCCTCAGAGCCAACAACAGCAGCATAGCTGAGGCTTTTGAGAAGCTGGTGGTGGAATTATCTGCACAGAAAAATCAAGATAAACTAGACTTTCAGAGAATGAAGAAACAAGGAGAAACAAATGCTCAAACTCTTGTTGATGTTCATCTGTTAGTAAAGAGGTTGCAGTACAATGTTGCTAGACTGGCAAAAGTTGATTTTCATGAACTGAAAGCTCCAATTCCACAAGAAAAACATGCAAGAGAGCCAGCAACCTCTCAACAAAAATTCAAACAACCAGAAGTCACTCAACAAGATCCAACCAAACAATCAGAAACTTCAACAACACAAAAACAGAAGCAACCTATGGATCCTCCTCCAAGTAAGCCAAAGTTACTCATGGGTCCTCCAACAAATATTCCAAAGCCAGACACATCAAAGGTGTCAGTGCAAGGAGCTGTTCCAGTTCAATCATCTTCCACAGCTCTCACAGGAGAAACATAATTCAGCAAAAAGTTGGATACAAAAGAGAAGAGAAGAATGGAACATGAAGTAACATCCTTAAAAAGGCCAAGAAAAGTGATTGGAGAAGATTCAGATGGAAAACTCAAAGAATTTGAAGTGCTGAAAGGTGATCTACATACAATCATGTACCCTGAAGAACACTTGAAGCATTACTACTGGAACAAACAAGAAGACAAACTTGAAAGGCCACTCTCTCCATTAAGCAGAAATATTGTTGAACTCAGAGATGCAGGAAACTTAGAAATGCTTCACAAACCAGTCATAAATCCAATAGTTTCTATTGAAAAGATTATCACTATCAATGCTGCAGGGGGTGTCTTAGGTACTGGTGGACAGAACAAATACACCCTGATCAGAAAAGATAATAGTGATATAATTGTTACTGATAGAGACCTGGCTGATGATCTTCACCCAATGAGTTTAATAAAGTTGAAGCAGCTTATTGATAATAACAGAAGTTCTGCAATTGTGATCAGAAGAGCTCTTGGCAGTATCAAGAAAGTAGGAGAAAAGTTATATCAAAGGGCTGCACTGACAGATTTTGATCTGTGTATAAACTTTGAATATAGCAAAAAGGTACTAACACCTCCTCCTAACAACACCATTCCAGCTGAAATTCCTCTCAACAAAGTAAGAAGTGGAGCTATCTTTGACAAACCAGAAATACGTGTGGTTTTCAAAGATGCCTATGATGAGAAAACTCTGTTCAAAGTCAGTGAAATATACAGGTATTCTAATCAAACTTTGAAATATAAAAAGAATTGCATGAATGAGAAACAAGAGCAGCTCAAGAAGAAGGGGAAGAACAATGAACAGCTGAGGAAGGCAATTGAAAATGACATAGATAAATGGATGGAAGCCAGAGGTTGGTACAAAAAACTTTACAAAAAAACTCAAAAGGAAATTGACCACAAGTAAAAGCTGAAACCAGGAGACAAGTACAGAAGTGGAGTGAAGATCAATTGATGAATTCATGAGTTTAAATTTATGTTTTTGAGAACAATATTTTATTTCTGTTTGTTTTGAACAATGGTTGGTTTGATTCTGTTTTATGTTTCTGAATTTGCTTGTTTGAACTTTCTTTTAAGGATTAGTTCAAGTATGTTTATGTTTGTTGTAGATAGTTCATTTTCTTACAATACTTAGGGGGAAACTGTTAGGAAACTTTATTTGTAAGTATTGAAGAAAATCATATTCAACTTGATCTATGAAGAAGATAACAGTCTTGAAGATCACAACAAGAAGAAGAAGATCGGATAGGACAACTGAAAAGAACAATATCTACTTCAAAGTATCATAAGTTGATCAAGAGCTGAAGAAGATTATCAGAGAAGGTCTTTCTGATGGATCTGATGATATTTCTGATGAAATATCATCAGTTTCTGACAATTCTGATCATCAGATTTTCTGATGATTTGTTCACCAGAATTTCTGATGAAGTGGTTTATCAGAAATTCTGATAAAAACCCCACTTGTTTAAAAATCAGTTCTATCCTGCCACAATAACCGAAGCAACTTGACATTATTGGATATCATGATGACAAAGGCAACTTGATTGTTGGGTTCAATGAATATGTCAAAGAGCTACTTTTTGCAAGACTTATACATGAATAAACAAATGTTTATTCATGTATCCAAGTCGTCTATAAATAGAAGGCTCATCAAGCAGAGAACATTGAGTTAAGCTTAGCATTCAATACATGCTACAAACTCCATTGTCCTTTCACCTCAGAATTCAAGTATCCATTTGTAATAGATAATAATCTTACAATCACCTTGTAAACCATTTTGTTTCAAAGTGATATAAACTTGAAAATTCTGTAAGTCTTGTTTCTTGAAAGTCTGATTTCTATTTCCGCACACTATTTTCACATCTATTGAAATCACTTGCCATATTACGTGAAAAGAAGTTTTTAAGTCCAAACTGGGACCAACACCAACTCCTAATATGTGCCCACATAACATAGGCTATGTAACAAGATGGGAATACAGTTTTTGACCTTTAAGAAAAGATACTATGTTTTCTTAATTCCAAGTATACCGTTGCGATGTGTTTATTTTTATTTACATTTTTATATAAATTTTACTTAAACCTGAGTTGTAAATAACTATATACAAGTGATTAAAGTACAAACGTTCTATTTTATCGTATATTTTATTTCTCTTATAACTTTTAAAATTTGATGATTTTTTTTTTATTTTTTGTTTTCGTTACAATGTGCTTATTTTGTTCAATGACTCCATATATATATTTTACCCAAAACTGATTCACGAATAGTAATGTCCAAATGATCGAATTTTCAAAGAACAAATGAATTATTTTTTATTATAATTATTTTTGAGCATTAAACTAGGGTGTATATTTTGTGCCGGTGCCGTTATGAAGCGAACCGGTTCCGACTGAACAATATAGGTACAAACATCGGTTTCATCTGAACTAGTATCAGCATTGGTTTTTATGCTTTTTGACCGATGTTTTTTTACTGTACCGTATTAATAACATAAGGAACCAAATTGATTGACTGAATCCCTACGACTATAACATGTCTTAATGAGTTATTTTTGCTTGGAATGGGCTACAATGTATTTTGATTATAGATACAACTATTGAAAGTAAGGGGCTCTTTGTTTAGCTCTTAATGAGACTCTTAACGATTCAGGTCACTTATTGGTTCAACACTTAATGATTCAGACTATTTGTTTCATGAGCAGATGTCTAAATAGTTCAGACAATTGCCTTTGAATGGTTTAGTAGTCTAATAAGTCTGAATGGTTAAGAACTCTAATCTTAATTGGTCAGATATTTGCCTCGGAATGGTTAAGCACTATATTGGCTTTTAACAGTGGCAGAACCAGAAACTTTGATCTGGTGGGTCAATATATATACACATATATGCTAGTGTATAATAATAATAATAATCATTATTTTAAGAGTTAAGTGTCATTTTAGTCCATGAGGTTTGGGTCATTTTACCAGTTTAGTCTAAAGGTTTCATTTTTCTCATGTGTGTCCAAAAAGGTTTCATCGTTGCCATTTTAGTCCACTGGGTTAACTTCGTCCATGTTTTCTGTTAATGAGAAGGCCAATTCGTTCATTTTATATGTAATTATGTTAACTAGAATGGCAATTCGGCCATATAAAATGACTGAATTGCCCTTCTCGTTAACAGAAATAATGAATGAAGTTAACCCAGTTGACTAAAATGGCAACGTTGAAACCTTTTTGGACCCACAGGCGAAAAAATGAAACCTTTATACTAAACTAACAAAATGACTCAAACCACATTGACTAAAATGACATTTAACTCTTATTTTAATATATAAAAAGTCAGTAAAAGCTAAAAGAATGATAACTTAAAAAATCTTGACATTTTCTAAACTAATGAAATAAATGAAGGCGAATAATAAATACTAAACATGAAATACATACAATTATTATTTATTTGTACTTTTATATCACCTTTTAAAAGAAGGGAGCATAGTATAACTACCACGTTGACTAGTAGCTAGTAGATCTTAGCTTTTTTTATTACATGTTTTAAGACAAAAGCAACTTGCACCTTGTCGAATGTATCATCTTCTTCACTTTTCATTTCGTCTATACCTACGGCATCTCTCGGAGTTATTCCGGTGACCGTTTTTTGCACTTTTTTCTTTATTCATTTCGCTTCATTTATTTCTCAACTAAAAATCTAAGGGGTCAAGATTTAAAAACTCAGTAGGATGACGGATTAAAGATTACATGACCTGCCGGCGACTGGAGGGTCAACGGACCCACCGGACCCCTTGTAATTCCGCCATTGGCTTTTAATGGTTTAAACCTCCTACTATTCAACACTTAATGATTCAAACCTCTTACTAGTTCAGCACTTAACCATTCAGAAATTTCCAACCAACCCGTAAAAGTGATGCTACAATGACATAAGAATGAAAAAGAAATAGTACACCTACGACATAAGAAAGAAAAAGAAAGAACATAGAAATATAAAGTAGGATATGTGAAAAAAAATAAAGAAAATGTAAGCAGTGCCGGCTTAACTCTTATTTTAATATATAAAAATCAGTAAAAGCTAAAAGAATGATAAATTAAAAAATCTTGACATTTTCTAAACTAAATAAAATAAATGAAGGAGAAATAATAAATACTAAACATGAAATATATAGAATTATTATTTATTTGTACTTTTATATCACCTTTTAAAAGAAGGGAGCATAGTATAACTACTACGTTGACTAGTAGCTAGTAGATCATAGGCTGTTTTTCTATTAGACCACCTGTAGTGGGCGTCATTTTTTTCAAAATAAACCCTCAAAAACGCCATATCAGCCCGCATCCCACCCCCCTTCGGCATTTTCAGACGTGTTTGGGCTTGAATTTGGGTTTGGGGTTTTTGAAACACGTTGAACGGGCAAATAATGGACCAATGGGAACGAGGTGCAACGGCTAGATGTCAAACGACTATTTTTTTTTCTTTTTTAAACTCTCACCCATATATATATATACACACACGTCTACAATTTTACAAACCAAATCTCTCATAGAATACTACCATTTTACAAACACAAACCTCTACAATCCAAAATATTCAACCATTTTTATAAAAAAAAACATGGATTCCTCTAGTTCCTCTTCCATCGTGAATTATTACTATAGAGAGTTTTTTTGAGGATGGCGGTGAATCCACTGATAAGGAGGTCGAGCAAGAGGCGGTTACCAGTGCTTGTCAACTAGCGGTAAGATATGTGAAGCATTGTCGCCGGCCCGAATGTGAAATTAAAACAAGAGATTAAATTGAACGAGACCGACGCGCAGCACACGATCGGTTGATGAAAGATTATTTTGACGAGGCGCCAACATTTTTGAACCCAGAAGTTTTTAGGCGACGTTTCCGAATGAGTAAGTGTTTGTTTCTACGCATCGTCGACGACTTGGAAACCAACTACGATTATTTTAAACAAAAAGCGGATGCGAAATCCTTGTCGTGCATGAACCTTGTCGTGCATGAACCAAGCAAAAAATGAGAGATGCCGCGTACGCTTGTATAATCATGCACAACATGATTTTGGGGACGAAGGAAAGGCGATATGCCAACTATGTACCGGAAACCGTTCAGGAGGAGCATCCGCAGGCGTCAATGGAACAAAAAGTGAATAATGCACGAGAATTGCGTTACGAACCGTACCATTCCACGTTAACAGTTGATTTGGTACAACACGCATGGTCGGTTCGGTATGTCCCTGATGCGTGCTAGTGTCGTATAGTTTTTAATGTATATTTTAAGCCCTTTTTAACACTTTTAGCCAAGTTTTAAATTTATAAAACACGATATTTACTAACACTAAACACACATATGGGCAAGTGCACCCATCGTGAGCATAGTATAGTGTTGGTAAGATACCAAGGTCGTCCAAGGACACAAGAGCTTTTAGTACCGGTTTATCCTCAACGTCTAATCACATCAAAAGTTTAGAAAAAGATTTTTAAACACGAAAAATAAAACTAACTAAAAATGCTGAAAAATAAAAATAAAAGTAAAACAGATAGACAAGATGAATCACTTGGATCCGATTCGTATTTAGTGTAACCTTTGATTATTTCCGCACTTTTGCAATTTTTAAGAGATTATCTTAGTTATTGTAGTAGGCCCTTCTTCTGAAGGTGACGTTACCCTCAACCCAGTAGTTTGAGTCAGCAAGGATACAATCCAAAAGGGTTGGATTATTGAAAGATAATTAATTAAGTTATTAATGCATATTGTGGTAGGCCCCTCTTCTGAAGGTGACGTTACCCTCAGCTAAGTAGTTTGAGTCAGCAGGGATACAATCCTAAATAGCCGGGTAAAAGTATTAATAGTAGTTTACATATGAGGGGATCAAGGAGTTCGGACCCCCGCCATCCAATACCAGTGGGTATTGAAGGAGGTCCTACTAAAGTTGACCCAGGTCCTTGCAGGATCTATACACTGAACAAGGCAAGACTCTTACCAAACCGTTCCCTTAACCCCCGACCAGGTAGCCAACATATCTCCATATAGACCATGGAGATATGAATGGTGAAAATCTTTTATTTTATATAGACAGTAAAATAATGCCAAGACACCACAGACAAACGATAAGAAAGACTCACCTTCAACATAAGAAACTAGTTATTAAAGTCATTAATACATAACCAAATAAAAAGTACGAAAACATTAAAAATAAAAAGTATTACACTAAACACTTGTCTTCACCAAGTGATGTAAGAGACTTAGGCAAACATGGCCTTTGATGGTTAAGAACTCTTACGATCAATCTTGGATCCCGAGACTACTCACACACTCTATGATGGATGATGGTGGTGGATGTGGGTTGTGATGGTGGTGGTGGGTGGGTGAAGTGTGAGAGAGGTGGTTTGCCAAGGGATGGTTTGCAAATGAGCCAAACACCCCTATTTATAGCCTGCATAGATGCCCGGACACTACCCCTTGTCCATTGGGCACGGCCACGTGTCCATTGGGCACGGCCCCGTGTCCACCCATCTTCTATTTCTTCATTAAATGCAATTTGTCTGCAATAGTTGACCACACCCCCGTATCCACTGGGCACGACCCTGTGTGCAGAAGCGTATCTGTACTATCAAGATTTTCATAGATTCTACGAATCTTAGAGTTGACCACGGCCCCGTGTCCGTTGGACACGCCCTCGTGGTGGGTGATAGAAGCTTCCACAACTTTGTCTTTTCTGCAGACACTTGGGCACGCCCCCGTGCTCAATGAGCACGGGGCGTGTTTAGTCTTTTGTTCTCTTATTTTTGCTTTAGGGAGATGCTGTCGAGAGGTCGGGCATGCTACGTTTATTCCTTTTCTTGTATTATAGCTGGATTTGGCTGCATTTTTGCTTCTTTTGTTCATTTAAGCTCATTTAACCCTGAAAATACAAAAGGAAGACAAAAGCACACTTTTTCCAACATTAGTACTAAAAAAGGGTTAGTTTTATGTCTCATTTGATGTAATTTATATGTTGCATTTTGCACACATCAAATACCCCCACACTTGAATCTTTGCTTGTCCTCAAGCAAAACTCTTTATTCTGTGGTTTACACACCCAAATGGAATGGAATGGGTAGAAGAGAAGGTTTTGGGCTTGTCATAGAGTGTCGGGATTCCAGGATTCTTTATTAGGTTTTACTTTTATTTTATTTACAATCCTATTCGTCATGATTTATTTAAAACATTGCATAAGAGAAATTATTTATTAGGGCATAACATGCCTCTTTAAAATTCCATTTATATACAAGTTCACATACCTCACGGGGGATCACTCAACACTCGGCCGAAGATGTATTTTTGTGAAACAATCGAGAGCGGCATGGAACTTATTCCTACCATAAGCTTGCCAAGTAAACAATCCTCCTCCTTTTTAACTAAAAACCTTTGTAAATATCAAGAGGACTTTTGGGGAAGGGTTAGGCTTCGGTTAAAGGTAGGTGGTTGGGTTAGTGGTTAGCAGAAAAGGGCGAAAGGCGTAAAAAGCGTCGGTTTTCGTGACTTTTTATTTTAATGACTTTTTATTTTAATGAAGCATCTTTTTTCAAACAAAGTTCTTTTTTGATAACCTTGTTTTTTTATTTCTTTTGGCTTCATTATCATCATTTTTTTTATGAGGAAGTCATAAGAAAAACTGAGCTTTGTTACTAAAATAAAGGGTTAAAAATGAAAAAGGGTTTTGGTGGGTAAAAGGGTGTTTGATTTGGGTTAAGAAATGAAAAGGTTTAGGCTCAAAGGGGTTAACTAGGGGGGATTTTGGGTAGGTGGTAAAAAATAATAATAATGGTGTTGAAATAAAAAGGGTTAGTCCTAATGCCTCCATCATTTACTTACTTGGGTTTAAGTTGGTAAGGACCGGGAATGTATTGTCGTGGCAAGTTCTAGAGTCGTAAGAACCAAGCGACTATTCACACAAGAAACGAAAAATGAGCATTTAGTTTAAAGATGTGTATTTGTATGCTCAATAAAGCTCAAAACTCACTTTTTGTGGGAATGGGTTTTTATGTGATTAAGTATATATAATCAAATTTTAACTAGATTTGTCATGCCGTTTCACAATTTTCTTATGTTGGTTCTTTTTATCACGACGCTATCGGTTATAAATCTGTAAAAACATCACATTTTTAGAACTTGTAATTCCCAAATTAAACCAAGACAAGTAAAAAAAATGAAAATTTTTTTTTGAAAAAATTTGGGGTGTTTACCAGTTCCAACAGAGTTTTGTGTAATGCTTGTATTTAGGACTTGCAAAATTCAAGGTTTTAGCATCCCCCCCCCCCCCCCACTTAAATTACACATTGTCCTCAATGTATCCCAAAAATAAGTTTTTAGGTTGATTGAATGTGTAAAAAGATGTGAAAAAGCAAAAATTTATGTTACTGGGCGTCTGGACACGGCCCCGTGTTGGGTGAACACGGCCCCGTGGTCAGAGTGCCAGTAACGAGAACTTACAGAAGGTGGACACGGGGGCGTGTCGGCTGAGCACGACCCCGTGTCTGGCAAAAGTCTGCATGTTTTAGACAAACAGCAGGTCTGGGGCAATGGGCACGGGGGCGTGTTGGCTGAACACGACCCTGTGTGGACAAACTGCAAAGGTGAAAAAACAGGTTTCTGTCTTCGGTTTTCCTGTCCCGGCTTTAGTAGCACTAATGTTTAGTGCTCTAAGCCTCATATATACCTGTATAACTAATAAACACCACACCAATCATAACAAGTGTTAGTGCATTATGTGTCTATCGCCTTCGTCAATCTAGTCCGTAGCAGAAATAGAAGAATTCTAGCATTTTATTGTAATATCTAGTTAAAAAGGGCAAGGTGGCAAACTTGTAAATAAGGAGAAATCCTTATATCCCTTAGCCTATAAATAGAGGAGTTAGTGTTAGTGTTTAAGACTTTTTGCTCATTTGTGATCTAGGAGCTTAGAGTTTAGAGAGAGAAAGTCTAGAGAGAAAAAGTTCTCTCGTGTGATTCTCGGCTTTGTACACGTCATTATAATCAATTGAATCACGTTATTAGTACGTTCTTGTGAGTTCGATCACGCACGTTCACGGATTCCGCACGTCGAACGTTCGTTACGCAATCGTACGGTGTCAAAATCGATCCTACAAGTGGTATCAGAGCAGGAGCTCGATTGCGCTGATCAAACACATAGATTCGTACAAGATTACATCGATTTCAGACTTGAATTTCATCTATTTCTTCATCTTCTACTCATTTTTCACGTTTTGAACGGTTTTTCGTCAAATTAAACATGATTTTACGGTCGAAAATTCATGATTTTTTTATATGTTATGCGAAAATACTTGATTTACAACCCTACAAAATTTCAGATTCAAACTCCTAGCCGTTTAGGAGAAATTCAAGTTTTTAGGTCTGATTTTGATTGAAACAGCGAGATTTCGCTTGAAATATCTGTTGGTTTCGCTTGAAAAGTACTTTAAAACTGGGTTTCACTTGAAAGTAATCAGGGGGTTCGCTTTAGTTGGGTTTCGCTTGAGTTGATCGCTTGAAGTGGGATTCGCTTGAAATTGTATTACCTGGTTTCGCTTGAACAAACATATCTTGTGTGAAATCATAACTGCTTGTGTCAGTTCATGTGATTGTCAGAAAGTGTCGGTTTATTTGATTGAAACAAATCGGTGCAATAGAATTAATTGAATTGATTTGATTGGGTAATACAAATTGCCGGCCACTAAAGTCATCGGTTAGTTATCAAAGTTGGCACTTGTCGGTTTAGTGGACTTGGAGGTCCAATAGGCTCTTGATTGAAACTTTGCATGTGAACTGATAGAAAGTAACAATACACTTTAATGGTCCAATCAAAATTTAATACATTCAAAAGTAACAAATACATCGGCCAAATACACTTGTTGATATCCGGATTGTATGTGATTGTATTTGTTTGCTTGTGGAATCAATCTGTGATAATTGATCTGACTATCACAGATTATAGTTTGCTTGTGAGCATGTGATTGTTTGAGTAAAAAGGTGTTCATCCATTCATTCATTTATTGATTTCACCCGAACTACATTGAACGAATCCGCAAATCTTAGACACGAGTCTTAGATTGATTTCGTCAACAAACACACTGTTACGTATTCAGTTTGTTTGAACTGATCATTTGTTTGTTTGATTGTAGGTCATTCGAGGTGATTTACAAGACGCAAATATCAAGAAGTTGAAATTTTGTGGACTTTGAGCTTAAAAACAATTTTTAGAATTCATGTCACTTAACAAAGAAATTGTGGTCAAAATGTTTGACGAAAAGGAAAACAAGAATCTTGAAAATTTAAATGATTGGCCTAGTGAATCTTGGTATGAGATTAAAAGTGATAAGAATGTTTATGTTAAAAGATTCGAAAATTTTTTGTGTTTGAAGAATGAATCATTAGAGAAGTTGGAAAAACGATTTAATGAGTTAATTAACAGGTTAGAAAGACATGGGATATATTTTTCAAATGATAAAATGATTTCAAGATTTGCTGATGCATTACCTTTGGAATGGGATAAATTTTTGTGTGAACTGAGACATAATTCTAGTCTATCACGCTATGGTTTAAGAGATTTCATCAATAGACTTAAATTACACAGGGATGATGAAAGATCAAGAAAAAGGAAGTTAATGGATGAAATAAAAGAAGATTTAGAAAAGATAAATTTGGATGTAATCATTGAAATGAGAAAAAGAATCTCTGTGTGTCTTGCTGCAAAAAATGTTATGAAATACGATATTAAGAGGGGTTGTTATATTGATGAATATATGAATCCTCTTGATTTTGTTAAAATTTTTTGTGCAGGTACATACAAGACAGAGACACAAGATATTTCAAAGATTGAAGAATCTAAGAAAAATGAAACTTCAAAATATGAATTGGTGTGCTCAAAATGTGAAAAATCAGAATCAGAAAATGCCAATCTCTTGAAAGATGTGGAGAATTTGACATTGGAAAACAAAGCCTTGAAAGACGAGAAGAAGGCTGATAATGAACAAATTTTGGAGTTGCGCTTGAACTGCGAAAAACTAAAATCTGAAAATGACAAACTTTTGAAGAATATTGAGAGTTTGTCATTAGAAAACAAAAATTTTAAAGAAAAAGAAAAAGATTTTGAAAATGAAAAATTAAAGATTGAAAAAGATTTTCAAAGTCAAATAAAGATTCTTGAAGATGGGAGATCTGTTTTTAGTAAGAACAATATTGAAAAGGAAAAGGTAATAAATTCCCATCGTCAGACGATTATTCGACTTGAAAAAGAAGCTGAATGTGATAGAAAGAAAATCAAAGATTTAGAGAATAAATTGAAAGGTTTTGTGAAATCAGATTATCCATGTCCAAAACCGATCAATTCTGTTCCAATAAGTGACAATGTCACAAATTTTGACAAAGTCAAAATTAAAGATTGCGATGACAAAGCTGATGATGAAATAGAAAAAGAAAAGAAAAATATTTTTAGAATTACAAGAAAATTTTCAAAATACTGTTTTGCAGTCTACTGAAATAGGTGAATGCTCTAAGCAAAAACCTTTTAAGAAGATTGTAGAACAAAAACAAAAAGTTCAAAATTTGAAAAATTTTCAAAATGAAAATAAAAGCTCATCAGTTCAGTCATCCAATCATTATGAAAAATTACAAAAATTTAAAAATCAAAACTCAAAAATAGTTGGTAATCAGTGGTGCAGGTTTGACCACAGTTCTCAAAAGCCAAATCCAGCTTATAGGAGAAGATGGGATGAAGATTCTTCAAGGACAAATCATTACAATGATAGAAAACAAAGAAATGGTGATTACCACAAGGCAAATCAATGCTTTGATCTAAGTGTGTGGTATGAAGACAGTATGTGGTATGAAAGTAATGAGAGGTATGATAACAGAGTGTGTTACACTTGTGGATTTCAAGGACACATTGCTGTTAACTGCCAAAGTCAAAGAATCGAAACAAGAAGGTGCTATGAATGCCACATCAGAGGACACATTGTCAGAGATTGCCCAATGAGATCAAAGGGAAGATCGAGGGCAGATGGCAAAGAAACCAGTCAATGTCAAGCCCAAAGAACAGAAAGTTCAAGAACCAAAAGTTCAAGAACAGAAAGTTCAAGAAAAGAAAATTAAGCTTTCACAAGGGCAGAAAGACAGACTGAGGAAGAAAAGAAAGAAGGCAAGAGAATACTTGGAGAAAATTTTGTCCTCAGATACAACTGGTAATCTGAGAAAAAGTTCTGATGAATCGCTTTCCTCAACTGAAAAGGCAAGCAAAACGAATTCATCAGATGCAAATCTGAGGACAAAAGAGAAGAAAAAGAAAGTTGGTAGCCATGAATTTGTTTCTTCAGAAACAAAGGAGCAACATGTTGGCAATGAATTTGACTTGTCAAAGTCAAAAGAGCCACATTCTGGCGATGAATCTGACTCATCAAAGTCAGACAAGCCATGTTCAGGCAATGATTCTGGTTCGTCAAAACCAGAAGAGCCATCTATTGAGGTAAAAACTGTCAAACCCAAGGCTGGTCAGGCTTGGGTGAATTTGTTTAAATGAAAAACCTGACTTGCCGGACTTCCCAGGTTGGTAAGTGTGGAACAGGAATCGGCATATTTCTTGAGAAATTCACAGGTTGGTAACTGTGATATTTCGAATTACAAAAGACTAATCAAGGACATTAAGTTGTACTTGATTTATCTTTCCGACAAGTGATTAAAGGTGAACAATGTGATGAAAGAACCCCGAGTTTGTAAAAAGACAAACAAAACTAATTTTCCGGAAAAACCATTTTGATTAAAACAAACTTAAGTGTTTTGAAATCTAAATGGGAAAATAGTTTGTTGTCAGGGGGAGTTCTGATTGTTTATGCCAAGTGAATGGCAAATTGAAGCGATTTGATATCAGTTTGTCACGTTTCTTGTATAGTTTGTTTTCAAATTTTCCTTGAAAATCAAAATTGAAACATATTTTGATTTTAGGGGGAGAAAAATTTTAAAAAAATTAGAAAATTTGAAAATGCCAAAAACATTGAAAAAGAAAAAATGAGTTTTGTTGTGAAAAGAGGAAATGATAGTAAATCAGTGGACTACCACAGCATGCTATAGATATGGAAGGTTAAAAAGTGATAAACGGTCTCACTGATGATATGCCAGTAGGTTTTTGCACATTTAGTAGATTGTGACGAGATATAAACCTAAATTCAAACTTGCTTATATCGTGGGTAACATCTCTTGGATATATGGGTAACCCCCGAAATCTTGTTTGAAAGATTCCTTTTTTTGATATACTAGGTCTTTATACTCAGTGATATCTGGGGTATTATTCCGGGACTTCTGCTGAATGGAAGTTCTGACCTAGTCCTCGAATAATACTTTCCGCATATGCTTGAAATATAGCATCACCCTCAGCATATATGATAAGACAATAAAATTGCTTAGCAATGCTGTTGTAAAAAAGATCCTCTAAAGAGGACACACCCAAAAGTTGAGTCATGATCTCTCTGCTGAACGGTAGTTCTGACCTGAGCTCTCATGATTCTTCATAAATTATTAACCCCTTACAGATATCATTTGTGTTATAATTACCTGTAAGACTGAATATTGGGATCTGGATACGGGAGTATATTCTGAGGTGGGATACGCGATTAAGTTTAAGTATCTAAGACATTAAACTCGTATCTCGAAGTAGTTGAACTTTGTGTGAAAATTTAAGTGGACCAGTATACTGACAATCTATGTGAATCGTTTAGAACTTAAAATGTCAAAAGCTTAACGGTGCTTGTGATTTGTCTCATAAACTGATATGATCCTCTTACACAAACTCACAAAAATATTGTTTGTATATATTTCTTTACTGCATTTCTATTAAAGTCAAAAATCCAAAAATATTGTGTTTTAGTTTTAATGTTTGAAAATACAAAAAGATTTTCGACAACTGATGTTGAAGAACTGATATTCAAAATCCTAAGTGCTAAACATGATGAATTGGATTGGGAAAGTTTGTTGAAAAAACTTTGAATGTTATATACAAATCAAGGTCATTCACTTGAACTTGATGTAACTATTTTTATTGATGAAAGAATGATTTCTACCAGTAAGTTTCTTAAATCTGAGTGTTATAAATTTGTGAAACTTATGTTGAGGTAGAGGATATGCAGGTTAACCAGGTTTCAAATCCTGAGCAGATGCAGAATAGAGCCAGGAATTGATCCTGAACTTGTGAAAGCCAGACTACGATCCCGACAGCTGACTCTAAGGGGGAGTCTGAAGACGAGCTCAACGCAAGAGAAAGCGTGGATTCAAAGAGCCAGATAACTATCTTGGAGGAGCTTGTATTCGGAAAGGCAGGCGTCGATCCTAAAAGCACGGAAGCTTGATGAAAAGGGGAGCCTGAAAGAAAAAGAGTCTAAGAAGAAGGGGAGCAACGGAAGCTCGAAAACAGATCCACGGGGATTCTGTTCATGAAAGAGAAAAGACAAGACGCTACGAGATTGACTACGGCAATATCCAAGGGGGAGTCTGTTAGTGCATTATGTGTCTATCGCCTTCGTCAATCTAGTCCGTAGTAGAAACAGAAGAATTCTAGCATTTTATTGTAATATCTAGTTAAAAAGGGCAAGGTGGCAAACTTGTAAATAAGGAGAAATCCTTATATCCCTTAGCCTATAAATAGAGGGGTTAGTGTTAGAGTTTAAGACTTTTTGCTCATTTGTGATCTAGGAGCTTAGAGTTTAGAGAGAGAAAGTCTAGAGAGAAAAAGTTCTCTCGTGTGATTCTCGGCTTTGTACACGTCATTATAATCAATTGAATCACGTTATTAGTACGTTCTTGTGTGTTCGATCACGCATGTTCACGGATTCCGCACGTCGAACGTTCGTTACGCAATCGTACGGTGTCAAAACCGATCCTACAACAAGCATCCTAAATTACCATTGTTCAATCATCCATACCACAAAGTTAAAAAATAAAAATAAATGCAGAAAGTAAAAAGAGTTAAAGAAAGTAAATTGTTCAACAAACGGCACGCAGGCCGGAAATTGTTCGTGAGAAAGGGGGGTTAACCTGATAAACCTTCAACCATGAACCGCTACCTCCACTCCTCCCGCCTAATCCATGTCGTTCGTGAGAAAGGGGGGTTAACCTGATAAACCTTCAACCATGAACCGCTACCTCCACTCCTTCTGCCTAATCCATGTCCTCGTCTTCATCATCATCGTCTCCTCTATACCCCGCCATGTACTCCCGGATGTTCCCAATGTCATCCTGTATGTCGGATATGTTTCTCTCTGTTGCTCCGACCCGGGTGTACGTGTTGCTGGCCATATTGTAGGTGTTCCTGGTGCACATGTGGTTTTCCTGCAATAAATCATGTAAACTTTGAAAGGTAGGAAAACCGCCTCCTTGTGAGGAGGATTGACTCGGATCACCCTGGGGCTGGTAATGGTATTGAGGAGGAGGTTGGAAGTGTGGAGCATGTAAGACGAGTGCCTCTTGCGGGTTCCATGCATACCCCTGCACTCTTTGGAAGCTGACCATCCCGTCTTCTGCCTCATAAATCAGGTTCATTGAGCGACAGATGACCATGTCCACTCTTCCCAACCATGGGCTCTTTTGGAAAGATCTGGGCATGTTCACGAAATGCTTGAAGAGACGGTGTATCTACCCCCAAAGAAGATAGGAGTCGGGGGAGTAGCAAGTTGGTTCCAATGCATGTTTCGGAGCAGGAGGTACGGAACATCGAGGTTGGTGCGGGTATGAATGCAATGAAGGACCACCAGATCTCGTAACCTTACAACGCCACTGCTATTATGCCTTTGGCTAAGAGAGTAAGTGAGAACCCTATGGATGTAACGGTAAAGAGGGTCCCTCAACTTAGTGCTCTTAGTGATGCTGGGATTGTAGATGCCTTCTCCTATTTGCGCCCAAGCAGCCTGGCATTGGTTTTCTGGTATTTCACGTAAACCTCCGGTGTTTTCTTCATCCCCCGCATCTTTCTCCACATACAACCCAACTATCGCCCCAAACTGTGCTATCGAGATTGGGTACACAGTCCCTTCACACCGGAATTCTACCCCATCATTATCAAATGGATCCGCTCTCATTTTGAAAGCAAATGTGCTGTAGAATTCCAGGTTATATTCATGGACTGAACGAAGTCGGGTGGACAGGGCGGCTCTCAGTGGGCCGGTGACTAGGTTGTTGAATCGGTCAAGCTGGTTCACTGCTCCTAGAAGATCCATGCAAACTTGTCGTGGGAACTCCTCCGGCTTGGTACTAAGCACATCGTATCTTGCTTTAGCATCCAACTCATTTGCATTGAACCGAGTGAATTTCTTGGCCATCTGAAAAGAAACACCAAACAATTAGCATGAAACAGTGAAATTTTCGGAGAAAACTGAAAACAGTCGGCTGAACACGGCCCTGTGTTCAGCGGACACGCCCCAAGTTGGCTTGAAATTGGCTGGACACGCCCTCGTGCTCAGCGAGCACGACCCCATGTATAGACGTCTGTTTCCCAAATATCCCATTTTTCGTCCCGGTCCCGAAAACTTGAAAATTTTTGGTCCAGTAGGGGTGGTTTTCCCCGAAACTGAAACCCCAAGTGCCGTTTTTCCCAAAACAAACCGTTTAACCCTTCAATTTTATCTTTTTCTGTTAAAAAACAAGGGTTTGGGGGTTTTTGTGATAAATCAGGCAAATCTACAAACAATACAAGTTGGTTTACTTTTTATAACATGAATCTAGACTGATGCTAACATATTTGTACAAAAATTTGCGGTTCGATCCGGTTGAAGTTCAAAAACCCTAGATTTTCTCCAAATTTTTGGTGTTTTAACTACATGCAAATGCCTAATCTAACTACTAATGATGATATAATCATACCTTGATGTTGTTAGAAGTAGAGGAGACGTCGGAATCTTGCAGAAAAATCGCCTGAACCAGAGAGTTTTCGGGGAAACGGGGCGTGTGGAAATGAAGAAACTGTTTGGAAAAGGGGTTTTATCCCGACAGTTGTGCGGACACGGCCCCGTGGGCAGGCAAGTTTTAAAATTTTTTTTAGTGCTCGTGTGAGTGCCCTGTTTCCCAAAAACTTGGTTAGAAGACTTACCGATTTAGATGTCAACCCGCTTGTTCGTAACTTACCAGGTATGATGTTGATGCTTTCATTCTTCGACCGTTTGAAGCGAGATTTCTTCCTCCTCATCCTCAATGAATCCTTGATAGAGCTTCATCCGTTGGCCATTGACTTTGAATGGATTTCCCTTTCGAGATTTAATTTCTACTGCATCGTGTGGGAAAATATGGGTGATGGAAAAAGGTCTTGACCATCTAGACTTTAATTTACCAGGAAATAATCAAAGTCCTGAATTAAACAATAGAACTTGATCTCCTACTCGATATTCATTAGGTTTAATGTGTTTATCATGCAAGTTTTTCATTCTTTCCTTATAAATTTCAGAGTTAGAGTATGCATAATTCCTTAGTTCGTCTAATTCGTTTAATTGACAAAATCGATTTTTACCGGCAAATTCTAAATCTAAATTTACATTTTTAATTGCCCAATAGGCTTTGTGCGCAATTTCTACTGGCAAGTGACAACTTTTTCCATAGACGAGCCTATATGGGGTTGTGCCTATTGTTGTTTTATAAGAAGTTCGAAAAGCCCATAAAGCATCATCTAATTTATCGGCCCATTCTTTTTTATTTAACCCTGCAGTTTTTCAAGTATTCGTTTTAAACCTCTATTAGTCACTTCAGCTAGTCTGTTTGTTTGAGGGTGATATGCTGTTGAGACCAGGTGATAGACCCCATACCATGTTAAGATTTTTTCAAGTTGATGGTTACAAAAATGGGTACCTCTATCACTTATTAAAGCCTTTGGTGTTCCAAAACGAGAGAATAATCTTTTCAGAAATCTTGCCACGACTCTTCCATCGTTGGTTGGAAGTGCCTCGGCCTTGGCCCATTTAGACAAGTAATCTACCGCCACAAGTATATATTTGTTTTCTTTTGACGGTGGGAAAGGTCCCATAAAGTCGAGTCCCCACACATCAAAAATTTCACAAACAAGAATGCCATTTTGTGGCATTTCGTTTTTGGAAGAAATATTACCTGTTCTTTGGCAAGCATCACATGTCTTGACAAGACTTTGGGCGTCTTTGTAAATGGTTGGCCAGTAAAATCCCGAATCGAATACCTTTCGGTCGGTACTTGCGGCACCATGATGTGCTCCATATGGACCTTCATGACAATGGCGGAGAATCCTCCTTGCTTCACTGCCATGTACGCATCGTCGGATGAGGGTCAACATAAATTTTGAAAAGATAAGGGTCTTCCCAAAAGTAATGCTTTACGTCAGCAAAGAATTTTTTTCTTTGATGATGTGGCCAACCTTTTGCGACTATACCGCTAGCTAGGTAGTTAGCATAGTCGGCGTACCATGGTTCTTCTTTGTATTCCACCATGTCCAAGGACTCCGTTGGGAATTTTTCATTGATTTGCTCATCCCTGGTTGCCTCCAAAGCTGGGTCTTCTAAGCGCGAAAGATGATCTGCTGTGGTGTTTTCTGCTCCTCTTTTGTCTTTGATTTCAATATCGAATTCTTGGAGGAGTAGAATCCACCGAATCAAAGGTGGTTTAGCATCCTGTTTCTTGAAGAGATATCGAATGGCTGCATGATCTGTATAGACTATTGTTTTAGAAAGAACAAGATAAGAACAAAATTTATCAAAAGCAAATACCACGGCTAGTAATTCTTTTTCTTTTGTTGTGTAATTTTCTTGTGCATCGTTAAGTGTTTTACTAGCATAATAAATTGGGTGAAAATGCTTATCTTTTCTTTGTCCCAAGACTGCTCCAACTGCAAAGTCACTTGCATCACACATGATTTCGAAAGGTAATTTCCAATCAGGCGCTATCATGATAGGTGCATTGACTAGTATTTCCTTAAGGGATAGAAATGCTTGATTGCAATTCTTGTCAAAGATGAAAGGAGCATCTTTTTCAAGTAATTTTGTTAGATGTCTTGAAATTTTAGAAAAGTCTTTGATAAATCGCCTATAAAATCCGGCATGTCCTAGGAAACTTCTGATAGCTCTAACGGAGGATGGGGGTGGTAATCGAGAAATAGTGTCTATTTTGGCTCGATCTACCTCCATTCCTTCGCTTGAAATTTTATGACCGAGTACTATTCCCTCCGTTACCATGAAATGACATTTTTCCCAGTTAAGGGCGAGGTTAGTTTTCTCACATCGGGATAGCATTCGTTCAAGGTTATCGAGGCATTGGTCGTATGAATCCCCAAAGATAGAAAAGTCGTCCATGAAGACTTCCATTGTCTTTTCTATCATGTCATGGAAGATGGCCACCATGCAACGTTGGAAAGTTGCGGGGGCATTGCATAGACCAAAGGGCATGCGTCGATAAGCAAAAGTTCCATAGGGACATGTGAATGTTGTTTTTTCTTGGTCTTCGGGTGCTATCGGAATTTGAAAGTAACCTGAAAAACCATCTAAAAACTGTAAAATTTATGACCGGATAATCTTTCTAGCCTTTGATCAATAAAAGGCAAAGTGGTCTTTCCTTGTTGCTTCATTTAATCGACGATAATCTATACACACTCGCCATCCTGTGACGGTTCTCGTTGGTATTAATTCGTTTTTCTCATTAGTTATTACCGCCATACCTCCTTTCTTTGGAACTACTTGGACCGGACTTACCCACGGACTATCGGAGATAGGGTAAATAAGTCTGGCGTCAAGCAATTTGATGACTTCGTTTTTAACCACTTCTTTGACATTTGGATTTACTCTACGTTGTGGTTGTATTACCGATTTGTAGTCATCGTTCATTAAAATTTTGTGTGTGCACATGGAAGGACTTATGCCTTTAATATCTACAAGCTTCCAAGAGATCGCGTTTTTGTGTTTTTTCAAAAGTGAAATTAGTTTTTCTTTTTCTACACTAGTTAATTTAGACGAAATAATTACAGGTGATTTACCATCTTTGTCGAGAAAGGCATATTCCAAACCTTTTGGGAGTTCTTTGAGCTCAAGAGGTGGGTCTTTAGGAGACTCTTTATTTGGTTGCTCATTTCGATCAATAACTACAAAATTTTGTTCTATGGCGACCTCTTCTTCAACAAAGTAGTCAATTTCTTCTCTTGTATCGGGTGGTTCATCTTCATCTTCAATTAGGGGGTCATTATTTCCGAATGGATATTTCATAGAACGCTCAAGATTGACACTCTTTTTAAATGCCCCTAATTGAATAGATAGATTGTTGCGCTTTCGGTTTTTCAAAGCTTCGTGGGTTTTTACAAAGGGTCGTCCCAACACTAGAGGAGCGTCATCAAGGATGACAAAGTCGGTTGGGATTACCATTTGATTTGTTTGAACCAAGACATCCTCAACTATACCGATTGATTTTATTACTTTTCGATTGGATAGAAAAATGGGTATTTGAAGTGGAGAAAAATCACTCATACTTAATTTTTCGAAAATGTAGTTTGCCATTATGTTAAAACAAAGATCTTTATCAATTGTGATATTACTAATAAATGAATTTTGAAAAAAAAAATGGAACCGGTGTAATGTTAATTTCAAATGGATCTTCTTTAATTAGCGAAGTTTGATCATTAGTTAACTTAATGCTTACCGTTTCGTCAATTTTAGTGTTAGTGTTTAACTCTTTTAAAAACTTAGCATGAGTGGGAACTAAACAATGATTTTCGAAAGAAGGTGACAAGAGATTAATTTCTTCAAAATTAGACTCTTCTTGAATTTTAACGTTGTCGGACTCACCTTTTTCGTTGTTTAACCCATGTGTCGGTTTTTCATTTATTTGTTCTTACATTTTTACATTTTCAACTATCACTTCTTTATTATAAGTTAACTTTTCACTTGCGCGGGACTCCTCTTCCCTTGCGCGAGATTCTTTTATGCAACGTTCGATAGTTTTAATGTGTTCTATTATCATATCGGCTATGTCGGTGATAGAATAAGGATCGGGATCCTCAAAGCTTGAATTCGGAAGTTCGATCCTTGGTTCCTCATAATACTCATATGAAGTAGATGGTTCATACCATTGTTCTTCATTGTAAGTATATGATGGATAAGGGTCGTAATTTTGTTCTTCATAATACTCATACGACGTGGGTTGTTCATGCCATGGTTCCTCATAATAAGCATATGAAGGTGGTGGCTCATATCTTGGGTCCTCAAAGTATGAGTATGAAGGCTCATACCTTGGTTCTTCAAAATATGAGTATGAGGGAGGAGGTTCATACCTTGGATCTTCATAGGGTGTGTATGAAGTCGATGGCTCGTACCTGGGCTCCTCATAGTGGGTGTATGAAGTGGATGGTTGAAATAAGTCACAATATTGAACCGAGTGCGGGTCACCATAAATGGTGCAATAGTCTTCCCTATAATCATCCTCCTTATAGGTGTAGTTGTAACCTCCTGAGTATTGATCCATAAGAATCACTCAGCAGATCACAACAGAGTCTCGAGACCAGAAAACAAAAATAAAAACGGAAACAGAGGCTGGACACGGCCTCGTGTTCAGTGAGCACGGCTCGTGTTCAGATTCTGTATCTGGGCGTTTGAATAAAAGTTATTGGTTTCGTTGGGCACGGGGCGTGTTCAGTGAGCACGGCCCCGTGTTCAGGCTACTGTAAATGCAAAAACTAACTAAAATGCAGAAAAAAAGTGCGTGTTTTAAAAAGTTTTGAAAAACTGATTAGGCCGTCGATTTTAAGCTTTCTTAAAATCCTTGTGTCCCCGGCAACGGCGCCAAAAACTTGATGCGTGCGAGTGTCGTATAGTTTTTAATGTAAATTTTAAGCCCTTTTTAACACTTTTAGCCAAGTTTTAAATTTATAAAACACGATATGTACTAACACTAAACACACATATGGGCAAGTGCACCCATCGTGAGCGTAGTATAGTGTTGGTAAGATACCGAGGTCGTCCAAAGACACAAGAGCTTTTAGTACCGGTTTATCCTCAACGTCTAATCAAATCAAAAGTTTAGAAAAATGTTTTTAAACAAGAAAAATAAAAATAACTAAAAATGCTGAAAAATAAAAATAAATGTAAAACAGATAGACAATATGAATCACTTGGATCCGATTCGTATTTAGTGTAACATTTGATTATTTCCGCACTTTTGCACTTTTTAAGAGATTATCTTAGTTATTGTAGTAGGCCCCTCTTCTGAAGGTGACGTTACCCTCAAGCCAGTAGTTTGAGTCAGTAAGGATACAATCCTAAAGGATTGGATTATTGAAAGATAATTAATTAAGTTATTAATGTATATTGTGGTAGGCCCCTCTTCTGAAGGTGACGTTACCCTCGCCTAAGTAGTTTGAGTCAGCAGGGATACAATCCTAAATAGCCGGGTTAAAGTATTAATAGTAGTTTACATATGAGGGGATCAAGGAGTTCGGACCCCCGCCATCCAATACCAGTGGGTATTGAAGGAGGTCCTACTAAAGTTAACCCATGTCCTTGCAAGATCTATACACTGAACAAGGCAAGACTCTTACCAAACCGTTCCCTTAACCCCCGACCAGGTAGCCAACATATCTCCATATAGACCGTGGAGATATGAATGGTGAAAATCTTTTATTTTATATAGACAGTAAAATAATGCCAAGACACCACGGACAAACGATAAGGAAGACTCACCTTCAACATAAGAAACTAGTTATTAAATTCATTAATACATAACCAAATAAAAAGTGCGAAAAGATTAAAAATAAAAAGTATTACACTAAACACTTGTCTTCACCAAGTGATGTAAGAGACTTACGCAAACATGGCCTTTGATGGTCAAGAACTCTTACGATCAATCTTTCATCCCGAGACTACTCACACACTCTATGACGGAAGATGGTGGTGGATGTGGGTTGTGATGGTGGTGGTGGGTGGGTGAAGTGTGAGAGAGGTGTTTTGCCAAGGGATGGTTTGAAAATGAGCCAAGCACCCCTATTTATAGCCTGCACAGAAGCCCGGACACGGCCCCGTGTCCACCCATCTTCTATTTCTTCGTTAAATGCAGTTTGTCTGCATTAGTTGACCACGCCTGTAACACCTGTGCCTTCACGGCCATCAAAAAAATACCGAACCAATGAAATATTATATTTCATACTTGGGATTTGTAAAAATATGTGTATCGTTTGCACATATCAATTTTTGTTCAATTCCAAACTCTAAATCGCTTTCTGGAAGGTTATACGCGCACTGATGCGTAAATATAACCAGTTTAATGCAACAAACACTCCGGAATAGTGACATAGGCTTAACATACCTTAAATAAACTTTACATAACTTAGAAATAAGTTTTGAAGGCTTTGGTATGGCAAAATCAAGTTAAATCGCTTACAGGGACTAAAGTTGACAAACTGTGAAAGTATGCCAATTTGAACTGTAACAGACATTCCGGAACATGACCATAAGTTAAAAACACCATAAATATCCTTTACATAGCTTATAAATAGGCTTTAAGGGGTTCGGTGTGCTAAAATAAACTTTTGGGTCATTCAGGGACTAAAAGTGTCAAAAAGTGCACAAGTTTGCATTTTCGCGCATAACTTACGTTCTGAATACATCCGGACATCCAAAAATTTATGTAAGCGTGACTATATTATGCTTTAGTGTTTGGCTTGCCAAAAATCCATTCGTCGCGTCATTTGGATCGTTTTTCGCGCTTATGCGCATTCCGTCGTAATTAACCGAACAACGCAACCGTACGGCTAAACGAACCGACATCCGAGATATTTTTGAACACATTTTAAGTTCCCTATACTTTAACTTCATTTTAGAGCTTTGAAATGGGGTTAACGAGCCTTAAACGTGTCGAAAATGGGCTGAGTGCATGACAGGGACCAAAAGTGTAAATCTGCCAAACTAAGGCCTAGCGCACCTCTACACTTTTAATGTAACGGTGCGCTAGCCTAGTTCAGACAGCAGAAAAATGGCAGAAACATTGAATCAAGTCCTTTTCTCATATGCACATGGTATTGGGTAATACTAGGGGCTCCAATGGTTTTCAAAAAACCACCATCTTGATGTGTATGGCCAAGATCGAATCGCGTTTTCCAAGAAACGATCCTAATGGTTCGGGAAACACTATAAATACCCCATGCCATCCATTGCTAAACTTACAAGAATTTTGATTTGAGAAACTCTAAGTTGAAACCATTGTTTCATACCTCAGATTCTTGAATCGAGATTAGCATTCTGGGACCCTTCGTAAGTATTCTTTCGTTCTTTTATTGCTTTTCGAGTCTTTTCGAGTCTGAAAGTCAAACTTTGTTTGACTTTCTGCGTTGACCAGTTATGGTCAATGCGAAGTTCGTTTGAACTTCGCAACGTGAGTGTAATCACGTTGGTTATAGTCCCTTGGGACTATGCCTACTGATTACCACGTTGTCTAGGGTCGTAGGGTAAGCGATCTAATAAATCGCTTATACCTTCGAACCCGACCCAGTTTGGTCGATCATTAGGATCCGACCAAATACATTAGGTGACCATAGTATATAGGGAATAACCTTCCGAGGTTATACCTTATGGTCACATCGTTTAAGTAGTTGTATGATAGGTAGTGTATATGCCTTAGGTAAATTACCAGAATACCCTTTTCATGTATAATTGGTAATTTAGCATATGTAACCTAAAATTTTGTCACATAACTGATTATGTAACATGTTTAGGCATATAAAACTTGTCATAGGACTAGTTAGGCGGTCCGAACGCGTTTCACTCAAACGACGCGTTAAAGTAGCATAAGCTACCTAAACGGGTCGTAATGGGTCGTAAACATTTATGTTAGGTTACATTTAGTATGTAGGCTTTGTTAAACCAAATGACACGAGTCTCTACACTCGTTTGGTTTACGAACCCTCATGCTACCCGATCTTCCGATTTAGGTCCGGTTTATTAACATAGTTACCTATATTAGGTGCCGTTTGATTCCGAGATCTCTAGCATTGCTTGGTGGTTATCTTAGGACTACTGAACAATCTCAAGTGAGTACATAGACCCCTCTTTTACTGTTTTCCAAACTGTTTTGGGGTGAAACACATGTGCCTACTTGTTACTTTCATGCTTTCCTGTTTTCACATCATATACTTCTTATGTTCATTAGTACATTTATAGTACATGATTTCATTACATTTTATGCTATGTATGCCCATTGCGTGCGTACTTAGTACATTGTTTTACATTTACATTTTATGCTATGTATGTCCGTTGGTTACATACTTAGTACAGTGTTTTCATCACATGCTTACATTTTGTTATGACATTTGGGTTGTTTACAATGGAACAATACATTCATTAACATTAGCTACGCCGTTCGTTAGTAGGTAGTGGTACCATAGGAATTGACAACTCCCGTTCCTGAAATCCTGGGTTGGTGTGGATTGGAAGGAATGACCGAATTCGATATACATAAGTTAGATAAACCTTTAAGTGGTTTAAGGGTTTATCGCCGCAGTCTCAAGGCTTGGATGTATGCATTTTCACAACACCGCATAGATGTTCGTATCAGTATAGCATGCATTTCCACAAAACATAGCTTTGATTTAAACCCTGTTTTACTTCAATACTATGTTTTTGTGCATATGGTTTAGTTGATACATTTCACTAGCCATACAGATCATTTTGGTTACATATTACATGGTTTACATTGATCATGCATTTCCACAAAACATAGCTTTGATTTAAACCCTGTTTTACTTCAATACTATGTTTTTGTGCATATGGTTTAGTTGATACATTTCACTAGCCATACAGATCATTTTGGTTACATATTACATGGTTTACATTGATCATGCATTTCCACAGGACATAACTTTGATTTAAACCAAGTTTTACTTCAATACTATGTTCTTGTGCATATGGTTTAGTTGATACAATTTCACTAGCCATACATATCATTTTGGTTACACATTACATGATTTACATTTGACACATGAACATTATTGACATTGGTTACACATCACATGATTTACATTTGACACATAAACCTTTTTGACATATTATTCAATACGTTTGGCAATTGGTTTAAACATAGACATCTTACATTTGGCGGTTTGTTTGGGTAAGTGATTTGAGTAACGGTGCGTGTGTAATATGATACAAGCATGGTGGATACGCCGCTGGTACTTCCTATATATAAGTGTTTGTATGGTATTACATATCGTAGCGTTATTTGAATCATTCCAATTTAAGATATATAACATTTTATACAAATAACATACTTTTCAAAATACATTGTTTTACAAACAACTTATTTTATACAAACTCATATTACATGGTTATTCATTTAACCTTACATTTATTTATACATATCATCTAATCTTATCGTTATTCAAATGATTTACAAGACAAAGCAAATTACAGGGTTCATGACTAAACATTTTCTTAAACAATAAGTCATGAATCCTATTTTCATAAACCTATGTATCTCACAGGCATTTTTATGCTGACGTACATATTTTCACATGTGTTTTTCAGGAGATGATGCATAGGATTTATCAAGACATACTTAGGCGGACTTGTGCCTTAGTGACTTAAAACGAGACAAGAACTAGTTAATTTTTGTTATGTACTCTTTATTTCTTGTTTAAAGACAATGTAACTCGCTTGTTTGTTGAATAAAACGAAACTTAAATTTCCATGGTTGTGAAACATTAATTCTGTTACAACACTCCCCGATGTTTCCGCCACGTTTTGTATGTTCTACGTGGTCGGGGTGTGACAGAAAAGATGGTATCAGAGCTCATGGTTATAGGGAATTAGGTTATTAGTAATACTTTGACCTAGTCTATAACCTTCTTAGGACCCTAACGCGAGTTTACTTGCGTTTAGTCATAAAACAATACCGTCACCTATCCTTAGGCGACGACCACAACAAGAACATAAATTTCAAAACCGCTTTGAAAACTAATCATCTGTTCTAGGATGATTGATTACTAGGTTTTGAACTCTCTGTTATATGGTTTTGAACCCCTTTGAATTTTCAAAATCTCGTCAAAGTTTGGGTCTTATAATGTGAACATGTGCAAACTGGAAGGGTGAATGCCTGTATCCTGGGTTTTCTGTCTAGGCAAGCACTTCGTATATATCTCATCAGACGCGAGACCAGTTGTGCTTAACTGGGAATTCTTGGGATGAGTGTTCACTTATAGGTGAGCATGTCTTCAGTGATACATTAATAAGACCTGTTTACTTTGATTAGTCACCGTCTCATTTGTTTGCCTTTGGTAACAAACAAATGATCGCAAATTCTTATGCATTGCCATTCTGATTTGTTTAGCCGATGACGTTTCACTTGTTTCATCCTATGTCTTTCATTTCCTTCTAGAATGTCTATTCCTCTCAGCAACAGTCAAATGTCCGAGCAAACAGCTAAATTTGCCCAACAAATAGGCGAAGTGATTCTGAAGTCTGTGGATTTAGGCATTGCCATGTCTCGCCTTAACAATGAAGCCTCTCGTCTCAACAATGAAGCCACTCAAGAGTCACCAAAGGAAGCAGAAGTCAAGCCTGCACCAAAATCAAGGAAGCGTAAGGCTTCAAGGAAACCCGCAGCAGTTGCACCTAATCAAGCGGGACCTAGCCAAGTGACAGCAATGCCAGCCAGGAAGCCATACAATGGAACTTCACCCTTGTGCAACCAATGTAGCCTTCATCATCATGCTAATGTGAAGTGCTGGAATTGCCAAATTTGTGGACTTATAGGTCATACGGCAAGGGTTTGCCCAATTACAGCAGTACCAAATCAAACAGGACTCATCCGGGTGGCAACACCACCTGCTAAGAAGCAATACAAGGGAACGACACCACTATGCAACAAATGTAAGAGGCATCACCTAGCTCACTTACAGTGTCATCTGTGTGTATCATGTGGACGAGTTGGTCATCTGGCAAGTACTTGTCGATATAACCCGAACCAAGGTGGTCCAAAATAACCCCAAGTCAACCCTACTCAAGCTCGTTTTCCGCCTGGTACTTGCTACAACTGTGGCGAGACGAGCCATTACAGGAACAATTGCCCAAAGCTTACTAATGCAAATCCAACCCACGGATGAGCAGTTGGCTGACTAGAAGATGTTGCTGTCTTATGCTTTTGTTTATCTATTTTCTTGTAATGTGAAACAATCTGTTTTGTTTATAAATAAATTCTTGTTCACAATTCTGATATACAAGTGTAGTTACATGTGTGTATGACTTTTCCTATAATACCTACATCAAGAAACTATGTACCCTACAAACTACTCTTGTGATTTCTCTCTTTCAAATGATCGCTCATGATTCCCTCAAAAATTTTAAGTACTCGTCTCATTCTAAAATACGAAGTACAGGAAAATAAAGTGACATTATGAGTAATCATGCTTCTGCACATCTGTGCCTTTGAATCCTTGGTTAAATAACTAAGGGTATTTCCAAATCTCATACCCATTATGTTTTGATTTTTCAACATATACAGTGCAAGTATTTCAAAAACAATCTTCATGATCTCAAAACATTTCATATAGTTTGTAAACAATTTTTCTAAATACATTATCTATGTTATTTCAAAAACATTAGCCATGTTATCAAAACCAACCTTCCTAATTTCAAAATATTTCATATAGTCTGAAGACAATATTAACACAGTACATTTTCTTATCAAGTGCATGATTTCAAAAGCATCATTCATGTTTTCCAAAAACCTTATACATAATTTCAAAAATTCATTCCGCATGATTTTAAAACATTTTTATAAATATACTTATCTAAAAACCTACTTTATGATTTCAAAAGTATTATATATAAGGTTTCAAAAACATTTTTTTTTCTCTTAAAAGAACCCCATGCATAGTTTTCAAAGATATTTTCCTCATACATTGACTTAACCTTCAAATTCTGCTTCATATGTCGCCTTGACATATCAAGCATCTCAACTTCATAAGCATTCTTACTTCATGTTTTGACATAAGCACATCCAGTGCAAGGTTTCAAAACATCTTCAACTTTTAAATTCATATGGGATCTTTTTATCTTCACAATTAGATCCTTGGGGATAATTGTCATACAAATCAGAGTCCTTAACTGGATTCCTTATGTACCTTAATTCGAACATTTCGGTTCCTTATAATCGAAATCGAATTTTTCTTTTAAAAATCTTTCTATCTTCATAGTTAGATTCTTGAAAATGTTTAAAGTACCAAATGAAATCCACAAGATGGATTCCTAGTGTGCTTTAAATACATGTGCTCTGTTAGCAGAACAAATTTCTAGTTAAACAATTTTGTGGTTATGTGACTATGTGTTTATTCATCTTATGTTTTCTTTTATGCATTTTTTGTGTTTTTAATACTCTAGATATTCGTTATCCAAATCCTCGCAGGATCTTTCATATCTCCATATGAGGGATTCGTAGCAGGATATTCAAAAGGTACTACCTTCAATCCTTAATGGGCTTCTATGTAATAGTTAAGACCCTTGGATTATATAGTACTACTCCATGATTCATAAGAGACCCTCTTAGTGGTCTAGTCAAAAAGATTGATTTACAATCTGGTTAAAGAACGACATCTAGTGATATAGCTGAACAGACTCCTTGATAGTCTATTAGATCACTTATTGATTTAATTAAAAGGGACTTTATGGCGGTCTAGTCACACTCATCACAGGATTGTTCATTTGGTTTTCCCCTACATATTATAAAATAGACTGTGTAAACTGTGCAAGGAATTGTCTGATTATGGACGCGTACATAATTATGAAATTTAGTGCACAGAAACCCAGTAAGGTTTATTATGTGTAAGAACCGATAGTGACAACAATAACAAAATGAGAACGATGTAATGGAGGTATGGTGGACGCACCAATGACGCTTCATATACTTGTATATAAGTATCCCTCTTACATTGCAATCATGATGTTATTAAAGTTACTAGAAGTTCAGAAACCTAACCAATGTTGTTCGATCTTTTCAACTTCATGTTTTCAAGCTCTCACAAGTTTCCTCTAAATAAATTTTGGGACGAAATTTCCTAAAGTAGGGGAGACTGTAACACCTGTGCCTTCACGGCCATCAAAAAAATACCGAACCAATGAAATAGTATATTTCATACTTGAGATTTGTAAAAATATGTGTATCGTTTGCACATATCAATTTTTGTTCAATTCCAAACTCTAAATCGCTTTCTGGAAGGTTATACGCGCACTGATGCGTAAATATAACCAGTTTAATGCAACAAACACTCCGGAATAGTGACATAGGCTTAACATACCTTAAATAACCTTTACATAACTTAGAAATAAGTTTTGAAGGCTTTGCTATGGCAAAATCAAGTTAAATCGCTTACAGGGACTAAAGTTGACAAACTGCGAAAGTATGCCAATTTGAACTGTAACAGACATTCCGGAACATGACCATAAGTTAAACACACCATAAATATCCTTTACATAGCTTAGAAATAGGCTTTAAGGGGTTCGGTGTGCTAAAATAAACTTTTGGGTCATTCAGGGACTAAAAGTGTCAAAAAGTGCACAAGTTTGCATTTTCGCGCATAACTTACGTTCTGAATACATCTGGACATCCAAAAATTTATGTAAGCGTGACTATATTATGCTTTAGTGTTTGGCTTGCCAAAAATCCATTCGTCGCGTCATTTGGATCGTTTTTCGCGCTTATGCGCATTCCGTCGTAATTAACCGAACAACGCAACCGTACGGCTAAACGAACCGACATCCGAGATATTTTTGAACACATTTTAAGTTCCCTATACTTTAACTTCATTTTAGATCTTTGAAATGGGGTTAACGGGCCTTAAACGTGTCGAAAATGGGCTGAGTGCATGACAGGGACCAAAAGTGTAAATCTGCCAAACTAAGGCCTAGCGCACCTCTACACTTTTAATGTAATGGTGCGCTAGCCTAGTTCAGACAGCAGAAAAATGGCAGAAACATTGAACCAAGTCCTTTCCTCATATGCACATGGTATTAGGTAATACTAGGGGCTCCAATGGTTTTCAAAAAACCACCATCTTGATGTGTATGGCCAAGATCGAATAGCGTTTTCCAAGAAACGATCCTAACGGTTCGGGAAACACTATAAATACCCCATGCCATCCATTTCTAAACTTACAAGAATTTTGATTTGAGAAACTCTAAGTTGAAACCATTGTTTCATACCTGAGATTCTTGAATCGAGATTAGCATTCGGGGACCCTTCGTAAGTATTTTTTCGTTCTTTTATTGCTTTTCGAGTCTTTTCGAGTCTGAAAGTCAAACTTTGTTTGACTTTCTGCGTTGACCAGTTATGGTCAATGCGAAGTTCGTTTGAACTTCGCAACGTGAGTGTAATCACGTTGGTTATAGTCCCTTGGGACTATGCCTACTGATTACCACGTTGTCTAGGGTCGTAGGGTAAGCGATCTAATAAATCGCTTATACCTTCGAACCCGACCCAGTTTGGTCGATCATTAGGATCCGACCAAATACATTAGGTGACCATAGTATATAGGGAATAACCTTCCGAGGTTATACCTTATGGTCACATCGTTTAAGTAGTTGTATGATAGGTAGTGTATATGCCTTAGGTAAATTACCAGAATACCCTTTTCATGTATAATTGGTAATTTAGCATATGTAACCTAAACTTTTATCACATAACTGATTATGTAACATGTTTAGGCATATAACACTTGTCATAGGACTAGTTAGGCGGTCCGAACGCGTTTCACGCGAACGACGCGTTAAAGTAGCATAAGCTACCTAAACGGGTCGTAATGGGTCGTAAACATTTATGTTAGGTTTCATTTAGTATGTAGGCTTTGTTAAACCAAATGACACGAGTCTCTACACTCGTTTGGTTTACGAACCCTCATGCTACCCGATCTTCCGATTTAGGTCCGGTTTATTAACATAGTTACCTATATTAGGTGCCGTTTGATTCCGAGATCTCTAGCATTGCTTGGTGGTTATCTTAGGACTACTGAACAATCTCAAGTGAGTACATAGACCCCTCTTTTACTGTTTTCCAAACTGTTTTGGGGTGAAACACATGTGCCTACTTGTTACTTTCATGCTTTCCTGTTTTCACATCATATACTTCTTATGTTCATTAGTACATTTATAGTACATGATTTCATTACATTTTATGCTATGTATGCCCATTGCGTGCGTACTTAGTACATTGTTTTACATTTACATTTTATGCTATGTATGTCCGTTGGTTACATACTTAGTACAGTGTTTTCATCACATGCTTACATTTTGTTATGACATTTGGGTTGTTTACAATGGAACAATACATTCATTAACATTAGCTACGTCGTTCGTTAGTAGGTAGTGGTACCATAGGAATTGACAACTCTCGTTCCTGAAATCCTGGGTTGGTGTGGATTGGAAGGAATGACCGAATTCGATATACATAAGTTAGATAAACCTTTAAGTGGTTTAAGGGTTTATCGCCGCAGTCTCAAGGCTTGGATGTATGCATTTTCACAACACCGCATAGATGTTCGTATCAGTATAGCATGCATTTCCACAAAACATAGCTTTGATTTAAACCTTGTTTTACTTCAATACTATGTTTTTGTGCATATGGTTTAGTTGATACATTTCACTAGCCATACAGATCATTTTGGTTACATATTACATGGTTTACATTGATCATGCATTTCCACAAAACATAGCTTTGATTTAAACCCTGTTTTACTTCAATACTATGTTTTTGTGCATATGGTTTAGTTGATACATTTCACTAGCCATACAGATCATTTTGGTTACATATTACATGGTTTACATTGATCATGCATTTCCACAGGACATAACTTTGATTTAAACCAAGTTTTACTTCAATACTATGTTCTTGTGCATATGGTTTAGTTGATACAATTTCACTAGCCATACATATCATTTTGGTTACACATTACATGATTTACATTTGACACATGAACATTATTGACATTGGTTACACATCACATGATTTACATTTGACGCATAAACCTTTTTGACATATTATTCAATACGTTTGGCAATTGGTTTAAACATAGACATCTTACATTTGGCGGTTTGTTTGGGTAAGTGATTTGAGTAACGGTGCGTGTGTAATATGATACAAGCATGGTGGATACGCCGCTGGTACTTCTTATATATAAGTGTTTGTATGGTATTACATATCGTAGCGTTATTTGAATCATTTCAATTTAAGATATATAACAGTTTATACAAATAACATACTTTTCAAAATACATTGTTTTACAAACAACTTATTTTATACAAACTCATATTACATGGTTATTCATTTAACCTTACATTTATTTATACATATCATCTAATCTTATCGTTATTCAAATGATTTACAAGACAAAGCAAATTACAGGGTTCATGACTAAACATTTTCTTAAACAATAAGTCATGAATCCTATTTTCATAAACCTATGTATCTCACAGGCATTTTTATGCTGACGTACCTATTTTCACATGTGTTTTTCAGGAGATGATGCATAGGATTTATCAAGACATACTTAGGCGGACTTGTGCCTTAGTGACTTAAAACGAGACAAGAACTAGTTAATTTTTGTTATGTACTCTTTATTTCTTGTTTAAAGACAATGTAACTCGCTTGTTTGTTGAATAAAACGAAACTTAAATTTCCATGGTTGTGAAACATTAATTCTGTTACAACACTCCCCGATGTTTCCGCCACGTTTTGTATGTTCTACGTGGTCGGGGTGTGACAACGCCCCCGTGTCCGCTGGGCACGACCCCGTGTGCAGAAGCGTATCTGTACTATCAAGATTTTCCTAGATTCTGCGAATCTTAGAGTTGACCACGGCCCCGTGTCCGCTGGACACGCCCCCGTGGTGGGTGATAGAAGCTTCCACAGCTATGTCTTTTCTGCAGACACTTGGGCACGCCCCCGTGCTCAGTGAGCACGGGAAGTGTTCAGTCTTCTGTTCTCTTATTTTTGCTTTGGGATATGCTGTCGAGGGGTCGGGCATGCCACGTTTATTCCTTTTCTTATATTATTGCTGGATTTGGCTGCATTTTTGCTTCTTTTTTTCATTTAAGCTCATTTAACCCTGACAATACAAAAGGAAGACAAAAACACACTTTTTCCAACATTAGTACTAAAAATGGTTTGTTTTATACCTCATTTGATGTAATTTATATGTCGCATTTTGCACACATCAGTCCCACCTGAGGGTGAAGAAGAAACGGAGGATGAGGAAGACGAAGTTGGTGACGATGAAGAAAGCGAAGACGAAAACTAATGTATTTTTTTTTTAATTTAGTCGGTTTTATTTTTTTATTTCTAGTATTGTATTTTTTAATTTAATATTTCTAGTATTGTTTTTTTTTTTTAATTTAATGAACTATTTTAAGTTTTTAATTTAAAAAAAATAAATAATTGTTTAATTATTGGAAAGGGCGTTATTGGGCATTTTTCCACTATGCCACTTTTGCAAAAACGTTCAATAATGCCCCCATGTTGTCTGGACTACCACATGGCAGAAAACGCCCCAGGGTGGGGGCATTATTCAACAAACGACTACGCATGGTCTTACATGCTTTACAACAAAAACAACTTGCACCTTCTCCGATGTATCATATTCTTTCACTTTTCATTTCGTCTGTAACTACGACACCTCTTGGAATTATTCCGGTGATCGTTTTTTGCACTTTTTTCTTTATTCTTTTCGCTTCATTTATTTTTCAACTAAAAATCTCAGGGGTCAAGATGCAAAAACTCAGTAGGATGATGGATTAAAGGTTACATGACCTGCCGGCGACCGGACCCTCCGGACCCCCTGTAGTTCCACCGCTTGTTTTTAATGGTTTAAACCTCATGCTAGTTCAACACTTAATGATTAAGACCTCTTACTTACTGGTTCAGCACTAAACTATTCAGAAGTTTCAAACCAACCCCTAAAAGTGAGATGCTACAATGACATAAGAATGAAAAAGAAATACTACACCTACGACATAAGAAAGAAAAAGAAAGAACATAGAAATATATAGTAGGCTATGTGGAAAAAAATAAAGAAAATGTAAGTAGTGAGCACTAAACCATTCAGGAGTTCCAAACCAACCCCTAAAAGTGAGATGCTACAATGACATAAGAATGAAAAAGAAATAGTACACCTACGACATAAGAAAGAAAAAGAAAGAACATAGAAATATATAGTAGGCTATGTGGAAAAAAATAAAGAAAATGTAAGTAGTGCCGGCTCAACCTTTTAGGAGGCCTAAAGCAAAGTATAAAATTGATGCCCTTCCGTTTAAAAGATTTTTTTTGCTTTTGTTCTTAATAAATAATACTATGGTTGTTTTGATGCAAACTAGGGGTTAGAAAAATGAACATAAAATGCTACAATAGTAGATATGAAGGAAAAGACCTTGAGATCATTATCACTATATGAGTATAACTGTAAAGTACCTTGTGGTTAATATTGATATCATAAGCATGCTGATATATTAGAGGACTTTTGTATACATCTGAATAAATTTTAAAAAATGGTGGCCCTGAAGAAAGGGGGCCTAAAGCTAGGACTTCACTAGTCTTACCCTTCAACCGACCCTGAATGTAAGCGGGCGTTAGAAATGAATGAGAACGTTGTTACCATTAAACATTTAAGACTGAAAATCAACATATACATCCCAATTGTGCATGATAAAGCATGATGCCACTAAACATTTTAAGAATTAAAATCAACTTATGTATTCCAATTGTCCATATGATTATAACTTAGCACTTATGGCTTAGTTCAAATACAAATCCATCAATATCATTTTCGGAGCTTCCACCTTCATCAACGGCCACTTTAGCCAATTCCCTCCACTTTGCCGCATTCTTTCGGGCTACTACTCCTCTCTCACCCTCCATAATCTTCTTTATACACGACACTAGAGTTTCGCTTCTCACTATCCCGTTCTCATCAGCCTTAGCTCTAACTCCAACACCCCAAATTTCATCTAGCAACTTGGCATTCGTAGTTTGATCCGAAACTTGTGGCATTCCAACCACGGGGACTCCTAGACTTACTGCTTCAAGAGTTGAGTTAAACCCACAATGTGTAACAAAGCATCCTACTGATTCATGTGCTAGCACATCTAATTGTCTACACCATGCTACAACCAAACCCTTACTTGGGATTTTCATGTCTGGAAAACCTTTTGAGAGTTTTTCCTCTTCTTTGGCCCTAACCACCCACAAGAAATTCATATCACAACTGCTCAAACCCAATGCGATTTCTTCCATTTGTTCAGGTCCAAGTGTTATCACGCTTCCGAATGATACATAAACAATTGATTCCTTTGGCTTATCACTTAGCCAGTTCATACAATCATTGTGGTTTGCTTTGAAAAGATTGAACCCGTAACCTGTATCGCCTTCAAGTCGTTTGTCCAAGTACATAGATGGAAGTGTTGGGCCGACAACCTTCAGCGTCCACATCTTTCTCATCCACGTTACCACCTAATAAATCAAAGATCGATTCATATCGAGCAAAGACATTAGTAAAATGTTTAACTTTACTATAATATCTTGTGTCGTGTCATGTGGTGTGGTATTTATTGATTTATATATTATAAATACAGTGTTATACAAAATATAGAAAAAATAAACATTAAAAGTGGCACATCTGTGAGTGCATTAATAAAACTTTTTTTTGTTCCCTTATTTAACATATACATCCAGGGGCGGACCTATGGTATTTCGTGAGTGGGTGGGCGCCCCCTTGATTTTTTTTTTTAGTTTAATACGTCTATCAAAATCTTGACCGCTCCTCATAAAATTTTACAATCGCACCCCTTGAAATTGAAAAAGGAGAGTGAAAGAGCTTGATCTTTACATATGTATGAAAAAGATGCGCGAGTAACTGAGTAAGGTATGAAGATGGAGATGCTTTTTAGGTCAAAAATTGTACTTTCCTTATTAATAAACTGGTTTTAAAATTCTGACAACAATAAAGAAAAAGTGAGTTTACGCATTTTTTTCACTTAATTAATTACTTTTATTTACTTTCCTTATTAATAAACTAGTTTTAAAATTCTGACAACAATAAAGAAAAAGTGAGTTTATGCATTTTTTTTACTTAATTAATTACTTTTATTTTATAGTAAAAATTTTATATGATTATGTTCATTTCTTTAATTTATGTGGTTACACTGTTTTATTACTTGGTATCATTTGCTCTAATATATTATTAAAAATAAAACTTAAAACAATCTAAAAGTTTTTATCATATACATTAAAGAAAAAAAAAATTATTGTGGAAATGTTTTTTTTTTTTAAAGAACATTTTGCTTGTAAAAACTTGTAATAAAATCTTTTTTATCATATAGGCCAAAAGAAGTAAAAAAAGGAGGCGGGTAACTAAAAGAACAACGGCCCATCAACTTTTTACTTCACCCGATTCAACCCGAAATGAATAAAATAAATATTATATAACGATAAACAAACGACCCTTATAAATTTTCTGGGTCTGCCGCTACCTATGTGATACACGTTTTGTTTTCTTTCACCTTTCTCAAAGGTACGGATTTTTCTAGTCCTTTTTATTTGTTCGTGAAATAAAGTACTTGAACTCCATAGTCAGTGTATATAAATTTTGGCAGGAATAAAAACATATTAAAAAAAAAAAAATGAAGCAAACTCACCTCTTCCTCGAGTTCATAAAAACTATTTGTGAAGACCCAACGTGCTTGATCAATATTATCGAACTGACCAAACACAGTCTGAGACCAACCAGCATCCGGTTCATAATTATGCACAAAAGATGGTGTCTCCCACCTTTCAAGTAGTGGCAACCCAGGAACAGAAATGGTTGCACCCATTGGCAAAGAAACCAAGCCCTTATGAACATGATAATATAAGCTGTTTACACAACAAGCTTGTGTCAAAAATGAGCCACCATCAATTCCAAAGTCCTTAGCCACATCCAAGGCCCATATAATGAGAGAATCATAGATGATTGCATCAATGGTGTTTCCTTCACTTTGAAGGTTCTTGATGAGATCAGCTAGTGATTTTGAGCCAGTTTCTTTGAAGGTTTTGAGGTAGGATTCGGCGCTTTCGGCACTCGCGTAACCGCCTTCATCAAAGCCATCTGAAATGGCTTTGATTTGAATGGAGGTGGTGTTGTTGTGGGAGAGGGTAGAGTTTAAGGTGTAGATGGTTGTAATGAGTGTTGTTTTGACACCTTTGGAGAGTAAACGTTTGCCAAATTGGATGAAAGGGTTTATATGGCCTTGTGAAGAAGGGTAGGGGAAGAGTAGAACATGTGGTGATTTGTTCATCTTATCTTTTCCGGCCATTAACGGTATGTTGGAAAAAAAACTTGCGTGTTTTATGGGTATTTATAACATTATACCTACCTTATGCATTCATCATGCCATTTAGGTTATTCAAGAAGAATTATCTTTTGTGGGTATATCAAACTTTAATTTTTAAGAGGTTTAAATATTTAAATGGAAAAATTAGCCGTTAAAAAAGGATGAAAGTATTGATACATCTCCATTTTTTATGTGCACATCCCTCCGGAGGTCGCGTATACATCCTTCCATTTTTTGGTGGTGGGATAAAGCTTTGTGACCAATAGGTCCTGAGTTCGATTCCCAAAAGGGGGTTTTCCCATATTTATTGGGTTTCCTCCTGAATTGGTGAGACATTATTGCCTCGTGGAGTTGGATATGATCGGGTAGTTTCGCTGGTGGCATGATGATACTCCGGTGGTCCGTCAGTGATCCAAATTTGCCGTTAAAAAAAAACTATATTTCACGGATGTTACACCTTTGTCAAGATAACAAATTCTTTTTCGTGGAGTTCTATTACTATCTACTAACGCTCTACCCTGTGTAATACGAGACATGTACATTGTCACCCATTCCATAGCTTCTATACTACGGTGTATATTTCTTATAACGTCATCTTTTTATTGATTTATTATTTTTTCTGTTTGAACCTATAAATAAACATTAAAGGAAATTTATTTAATTAATAAATTTCCTTTAATGTTAAATTAATTTTCTGTTTTAATTGTTTAATTAATTTTTCTGTTTTAATTGATTTATTAATTTTTTTGTTTGAACCTATAAATAAACATTAAAGGAAATTTATTTAATTAATAAATTTCCTTTAATGTTAAATTAATTTTTCTGTTTTAATTGTTTAATTAATTTTTCTGTTTCAATTGATTTATTAATTTTTCTGTTTGAACCTATAAATAAACATTAAAGGAAATTTATTTATTAATTTTTCTGTTTTAATTGTTTAATTAATTTTTCTATTTTAATTGATTTATTAGTTTTTCTGTTTGAACCTATAAATAAAGATTAAAAGAAATTTATTTAATTGATAAATTTTATTTAATTTTAAATTAATTTTTCTGTTTTAATTTTTTAATTAATTTTTCTGTTTTAATTGTTTAATTAATAACTGATTTATGAATAATAAAAAATCTCAAAAAATGCAAAAAACCTGCCCGAAACCAGTTTCTATGCGGATCGAGTGTTTGTTCCTTTTGTTATTTATGCATAGTTATTTATGCTTAGTCAACTTATTATAAAAAACAACATTTTTTAAAAAACTTAATATTTATAATAATATTAAAAACGACATTTATAATTAATATTCAATTATATGTCTTGCCTAAATTTACCCGAACCCGACCCGTAGCCATCCTTATTTCAAAGTGTTAAAAAACATGGCTTAAAAACATACCATACTGTGGCAAGTATAAAATTGACGTCCTGGCTTAGCTTCAGTCCAAGATGTTCTTAGTGCAGCCGTCCTACCACATTTGTAAACAACCATTATGAATTTGTGATTGTGAAGATGGTGTATATTTCATTTGTAACTTCTGATACGTATCACAAGCTTTAAAAAAAAACAACTCGATAAGCCGCTCAGAGGGCAATACGTGCGTATGGGGGTACGGAGTCTGACACCTTTTCAGGTTATACGCTTCGTATAGCCTGATGAGCCCAGTATACGCATACTTTTTCTAAAAAGTTGGCAGAAACATTTACTACACTTTACTTCTATACGTGTCTCATCGAGCTATGAGCGACGTATTGAACTTCAGTGTTGGGGTTGTGGTTGTTGTTTTCGGTGTTGGGGTTTGACAGTGGTGGGGATTGACGGTGGGTGGTGGTGGTGGTGGGTTGGCTGTGGTGGTGGGTCGGATAGGGTGGTGGTGGTGGGTCGGCTGTGGTGGTGGATCGGCTGGGGTGGTGGTGGTGGTGGTGATGGGTCGGATAGGGTGGTGGTGGTGGTGGGTCGACTGTGGTGGTGGTGGTGGTGAGTTGGCTGGGGTGGTGGTGGTGGTGGGTCGGCTGGGGTGTTAGTGGTGGGTCGGCTGGGGTGTTGGTGGTGGGTCGGCTATGGTGGTGGTGGTGGGTCAGCTGTGGAGGTTGTGGTGGTGGTGGTGGGTCGGCTGTGGAGGTAGATGAAGTGGTTAAGGGTGGTGGTAGGCTATGGTGGTGCCGTGGTGGGTGGTGGTTGTGGTGGTGCTTGAATTTGTTTTTTTAATTTTTACAATATATTTTCGAATGCCGAGTCTAATGCTAAATTGTATTTTTTATTAACAGGATATCGAAAGTCGGTGTTTTGACGGTGGTGGTAGCGTAATACATATGGAGAAACTACGTTCGCATTTCAGATTCATGCACTAGAACGCCGATCTAGGATTACGTGTTATCGGAGTAGCCTGTGGCGTCGTCAGCTCCTAGTGACGCTAGCCAACGCGGTCCGCCCTGTAGCATGTCCTTCCAAGAGAGGTGTTCATTAGTGCTCTCATGAGCATTCCACCAACGGGAATGCCACTGCACTCACCATCCCGAGGGGACGCGGAAGACTGGGCTGTGATTGATAAAGGAAATCCCGACTCCACTACTCCAACCTCCTGATCCCTTGTGCCATTGAAATGTGGTAGATGTGAAGTAGAAGCCCCGTTGGAAGGTAGGGTTTGGTACACAATTTCAAGACAGCTGGCCTGTCTTTAAATTGTGTATGTTGCACTCATCGTTTTCCTTTGCAAGAATTCAAGAATATGTAACAATTAGCGATTTAGGGTTTAGGGTTTAGTCGTTACATTTTGTATGAAAGTTACATGTTTTGTGTATTAATATAAAACGATGTTTAATTACATTTTGAATTACATTTCTTGTTGCGTTATTGTTAATAAACGACAAGTGAAAAACATTTAAAGACATAAAAATTTGATATTTTATAACATACACATTGCGTTATGGTTAATAAATGACAAGTGAAAAACAATTAAACACATAATAATAATTGATAAATAAAAAAGTTGACATTTAATAAAACGTTATAATATACCCATTTAATAAAATTTGACATTTAAAAGTTTGACAATTAAAGACATAATAATACTCATTTAGTAATATTAAATAAAACTCATTTAATAAAGATTTGACATTTAAAAAAATTGGCAATTAAAGACATAATAATAATTCATAAATAAAAAACTTTATTATAATATATACAATTCGTTCTATAAAAAATATTGACATTTAATAATACTTATAAAATTTGACATTTTATAATATACATAATTCATTTCATAAAAATATGAAGTTTTTAATAATAATACTTAATAAAAAAACATATGCACGTTTTTTTTATTAAAAATATACACAATTCATTTCATAAAAATATGAAGTTTTATAATACTAACACAATTTTTTTATAACAACATTTTATAAAAAAATATTAATTTTCTTATATAAATATTTCACAACTTCCCCATACAAAAACACCATCAACTAAAATAAAGTTCGTTACATCTCAATCATTGGCTGACACCCAATGATTGACATTAGTTATATGGTAGGGACCATTTTCAAACGTATAGAGCTATGAGGGGCGTATGGGGGGGGGGGTTCATTTTGAGGCGTATAGGGCAATGAGGGGCGTATAGGATTTGAGGGATGTGTAGATAATTTTAGGGGGATGTGTGGATAGTTGCACCGTAAAAAAAGACCGGAATCCAGGTTTAACCCATCTCATCTCTCACCTAAAAATGTGATGTCATGTGTACATCACTTACATATGGTGACGTGACGCTAGATGAATCCCCTACAACGTACCTATATCTATACTATATTATAATGCATGAGTGATGGGTATTTTAAGATACCAAAAAAATAAGAATTTTTCCCCCTTTATTTATAAAAAGACCCCTAAATTGAGGGTAGTTTGGTCTTTTAAACACTATTTATTTTTTAGCCCCTAAACTTATTACACTTAAATCCCTGAGGTTTTAGCAAAATTATAGATAATTAGTTACAATGCATCCCTCCACAAAAAACTTATAGTTTTTTACATATTCTTGACATATCTTATAAACTATACTGTTTGAAAAAAATCCAAAGATAGCTTGACGACCTACACATTCTTGTTGACGTTTCGGTAGTTGTCTTGTTCAATATCGACGAACAGATTAAAAGGTACAAGTCGATAATGCTTTAATGTACAAGTAATTAATACTTGTGATCTAATGCGCCTAATCTACAAAGATGGGCTACATCTATGCAAACAAAAACAAAAATAATTAAAAGTACCGTAACATAAAATGAAGATATTATGTGTCACGTTTTATTTTATTAAAACTACCTAATATCTATACTTAGATATATCTTATAAAAACTTAAAACTAACCACAACAAACTTCCTAAATAAAGGGGTGGCAAATCTAAAATTAAATCATAATACACTTCAATAGTTACTACTATAAATACATAGTAAGACACCCCTATATCTATTGCTAAACAAAGTTAAAAAATGGATCCAGTTCTGAATTCAATTGTTGCGAAAAACCAAGCATGCGAGATTAAAAATTCTAAGGTCAGTTCTGTTATATCGCAGCAGTAAATAATTGTTTTTTATTTACTTTTATGTGAATGTTAACTTATTTGATTTTTCAGATTCAGTTGCATGATAAACACGCCAATTTAAACAACCCAGTTGTCGAACAAGCTTATAAGGTATTGATTTTGTTGGTATTATTTTTACGTATATCTTTCATATTAACATGTTCGTTATGTTATTATATGTGTGTTTTGTTACAGGATGATGGTGATAAAAGTGTTGATATTATTTTTTATGGTGCAATGTTTAGTCCATACAAGTCTAATCTTCAACGTGAATTTAGTGAAAATGTATTTTTAAGGTTTATTTAATCTTTTTCTAACTTTTGTATTCAATTTTTGTCTTTTTTAAGGATCAGAAGTTTGAGACTCAAAGGAAGAGATCCAAGAGAATATCTGAATGAAAATGGAGTAAGGTTATTAATTTAAACGATTCTGAGGACAATGACAAAGAAGAGGAATTAGAAGATACTGCCGATTCAAGCACAAACCAAAAAACCCGATTAAAAATACCTCGCATGTCAATTTAGAAGCGGAACAGATTTCATGCAGTCTAATATGAGATCTATCAAGTGTTTTTATGTTTTATTTTATTTTATTTTCAGTTGTTATGTTTAATCTAGACGTATAAATAAAGTTTAATTTATATTTGAACTTTATTTTTGGTGTTAATATAATGCAGTTATTGACCATATTAATAAAGTTTAAAATAAAGTTAGTATCCTAAATTTACAAGTCAACTGAACTTAAATAAGTTAATATTCTAAAGTTGCATAAATAGATATTGCAGTTAAATATAGTCAAGCTGAAATTATAAAATATTGTCGTTATTCTTGGATATTAATCTAATATTTTGTATTTTCTTAATTAAAAAATAAAGTAATAAACTTTAAAGCTAAACTAAAAAACTGTAACACCCCGAAAACGTGTTTGGTAATTAAACCCCGTGAATACTAAAGACGGGGAAAGTACCTTTAGTGGTAAAAGTAAACTGGCAAGTATTAGGAATTAATTGAATAATCCTAATATTTATTTAAAGTGAATAAGAGCTTTCAAGAAAGTAGGGAGATAAAAGGCCCGATTTAACGGGACTTAAAGTAAAACGGGTTACGACTTCCCGAACCTACTAAGCTAACTAGGAATAATTCTAACCTAGTTAGATAGTGACTTAAGAGTGGGTTAAAACACTTAAATTATGAACTAAGGAAAATGGAGGGGCCAAAGATGTTAAAATTGAAACTTATGTTGCTAATTCTAATTAAAACAAAAACCAAACACCCCATTTGGGATGTCTGGTCGTACAAGAACAAGCAGGGGCGATTCCCCACTCTCCAAAACCCTAAACATCACTAAACTTTCAAATTGAAGGCTCAATCCAAGCTGAAATCGAAATTAAAGCATAGATTATTGATCCTCATCACAAGAGGATTACAAGGTATGTAAAATTTGATGAAAACTCTCAACTCGAAATTCTCATGAAATTGGGAATTTCTGAAATTTATGGTTGCATGTTAGTTTTATGATGAAATAAGAACAATACAGTGTCTAGGGACAAACCCTAGACCAATACAAGTTGGATTCATGTGAAAATCTAGTAAAATCCATAAACACCATTGTAGGTGATTAGTGGGTTATGTAGATTTTAATAAACACTAGGAAATTGGGTGATATTCTAGTGTAATTTGACAATTGTGAAGTGACTTCAGAATTATATAAGCTAACAACTTTGTAAGATGGTTGATTTATGTGAAATTAGGGCTAAGAGATAAGCTAGAGACTTGATGAATAAACATGTAAAATTATGCCCTTAAAGTGTTTGTTGAAATGCCTCAAAGAAGGCTCGAAACTAGAATTTTTGTAGTTAAAACACCTAATTGTGATGTTTTGGCTATTATGCAAAATGTAATTTAAAAGAGTTCTAAATGTGATAAACGTGGTTAGAACTTTGGTTAAAACGGTGGTCTAAAGATAACGCCTACCGGGTAATTAAAGAATGCTAAAACTAGTTGATGAACTCGAATATGCAATTAGTATACTAATGGGCATTTGACTTTTAAAAAGTCAAACTGACCTACGATGTGATGAATGATAATTAGATATAGAAAATAAGTGAGGTGGAATAGTCGTGATTGTTAATGACTAATTTAACCGCCTTGTAAATGATTGACAATAGTTTGACGCGTAACAAGCTAGGTGAAAGCTTGGAGGAGGGAGCGGGTCAAACGGAGCAAGTACGGAAAGAAAAGTGTGGCGTGGATGCGAGGTAAGTGCAATTTACACACTTATGTAGAATACCCGTTTATTCGATACGTTGTAAACGTGATAACGATAATATTGGAAATATGGAAATTTGACAATATCGACTAATGTGGCTGTCAAGTCTTATCTTAACAGGACCGATTAGCAAATCAGATAATTGCGTCACCATTGATGGTGTTGATAATGAGAACGAGGTATAAATCGGGTCTACTTGTTGATCCGGGCCATGTACGCATAATTATGTTGTAGTTAAAAGTGCTATTTTGGTCGAATAATTTGAGAGAGAGTCCTTCGTCATAAAAGGACTAAAATCGACTAAAACGCCCTTGTAGGCTAAATGGAACAAACGACCCTTAAAGGTTGTTTGGAAATGAGTTTTATGACTAGGTAAATACTTAGAATAAGTATAGCAGCTAAAAGAGGTATTATATTAGCCAAATAGCACTATTTGAGTTTTTGCCGTAAAATAATGATTCGAGAGGTAAACATTTGGTTTATATTGATCACCACATTAAACCTACCTTAAATACAGTTGAGGTGGGAGATTATAGGATCAGAAATGTGGTAATGGAATGCTAGAAGCAATCGAAAGCTATTTTAGGCTCGAAAGTGCTTAAATACCCTTAACGGGTCAAAATAAGCATACGAGCGAAAATGGGTTTAAATTGTGTAATAAACCTGTGATTAGAACCTAATATGGTATATAACATTAATTTGAAGAAGTATAGGTGATATAGGAATCAAACAAATATGTTTGTTTGATAAAATGCATAAATGGGTAAAATTCGATAAAAAGGTTAATAAGCCGAAGACTTAGAAGTCTTAAATTTTGTTAATCCGGATGTTGGATTTTAACTCCATGTGATGGAGGATTAAATTACAAACACGTAGGAAGAAACGGTAGGTCAAACGGACGAGCGGATTGAAAGATACGAAAGTTTTCGTGTCAAAAACGGCAAAATGAGAGTTCTGATACAGGGGCCACCGTAACTTACGGTGTCCACCGTAAGTTACGGTGGAGCTGAAAGCTTTACGGTAGCTTCGTACTGTTTTACGGTAGGGGCACTTTATACCAGGAGCCACCGTAACTTACGGTGCCACTGTAAGTTACGGTGGAGGTCAGTTTTATATCCTTGCTTTTGGGATCAAGACATCCATGTTGGAATTTCTCGATTTCCTTGTTTAATTCGATTATTCGACTCAATCATCCTTGTCGTACTAGTTATTTAATTATGAAAACTAACTTTTAAGTTGGTTTTGATCACAGGTGAATGTCAAGAGTCCCGGATGAAGATAAAGCATCGAGCAAGAACCGAACACGCGTTAAATGAAGCTTCCGCAAGTTGTTTCGTCGTTATTCTAAAACGATGAATTAAACCAAATGACGTTGTATCACTTATGATTTGCGAAAAGTTTTTAATAAATCCATATTTTTATAGTATGTGTAGTCTTAACTACACTTCTAATTGTTGGTATTTACATGTAAAACCGTTAATTAGAAACTAGGGTGTTACAAAAACTGAACTTACTATGATATAAAGTTAATAAAGATATAAACTCTTAACCTCCTAATTTTTTTATAAAAACTGTTTTTAAAATTTTATAAAAGTATAAATTATATATATATATATATATGATTAAGTTAAAATGAGAACCACCTCGAGTTGTAAGAACCGCGAGAACTTTTTGATCCGGGCCTTGGTGGACCAAATTTTTTTTCAGAAACGTAGATGCATGTATAAAAACAACATTTGTAAAAAAAAAATTCAAAAAAAAAAATGTCGTGGGTGTAGTTTTGAGCAACACAAGTTTGTGTTTACGGGACCCGTAAATTTTCCAGCTAGATTTACGGGTCCCGTAAGCACAAACTTGTGGCGCTCAAAACTACACACACGACATTTTTTTTTTGAATTTTTTTTTACAAATGGTGTTTTTATACATGCATCTACGTTTATGAAAAAAATTTGGTCCACCGCGCCCCCCACGGTGTAGTTCCCGCGGTTCTTACAACTCGAGGTGGTTCTCATTTTAGCGGTCCCACTATATATATATATAAACAAAATTTAACTATTAAAGTTAAAGGTGTAAAACGTACTTACGAGTCAACTACTATTTTGTTTTATAAAAACAAAAATTTTAAACTTAAAGTTTATAGGATGAGTATCATGTGGATATTTAAAAAAAGTTATGAGAATAAAATTATAAACTTTATTATTTAACCAACAAAATAAACTTACTTTACATCCATAACAACTTATCTTTAATTTTTTGTCATTTGATTATTATTTTTTATCAAAAACAAAACTTTACATGTGTAAAACAGTTTGTTTACATCATTTTTAAACAAAACATTTTGTTTTTATAAAAAAATAATTCTTTTATAAACATTTTTTGTAACAAGTACTATAAATAAAATACTACAGAAATTTACAATCTTTACTAGATAAATAATAAATTGTGTTGCAAATTTTTAGGAATTATAAGTTCAACTATATTGTTATAGATAATATTAGTCAGTTTCAAAAGAATTCTTTACCAACTTGAGTAGATACATAGTAGATTGTGTTGCATATTTTTAGGTATTATAAGTTAAAAGTAGACTCATATAGATAAGATTAGTTAAGAACTAAAAATCTGAACTTAGTATGATATAAAGTTAATAAATATATAAACTCTTAACATCCTATTTTTTTTTTATAAAAACAGTTCTTAAAATTTTATAAAAATATAAATTTTTTATATCTGTAAAAAGACGAAATTTAACAATTTAAGTTAAAGGTCTAAAACGTACTTACGAGTCAAATACTATAATTTTATAAAAACGAAAGTTTTAAACTTAAAGTTTATTGGATGAGTACTATGTGGATATTTAAAAAAAAGATAAAATTTTAAAGCATAAAAGTATACTTTATAATTTAATCAATAAAATAAACATACTTTACAGTTATAACAACTTATCTTTTATTTTTTGTCTTTTGATTATTAATTTTTATAAAAAAACAATATTTTTTGTCTTTTTATTATTAATTTTTATAAAAAACAAAACTTTACATATGTGTAACACTTATGACATATATCCACCACAATAATGTTATCATAAATGTTATACAATTAAGAAAACTACCAGAAACGAGTGCCGCAATGCAAAGTGTCGACCCCGCCGCATCGTGCGGACACCCTATTAGTTTATATCATGGTTGTAAAAGTCCCGCCTAGGCTCCGAGTACTCCCTGAGTACTCGCTACAAGGTAGGCTGCCGAGACACGAGTACTGTTCTCCAAGGCCAATTACTCCCCGAGTAATCTCCGCCTAAGCCGAGTACTTTCCAACTACTCTCGAATCCGACTAGAGAGCGCCTAACGACTTTTGCAACCATGGTTTATATATAAGAAAAAGTAGAATGATGATTTCATTTAGTAAAACAAATTAAAAAGTATGTTTAGCACAACGCTTTACATATATTTATTCTTTATCCAATGATCATTTAAAAATACTTACCTATGTTGAACTCATTCTTTCATTTTCAACCTATTTTTTTATTCGTTATCTGTAAATAATTTATTTATTACAAATTCAACCTATTGTGCAGCGGTCAAAAGAAAATCTTATTGCATTATTATAATTTTGTTTACAAGAGGATTAGTTTAAGAACACGAAATATGTGAATAATTTATAGAATAAAACAAAAATTTCTTGACGAATGACGATATATACTTTCTTTGAATAATATATGAAATATATAGAATAATTTAAATAGTGTGTACCATAAAGACTTAGACGTGGTAAAGAACCACGAGGTCACTATCATACTAGCCATCATGTACAGGTTATTATTATATATTGACTTGATTTTAGAATTTTGTAAGACTGTGCGGTGTGGTTGCGTAGAAGAGGCTTGGACGATTCAAACCGGGGCGGGAAGGATTCCAACGGTGTTGTGGAGATGATGGTGACGAGGTGTGTTGTTTTGATTGAATGGAAGGTTTTTATTTGAGTTTCTTTTTTTAATATAAAATAAATATAAAAAGGGTATGTCACGTGTCACATCACGCCACTCTTCCACGCTTCATCCCACCTCGCGCTTTTTGGCACCACGCTACTTTTCTAACAGTTGCTGACGTGGCTGTCACATGACACTTCATACCCTCTTTTCATGTCATTCACACCGTACAGTCTAAGACTATGCGCAATGGTTTGGCGTTACTAGCCACGTAACCACAAAATCCATTAAACATCGTGCTATAGGGGCAACAAGCGAGAGCCAGTGAATGGGGAATGGGGTATCGCGCATTTAATGGTTGTGGTGTGGATAGGCATTATTGCCTAGTGGAGATGGATATGATCGGGTGGTTCTGCTGGTGGCACGATGATACTCCAGTGGTCCGTCAGTGATCCTAATTTGCCGTTAAAAAAAAAATAGAAAGTTTAATTTTACCGACACATGTCAAGAGACTTTGCCCGGTACACATGTTCTAGTTTCCAATTTGACCAACAACAATAAATTTTTAAGTTTGAGGTTTACATCATATTAAAAAAATATATGTAATTAATAATTATATAATTGTTATCAATGGGGTGATGGTCTATTGGCAAAGATAAAAAATTTAAACACCTTGAAAGGGGAGGTTTTGGTTTCGAGTCACATAGAAGACAAGAGTAAAAATTTGCGGTTCAAAAAAATATATATAATTGCTGTTACTGGAGTATCAAAACGTGGCAATTCTCGAACAATAACGGAACCGGTTGCTACGATCTTGAAGTATACAGTCACACCACCTTGCAAACCGTAGGGGCGGCTGACCCAGAAATTATTTGCTGGGGGTGCGGATGAGTGGTTCAAACATATTTTCAGGAGGTGCGGTTGAGTTTTTTGCCTAAAAAATATACTAAATTCTTTTTTTCAAAGGGTGCGCCCGCCCACCCTGGGCTTCACCTAGGTCCACCCCTGCGTAGGGCTACTATAATCAAGGCAACGGATACAGACTCGCCACCGATACCCGTCATTATTGCTCCTAAAATCACCCCTCGATCGGTCAAAATCAAGTTGCATGCATGGTGGTGGAGGTGAGCGTTGGAGTTTTGTGGGGGAACAAGAGCTGCAACCTTCCATTCTTCAATCACATTCACACACTTCATATGTTTTTTTTTCCTTTATTTAACCTATACATCTCACTTTTTGTTTTTGAAAGGTAAATTTTATAAAAACCGGCCTGCCTGGCCAAAAACCGCAGGACCGCACCCAACCACTATAACATATACAAGGGATAATTACACCAATCTCTTCATACAATGTTTGTTTGGAACGACTTTTTAACCATAAAATACCTAGAGACTTCACCTCCCCAAAAATCTCTTCACTACTACCTTTCCCGTCCGAGAAGATCTTAGCGTTCCTCGCTTTCCATATGCACCAACAAACCACAAAGACTAGTCCACGAATTATCTCATTAGCCTTCTTCTCCCCAGCAACACCTTTATGAAGCTCCAATATGTCACTGAAAGAAAAATCAAAGATGGGAGGAAGTATAGCCCAATTACTCAACCTGTTCCAAACCCTTAACGAGACCTCGCACGCCGTAAAAATATGATCCACAGTTTCCAACGCTTCGCCGCATAAAACACAATCCTCTGAATCAATCATAATGTTCCTCCTAGCTAGAGCTTGTCTTGTCGGAATACGGTCAAGATTCGCCCTCCAAATAAAAATATTGCATTTCGAAGGGACCCAAACACACCTCTTAACCGGACTGTTGTCTCCCGAATTCAAAAGCTCCAGAGCTAAAGCTTTAACCGAGGACGTTGAAAACATACCCGAAGCGTCCGGAGACTATATCCATCTATCCTTAACTGCTGAGGGGTAAACCTCAAGCAGCGCAACCGTGCACTCCTCAAAATCAGCTAATTCATCCGATGTAAACGACGGCCTCGACCAGTTCCAGTTCCATGTATTGGTACCACCCATAACCGGTAACCGATCACTGATCCAACAAGATTTATTGTTTTCCAACGCAAACAATCTAGGCCACTTGAGCATAAGCGGAACCTCGCCAATCCAAATATCGATCTAGAAACGGATACTTCTAACGTCACCCAACACCCCTTTGATAAGACTATGGATTCTTTTACCGTTCACCAAAAATTTAGCTTCCATTGTCGTTATGTTCTTCCAAACACCCGTGTTGGCCGAGTTGGAAAGTAAAATCAACCAAGTTCTACTTCTACCATGGCAAGCCGAAACAACTTTTCTCCACAGACTATCATCTTCCATTCTGAACCTCCAAATCCACTTGGAAAGGAAAGCTTCATTCACCATTTTAAGTTTACAAATACCTAAACCGCCAAATTTTTTAGGTAGAGTAACTTTGTCCCACGCTACCCAATGCATTTTTCTAAACTCCTCCGAACCTCCCCATAGAAAATTCCTCATCAAAGACTCCAACTTATCTACCACTTTAGTCGGCGCTTTAAAAATCGAGAAGTAGTAGATAGGAAGGCTCTCTAACACCGCTTTAATAAGAATGACCCGACCACCGATCGACAGGGACTGAGCTTTCCATGAAGCTAACCGATTTTTGAAAGTCAACACAATAGGGTCCCAATTTTTAACTCTATTCATATTTGCCCCTAAAGGAATACCTAAGTATTTAAAAGGAGCATTCCCTTTTAAGCACCCAATAACCGACGCCATTTGAGAAATTTCTACCTCTTCAACTCCCACCCTGTAAAGGTATGATTTGTGGAAGTTAATTCTCAGCCTCAAGCACGCATAAAAAACCCGAAGGATCCTAGCCACCACTTTAATATTCTCAACCGTCTACTCTCCCACGATTAAAGCATCGTCCGCATATAGGAGATAAGAGACAACCGGACCCCCGTTAGGTAATTTAATCCCCTTCATTCTCCCCGACTCGCACGCTTTAGAAACAATACAAGAAAAAGCCTCCATGACGATAAGGAAAAGGAAGGGCAAAGCGGATTACCTTGACGAATACCTTTATGACATTGAAATTCGAACGTCGGAGAACCGTTAACCAATATTGATCAAGATCTAGCGGAATAGAGCACTCCTTTCACCCACTTGCACCATAAAACATATACATCTCACTCTTACACATTTCACATGACCAGAAGAACACGTGTCAGATGAAACTCACCGGTACCATGTGATACATGTTTTTTATTGTTAATTATTTGTGTAAAAACCCGACTGTCGGTTGTTCCTACCTTACCGTTGTTTCTTTCGTAAACGCTTGTACTCCGAGATTCGATGATTTTCAATGGGTTAACTACATTTATTAAACCCTTATTATATCGCTTACTTATCGCATTTAAACACAAACGCTCATCGCAACGCAACCTCAACAAGAACTCAAAACGTGGATTTATTTGTATTATTTGTATTATTTGTGTGTTTAAATGTTAAATATTTATACCAGCGAGTATCAAACATTCGCTCAAATGCTCAAACGCTCACTCACGCGACTCGATGTATCACACTAAAACGCAACGCAACACTTAACATCTCGCTAAAATACTCGAAGTGCTCGAACTAACTAACGCAACCAAACACACCGAACGAACACCCGACACGCAAAACGGGAGCCATCGCATGAAACAGGTAACCTGCACCAACTCACTCCCTCTATAAATACCTAGCCCCTCCCTCATTTCATAACTTGCTGTCATTCTCTCAAGAACACTCCCTACTCGCTTTCTCTCTGCATTCCAAGTAAGATCCGTTATTTTTACAAGTATCACAACGGTTTCCACAATGATTTTTCACGAGTTTATCTCCGATTTAATCTAAAACTTCTCTACTTTTACGAAAACCTTCATCTTTTTCATCAAAACTTCTGATCTTGCTATGGATTTACACTTAAACGAGTGTATTGGGCTTAGCTTTGGCTTCTAAAGTTAGAGATCTGAATATCTCGCACTCACCAAGTGTTTAATCCAAGGGAAAACTATTTTTAAACTCGATTTTTACACTAAAAACGGACCAAAACCGACACATGTTTCGTTCACTGGATAGTGGGACGAAGCGGTGTCGAAACCGTCATGAAAAGGACTCGAAAATTCATCCGATTTAGGCGAAAACGCAGATCCGAACACCTAAAGACGCTGAACAGCCACTTGTGCGAAGCCAGACTGGCTTGTACGAAGCACCGGCTTCGTACGAAGGTACCCTTTGTACAAACCAGCCCAGTTTCCCGCCTGTGACTCAAACGCTCAAAAGACCTCTCCGGGTCTAAGTTTAATCAGTAGCTTGTGTAACAACCCGACTTTTCGGATTGTTGTCCGTTTGCTACTTGCTTCGATTTGTAACCATTTTTTACTCTGAGATTCGATATAAATAAAGAGTTATGTTATACTAAATACATTTTCATCACACAGCACCACTGCATGCTTAAACACTTTATATTCGCAAATGCTTAACGCTAACGCAACACGAATTACAGAGAAATATGCTTCTTTATTTTCCGAGTGTGTTTGTTTGTTCGGTAACCGCTCTCGCCTTTGCACTCGCTTATCGCGCTAAATCGCTAAATCGCAAACGTTGTTAATAGTAGTAATGTTATGCTGTGTGTTCTTATATGCTTTACTTGTGTGTGCTTATTCTGTTTATGGATTATACTCGATTATCACACCGAAACGCCTATCGCAACGCAAACTCGAACGACTCGATTTATCACTCTAAAATGCAACATGACCCGATACTTAGTGTTACGCTAATATAATTTAAGTACTTATACTAACAAACGAAACAAAATGCATTAAACGAGCATTCTACACATGAAACGAGAACCTTATTACATAAGACAGGCCCTTCGAACGATGCCAGCCAGCCTCGTACGAAGGCACTGCCTTCGTATGAAGGCAGCCAACTTGGAACAGGAGCCTTCTGTGCGAACCCACCACTTCTATAAATAGCCAAGCCCCTCCTCATTCATTCTAACTTGCTTATTTTACTCCAAAACGCTGCTGAATTGTTGTCCGACCGTTTTCAAGTAAGAGTTATTAGTTTTATATGATTACACAACATTTTCCACTTTGATTTTCCACAAGATTCACTTCGATTTCATCAAAAACTCTTCTATTCTTCTACCAAACTTCATCCTTTTCATCTTTTTACATGGAACTTCATCTTTTTCATAGAAAACCTTCATTCTTTTTACAAAATCTTCATCTTTTTCATCAAATCTTCTTATTTCACCACGGATCTACACTTAACCGAGTGTATTAGGCCTAGCTACGGCTTCCCAAGTTAGAAATCAGTTGATTTTACACACACCTAGTGTTAGATCTAGGTGAAAACCCTTAAAAAAACCCTTTTAAACTTTATTTTCACACTAAAACGACATGTATTTCATTCACTGGATAGTGGGATGAGGTAGTGTTGAAACCGGCTTGAATAGGACTTGAAAATACATCCGATTCAGGCGAAAACACTGCTCCAAACGCCAAGAACAGCTACGTTTGTGAACTGGACTGTTTTGTGGGAAGCCCAGCTTCGTACAAAGGCACTGACTTCATACATAACAGCCTGATTCTCATCCGTGACTCAAACAAAGACCCCTCTGACTATAAGTTTAATCAGTAGCTTAAGGTTGGAGGGAAGAACACTCGATTTTCCGAAGACCGACGCGAAGAACACTCAATTTTGGACAACGGAAGCAACACATGTACGAAGACCCCACCTTCGTACGAAGGCCCACCTTCGTACGAAGGCCCACCTTCGTACGAAGGCCCACCTTCGTACGAAGGCACAGCTTCGTACGAAGGCACAGCTTCGTACGAAGCTTCTGTTTCCCACCGACGCATCGATTTCGACTGTTTCAGCACTTTGAAAGACTTACGCATTTTTCCCCGCACGCAGGCTGATCCGGCGCTCCCTTCAATCCATTCCAGGCCGTGTTTACTTGCTAGACACACACTGTGAGTATACTCGAACCCTTTTTCGCTTAACGCACTTTTAGGTGTTACATACGTTCTCTATAAAAACACGACACACAACGCTTAACACTTTTGTAAACGCTAACCGCTCCTGCATGCTATACGTGATTAGTTGAATGCTTGTTGCTATGCTTACACAGTGATTACTTGCCCGACCGCCTTTAGCAACAATAGTACTATAGTTTGGACTCAGCACCTGTTTGTTCAGGGGTTGCTAAGGATCACATACTTTACTTCACGTGTTCGTTTCAGTGAACATGTGTCAGGCATACTCTACTCGCAGTCATGTGGTTAGGTTGTAACATTGTTGATAGCTTACTTGATTCACACGTTACGTGTTACATGCTGGTTATGCGTAAACGCTTTTTATACTATATTTATGCAAACTTGTGTACTCACCTTTATATTATTGTATTGACTTTATTTTAACGTATGTGACAGGTTGATGATCATTGTATGCTGCAAATGGATTAGGAAGTCTAGAAACTCATAATAAAAATCTAGGTTGTCAGATCGTTTTTTTTAAGAGATTCGAACTCTATGATGACTGTTTATGAAATATTTGTTTATTAGTATGGGATAATGAACCTTTTAAATATTGTCATTAAATAGTTGTTATGGATTCTTTTGAGCAATCTGATCCGCCTAGTGTCGTGCCCCGATGATTCTGCCATCGGTTGGAGTGTGACAGATTGGTATTAGAGCCATTACTATAGAGAATTAGGTCGAGTCGTGTAGAACAGGCCTAGTCTATAGTCTAAGCACCAAAACGGACCAGCTTCATATGAACCCACATGTTGTACTCTCGTTCGAACCTGCATTAATACACCTTCGTACGAACCCACATACACAGCTTCATACGAAGGGTCCTTTCCTAAGGTTTAAATACTATCTTGCCTTTCCTAAGGCTGACACAATGTAGACACGTTTTGAAAACTCTCGTATAACAACAACGAGTGATTATGTCGAGAATAGGTGTGAAAACCAAGAACTCTCGATAAGATCACTCACTCCGCTCATTTTTACTCTCCGCACGAGAATCTTCCGTTGAGTTAGGAGTGACATCCATATCTCAACAGAAATCTCCATCTCTATCGTGTGGTTTTACCACACTCAGGAGCGAAGTTGTTAAGTTAGGGGTGAAACCCGCATCTTAATGACCCGTTGCACTCCCTACTTTGATTTTACAGATCTCACCAAAGTCTTGACTATTCCAATGACTCGAGTCACGTAATAACTGGAAGGATGAGTGCCGTTAACCGTATTACGGTGAGAGCACAGTCTATTAGGCCAAAGCATGTGCTCGAACTCATTGGGAATAGTTAAACCACTTTGGGTAGTCGATGTCTAACACCCAAGACACTCTATTTCATTTTCAAGCCTGCAATCGCGGATGTTACACGTCATCGAGTTTATTTTGTTTATGTGTTTTAAAATTACGATTTATGGTTCTGATTTCTCGCTTTTCGCTCAACAAAACACGTACAACTCGCACAGCCCTCGGAATCTAAAATGCTAACTAATCGCGAACAAACTAAGAAGCCTCATACGTTAAACTCGTCGCTTATACTACTCGCTATCTCTCGCAACTCTCGCACGCGCTATACACAATTTGGGGGATCCAAGAGAGGTGATTAAAGGTGAATACGTGCAAAATATATGCTTATGTGAATTATGTGCTTATACGTGCTTATGTGAACTATGTGTATACGTGCAAATACGTGAATATGTGCTGACGTGTTCCTGCGCTTTATGTGAATAATAATAATAAATATATGGTATAAAACGCTAAACTTTTCAACAAAAAAACCCAACATAATCGAATCTCATCCAATGATAGATGTCTTCTTTTGGATCGTATACTCGTCGTACTGTCCAGCGAAACAATGCTAACAAACGTATCGCGTCCCTCGTGGCCTAGGTGATACCCTAGATCGTCAGTGAAATCAATGCTTCCAGCAGCACTTCTTTTGTTGATTCAAAGAATGACACGTCTAAGACTCCATTCAGCTTCAAGCAGTTCAAAGCCTGTGGTCCTATGAACTTTACTGGTGAAGATGGACCCAGTGCGATGTTTCAATGGTTTGATGCGATTGAAGTTACCTTCCGTCAAAGCGGATGTCCTGAGAATCTCCGCACTGTCAACGCCACTGGAGTCTTTCAGTCAAGGGCACTTGATTGGTGGACGGCCAAGCGCAACAGGCGCGGTAATGATGCAGCTTATGGTCTCACATGGGAGGAGCTAAAAGAGTTCATGATGAAGGAATTCTGTCCTCCCCACGAAGTCCAGAAACTGGAGAATGAATTCTGGAACATCAAGCAAGATGGAAGTGATAACGCTGGTCTCACCACTTGTTGGTGCATACGTCTGTCGACTTCGTCTTCGTTTGAGTCTTGTATTTAGAAATGATAGTCCAGGGCATGTTGTACGAGAAAATAGGTTTTTAGGTTGAACAGGGTATTTCACACGAAATAGATTAGGCTATTTCGTACGAAATAACAAGTAGCTATTTCGCACGAAATAACATGTGTCTATTTCGTACGAAATCAGTCGCCTATAAATACCTGAGATGTCATTTCGTTTGTATGCTTCTTGTTTCCGACGCCGAAGTGCTGTCGAAGTGTCTCTGGCCTGTAAACTGTTAATAGATCAATAAACAAGACATATTAATGATATTCTAGTGTCATACAAGCTGAACGAAGACTGAATCAATGAATTCCGCCTCTGATTTTGTCTAAGAACTCTTCTGAACAACTCGTTTGGTCGTGAAAACGATCCTACAAGTGGTATCAGAGCTCAGGAGGAAGAGTTCTTACCGATTTAGCTTGTTTTCACTGAAAATTCTGACTTCTACTCATTCTTTCACGTTCTTAACTGAATTTTGCAAAATTAAACGGGTTTTTACGGTCCAAATTAGCTGATTTTTTGATATGTTGTGCGAAAATACCTGATTTATAACCCTACAAAGTTTCAGATCCTAATTCCTAGCCGTTTGAGAGAAATTTGAGATTTTGTGTCCGATACCGCATGACGTCAGCTTCATTTCGCACGAAATGAGCTATTTCTCTTGAAAGTGTACTCATTTCGCACCAAATAACTTCATTTCGTACGAAATCAGATCCATTTCGCTTGAAAGTACTTCATTTCGTATCAAAGTTGACTATTTCGTTTGAAAAACTTGTCATTTCGCACGAAATTAGTTCCATTTCGTGTGAAGTTAATCATTTCGCTTGAAACACATCAATTCGTACGAAATCATGTTCCATTTCGCGTGAAAGTCAGAATTTCTCTTGAACAGATCATCATTTCGTTTGAAACAGCCTGTCAACATGTTCTCGTGAATCAAGAGTGTCGGCACATTTGATTAAGGATTTAATACATCACGTGAGTCCATATAAGCGGTCCAATCAGTTTTGTTGAACAATTAATTGTTGTCGGCCATTTTAAAAGATTAAACCACTAGTCTATTGAGTGCAGCCCATGTGTATTAAATAATGTTGTCGACATAGTGGGTTTTCGGTCCTCTTAATCATCGGCCCAATCAAATTGAAGATACAATAAAATTTGTCGGCGATATCAGTCTTGCATGTGAATTCATCGGCCCAATCAGATTCGTTTGACAATTGATGTTGTCGGCCCAATTTGGATAAGCATTTAATTGACAAACAGCCCACGTGAATTCATATTAGAGTATCGGTCAAATGAAATTGAATTGAGATTTAAAATTGTCGGTGGAAATTGTCAGATTGCATGTGAGTTTAATCAAGAAGGATCAGATACACTAAGTATAAGAACGGTCCAATTGCATTTGTCTCTCCAACTTTTGAAGGTCCAATCAAAGTTGTAGGCCCATGTGATTAATTTACTCGGCCCAATAGAAGTCATTGAAGAATTGCATGTGATTAACGGCCTAATAGAATTTGTTTTAATTAAAAGATTGCACAGTTTGAAAGTAACCAGGTCTCGAGGTTATCCAAGTTGCACGGGTAGAAATTAAATCGAGATAGTTTGGGTTTTGTTGGGCCAGTTTGTTTGTAAGTTTGGGCCTGATTGTTTGGAAGTTTAATCAGGTCATTTGAAAGGAACAAGTTTATTTGAAAGGTCCACTTCGTACAAAGTCAGTTACAGGTCCTTTGATGTCACACCCCCAAAATCCACACGCGGAGTATCACCACTTGGAGGCGTGACTGACCAGGATCAAGCCACCAATCATATTGAACAATGTAAATAGTGAGTGTAATTCAATCCAAACAATATGAAAGGTGTTCCCAAAAATCAAAGTATAGCATCAATGTTTAGCGGAAGCATAAAAGTAAACCCAATCATAAGCATAAGTATGAAATGTCATAATGTTTAACAAAACATTCACGATCCATGTCCACAACGACCGCGCCTCCCGTGCAAGCTCCATATGTACCTAAGATCCTGCAAGGCATGTAACAGAGAGTCAACAACTAGTTGAGCGAGTTCACAGTAAGTAAGTTCGTAATAGTAAGTTTGTTTCGTAACATGTGGCGCTACTAGGCCGATACTATGTTCTATTAGTGGGGGCTTCCCATGTTTGCATATACACTAGACTATTTGTAACCATAAGTGTTCTTCACAACCGAGAACAGTAGTACGTACAAAGTTTACGTAGGTTTTACGTAAGTGTCCTTCACAACCGAGGACAGGGGTACGCGGGGGTTTACGTAGGTTTTACGTAAGTGTCCTTCCTGACTCCGGAAGACAGTAATATGTACTTGTTTACGTAGGTTTTACGTAAGTGCCTGACACAACCGAGGCAGTAGTGAGTATAAGTTCACGTAGGTTTTACGTGAGTGTCCTTCGCAACCTGAGGACAGTGATGAGTACAAGTATACGTAGGTTTTACGTATGTATCCTGCGCATCCGAGGACGATGGTAGATAGTCTAGTAACAGTCTAAGTACGGGTATCTATTCAAATCTCATTCCTTCAATCCCCATTCCCATACCCTGGGAATCCCATGCCTTAGTAAAAGTGTGAACTCACCTTGGGTTTGCTCGGTATGCTAAGTATGCTCACAGTTAATCAATCACGTCCTAAAGTACGCACGTATACATAATCAGTTTGTATTCACGAAGTTCACATATAAGCATATTCATAGTAATTACTGAATCATTGTTCATCGTACAGTACAAAATACGTATTCAACAATCATACAAGTTATGCATTGCATTTAACAACAGTTAGTTTACTCAGTTAAGTTTTAACAGACATAGTCGAGTTACTGTGCAAATTACCCAATCGGCGAAACACCCTTGTTTCGCCGTGAACCCCTTCGGCGAAACACTTTCGTTTCGTCACATTTGTTCCGTCGTAAATGGTCTCGGCGAAACACTTTCGTTTCGCCATATGTATTTCGTCAAAGCATCAGTTACGTCGAATTTAATCAACCAATTACAGAAAGCCCTAACAGCCGTCAATGATCTAACGAAAATCATACCATCATTGTCATGCATGTGATACTCCATTAACTAAAGCAACATTTGTGGTTAGTAGTTTTTGTTTGAGGTCCAATAAGATTTGAATTACATCTAACATTACATGTGATACATGGGGAGTCTAAATCAATTACAAATTGAAAGTAAATTTTGTTGTCGACATTACATCATCAACAGTAGTTACATATGCAACCTAATCATTCTAACAATTACTTTATCAATCATCACGAGATCATTAAATCAAATCACCATGCAATCATACGAATTACTGAATCATTATATAATCATGATCATCATTCAGCCATCGTTCAACATCAGTTAGTAGTTACAGATCATCAAATCTTCGACATATGATTAACACAAAAACCCAAATCATGAAATCATACAAGTTACCAATTTATTGTGCGATCAATGTCATCATCATTACACTAACTTCATCGTATGGAAATCTATCATTTATTCAGGTTCACCAATTCAAAATCATGAGAAATCAAATCTCGATACCCATAAACATCTCGGCATACATCATAACTCAGTCAAAGAAATCAGGTTATAACATGTATTTACATAACAATCAAATCGGCATAACAAAGAAATCACATCAGATTATTATGCACTAACCGATTGCGGAAAGAACTAGCGAGAATCCGGGAGGGTGAGTGATTGCCGTTGTGTGCAAGATAGAGGAAGAGAAGTAATTAGGGTTTTCCAAATGGTCGTTTCACGTAAAGGTATGAACAATAACAAGACCTTATTTCTAATCATTACTGGGCCAAAGCCCATTAGTTGATTTCGTTGGGCATGTGGTGGGCGAAATCACCATGTGTTTTCAGTAAGGTGTGGGTGATGAAAACATGAAGTGTTTTCAGTTGGGATGTGATTTCGTGAGAGGTGTTTGGCAAAGTTCTACATTTTACATAAACAATCATAATATTAAGTCTAATTATATACTTAACACAAATATATAAATTACATACACACTTATGTAATGCACACCAAACATATATAAACACACTTCGCAAATAAGTACAAGGTTAAGTCGGATAGAAACCTTGAAAACTCGGGTTGTCTGCTAAAGTAGAGAACTTGTTTGTTTCCTTGATAGCCAAGAAGTGTGCAGATTTTGTGAGTCGGTCCACGATCACCCAAATAGTACCGTTACCACGTTGAGATCTAGGTAGGCCAGTAACGAAATCCATGGAAATTTGCTCCCATTTCCATTGTGGTATCTCTGGTTGTTGGAGTGGGCCTGAAGGTTTCTGATATTCCGCTTTGACTCTCGCACAAGTCAAACACTTGCTAACATAAGTTGCTATAAGAGCTTTCATGCTAGGCCACCAATATGTAGTTTTCAAGTCGTGGTACATCTTATCCGAACCAGCATGTACCGAGTAGCGAGACTTGTGTGCCTCATCCATTACAAGCTCGCGTAAGTTGCCATAGAGTGGGACCCAAATGCGTCCCGTTACATAGTAGGCGCCGTCTGCCTTTTGTGCCAACCGTTGCCTTGAACCGCGTAGGGCTTCAGCCCTGACATTTTCGGTTTTCAATGCTTCTACCTGAGCATCTCGTATCTGAGAAGGAAGACTAGACTGAATAGTGAGTTGTAACGCTCGCACACGCCTAGGTGTAGTATCCTTTCGACTGAGAGCGTCGGCCACCACATTGGCTTTGCCCGGATGGTACTTTATAGCACATTCGTAATCATTCAGTAACTCGATCCATCGACGCTGTCGCATGTTCAACTCTTTCTGCTTGAAGATATGCTCGAGACTCCTGTGATCTGTGTAGATGGTGCACTTGGTGCCATACAGGTAATGTCGCCATATCTTGAGCGCGAAAACAACAGCTCCCAGCTCTAAATCATGTGTAGTGTAATTCCGTTCGTGAATCTTAAGTTGGCGCGAAGCATAAGCAATGACTTTATCCCGTTGCATCAACACACATCCAAGACCTTGGATGGATGCGTCACAGTAGACTACAAAATCGTCCGTGCCTTCAGGCAATGAGCGGATAGGTGCGCTACAAAGTATATCCTTTAAGTGCTGAAACGCTGTTTCCTGTGTATTACCCCAACGATAAGCCACACCCTTCTGTGTCAGTAATGTAAGCGGTTGTGCAATCTTTGAGAAGTCTTTGATGAACCGTCTGTAATAACCCGCCAAACCCAAGAATTGGCGTATTTCGGTTGGTGTACGAGGTGCAGGCCAGTTCTTGATCGAATCTACCTTGGATGGATCAACATGAATCCCATCCTTATTTACTACGTGTCCTAGAAAGTGGACTTCACGAAGCCAGAAGTCGCATTTCGAAAACTTGGCGTACAGTTGTTCTGTTCGAAGTAGTTCCAAGATAAGTCGTAGATGCTGCTCGTGTTCCTCCTGACTCTTCGAATAGATCAGGATGTCATCGATGAAAACAATAACAAACTTGTCAAGGTAAGGTTTGCACACCCTGTTCATAAGATCCATGAAAATCGCAGGCGTGTTCGTTAGCCCGAATGGCATGACCAAAAACTCGTAATGGTCGTAGCGAGTTCTGAATGCTGTTTTGGAGACGTCCTCATCCCGGATTCTCAGTTGATGGTAACCTGACCTCAGATCAATCTTCGAGTAATAGCTCGACCCTTGCAACTTGTCGAATAAGTCATCGATGCGTGGAAGAGGATAGCGATTCTTCACAGTCACCTTGTTCAGTTCGCGGTAGTCTATACACATGCGGAAGGTACCGTCTTTCTTCTTCACAAATAATACTGGAGCTCCCCAGGGCGAAGAGCTAGGGCGACTGAAACCCTTTTTCAAGAGTTCTTGCAGTTGCTTAGACAATTCTTCCAGTTCCGTTGGAGCTAAGCGATAAGGCGCTCGAGCTATGGGTGCTGCTCCTGGAGCTAGCTCGATCTGAAATTCGACCTGGCGATGAGGCGGTAACCCAGGTAATTCCTCAGGAAACACTTGAGGAAAATCGCGTACTACTGGAATATCCTCAATCTTTTTCTCTTTCTTCGATGTATCTGTAACGAGTGCTAAAACAGCTGTGTGGCCCTTTCGTAAACACTTCTGAGCCTTCAAGAAGGATATGATGCCACTCACGACACCACTCTTGTCGCCTTGAACTTCGAGAGGTTCTTTGCCAGTACGGGGAATACGAATGACCTTCTCCTTGCATATGATATTTGTTTGCTGTTGGGATAACCAATTCATCCCAATGACGATGTCGAAACTACCCAAAACTATAGGAATGAGATCGATAGAGAAAGTCTGACCAGCTAAGACGAGGTTACAACCCTAGACTATGTGACCACTGTGGTATCTGTTGCGTCTATTGCACTTTGGGTGATTTCCTCAATATCCACCCTGCCTTTGACTACCAGAAGACTGCTGACTGGGGCTCTGGTAATTATCTGTCTTTCGCTGCTGTGCCTGGGATTAAACCGAAGTTGAACCCTTGCTAGAGGTTTCATCCCATTTTCGTTTGTTGTCACTGGGAGTAGCAGAAGTAGTAATAGTAGTAGCACCAATACGTTTAGGCAGCTTGTTCTGTTCCACTGCCTGGTCTGTGAGACGATGAGCAAGACGAGTAACATCCTGGATAGTAGCAAGGTTAGCAGCAGTCACTTGGCTTTGAATCTCTGGTACTAAGCCTTTGAGGTACAGCTCAATGCGCTTGATGGGAGGATCCACCATAGTTGGACATAACACTGCCAGTTCGTTGGATCGCTTCGTATACGCTTCTATCTCTGACCCCGTCATCTTCAGGTTAAAGAACTCCACTTCTAACTTGTGGATGTCATCACGTGTACAGTATTCTTGCTTGATTAGTTCCTTGAAATCGTTCCAAGGGGTGGCATTAGCAGCCGCCAGCCCCAGCATCTGAACTTGCGCGTTCCACCAAGTTAGTGCAATGCCTTCTAAAGTGTCCGTGGCGTACTTCACCCTGCGAGCCTCAAGGCATTCACACATCTCAAAAACGGACTCGAGCTTTTCAAACCAATGGAGGAGTCCAACTGTTCCTTCCGTGCCACTAAAAGTAGTTGGACGACAGTCCATGAAAGTTTTGAAACGTGCACACAGGTGGCTGAGCGTGTTGACCTGTCGCGTGCGTAAGAGTAGACATACTTGAGCACGAGTGTTGGTTTACGAGAGTAGGATCTAAAGATCCTAGAGTAAGTGGTGATGGCAGGTTACACCTCCTGCCTGGGCAGCTGCGAGTGCTGCAGTAATTTGTTCAGTGATCGAAGCCGCCAACTGGGCTTGAGTTAGGTTAACGCGTCCACTCATGATCTTGATATCAAGGAGAACATGAGTGAGAGAGGTTCGCGAATAGTGCGATGACAGAAGAGAGTGAGCACACTAGTATTCTCAAGCAATAGGAGTTATGTGTATCTAAGCATACCATAAGCAAAGTTCTATGTAATTCTAGCAAGTAGGCAATAAAACATATACCATATTACCTAAAATGTTGAGTCTTGCACGTGGAGCGAGGCGTCGTTGTGGATCGTTGAGAGCACTGTTCTGGTTATAGTCTGGTTTTAATAAAAATGTTTTCCCCATATTAAAACCGAGTTCTCTATAACCAATGGCTCTGATACCAATCTGTCACACCCCCAAAATCCACACGCGGAGTATCACCGCTTGGAGGCGTGACTGACCAGGATCAAGCCACCAATCATATTGAACAATGTAAATAGTGAGTGTAATTCAATCCAAACAATATGAAAGGTGTTCCCAAAAATCAAAGTATAGCATCAATGTTTAGCGGAAGCATAAAAGTAAACCCAATCATAAGCATAAGTATGAAATGTCATAATGTTTAACAAAACATTCACGATCCATGTCCACAACGACCGCGCCTCCCGTGCAAGCTCCATATGTACCTAAGATCCTGCAAGGCATGTAACAGAGAGTCAACAACTAGTTGAGCGAGTTCACAGTAAGTAAGTTCGTAATAGTAAGTTTGTTTCGTAACATGTGGCGCTACTAGGCCGATACTATGTTCTATTAGTGGGGGCTTCCCATGTTTGCATATACACTAGACTATTTGTAACCATAATCCACACGCGGAGTATCACCGCTTGGAGGCGTGACTGACCAGGATCAAGCCACCTATCATATTGAACAATGTAAATAGTGAGTGTAATTCAATCCAAACAATATAAAAGGTGTTCCCAAAAATCAAAGTATAGCATCAATGTTTAGCGGAAGCATAAAAGTAAACCCAATCATAAGCATAAGTATGAAATGTCATAATGTTTAACAAAACATTCACGATCCATGTCCACAACGACCGCGCCTCCCGTGCAAGCTCCATATGTACCTAAGATCCTGCAAGGCATGTAACAGAGAGTCAACAACTAGTTGAGCGAGTTCACAGTAAGTAAGTTCGTAATAGTAAGTTTGTTTCGTAACATGTGGCGCTACTAGGCCGATACTATGTTCTATTAGTGGGGGCTTCCCATGTTTGCATATACACTAGACTATTTGTAACCATAAGTGTTCTTCACAACCGAGAACAGTAGTACGTACAAAGTTTACGTAGGTTTTACGTAAGTTTCCTTCACAACCGAGGACAGGGGTACGCGGGGGTTTACGTAGGTTTTACGTAAGTGTCCTTCCTGACTCCGAAAGACAGTAATATGTACTTGTTTACGTAGGTTTTACGTAAGTGCCTGACACAACCGAGGCAGTAGTGAGTATAAGTTCACGTAGGTTTTACGTGAGTGTCCTTCGCAACCTGAGGACAGTGATGGGTACAAGTATACGTAGGTTTTACGTATGTATCCTGCGCATCCGAGGACGATGGTAGATAGTCTAGTAACAGTCTAAGTACGGGTATCTATTCAAATCTCATTCCTTCAATCCCCATTCCCATACCCTGGGAATCCCATGCCTTAGTAAAAGTGTGAACTCACCTTGGATTTGCTCGGTATGCTAAGTATGCTCACAGTTAATCAATCACGTCCTAAAGTACGCACGTATACATAATCAGTTTGTATTCACGAAGTTCACATATAAGCATATTCATAGTAATTACTGAATCATTGTTCATCGTACAGTACAAAATACGTATTCAACAATCATACAAGTTATGCATTGCATTTAACAGCAGTTAGTTAACTCAGTTAAGTTTTAACAGACATAGTCGAGTTACTGTGCAAATTACCCAATCGGCGAAACACCCTTGTTTCGCCGTGAACCCCTTCGGCGAAACACTTTCGTTTCGTCACATTTGTTCCGTCGTAAATGGTCTCGGCGAAACACTTTCGTTTCGCCATATGTATTTCGTCAAAGCATCAGTTACGTCGAATTTAAACAACCAATTACAGAAAGCCCTAACAGCCGTCAATGATCTAACGAAAATCATACCATCATTGTCATGCATGTGATACTCCATTAACTAAAGCAACATTTGTGGTTAGTAGTTTTTGTTTGAGGTCCAATAAGATTTGAATTACATCTGACATTACATGTGATACATGGGGAGTCTAAATCAATTACAAATTGAAAGTAAATTTTGTTGTCGACATTACATCATACAAGTTACCAATTTATTGTGCGATCAATGTCATCATCATTACACTAACTTCATCGTATGGAAATCTATCATTTATTCAGGTTCACCAATTCAAAATCATGAGAAATCAAATCTCGATACCCATAAACATCTCGGCATACATCATAACTCAGTCAAAGAAATCAGGTTATAACATGTATTTACATAACAATCAAATCGGCATAACAAAGAAATCACATCAGATTATTATGCACTAACCGATTGCGGAAAGAACTAGCGAGAATCCGGGAGGGTGAGTGATTGCCGTTGTGTGCAAGATAGAGGAAGAGAAGTAATTAGGGTTTGCCAAATGGTCGTTTCACGTAAAGGTATGAACAATAACAAGACCTTATTTCTAATCATTACTGGGCCAAAGCCCATTAGTTGATTTCGTTGGGCATGTGGTGGGCGAAATCACCATGTGTTTTCAGTAAGGTGTGGGTGATGAAAACATGAAGTGTTTTCAGTTGGGATGTGATTTCGTGAGAGGTGTTTGGCAAAGTTCTACATTTTACATAAACAATCATAATATTAAGTCTAATTATATACTTAACACAAATATATAAATTACATACACACTTATGTAATGCACACCAAACATATATAAACACACTTCGCAAATAAGTACAAGGTTAAGTCGGATAGAAACCTTGAAAACTCGGGTTGTCACATTTGAACTGATCCAGTTTGTACAGTTTGATCAGTTCGCACGAAGAGTGATTTGTCAGTTCGTTTAAAAGTGATCCCAGTTTGTTTGAAAAGTCTATTTTGTGAATCTTTGACACCGAAACATGGATTATGAAGAACGTTTTGCGTATTTGTATTATGAATCTCAGCAATATAGTCCAATAAAGAACGATGAAGAATCAGTGTCAACAAAAAGGGATGCAGAAAAGGCATCAATCTTTGATCACTCACCAGATGAAGAGAGTGATGATGATAGTGAAGAAATTCAGAGACTTGAATATTGTATAAAACAACTTTCATCTGAAAATCATAATGGGAAGTTATTTTATGCAGGTAAAATTGAAAAGATAAAAGAAAAAAAAGCTGCAAAAAGGAAGAATCAAAAGGCAACAACTGTTAAAGAAGAGGTCAAAGCTGAGAAAGAAGAAAAAACAGCAACAGCTGAAGGACAAATCAAACCTGGTGTGAAAAAGCAGGTTGAACAAATTCCAGCTGTCAAAACTGTTAAAGTAGAGAAAGCAGAAACAGCTGAAGGTCAAATCAAACCTGATGTGAAAAAGCAAGTTGATCAAATTCCAGCTGTCAAGATTGAGAAAGAAGAAATCGTTGTAAAGATGCCTGGGATGTGCTTAATTTGTGATAAATCCAGATCAGATAATGTCAAACTCTTAAAAGATGTGGAGAGTTTGACATTAGAAAACAAAATTTTAAAAGAAAATGAAAAAGAATTTCAAAATAAAATTATATTTTTGGAAAATGAAAAATTAAAAATTGAGAAAGATTTTAAAAATCAAATAAAAATTTTAGAAAATGAAGATGTTTGGATAAAATTGGAAAACAAAGTTTTAAAAGAAAAAGAAACATAATTTCAAAATCATATAAAAGTTTTAGAAAACGAAAAATCTGTTTTTGATAAAAATAAAATTGAAAATGAAAATGCAATAAATTTTCATATTGAGAAAATCACTCAACTTGAAAATGAAGTTGAGTGTGCTAACAATAAAATCAATGATTTAGAAAAGAAATTGAAAGGTTTTGTGACTTCATCAGTATTACTAGATCATTTATGTCCAAAACCGATCAATGAAATTCCAATAAGTGACAATGTCACAAATTATGACAAAGTCATAATTGAGGATTGTGATGATAAATCTGATGATGAAAATGATATAAAGAAAATATTTTTGAAATTAAAAGAAAAGTTTCAAGAAACTGTTTTACAATCTACTGAAAGAGGTGAATGCTCAACGCAAAAACCTTTTAAGAAGAATGTAAAACAAAAACAAAATGTTAAAAATTCAAAAAAATTTCAACACAACAATAAAAGATCATCAGTTCAATCATCCAATCATTATAAAAAACCACAAAAACTTGAAAATCAAAACTCACAAAAAGTTGGTAATAAGTGGTGCAGGTTTGACCATAGTGCTCAAAAGTCAAATCAAGCTTTCAGGAGAAGATGGGATGAGGATTCTTCAAAGACAAATCATTACAATGATAGAAAACTGAGAAATGATCAGTACTACAAATCAAATCACTGTTATGATTTGAGTGTCTGGTTTGAAAGTGGTGAATGGTATGATAATAGAGTGTGTTACAAATGTGGTTTTCAAGGACACATTGCTGTTAACTGCCAGAGTCAGAGATTTGAGACAAGAATATGCTATGAATGTCAAATCAAAGGTCATATTGCCAGAGATTGCCCAATGAAATCAAAGGGAAGATCGAGGGATGAATCTCATGGAACGGTGAAGAACTCAGTCAAAATTGAAGAAAAGCCTAAAGAACAGAAAGTGAAATTAACACAAGGGCAGAAAGATAGACTGAGAAAGAAAAGAAAGAAAGGGAGGGAGTATCTTGAAAAGATTTTGTCCTCGTGTACTACTATTGATTCAGATAAAAGTTCTGATGAATCGCTTTACTCAACAAAAAATGATCAGTCAAGTAAAACGAATTCATCAGATACAAATCCGAGGACAAAAGAGAGGATAAAGAAAGAAAAATTGACTAATCAAACTGGTAAAAAATCAAAGAAAGTTAATTTTTCGGATAAAATCATTATCAAATTTTTTGAGTATAAAAGTAACTGTGAAAAGTCGTTCATGTCACAGGTTAATGAATTTGGAAAACCTAAATCCTGTGTGGATTGGGTTCCAATAAAGGTTGGCGATGAATCTGACTTGTCAAAGTCAGATGAGCCACATTCTGGCGATGATTCTGATTCGTCAAAATCAGAGGAGCCACAAGTTGAGCTCAAAAGTGAAAATTCAATGCCGCCAATGGATGATGTCAACTTTCCACCATTGCGAGCTGAAAATTTTAAACAAAAAGTTAACAATGTTGAGATTTCAAATCAAATTTTTTTTTTTTCTGAAAAGAAAGATTTTGATCTTGAAAAAGCCTTTAACCCCAATGTTCTAAACATTTTTGGAAAATGGTTGACGGAAAAGTCAAAGGGGTAAAGGAATTTTATGAATCAAAGAGGAAAACTGATACACCGAGTAAAAATAACTCAGATGCACCCAAGACTGGGAATTCAACAAAACTAATTTTTCCGGAAAAACCATAATGGGAAAATAGTTTGTTGACTCTGATTGTTTATGCCAAGTGATTGGAGAATTGAAGCGATTCTCATCAGTTTGTCATTTTACTTTGTACAGTTTATTGCTTTCAAATTTTCCCAGAAAATCAAAATTGAAACATATTTTGATTTTAGGGGGAGTAGAAAATTTTTAGAAATTTTGAAAATTTGAAAAATCCAAAAACATGATAAAATCTAAAATTCAAAAACATCGGAAAATCAAAAAGAGTTTTGTGTAAAAAGAGGAAATGATAGTACATCAGTGGACTATCTGTGCACGCTAGAGAAACGTAGAGTTTTATAAAGTTTTAAACAGTCTCACTAGGGATGTGTCGATAGGCTCAGCTAAGACTAGTAGTTTTGCGAAAATGATACAAACATAAAGCAAAAAGCCTAAGTCTGGTGGGAAACACGGTCGAACGCATAGTACTTAGTTTTGTTATTCTTGACTGTGTGCCTGCTCGGTAATCGCTGATTGTCTTAGGACATAAAACTGGTTAAGTTTGTGAGCTTTCACAACTTTGCTGAAAAGTCACTGTGATTCTGTGTTTTCATTTTGCAAAGATTTAAACTTGTTTTATTTCTTTATTTTGTTTAAGCATTGGACATCCTCTGCGTATACGTGAGTATCGACCTGGATGTTATTGCCTAAACGTTCTGCTTTGTTTTCTTTGGTGTTTCGTTTAAGCTTTGGATCACCTCTGCGTATACGGGAGTATCGACCTGGTGGTTAAAGCCTAAACAACTTCAACTTGTTTTTTATTTGTTATTTTGTTTAAACATTGGACTTTCTCTGCGTATACGGAAGTATCGACCTGATTGTTAATGTTTAAACATTCTGCATTGTTTTTTTACACAAATCACAGTTGATGAAAGTTTAAAGGCATTACGTGAGTTAGTGTATTGCATGATGAGGGGATATGCTAAGATCGTGGGGCGCATAAGACTTTAGTGCTATCTAATGTACCCTAATCGTATCAGTAAGCATTACGAACATTTTAGAGGAGTTTAAGTGGATCACAATATCGATGATCTAGGGTGAATTGTTTAAAAGTTTTAAGTGGTAATGTTTAGATCAACGGTGCAGCTGATTTGTCTCAATAAACTGATATGATCCTCTAACGCAAACTCACAAAAATATTGTCTGTAAATATTTCTTTACTGCTTTTCATTAATCAAAAATCCAAAAAGATTTTATGTGTGTTTTAGCATAAAATTTTGAAAAATCAAAAAGATTTTACTTCATCTTATTTTCGACAACTGATTTTGAAGAGTTGATTTTCAAAATTTCGAGTGCTAAACATGATGAACTACATTGGATTGGGGAGTTTGTTTAAATGAGAAATGTTTTTGGGAATGATTGCATGTTTAGTTAATCAAGGTCATTAATTTGAACTTGATGTAACGATTAATGTTTGGTGAATAAATGCTCTCTATCAGTAAGTTTTTCAAAGTGATATAAATAAAAACTTATGTTTTGGGTAGAGAATGTGCAGGAAATGTTGAAAAAGCTAGGTTTCGATTCCTGAGGATTAATGTCAGGTTTTCGATCCTAAGCTACAAATACCAGACTGTGATCCCGGAACAACTTAAGGGGGAGTCTGTTAGCAAAGGGGAGTTTGAAGAGTGAAAGAACCAGACTCAGATTCTGGAGAATAGCTGATAATGGTGATTGAAGAAAAAGAGAGAGGTTGAAGGATGTTTCAGCGTCAAATACTTTGAAAAAAGCGTGAAGACTGTTCAAGACTGAAGTTTTGACGTACTGAAGACTCGTACCGAAGACTTCGTCAACATCTAAGGGGGAGTCTGTTGGTGCATATGTCTGTCGACTTCGTCTTCGTTCGAGTCTTGTATTAGAATTGAAAGATCTAGGCACGAAATACGAGAAAACGAGAAAACATGTGATTTGTAGTCATTTCGCACGAAATGAAAAAGGTCATTTCGCATGAAATAGACAAGTATCTATTTCGCACGAAATGACTCATAACCATTTCGTACGAAATCATGTGTGTATATATAGGGTGCTTGTGTCTTTCATTTGTAACCTTGTGATTTTGATACCGAGGTGCTGCCAGTGTGTTTCCTGATTGTAAAACGTTGTATAATCAATACAAGAGACTGTTAAAGTGTATAACAAGCTGAACGAAGATCAAATCATTGAATTCCGCCTTTGATTTGATCCGAGAACTCTTCTGAACGACTCTTATAGGTCGCAAAACGATCCTACACCGCTCGTTTCAAATAGTTGAGCATCATCTGTCCAAGTCAAGTGGACACTCCCGAGAAATCCATCAAGAAGTACATTCGTGCACTTCCTGACTGTGTCGCTGACTTTGTGCAAGCAGCGAAACCTGCTACAATTGAGGAAACCTACCAACTCGCAGCTAAGATCAACGACAAGCGGGTCTTGGAAGGATTTTTCAGAACCTCGACCAAGAGTCTCAACCAGGCTACTGCAACTCCCAGCAACGACTCTGCGGCATCTCAAGCTTCAAAGCCCAGTCGTCAGAATCGCAAGCGAAGGGACTCCAACAAGAACAACGTGGTAGTCATAGCACCACCCAACAACCAGTCTCGTCAGGTTGCTACTACCAACGCACCGCCTGCTAAGCGTGCGCATACGGGTACTAACCCACTGTGCCCTACTTGCACTTATCATCATCCAGTGGAAACAAACTACCGTTTCTGTGTCAATTGCAATCTCTATGGGCACTACACAGCTCACTGCCACTCAGGCCCACGTCAGCAAGCTCCTCAAGCTCTCCCAGCACCACCAGCTCAACCTCTTGCTCCTCAGGCTAACCCAGCAACTCCAGCACAAGTTGCTAGTGCACGCACTTGCTACACTTGTGGTGACCCAAACCACTTTGCAAATGTCTGCCCGCAGCGTGTTGTGAAACAAGAGCCGCAGCAGCAGCATCCACCACCACCACAGCAGCAACAACCACAGCAATAGCAGCAGCAACAACAACCACAACAAGCAGCCCGCGGAAGAACCTTCAACATCAATGTCCGCCAGGCTCAGACTGACAACAATGTTGTCAATGGTACGTTCCTTGTCAATGGTATTTACGCTTCTTGCTTATTTGATACTGGAGCCGATAACTATTTTGTATCGTTTGAATTTGAAAAGCTTCTAAAACGTAAACGCGCTAACCTCCCAACGACCTTCGACGTAGAAGTTACCACCGGAAGAACCGTTACCGTCAGCTCCGCTCTACGTGATTGTACTCTTGAACTTAACAATCACATCTTCCTGATCGATCTCATCCCTATGCAACTTGGTAGTTTTGACATCATAGTAGGCATGGATTTTCTTCGTGAGAATCATGCCGAAGTTATTTGTTTCAAAAAGATGATTCGTTTTTCTCTTTCAAACGGTGATCAACTATGTGTTTATGGCGAGGTATCCTCGAAAGATTTGAAGCTTATGTCGTGTATTCAAGCGAGCAAGTACTTACGCAAGGAGTACACCGCTTTCTTAGCCCATATTGTAGTAGCGGAGGAGGAAAAGAAAACGATGAAAGACACTCCTATTGTTCGTGACTTTCCTAACGTTTTTGCAGACAATTTACCTGGTTTACCCTCTACTCATGATATCGATTTTCGTATTGATTTAATTCCAGGTGCTACACCTATTGCGAAAGCTCCCTACCGCCTTGCTTAATCTAAAATGCGTGAATTGTCTAGCCAACTCCAGGAATTGCTTGATAAAGGCTTCATACGCCCTAGCACATCTCCATGGGGCACACCTGTCCTCTTTGTGAAAAAGAAGGATGGATCGTTCCGAATGTGCATCGATTATAGGGAACTCAACAAGCTTACTATCAAGAACCGCTACCTGCTAACCCGAATCGACGATTTATTTGATCAACTCCAAGGCACTACGTGTTTCTCGAAGATCGATTTATGTTCAGGCTATCATTAGTTGCGTGTACAAGAGCAAGACATCCCGAAAACTGCACTTCGTACTCGCTATGGCCATTATGAATTGGTGGTCATGCCTTTTGGTCTCACAAACGCACCAGCGGTCTTCATGGATTTGATGAACGGTGTGTGCAAAGCCTTTTTGGATCATTTCGTCATTGTGTTTATCGATGATATTCTTATCTACTCGAAGTCGAGAGCCGAACACGCGCAACCTCTTCGTTTAGTTCTCGAACTCCTTCAAGGAAATCGCCTCTACGCCAAGTTCTCCAAGTGTGAATTTTGGCTCGAGGAGGTTCAATTTCTCGGTCACATCGTCAACAGTCAAGGAATTCACGTCGATCCCGTGAAGATTGAAGCCGTTAAGAGTTGGATTACGCTGAAGACTCCATCCGAAATCCGTTCATTTCTCGGATTGGCGGGTTATTACCGTCGATTCATCGCCGACTTTTCTAAAATCTCCGTACCTCTTACCACTCTAACTCATAAGGACAAACCTTTTGTTTGGGATTTTGAACAAGAAAATGCCTTTCAAACTCTCATGCGTATGCTTTGCAGGGCTCCTATTCTCGTACTTCCCGACGGAAATGACGGTTTCGTTGTTTATTGCGATGCCTCTAACCTAGGTCTCGGTTGTGTTTTTATGCAACGAGACAAGGTTATCGCGTATGCATCTCGACAACTCAATACCCATGAGAAGAACTACACTACCCACGACCTCGAGCTCGGTGCAGTTGTTTTTGCGTTGAAGATATGGCGACACTACCTTTATGGTACAAAGTGTACGGTCTTCACCGACCATAAGAGCTTACAACATATCGTAAACCAGAAAGAACTGAACATGCGCCAACGCAGATGGGTTGAACTTCTCAACGACTATGATTGTGAGATACGCTACCATCCCAGCAAGGCAAACGTCGTAGCCGATGCTCTCAGTCGACGAAGCTATGTGCATAGTATTCGTAATGTTCAGGCCCATAATGATCTCTAAGCCCTAATTCGTGACGCACAGCACGCATGCTTCATTGAGAATACCTTGAAAGAGGAAACGAAGTGTGGTGCCGTAACTCAGCTAGTGAATAAATCGAACGGTATCTTTCACTATCTCGACCGTATTTGGGTTCCTAGTCGCAATAACCTCCGAGAGATATTGATGACTCAAGCTCACAAATCTCGATACTCCATTCACCCCGGTGCCAACAAGATGTACCAGGACCTTCGTTCTAGGTATTGGTGGCCGGGCATTAAAAAGGATATCGCTCTGTATGTTTCGAAATGCCTAACTTGCTCGAAGGTTAAGGCCGAGAATCAACGACCCTCTGGGTTACTTGAACAACCCGAAATCCCGATGTGGAAATGGGAAAGTATCGCCATGGATTTTATTACAAAACTCCCCCGAACGCCTTCTGGTCATGGTAGCATTTGGGTTATTGTTGATCGTCTTACGAAATCTGCTCATTTTATTCCGATACGAGAAGACTTTAAGGTTGAACGATTAGCATGAATCTATACCGACGAAGTCATTTGTCGACACGGGACTCCTCGTGACATCATCTCTGACCGCGATGGTCGTTTCCACTCATGTCTCTAGGAGACATTCCAATCCGCTCTCGGTACCACTCTCAATCTCAGTACCGCATTCCATCCCCAGACCGACGGTCAGACTGAGCGCACTATCCGCACCCTCAAAGACATGCTTCATTCGTGCGTTATAGATTTTGGTGGTAATTGGGGTTCACATTTACCCTTAGTAGAATTTTCATACAATAACAGTTATCACGCTAGTATACAAATGGCACCATTTGAGACACTATACGATAGAAAATGTCGATCACCTATTGTTTGGCATGAGATCAGAGACGCACAGATCTCCAGTCCCGAGTTAATACAAGAAATGACAGACAAGATTCTCCAAATAAGTGACAACCTCCTGAAAGCTCGGAGTCGTCAAAAGAGTTACGCCGATAAATGCCGCAAGCCCCTAGAGTTCGAAGTTGGAGATCACGTCCTCTTAAAGGTTTCACCTTGGAAAGGGGTGATCCGATTCAGCAAGAAAGGGAAACTAGCGCCACATTACGTGGGCCCCTTTAAGATTCTGGAAAGAATTGGTAAAGTGGCCTACCGACTCGAATTACCGGTTGAACTCAGCAACGTACACCCGACTTTCCACGTCTCAAAGCTCAAGAAGTGTCTAGCTGAAGAAAATCTTCATGTACCTCTTGAAGACTTTCAAATAAACGAGACACTGCACTTCGTGGAAAAGCCAGTACAAATCATGGATCGAGAGACCATGAAACTTCGACATAGTCGCATTCCCATAGTGAAGGTTAGATGGGAAGGCAAATGCGGCGCAGATTTCACTTGGGAACTCGAAAGTGATATGAAAGCTAAATATCAACAACTCTTTGTTACGTCTACTACTTAATTTCGGGCCAAAATTCCCTAAAATAGGGGAGATTGTAACAACCCGACTGTCGTTTGTTCCTACCTTACCGTTGTTTCTTTCGTAAACGCTTGTACTCCGAGATTTGATGAATTTCAATGGGTTAACTACATTTATTAAACGCTTATTATATCACTTACTTATCACATTTAAACGCAAACGCTCATCGCAACGCAACCTCAACAAGAACTCAAAACGCGGATTTGTTTGTATTATTTGTGTGTTTAAATGTTAAATATTTATACCAGCGAGTATCAAACATTCGCTAAAACGCTCACTCACGCGACTCGATTTATCACACTATAACGCAACGCAACACTTAACATCTCGCTAAAATACTCAAAGTACTCAAACTAACTAATACAACCAAACACACCGAACGAAAACCCGACACGCGAAACGGGAGCCATCGCACGAAACAGGCCACCTTCGTACGAAGGCAATGGCTTCGTACGAAGGCGGTGGCTTCATACGAAGGCAACCTACACCAACTCACTCCCTTTATAAATACCTAGCCACTCCCTCATTTCATAACTTGTTGCCATTCTCTCAAGAACACTCCCTACTCGCTTTCTCTCTGCATTCCAAGTAAGATCCGCTATTTTTACAAGTATCACAACGATTTTTCATGAGTTTATCTCTGATTTCATCTAAAACTTCTCTATTTTTACGAAAACCTTCATCTTTTTCATCAAAACTTATGTTCTTGCTATGGATTTACACTTAAACGAGTGTATTGGGCTTAGCTTTGGCTTCCCAAGTTAGAGATCTGAATATCTCGCACTCACCAAGTGTTTAATCCAAGGGAAAACTATTTTTAAACTCGATTTTTACACTAAAAACGGACCAAAACCGACACATGTTTCGTTCACTGGATAGTGGGACGAAGCGGTGTCGAAACCATCATGAAAAGGACTAAAAAATACATCTGATTCAGGTGAAAACGCAGATCCGAACGCATGAAGATGCTGAACAGCCACCTGTGCGAAGCCAGACTGGCTTGTACGAAGGCACCCTTCGTACAAACCAGCCCAGTTTCCCGCCTGTGACTCAAACGCTCAAAAGACCTCTCCAGCTCTAAGTTTAATCAGTAGCTTGAGGATGGTGGGATGAAAACTCGATTTCCCGAAGAACGACGCGAGGAACACTCGATTTTGGACACGGAAACAAGCCATTGGTACGAAAGCACTGGCTTCGTACGAAGGCACTGCCTTCGTACTCTGTTTTTCCACTCGACACTTTGACTCGATCATTTCAGCACTTTGGAAGACTTATGCACTTCTGTTCCCGTACGCAGGCTGATCCGGCGCTCCCTCCACTCCTTTTCAGACCGTGTTTAACTGTTAAGCACGCACAATGAGTATACTCGAACCCTTTTTCGCTTAACGCACTTTTTGGGTGTTACATACGCTCTCTATCAAAACACATCGCACACAACGCTTAAACTCTTTATAAACGCTAACCGCTCTCGCATGTCATACGTGAAACGCTGAATGTTTGCTTGCTATGTTTACACATTGATGACTCGCCCTACCACCCTTAGCAACAATAGTACTATAGTTTGGACTCAGCACCTGTTTATTTAGGGGTTGTTAAGGATTACTTACTTTACGTGCTCACTACAGTGAACACGTATCGCGCATACTCTACTCGCAGTCATGTTGGTTAGCTTGTATCATTGTCGAGAGCTTACTTAATTCTCCCTTTACGTGTTACATGCTGGTTATGCGTAAATGCTTTATTACTATACTTAAGCAAACTCGTGTACTCACCTTTACATTATTGTATTGACCTTTATTTTAACGTATGTGACAGGTTGATGGATTACTGCTGGAAATGGTCTAGGGTTTCTAGATACACGCCTAAATAAATTGCCAGTTTTGTTACGTATTGTTTTGTTGCTTGAGAAACTACTGAATTTCGTTATAACTTTTGTGAGGATATTTGTTTGAGTGTATGGGAAATTGAACCTTATTAAATATTGTTATAATTAGTTGTTATGGATTCTCTCGAGCAACCTATTCGCATCATGCCACATTCCGATGATTCCGCCATCAGTTGGATTGTGACAATTTGTTTTTTTTTTGTTCCCAGATGAAACTCTCCATTTACGTTTTTTTTCTTTCACCTTTCTCATTCACCACTACACGCTACAAGTATGGATTTTTCTAGTCCTTTTTATTTGTTCATGAATTAAAGTATTTGTGATCCATATTCAGTTTATATGGCCTTGTGAAGAAGGGTAGGGGAAGAGTAGAACATGAGGTGATTTCTTGATCTTAAGCCTTTCTGTCATTATATCTTTAGATCATGTGTAATGGGACAGTATATCACCCCAATCTCATTCATAGCGCCCCATAGCGCCTGGGCACAACAAAACTGTCGGCGTTATGGGGTCTCAAAATGTTGGGGGCGGTATGTTGATCGTGGCGTGAAGGAGGAGAGTTTCAAAATTTTGACCAATAAAAAATAGTTAAGTTTTTTTTAATTGGTTAATAAAAATAAAAATGAATAATTAGGTAATGATGGGTAGTGACTTTATGACTACGCGCTCTAGTGATATAACGCCCCATAAAGCCACTGTATAACGTGGCGCGCCACTTGTCACATAACGCCCCAAAGGGGCTTTATGACCATATGGACTTAGGAAAATCTTGTGTTTTATGGCTAAATTTATACCACTATACCTACCCTATGCATGGCCCATTTTTTATAATGAACAGTCTAATCCATGACTCATTTTTCACCTAATCATGATGTGTACAGAGTACAATAATGATTTAATTGATTTAGTAGGGGCCGGGGGAGCAAATGTACAATCATTAAAACCGTAAAACCATGAAAGGGATGTGTACTAGAGGTGTACAAATCGTTTTTTAAACGGGTTACGGTTATTAACCAGACCGGTTTTTTCATCCAAAACAAAAACCGGTTTTTTAATAACCGGTTTCGATTACTAACCGGTTTTTCAAGTCCAAAACAGTAACCGGTGTAACCGGTTGGGATCGGTTTTTAACCGGTTTTCTTAAAACCAGTTTCGGTTATTAACCAGTTTTTCAGATCAATAATAGTAACCGGTCACCAACCGTCGGTTCGGTTCGGGTCTAAAACCGATTTTAAAAAAACCAGTTTCGGTTCCGGTTTTTTTTTTCCAGTTACGGTTCCAAAACCGGTTTTTTGTACACCTCTAACATTTATCACGACGCTTTAAATGTATTCATTCCTTATCCAAAGATCCTTTCAAATGAGTACGTGTATCTGTGACAACCCGAATTTCCGAGGTTAATCATATTCGCATCACTTCTATTTATATTTCGTATTACGTTGTGATCTTGTGCTATGGTGTGAAATTGTTATAGTTGTGTTTTATTAAATGATTATGAGTCTATGGGTTTCGAGAATATAATGTATGTATGTGATTTGTAAAGCCGCACATAATTCCCGGGTCGCACACCCTTCCTACTCGGCTGCACATTCTTTTAAAGCATTATGGGCTTCCGTAAACCTTAAGACCCAAACCCAAACCTTTGAAGCCCGAAGCAAACCCAATAGAATTAAAACATGGCAGCCAATCCCAATGTTTTGGGCTTAAGCCCATTGCGGCCAAGTAAGACCCGAACACCCTAATTTATTAGGTGGTGGTACGTATGGTCTGGTTAAATTAAGTTTGATTATAGGTTGTTTTAGAAACTGTACATAATGTGTTTGGATGAGTAGATTTGCATGTTGGGATCGACAGATTGTTAGTATAATATTATGGCATGAACTATTATAAGATGAATTTGATTTATGTGATTATATGAGGATTCTCAGTGATGTTAAATTTATGATGTAGGATTCATGCTAGCATTAACAAGTCCCATGTAATGATCAATTGCTATGATGACCGTTCCGATGGGTGTGCACGTAACCGTCCGTTTAAGAACATATATTAGTTTAATGGAACCTTGATTTTAATGAATAGATGGACGCATGGTTAGAACAATTGGACTTCAATGTTATTTCGAATCAATCGGATTTAGATGTGTATGCGAATGATTGCTTGTTAAATATAGATAATTATGAAAATAATTATGTTACATAAATTGTTGTTGAATGTGGGCCAAGATGTAACCGATTATGGTGATGGAATTGGGCAGTGAAGTTATAGGTTGTTAGAATTATTGAAACTGTGTGATTAGGGGACGTAATGTTTGAATGCAATTTGTACAAGTGGGCCGATGTTGTTTGATTATTTTCCATGTTGGGCCGATTAAATGTAGGAGTTATGTGAGTGTTTATGACTATGGTTGCCTAGTAGTGCATGAGAACTGGGTCCATCTGATAGTGGGTACAAGTTTGACAAGTAATTTAAACTAGGTTTTTTTACTGTCGCGCGTTACGGCGAAACGGAAGAAATGATAATGTAAAACAAACCTTATTTGAAAATGTACCATGTTGTTTAGAAAACCAAACCTTTAGAATCGGTTCAATTTATCATTGTATCATTTTACGATACCAAATAAATACTTTATTTTTTAATATAAATTCGTTTTTAATAAAACTTATACTAATCGAGGGTAAATATTAAACACAACTACGTACTTAAGTTTTTAGAAAAAAATTAACGAATATAAGTTATTAAAAAAATATCAAATTAAATTTGATAAAGTAAAGATGATTTAAAAAAACAAAAAAGAATTATTAAAACAAAATATATGATAAAGGAAATATGGGTTTAGAAAAGGAAAAAGAGAAAATACGTTAAAAAGCTAAAAGTAAATAGAAAAAAAAAACTAAAAGATGTTAAAAGTAAATATTAAAAATAATATATTGATATAATAAAATACTAAAAAACTATATATTATTTTAAAATTGAAATTATCATTTCGCGCATTGCGACGAAACGGAGCAAATGATAATACAAAACAAACCTTATTTGAAAATGTACCATGTTGTTTAGAAAACCAAACCTTTAGAATCGGTTCAGTTTATCATCGTATAATTTTACGATACCAAATAAATACTTTATTTTTGAATATAAATTCGTTTTTAATAAAACTTATACTAATCGAGGGTAAATATTAAACACAACTACGTACTTAAGTTTTTAGAAAAAAATTAACGAACATAAGTTATTAAAAAATATCAAATTAAATTTGATAAAGTAAAGATGATTTAAAAAAACAAAAAAGAATTATTAAAAACAAAATTAATGATAAAGGAAATATGGGTTTAGAAAAGGAAAAAGAGAAAATACGTTAAAAGCTAAAAGTAAATAGAAAAAAAAAAACTAAAAGATGTTAAAAGTAAATATTAAAAATAATATATTGATATAATAAAATACTAGAAAACTATATATTATTTTAAAATTGAAATTACTATTCATGGGCCTTCGAACTCAATATATATATAATATATAATGGTAAAATGGTTATGGTGAGCAAACTGATAAAGGAGGTATAGATATTAAATTCGCATAACTGATTTGTTTAGTTGTTGGGCCGAGATATGTTAAGGGCCATACGTTAAAACGGGTCTGCACACATACACACCTTTGTTTGGGTCGCACCTCATGTTTGGGCCGTGTGTTAAAGCTGGGCCAGAAACGTTTGGGCCTGCATTGTTTTGGGCCGTGCATTTGCATATGCAAGGTTTAACTATTAAATGTTTAAATGAACAACAGACTGATGACATGATCTTGTCTATGGTCCGTCTATGTTTTATGTGTAATGTGATTTAGGTATATGACCAAACAGATAGTGAAGAATCGTATGTAACGAGATTATGACATGTTGAGATATGATTGATTCAGTATGTGTGTGCTAAATGCCTAAAGTGTGACATGGCTAACTGTTATGACGTGCAATAGGATGTGTTTATTTCATGGATGTAAATTTATGTAGTGTGTGACAAAATACGTGGTACGATGTGAATACGAAACTGACTATTATTGGTAACCACACTAGGGTTTGGTTGATCATTCTGGGAACGGGTAATGTAACGTAACATACCGAGCAAATCCAAGGTGATTTCACACTTTCTATAAGGCATGGGATTCCCGGTGGTTTGGGAATGGGATTAAGAAGCTAAGACGAAACCTGTATATTCACCACTAATAGACTACATACTTCCGTCCTCGGTTGGGAAGGACGACTATATTTAACCTGCGTATTCTCGGATGGGTAGAATACGTACCTCCGTCCTCGGTTGGGAAGGACGACTATATTTAACCTGCGTATTCTCGAATGGGTAGAATACGTACCTCCGTCCTCGGTTGGGAAGGACGCCAATATATATATAACTAGTCTAGTGGTTTACAACATGGGGTAGCCCCCACTGGTCATGGTTTGGGAAACAAGGAACTGATTAACTACTGGTTTTCGAATGAACTTATGATTTTTTTGGAACAACTTTAAAACGGACAACCAACTGTGAACTCGCTCAACTTTGTTGTTGATTCGCTGTTACATGCCTTGCAGGTCTTTAGGTGCATATTGTTGGAACTTGCTGTCTGGGAAGCTGGAGTGGTCATGGGTCGAGATACATGGAATCGCAACACAGGATTAATGGTTTTTACATATGGATTATAAACACTTAACGAATGAATTATGCTTCCGCTGTACACTGTGAATTATATGTAACATTGTAACACTTAATGTTAATAAATGAAAGTTTTATTTAAATTTACCCATGAGTTCAATGTGATTGGTGGCTAGATCCTGGTATGTCACACTCCTCGCGGGGGTTTCCGCATGTGGTATTTTGGGGGTGTGACAGTATCCATCTTGAACTCATTCTTTCATTTTTCAACCTATCTTTTTTACTTTTTTTTTGTAAATAATTTATTTGTTACAAATACTTTTAAGTCCTTTTCTTCATAAACAGCCGGAAAAAAAAAGTAGGCAGAAACGTGTAGTATGTGCAAATGTTTCATTTTTCGCCTGTGGGTTCAAAAAGGTTTCACCGTTGACATTTTAGTCCACTGGGTTAACTTCATTCATTAATTCTGTCAACGAGAAAGGCAATTCAGTCATTTTATATAGTCGAATTGCCCTTGTAGTTCACAGAATTACATATAAAATGACTGAATTGCCCTTCTCGTTAACAGAATTAGTGGATGAAGTTAACCCAGTGAACTAAAATGGTAACGATGAAACCTTTTTGGACCCACATGCAAAAAATGAAACCTTTAGACTAAACAGGTAAAATGGTTGAAACCACAGGGACTAAAATGACATTTAACTCTTATTTATATAATCAAAAAAATTTCTTGACAAACGATGATATATACCTTCTTTGAAATATATATGAAATACGTTCACAAAATTGCACGAAACAAACTTTATGTATATCCAAAAGTGCACTTTATACCTTTTAGTTTAAAAATCGCCCAGATCAACCTTTAACTTAATACTTTGTTATAAGGATCAATACTTTAGACTAACAAATAAATTTCATAGTTAAGTCACCTCACATACCTCATATGTGAGGGTGTTTTAGTCATATAGTTTAAAAGATTATTTTTATTTATTTCTTCTTGTTTTTTTTTCAATGAACCACCATTGTGCCACCTCCACCGCCATACCTCCAACAAAACATCACCATACCACCTCCGACCATCTTCATTATGTCACACCCGCCCTGTCGAAGGCGGAACCACGAGTCATGACATGAAAGGTTTCCAAGCATCCGATTTGTAAACATCTAGTAATGATTAACAAAATATTTATAACGGTGCCAAAGTATTTAGATTTTACAAACATTAAAGATACATTGTTTAAACATTATTCAACACAAAAGTTTAACATAACTAAAGGGTTCGACTCGTACGACCAAAGTGTATGGATGTTACAAGACACCCCGAGCTAAGGCACTGTTTATTGATGAACACAAAGACTCCACGCGTTGTGAACCACCGTTTATTTTCCTAAAAAATGTTTAGAATGTTAACATAAAGTTGGCGGGTTCCACAAGTTTTAATGACACAAATGTAACCTTTAACATTTGATAAAAACTAGTATGCATAGTCTACTGAAATCATGATGATCAAATCATAGACTTGCAAAACCATGACGTATGTGCTGAAACTTAAGCTCGTAACCAAACCGTAACAATGTTGCCTCGTCATGTCGCACACCATGGCGACGTTCGTAACCAAACCGTAACAATGTTGCCTCGTCATGTCGCACACCATGGCGACGTCTAACAAGTAAAACACAATTGCACCCAAGGTTACGACTAACCCAAGGTGGGGCTTGTTGGACCCAATAGATCTATTCGACTGTTATGCGGTCTCGACAGACTAATGGTTACTAAAAATGAAGTACCACCACTAGGACTTCCCGAGCTCAAACCGATAAACTTATAAACACATAATAGACCGATAGATTTCATCTCCAACTACCATACCCCGTATCAAGCATGATTTTCCCCCGGTTTAAAAAAATAATTTAAAACAAAAGGGGCCGTGAAACTCACCTAAACGTATACTGTGAAAGCTAGCAATGAAATAAGGTCCAAACTAGCTACCCAGCCTACACATGTCCTAAACCAATACACTAGGCCTACCATGAGTCTATCCGGCAAGTCGTTCACCAAACTCTTTTAGACTTAAATAATTTGTTAATATTTTTAATTAAATATTAATTTGGACGACCCGTTGGTGATTCATTATACGAGTGTTATCATGTATATATATATATATATATATATATATATATATATATATATATAGGGGAAGGCTATAGAGAAAACCCACTTGAGTTGTGTAAACTCAAGAAACCTTTGTAAAAAAACCATGTAAACTCAAGAAACCTTTCTAAAAAATAGGAAATATAATATACATACATCTGAACATTTTTTTAAAAAAAACACAAAAAAACACCGAGTAGTTTTTTTTAAATGTTACAAATTTCAGGTTACATAATATATATGTCCAAAAAAATGTAACATACAAATTTTCAACATTTTTTTTTTAAAAACTAGTAAGCATTTTTTTCATTTTTTTCATAAATAGGTTCGTGTATATTTATATTATATTCCCTATTTAAAAAAAAATAAAAATGATACTTGGGTTTATTTGGGTTTTCTCAACTCACATGGGTTTTCGATTTATCTTTCCCCTACACACACACACACACACACACACACACACACATATATATATAGGGTAAGGTTCATTTGAGAACCATCGTTATTGTGAGAACCATGAGAACCAATGTGAACACACCAAAAAAACCTTAAAAAACCTACCCCCCCCCTCCCAAAAAAAAAAAAAAAAACCTAAACCCCTCCAACCCCCCACCCAAGCTAAAATGCTAAAAACTAAACCCCAAAAAAACCTAAAAAAATCTAAAAAACACACAATTTTTTTTAATATTTTTTACATCAAAATCGCTACTTTTAGAAGCCAAATAAAAAAAAAATTTAAAAATTAAAATTTTTTTTTGGTAACGAAAATTAGCAATTTTAAGCTAAAAAATATTAAAAAAAAGGAATTTTTTGTGTGTGTTTTTTAGCTATTTATAGGTATTTTTGGTTGTGTTCACATTGGTTCCCGCGGTCCTCGCAATAAATGGGTGGTTACTAACGGATCCTTCTCGTATATATATATATATATGTTAACATACAAATATATATATGTATTAACATATAGGTACACATAAAACCATGATCCCATCCTAAAAATACTCTTAACCCGCCATGTCTACACACAACCAACCGACACACACTCATACAAACATATATATATATATATATATATATATATATATAGGGGTAGGATTTAGGGAAAACGGTAAGAAATGTGAAAAGGTGAGAAGGTTTTGATCCGTCCGATTAAAACAATCTATGGATTAGATTGGCACGGTGACGTTTTCGTAAATAACATCAACTTTCTAAAGTGGACGTGCTTCATTAAGGGCAAAAAGGTAAATGTGCATCTACAAAACTCATCAAACGAGACCGAAACATATATACTTCCCAGAGAAACCTCCCCAACTCCTACAAAAACGCGAAAACCCTAGAAAACGGGAAACCACAAATATTATGGCGTCTAAAGATCAAACAAGATTCAGAGGCAAAAAACAGAGTGAGTTAACTTCGATTTACATTATGCTAGTTTTATGATGTTTTTGGCATTCTAATTTTATCAATAAATGTGTAGTTTCTATGGGTGTGGAAGAGGAAGGGTCACCTGCTCCAAATCGCCAAAGAACCACCGAGCAAAGAAAGAAGACAACAACAAAACATGGTACAGATGGTTACTTTTTATGATGTAAAACTCCATATATCATGTAATATATGGAGTTTGATAGTTTGTTACTAAATGCCAATATATTTATCATTTGTATAATAATGTTTAACTGTATGAGAACGCCCTTTTACATATATCATTTGTGTTATTAAATGCCATGTAAAACCCAGTTCCAAACCCTTTACACCTGTCTTCTACTCGTCTTCCTCCATGAATCAGCAAAAACCCGAATTCAAACCCACTCCTCAAGTTACGGATGAAGAGAAACAGGCCCGGTTCCTAAAAGGGGAGTGTTTTCGATGTGGTGATAAATACGGCCCAGGTCATCATTGTAAAGCTGATATTTTCAAAGTGTTAGAAGCTGATGAAGGAGTGGAAGAACAACCCATTTCCAACGCTACCAATTCTAATGACGCACAAGAGGAAACCACTGAAATCAGCTTACACGCGATACTTGGCATGCCACATCCTAACACAATGAAGGTTCATCGTACGCTAAACTCTACCAAGGTTTTAATTTTAATCGATTGGGGGGGGGGGTCAACCCACAATTTTTATTTCGGGATGTTTTGGTGCATGAGTTGAAGCTGATTTCTCAGTTAGTAACACCGTTTGGCATTCAAATTGGTAACGGAGATGTGATTCGTTGTCATCAGGTTTGTAAAGATCTTTCCTTACAGGTTGTGAATATACGGTCCACTTAAACCAAATCACATCACACGTTAACCAAGATTGTGAATATGAGGTCCACTTAAACCCAACCGCCGGTTTCGAATCCCTTATTTTTGATCTATTAAGTTCAAGTAATTTATAGTTGTCTATGGATCCCACACTCAAAAGACTACAACTCCACCTATTCCCGTTTCAAGCTTATGAGATTAAAAGATTCATAATCTACCGTCTTATATAAAAAACTCTTATATTATTCTGATTAAACTTTATGATGGATAGATGTATGATATTGTGAGCTTACATGCTTTTGTATACGATCAGTTCAGCAGACATACGCCACACGAGTCACCATCCCCATGGTTAATGCCATAAACTTCACGTATTTTTTAATAACTTCACCTAGAGGGTATGTACCGCATGAGTCGCTATCCCCGCGACAAAACCATAGGCTTCGTTTTTCCATGCATTTCCACCATCGGGTGGTTTACCCGTTTTTCCTCTCTTTTTCACATTCGCCTTTCTCACAGCTTCTTCATTTATCTCTTGTTTAGACCTGTCACACTTAATACCAATCTCATCAGTAGCAACTGCCTCATATGAATTAATAATTTCATAAGTAATAGAATTTGAGTAAACATTGAAAATCAACTTACGGTTTTCAGAACTCATCGTAATCAATCCTTCTCTACATTTAATTTGAGCATTGGCGGTGTTCAAGAAAGGACTTCCCAAAATCACCTTTTGTTACTCGTTCGTCCATGTAGATGCATAATCCAACACTAAGAATTCTACCGAATAATAGAACTCACCCAACTGGATCTTCACATCCTTAACAACCCCACGCGGTTGCTTCCAAGTATCGTCCGCCAGGATCACCTTTCTATCAAAATCAAGCAACTGACCAAACTTATATTGATCAAACAAGCTGCCTGGCAGAATATTCCTGCTTGCCCCATAATCCAACAAAGCCTTGTGGATTTTCAGCTTCCCAACCTTAATAGGTACGTGCGGCGCTCCTAATTCACTTTCTTCACTTCCATCACTTATACCTGCAACTACTCGGGAAGAAGAAGTAAGATCTGTATTAACAATGTCAGAATTAGGAATGGTACTTACCGAATTAACTCTTGCGTGATCTTGCGGATTCTTCGTGGTGTCACTCGGTAGTTTCCCTGGATCTCTTCTCACCTCCTTCACATCGACTGCCAACTGAGCAACTTGCTTTTCTAAGGATTGATATGCTTTAGCTTGCAATTCTTGATCCTTCTTGATTTGTTTCAGCATTTGCATCACTTCATTATTTGAACCTTCATTCTGCCTACTCGATTCACCTTGATTCGGATTCTGCTGATAGCTCCTTTGATTGTAACCTTGGTTATTGTAACCAGTTTGTCTATTTTGGTATTGCTGACCTCCCTGATTTGGTACCTGAAAATTAGGATTCAATTGATTAGTAGTATTACTGTACCTAAAATTTGGATGATTAAGCAAACCTGGATGATATGTGTTCGAGTTCATATCATATCTCTGCTGATCACCATAGACTTGGTTAACTTCCTCGTGAGCTGTACCGAAATGCACCGGGCAATCCTCCCAAACATGGCCTAAATCGCCACACGAATCACAAACCGGATAGGACTGAGCCGCATGTAATGCATCTCTTCCTCCAATACCCTTGAACTTTGCCAACTGGCGTTCCAACGCCTCTTTTTCTCTCTCTAATTGAGCAACCCTTGCATCAGAAGCTCCCATACTTGATGGTGCCACAATCGGATACTTTTTATTCCTATCCAATTATGCTTGTCTTTTCGAATCATCCGCAACAATCTCCAAGTAGTCCCAATCCACATCCACATGATTCCTCAAAAAGGTACCCCTAGTGGTAGCCTTAATGTCTCGTCTATCTTCATTTGAAATCACATCATGGAATGCGGTGATTAATTCCCATCTTTGAATACCATGGTGAGGACAATTACGGATCAATTGATTGAACCGTTTCCAAGACTCGTAAAGAAGCTCACCCGGTAGCTGTTGGAACTCTCTAATCGCTGCTCTCCCTGATTTGGTTCTTTGCGGGGTATAGTGCTCTTCCAAAAACTGTTGCTGCAGCTCTTGCCATGTATGAATGCTAGCATATGGCAAAGATGTAAACCAATCCCTCGCAGCATCCTTTAGTGAAAACTGAAACAACACCAACTTCACCTGATCCGTTGTGAACCCGTGTCCACCAATCACGCTACAAACTGCCTCAAAATCTGCTATGTGTGCATATGGCTCCTCAATACCTTTCCGGTGAAAGGTAGGTAGCACGTTCAGAATGTGTGGTTTTGCTTCAAACGAATGTTCCATATTACCCGGCGCTACCGACATCACTATCGGTGATGCATGCTCCGCAATCTGTGGTCGGAAGTGGCTCTCAACCCATCGAATATTCAGATTCGGAAATCGAGGGTCCCTTTGCCTTTGACGAGGCGCAACCGGTGCCCTATGAACCTGTGGCGGAGTTTGATAAGCATCTACTCCCCGTGGTTGTCTCTGTTGCTGATACATCGGCTGAGTATGATTAAATGTCGGATTTTGAAACCCACCTGGATATCCCATATAATCCTTGTTTATCCCCCACTCCTCATCTCCATAACCGTCATCCCATGTCTCTGTTCTCGCCCTGTTTCCACTTGCTCAAACATAGCACCCGACCGATTCGGGTGTGACACTAAATTTGGTTGATTCACGGCCCGCAATGGATTGGGCTGTGGTGGTAATCGACTTTCTAGAGAATATAATGGTTCACCAATAACATGAAATTCTCCAGTTGGAGCAGAGGTTGGTAGGGTGGTTGTGCTTGATGATGGTGCAATGGGTGGGGTTTGTTGTTGTGGTTCAGATGTAAATGGAGGTGGTGGCATTGGTGGCATCTCAGTAATCGGTGGTTGTTGTGTTGTTTGCTGTTGTGGGGTGGTTTGGTTTTCTGATGGATTCATGGTGGTTTGAATTGCTTTTCCCTTCAAGGCTGAACGAAGAAGTAAATTCTAACGTGCGGTCTTCTCAATTTTAGGATCAAACAAGAGCGGTGAAGATCTTCCTGAAAACCTAGTATGCATGCAAAAAGATCACCTGCACACAAGTAGACAAGAACAAACGCGTAATACCGAAGAAAACAAAAATAAACAAAAAGAGATATTTTTGGGTTTTTAGATTTTTTTTTCAAAAACAATAAAAATCAACTACTACTAAACTAACACTAAGCGCACGAATTCCCCGGCAACGGCACCATTTTGATGACTGTCGTTAAGGTCAATCAAAAACCTAAATAAGCTACGTAGATAGCGTAAGTAGGGTATCGTATCTACGGGGAATTTGTGGTCAGTGTCGCGTTTTTAACTAAGAACTAAATTAACTAGATTGGGGGTTTTATGAATTTGATTGTAAAAACTAAAGAACTAATTAATAAAGTTGTAATCAATACGAGAAAGAATAACCTCTACCCGGAATCCCAATTACCCGTTTAACATACAAACCTGTTTACCGATTCAAAACACCACATAGACATGGTCTCAGAATTAATGAATTTGATTAGTTATCAAGGATAGTTTTTAAGATTCACTATGCAACCTAATAACCCGTTTGATTGTATCAACTACCCGCCAATTTACCAACCCGCTAACAACGCAAGAAAGTTGCCAATACGCTTAATAAACGACAAGTAATTCAAACACAAGAAACGTTTACCAAGAATCCAACACAAGTGGTCAAGCTATACCAGTTATATGAATCCGAAAACAAAGTTTAATGCAAAACAATGTAAAGGTTCATCCGGGTAGATGTTATGAGAAGTTTAGCCGCGCATCAAAGTCATCACAACTTCAATAATCATAAGGAATTGATCGGACATGAAGGAATGACTTGGGAGATGAAAGATTGATCTGAAAATTACCTCAAAGTGCCCTGGAATCGTTCTTGACGGCTGGGGAATGAATGGTCCATGTTTCCATATGAAAATAGGTTAAAAAACAAAGTTTCTACGATTTAACCCGTTCGCGCCACGTGCTAATACCTCATCACTCCCTCGTGTGGCACGAGGGAGCATGTTTTGACCCATTCGTTGACCTGTGTCTTTCACGCCACGCGCCACCATACCTAGTCTCCCTCGTGTGGCGCGAGGGAGCATGGTTTTCAGCGCAACTGTTTTCTTGCTCCGTATTGCCTCGTAAAACCCATTTTCCAGCTTGTATGATCATTATACTACATTTAAGCACCGTTAAGCCTGAAAACCCGACAACCAATAAGAAAAAATACCAGTATGAATAAACACACTCGAACACCTAAAACCGACACAAAACTATATATAATATGACGTGTTTGCACCCGCACATCACACCATGGTGAGGCTAAAGTTTACTGATTCCCAACATTGATGAGCTATACGGGGCTAAAGTGTTCTCAAAACTTGACTTAAGGTCTGGCTACTATCAGATTCGGGTTTACTTACCCGACATTGAAAAGACGACATTTTGAACTCACTCGGGTCACTACAAATTCAAAGTTATGCCATTCGGTTTTACAAATGCATTGACGACCTTCCAATAGACTATGAATGATCTTATCCGACCCCACCTACGTCGCTTTATCTTAGTCTTTTTGACGATATTTTGATTTACAGTAAGTCCATGGAGCAACATATTACTCACCTTCGCACAACATTGGATTTGCTTCACTCCCGTCACTTTGCTGCCAAATTGTCTAAGTGTTGCTTTGGACAACAACATGTGCTTTTTCTGGGTCACATGATTAATCCAGCCGGTGTACACGTGGATCAAGAAAAAATCACAGCGGTGTAGTCTTGGCCGATACCTACAACAGACCGTGAAGTAAAGGGATTTCTGGGTCTCACCGGGTATTATCGTGGCTTCGTCCGAAATTATGGTCTTATTGGTCGACCACTCACAAGACTTACAAAGAAAGATTGATTTTTCTTGTCCGATCTTGCACTCGCCGTTTTCAATAAACTTAAAGAAGCTTTAATTTCAGCCCAAGTACCCTGTTTACACAAGAAGAGCATCCCATTGCCTATTTCAGCCAAGGGCGGACCTAGCACTTTAGGAGCCAGAGCATGGTATACGGCTCAACTTCGTATCGGTAGTGTGTGTGTGTGTGTGTGTGTATATATATATATATTTTCGGTTTTATACAAATGATACCCCTAAACAACTACAAGGATACCCCTAAACAAGTTTGTAAGCCCAAAAGCAGTTTATATCTTGTGTCACCAGAGATTTCTTAAACGGCTATGACTTTCACTCTTTCAGAAAAACCTGAGGAAGAAGATGAAGGTAATAAAAGGGTAATAAATGAATGAAGGCTATTAGTGCCTCTACATCCCTAATACTTTATTTTATTTTATTTTATTTTATTATTTAACATATACTATTTTGAGAAAAGTTGTACCTTTAATTTTCATTCAAATTAATAAATAAAGTAGATTTGTTTTGGTTTAAAAAAATGTAACTAAAATTAGTTTTTTATTGTTTATATTGATTGATAAATTCATATATTATTTTTTACATATAGTTTATTAAATTATATAATAACAATTTTAGTATTTTAAAATATATATAGACAAAAGACATTTGTCATAAAAAAACGTTTTTCAAATATGCATTACATAAACAACTCAAATCTTTTTCAAAGTGTTGAAAATGAAATAATTTACAACGGTTTTCAAAATACGAGACTTAAAGATTATAAATTTTGGTTGATATATTTGTAACACCCCTTTGTTTCGAAAGTCAAAGTCAAGATTGAAGTCAAAGGAAGAAAAGATTGCTAATTGCGATCTGTCACTCCTTGCTTAATTATTGATTTGACTTCTTTGACTTGTAATCGAATCTTTTATTTTATTTGCTTTAGTTGTATTATGTGGCGTATCTGCGAATAATCGAGGCTTTATCGATGTTTTATCGCTTATCGCATCGCAATCGCATTCGCAACTCGAATTATGCGTTCTGGATATTGTTTTATGTGTGTGTGCTAATTATGTGTTACTTGTGCATGTTTATTTATGTTTATGTTTGTGGTGACTAATCGAAACGCAATCGCAACTCTATCGCAATCGAATCGCAATGCTGAACGCAAGTTATTTATGATGATTGTATGTTAGGTATAGTATTTGTGTGTTTATTATTAATCTATCGCATCGCTTAGTCTATGCTCGCTTAAACGCATCACAATGCTCAACACGTAAAACATAACCTCAAAATGCAACTTGTCAGAGCCGCTCGATCAAGTGACCGCTCGATCGGATGGCCATCCGATCGGAGTGTCATCCGATCGGCGCACCCTATTCGACACTTGCCACCTTTTCCCTTTTTGGCAACCTATAAATACCCTTCCTATCACATCACTTGATGTGACAGCTCTCTCATTCGACCAGCCACACTAAAGCCCTCATTTCTCTAGATTTCTCACGATTCTTGTAAGTTTTCAACCCAAATCTTGTACTTCTATGATCTACACGCACTCCTTCAACTTTCTCTCTTGAATCTTAACTTTTAACCATGAAATCAGCGGGTTTGAGGTGTTCTAGGGTGATGTCATCATGGAGTTCTTATGAACTTCAAGTTTTGGCCTCATTCCACCAAGAACAACTCAGATCTGAAGGATTTCCACATGATTAAACAATGTTTTCGCATAGATCTACACATATTCATGGTTAAAAGAATTGAAAGATGGTTTCTAACTTTCTTTTAACTCTTTTACACTCAATGCACTCAAAACCGATAGAATCGAAACTTGTAGAGACCTTCTACTCTTTCTTGGTGATGTGTTGGTTCAAGATCTGGTTTCTATCAAAGAGACAACCGACTTCGGGTTAAACATGAGCATCCGATCGAGTGACAATCCTGCTGTGAACTTGTTCTCTGAGAAATACCTCGCCGAACGGATCGCCACCCGATCGAACCGCCGTTCGATCGAACGACATGAAAGGTAGAGATACTTCTCTGTTTTCAAAATGCTACAACGAAAACTTGAAAGCCATCATACACAAACACATCCTTACCAAACGAATGTCAATCCAATCGAATGGCCATCTGATCGGACGACCATCCGATCGGATGACCATTCGAACGGATTGACATCCGATCGAATGGTCAACTGATTGGATTGCCATCCGATCGGATTACCGTTCGACACTTGGTCACCTTGCACCGTTTTACGCGTCGTTCTCTCGCTTATGCTATCATTAACTGTTCAGGCTAATCTTTCTCAATGCTCCCTTCAATCCAAGAGAGTGTTTACTTGTTAAGCACGATCTGTGAGTATACTCGGTCCCTTTTTACTTTACGCACTTTTGGGTGTTACATACGTTACTTATTCAAATCACGATCGACACACAATGCAAACACTATTTATACGCTAATCATTATTGCATGTTAAGTGTTATTCGATGAATGCTTGTATGTTTTGTTAACACAGTGATTGTTGCCTGACACCTTAGCAACAATAGTACTATAGTTTGGACTCAGCACCTGTCGTGGACAGGGGTTGTTAAGGGCTTTACTTCACGTGTCCCAGTGGGGATATGTGTTGCGCATTCTACAACTCGCAGTCACGTCTGTGCATATTTCTCTGTCGATAACCTACTAGCTTTCACTTTATTACATGTTACATGCTGGTTATGCGTAAACGATTTCGAACTCTATTATATTATCAAACTTGTATGCTCACCTTTACACTATGTGTATTGACCTTTATTTTAACGTATGTGACAGGTGCTTAAGATGCTAGGAATTGTTGTGCTTTGGTGAATCAAGCTAGGGGTCTAGTTATGTCACGCTTAAATCTGAGTCGTCGGAACAGTATTTGTTTTTGAGACAATTATTTGTAATGATTGTTTTTATTTGGATATGTTGTGGTATGGTACATGACGTTTAATTATCTGGTAATGATTAGTTGTTATGGATACTCATGGACAATCTGTTTCGCTCAGTGCCATGCCCCGATGCTTCCGCCATCGGTTGGGGTGTGACAGATTGGTATCAGAGCCATAACTATAGGGAAATAGGCAAGACTCAACCTAATCCGGGCCGATGTCTTAGAAATGAACCTAGTCTATAGTCTAAGTACCAACATACCGACTTGTGCATGCCCTGTAGGGGTTTTGTACGAGCTTATTTGCTATTCTCGCTCGCACTCGCTGAACACTACACTATCTCTACACACTATTTCTCGAAAATGAACGACTGATTAGGTCGGGATTAGGTGTGAAAACCGCAAACTCTCGACCGAATCACTTGTTCGACCCGCATTTTATCTATAAACAGGAGAATTTGCGTTGAATCAGGAGTGAAATCCACACTTTAACACAGTTTTTTCCTCTCTATCTCATCAAAACAGGAACGAAGTCGTTAAGTTAGGAGAGAAACCTGAACCTCGACGACTTGTTCCGATCTTTATTTTGGTTTTACAAAACTCTCACCAAAGTCTCGACGGACTCCAACAACTTGAAGTCACGCTGTAACTGGAAGGATGTGTGCCGTTCGCCCAGAATCGAGGCGAGAGCACAGTCCCGAAGGCCAAAGTGTGTACCAAAAGTCCTTGTGAATAGTCAAACCACTTTGGGTAGTTAACGTCTATCAAGCCTTAGACAATCTATTTTCGATTTCAATCACACAATCGCTAATTTTATGTGTATCGATTCTGAGCCCGCAACTGCTGACTCTGATATTTGTCGTTTTATGTGGATTTTATGTGTTTTATGTGATTTTATCTGTTTTTGTGTTTCAATTTTTGGTGGTTATACGCTCTCGCTTTTCACTTTGATCGACACACCCGACCCGCACTGCACATCTATCTCAATACGCTAACAAATCGTTACTACCATCGCATGCTATGTGACTCGCCTATGCTACTACTCGCTATACTACTCGCTGTGTACTCGCTAATCGCAATCGCTATACTCGAACTCGCGGACCTTGAATGATAGGTGAATACGTACAAAATATAGTATGGTTTCTGTGTTCTAACTGCCTTATGTGCTTCTATGACTCTATGTGCATACGTGCTTCTGTGTCTTGCGTGCTTACATGCTTATGTGTTTATGTGAATATTCGTGTTCCTGAGCTTTATATGAAGTAGTTAGAGCGGAGTGAGAGTCTATACTAGGGATGATTGAAATTTGTGACTGAGTCCTGTAGCGATGTCTATTGCAGACAATGTCGTCATTTGGATCATTTCATTCCCGATCTGCTCGCCGCAATCATGATGACAAACGTATCGCCGCACTTGTCGCTAAGCAAATGGCGAAAGTCATACTGCAAATTGTTAGCGAGTTGAACGAAAACGCTAGCAAATCTTCTGAAGAGTCCAGGACTGATTCACCAAAGTCTTCTTTTAGCTTCAAACAGTTCAAAGCCTGCGGCCCGAAAGAATTTACCGGCGAAGATGGGCCAACGGCCATGTTCCAATGGTTCGATTCGATCGAAGTCACCCTTCGCCAGAGTGGTTGTCCTGATAATCTCCGCACTCTTAAAGCCACCGGCGTCTTCCAATCCTGAGCTCTAGATTGGTGGACGACCGAGAGAAACAAACGCAGAAATGATGCAGCTTACGGGCTGACGTGGGATGAGTTGAAGGATGTTATGATGCAAGAGTTCTGCCCTCCCCACGTGCGCCAAAAGCTGGAGGACGAGTTCTGGCATATCAAGCAGAAGGATGGTGACAACGCTGGTTTGACTGCTCGCTTCAAGCAGCTAATCATAATCTGTCCAAGCCAAGTTACTACGCCCGAAATCACCATCAAAAAGTATATCCGTGCTCTTCCAGATTGCGTGACTGATTTCATTCAAGCTGCAAAGACGACAACAATTGAGGAAACCTTCTTACTCGCTGCTGAGATCAACGACAAGCGAGTCAAGTCTGGTTACTAGGATAAAGCCTCCAAGAATCTGCATCAAGCTACCGCTGTTCCAACCGCTGAAACCGCCGCCGCCCTGCAGACTTCAAAGTCCTCTCGTCGCAAGAGGAAGAAGAAGAAGAACAACAACAACAACAGTAGCAAAAATTGTGCTGTCACCGCTGCCGCCCCGCTCCAATCAGTTCCTGCTCAACCACAGCCTTAACACCGCCAAGTAGCGGCACCGGTTACCCATGCACCGCCGGCCAAACATGCATACACTGGTCCTCACCCGGCTTGGCCTACTTGTACTTATCATCATCCAGTGGGAATCTCTTGCAGATACTGTGTGCACTGCAACATGTACGGCCACTTCACCGCCAACTGCCGTACAGGTCCACGTCAAGCTCCAGCTCCAACACAAGGTCCAGCTCCTGCTCAACAAGCTCTACTTCCTGCTCCTCTAGGCCAAAAAGCGGCTCCTGCACCCGCGATCCATGGTAGAGCTTGCTTTACGTGTGGTGATCCCAATCACTTCACAAACATGTGCCCGGATCGAGTGGTGAAGCAAGAGCCACAACAGCAGCAGCCCCAGCAACAGGAGCAGCAGCCAGCAGCCCGCGGCCGTGCCTTTAACATTAACGCACGCCAGGGTCAAGCAGACAACAATGTGGTTAATGGTACGTTCCTTGTGAATGGTATATATGCTTCATGTTTATTTGATACTGGAGCCGATAACTGTTTTGTATCGTTTGAATTCAAAAAGCTCCTTAATCGTAAGCGCGCCCATCTCCCCTTGACGTTCGATGTTGAAGTTGCCACCGGAAGAACCGTCACTGTTAATTCTGTTCTTCGTGATTGTACTCTCGAACTCAACAATCACATCTTTCCTATCGACCTTATTTCGATGCAGCTCGGTACTTTTGACGTCATAGTAGGCATGGATTTTCTTCGTGAGAATCATGCTGAAGTTGTGTGCTTCGATAAGATAATTCACTTCTCGCTCGCTAATGGTGATCAATTGTGTGTTTACGGTGAAGTCGCGTCGAAGAAACTCCAACTCATGTCGTGTGTCCATGCTAGCAAGTATCTCCGCAAGGAATACCAAGCTTTCTTGGCACACATTGTAGTAGCGGAGAAAAAGGAAGTTAAGGAGATAGATAAGGTGCTCGTGGTTCGTGATTTTCCTCTTGTATTCCCTGACAACCTTCAGGGGTTACCTCCGAGTCGTGATATTGACTTTCGTATCGACCTCATTCCTGGAGCCAATCCTGTTGCTAGAGCTCCTTATCGACTCGCTCCGTCCGAAATGCGCGAACTCTCGAGTCAGCTCCAGCAATTGCTTGATAAAGGCTTCATTCGCCCTAGCACCTCTCCTTGGGGCGCACCAGTCCTTTTCGTCAAAAAGAAGGATGGGTCGTTCCGGATGTGCATCGACTATGGGGAGTTGAATAAGCTGACGATCAAGAATCGCTATCCCCTGCCTTGAATCGATGATTTGTTTGATCAGTTACAAGGTGCTACGTGTTTCTCGAAGATCGATCTACGCTTAGGCTATCACCAACTACACATTCAAGAGGAGGATATACCCAAGACCGTTTTTCGCACTCGATACGACCATTATGAATTCGTTGTAATGCCTTTTGGTTTAACCAACGCACCCGCGGTTTTCATGGATCTGATGAATCGCGTGTGTAAACCATTTCTTGACCGCTTTGTCATCGTGTTCATCGATGGTATCCTTATCTATTCCAAGTCGAAAGCCGAACACGCACAACATCTACGTTTGGTTCTCGAACTGCTCCAAGGGAATCGACTCTATGCCAAGTTCTCCAAGTGTGAATTTTGGCTGGAAGAGGTTCAGTTCCTCGATCACATTGTCAATAGTCATGGTATTCACGTCGACCCCGCGAAGACCGAAGCCGTTAAGAGTTGGGTTACACCTAAGAACCCATCTAAAGTCCGTTCTTTTCTCGGACAAGCGGGCTATTATCGCCGATTTATCGAAGGATTCTCTAAAATCGCCGTGTCGCTTACTTCTCTCACGCACAAAGACAAGCCTTTTGTTTGGGGAACTAGACAAGAGACTGCCTTTCAAACCCTCAAGCACATGCTTTCAATGCTCCCGTCCTCGCTTTACCCGACGGAAACGATGACTTCGTAGTCTACTGCGATACCTCGAACCTTGGTCTTGGTTGTGTTCTCATGCAACGAGACAAGGTTATTGCTTACGCATCTCGCCAGCTCAAGATCCACGAGAAGAACTATACAGCCCACGACCTCGAGCAAGGCGCAGTTGTTTGTGCGTTGAAGATTTGGCGACACTATTTTTATGGTACCAAGTGTACGATCTTCACAGATCATAAGAGCCTGCAACACATCCTCAGCCAAAAAGAACTGAATATGCGTCAATGCCGATGGGTAGAACTTCTTAACAATTACGACTGTGAGATTCGTTATCATCCTGGCAAAGCAAATGTCGTTGCCGACGCCCTCAGCAGACGAAGCTATTTGCAGAGCGTTCGTAATGTTCACGCCCAGCATTATCTCGAAACTCTTATCCGCGAAGCCCAACATGCTTGTTTCACCGAACGCACTTTGAAGAAGGAAAGGATTCTGAACGATGGAGCCCAGTTAGTGAATAAGTCAAATCGGATATTCCATTATCTAGACCGAATTTGGATTCCCAAGCGGACCGATTTACGACAGATTCTGATGGACGAACCCCGCAAATCCCGATATTCCATTCATCCCGTTGCCGATAAAATGTACCAGGACCTTCGCTACAAGTACTGGTGGCCGGGCATGAAGAAAGATATCGCTCTCTACGTTTCGAAGTGCCTGACTTGCTCGAAAGTCAAGGCCGAGCATCAAAGACCCTCTGGCTTACTCGTCCAACCCGAGATCCCTATGTGGAAATGAGAGAGTATAGCTATGGACTTCATAACGAAACTTCTGCGCACGCCATCAAGTCACGACAGCATCTGGGTTGTCATTGACCGCTTGACTAAATCCGCTCATTTTCTACCAATACGAGAAGACTATAAGGTAGAAAAATTAGCCCGAATCTACACCGATGAGATCATTTGTCGACATGGGACGCCTCGCGACATCATCTCTGACCGTGATGGTCAGTTTACCTCACGTCTGTGGGAAACGTTCCAATCTGCTCTCGGTACTACGCTTAATCTAAGTACCGCTTTCCATCCCCAAACCGATGGTCAGACTGAAAGAGCGATTCGTACCCTTGAAGACATGCTTCGCTCGTGTGTCATAGATTTCGGTAGTAATTGGGACGCATACCTACCTTTAGTCGAATTCTCGTACAATAACAGTTATCATTCCAGCATTCAAATGGCACCGTTTGAGGCGTTATACGGAAGAAAATGTCGATCGCCTATTGTGTGGCACGAGATCGGAGACTCGCAAATAACCGGTCCTGAGCTGTTGCAAGAAACGACTGACAAAATCCTCCAAATTCGAGACAATTTGCTGAAAGCTCGGAGTCGTCAGAAAAGTTACGCCGATTGACGACGCAAGCCCCTTGAATTTGACGTCGATGACGTACTCCTAAAGGTATCACCTTAGAAGGGTGTGATCAGATTCAGTAAGAAAGGAAAGCTCGCGCCTCGATATGTTGGACCCTTTAAGGTTCTGGAAAGGATCGGCAAAGTGGCCTACAGACTCGAACTACCGGAGGAACTTAGCAACGTCCACCCGACTTTCCACGTTTCGAACCTCAGAAAGTGTCTGGCTGAGCATGATTTACATGTTCCACTGGAGGATCTACAAGTGAACGAAACATTAAACTTCGTGGAGAAGCCTGTCGGGATCATGGACCGAGAAACCAAGAAGCTCAGGCGCTCACGCATTCCCATCGTGAAGGTTCGCTGGGAAGGCAAACGCGGCGCAGAGTTCACCTGGGAACTCGAAAGCGACATGAAGGCGAAGTACCCGCAGTTGTTTGTTACGGCTAAAGCCTAATTTCGGGACGCAATTCCCTTAAGAAGGGGAGGCTGTAACACCCCGTGTTTCGAAAGTCAAAGTCAAAGTCAAGATTGAAGTCAAAGGAAGAAAAGATTGCTAATTGCGATCTGTCACTCCTTACTTAATTATTGATTTGACTTCTTTGACTTGTAATCGAATCTTTTATTTTATTTGCTTTAGTTGTATTATGTGGAGTATCTGTGAATAATCGAGGCTTTATCGATGTTTTATCGCTTTATCATTTATCGCATCGCAATCCCATTCGCAACTCGAATTATGTGTTCTGGATATTGTTTTATGTGTGTGTGCTAATTATGTGTTACCTGTGCATGTTTATTTATGTTTATGTTTGTGGTGACTAATCGAAACGCAATCGCAACTCTATCGCAATCGAATCGCAACGCTGAACGCAAGATATTTATGATGATTGTATGTTAGATATAGTATTTGTGTGTTTATTATTAATCTATCGCATCGCTTAGTCTACGCTCACTTAAACGCATCACAATGCTCAACACGCAAAACGAAACGTCGAAACGCAACTTGTCGGAGCCGCTCGATCGAGTGACCGCTATCGAATTGCCATCCGATGAGAGTGTCATCCGATCGGCGCACCCTATTCGACGCTTGCCACCTTTTCCCTTTTTGGCAACCTATAAATACCCCTCCTGTCACTTCACTTGATGTTACAGCTCTCTCATTCGACCAGCCGCACTCAAGCCCTCATTTCTCTCGATTTCTCGCGATTCTTTTAAGTTTTCAACCTAAATCTTGTACTTCTATGATCTACTCGCACTCCTTCATCTTTTTCTCTCTTGAATATTAACTTTTAACCCTGAAATCAGCGGGTTTGAGGTGTTTTAGGGTGATGTCATCATGGAGTTCTTATGAACTTCAAGTTTTGGCCTCATTCCACCAAGAACTACTCAGATCTGATGGATTCCACATGATTTTACAATGTTTTCGCATAGATCTACACATATTCATGGTTAAAAGGATTGAAAGATGGTTTTCTAACTTTCTTTCAACTCTTTTACACTCAATGCGCTCAAAACTGATAGAATCGAAACTTGTACAGACCTTCTACTCTTTCTTAGTTATGTGTTGGTTCAAGATCTGGTTTCTATCAAAGAGACAACCGACTTCGGGCTAAACATGAGCAACCGTTACGAACCAGTAAACTAATCGGATTTGGGTGATTCCTGTTCGATCGGATAACTTGGTTCACGATGGGGTTTCTATTATTTAGCACGTTGTCATACCTTCTCGATCAAACCGCAGAAACTTTCAAAATAATCAAGTGCCAAGACGATCAGATCGTTGGGACGGATTGCCGTTCGATCGGATTGCCATCCGATCGAACAGCTATCCGATCGGATTGCACTTGAGGTTTAACACTTAACAGTTTTCAATATGTTCAATGCCTTGTCAATTCTAACGGATTGCCATCCGATCGGCAGACCATCCGATCGAGTGACAATCCTGCTGTGAACTTGTTCTCTGAGAAATACCTCGCCGAACGGATAGCCAACCGATAGAACCGCCGTTCGATCGAACGGCCTGAAAGGTAGAGATGCTTCTCTGTTTTCAAAATGCTACAACGAAAACTTCAAAGCCATCATACACAAACACATCCTTACCAATCGGATTGACATCCGATCGAATGGTCAACCGATCGGATTGCCATCCGATCGGATTACCGTTCGACACTTGGTCACCTTGTACCGTTTTACGCGCCGTTCTCTCGCTTATGCTATCTTTAACTGTTCAAGCTAATCTCTCTCGGTGCTCCCTTCAGTCCAAGAGAGTGTTTACTTGTTAAGCACGATCTGTGAGTATACTCGGTCCCTTTTTGCTTTACGCACTTTTGGATGTTACATACGTAATTTATTCAAATCACGATCGACATACAACGCAAACACTATTTATACGCTAATCATTATTGCATGTTAAGTGTTATTCGATGAATGCTTGTATGTTATGTTAACACAATGATTGTTGCCTGACACCTTAGCAACGATAGTACTATAGTTTGGACTCAGCACCTGTCGTGGACAGGGTTGTTAAGGGCTTTACTTCACGTGTCCCAGTGGGGATATGTGTTGCGCATTCTACAACTCGTAGTCACGTCTGTGCATATTTCTCTGTCGATAACCTACTAGCTTTCACTTTATTACATGTTACATGCTGGTTATGCGTAAACGATTTCGAACTCTATTATATTATCAAACTTGTATGCTCACCTTTACACTATGTGTATTGACCTTTATTTTAATGTATGTGACAGGTGCTTAAAATGCTAGGAATTGCTGTGCTTTGGTGAATCAAGCTAGGGGTCTAGTTATGTCACGCTTAAATCTGAGTCGTCGGAACAGTATTTGTTTTTGAGACAATTATTTGTAATGACTATTTTTATTTGGATATGTTGTGTTATGGGACATAACGTTTAATTATCTGGCAATGAATAGTTGTTATGGATACTCATGGACAATCTGTTTCGCTCAGTGCCATGCCTCGATGTTTCCGCCATCGGTTGGGGTGTGACAATATTGATTACTAAAAGAAGTAAGTGATATACACGGTCAAATGAAAGTAATGTTAAAAAAGTTTAGTTTATCATTTTGTGTTTATATTGCATTGATTGTTAAAAAAAGAAGTTGACACATGATTGTGAATACAATAACAATATATAAGTCAGATAATCCACTTAAAATGTTTTTCCACCACTTTCTGAACTAGTGGCGGAGTTTGAACAAAAACTCGGTGGAGGCCGAACTCTCAAAATCCAAATAGGTGGGGGCCGGACTATAAAAAATTTGTTTATAAATATCTGATATAATGGTGATTTACTGATTAATTCCTGGGTTTCCTGTTTAATTTTCTTTTCTCGGGATTTCTTTAATTTCTCCTGACTTTTTCTAATAATCATACTTCTTTTATCAGGAGAAAGTGGTTCCTCGTATTGGGCTTTTCGAACAAATATTCCTTCTTCAGGAGTTTGGGATGAACTTCCCTTCTCATTTGATGACCTATCTAATTTAAGATAGATGTTTGAAAGCTTTTGCTTACCCATACTGTAACTAACAAATAGTCAGTTAATAAAACACATAATCACATAATGGTAATCAGGAAAAATTAAGTATTTCTAAATACTTAATTAGCTTAACTCAGTGGCTCTGATACCACCTTTTTCTGTCACGGCCCCCGACCCGGTTTGACCCGTTTCAGGAGTCGCGGGACAGAAAATCCCGTGGTATTTATTTAATTGAGTTTAACATCGGAAGTTTATCATCAGGATCTTTTTAAAGCTAAAATTTCCCCGATTATTTTATTTCGAAATCTCGGGATAACACCCCGGTTATTTACAATCATATGATTTCACGGAGAAATCTTTAGGTTACATAACATGATTTCTTTATTTTATAATGAGCCACTTTCTTAAGCTTGCAGTGCTTCACGGCACTTTTCCTGAATCACAACAGATCACCTGAAACATGTTTGAAAAGGTTTTGTCAGTGGGAAATACTGGTGAATCATTCTATTTATTAAAACGACACATTTGTTATAATTTACAGTATTAAGAGAGATTACAATGTTTCTGATATCAACCAACTACCCACAGTATTTGTCACTCGACCGAATCTGTGACTATGGTCATATCCCCCATTGGCTGCCCCAATGGTGACGATTATAAAGTAATGTATACAAAACCCCACATACTGGCTGTAATTTGGTGATTACATATACTTAATCACTGTAATTATAGCCTTGAAAATAAACATGATTTTGAAAGTAATTTGATAAAAAGAAAATGACTCACATTGCAGATTTAACACGGACAGAGTCTAGTCTACTGATTAAACTTGTTAACCTATTTTAAATAACAATGAACACAAAACTAGGTTAGTAATCAATACAACATTTACGATAACTCACGAGATCAACCCTCACAACGAATGACAAAGTGCGATACTTAAACATCCATCGAATTAACGACGAATGACAAAGCATAACCCTAATGTGGGCCGCACTTAAACATCCATTGGATAGTTTAATCGATCGGACATTGAATCGTAGCAGCGATCGAGTTATTACCCTGTTTTGTGGCAGCACTACGTGATCTGTGTGTGTTTTTGTAGTATTCAGACAATATCTCAACGTACAATTTGAGTTTGAACGTCGAACTAACGCACAATTGCATGAAACAGACGCTACTATTTATACATGAAAAACGGCTCCCTCACGTGGCGCGAGGGGCCTTCGCGTGGCGCGAGAGACACAGGTCTACCATAGGGTAGCCTCGTGTCCAGGTAGCTCAGCTGAGTTGGTTTCGCGTTAAAATTCAACGTACACGTAAAACTGTTTAGATATTACCGACTAGGGTTTACCCCCCAGAGTTTTAGGGGCCCTGATCCTGATTCCAATTGTTCTGAAAATTTTAGGGTTTGTGCAGAATCACTTGGGTATCTTAATTAGGGTTTCCTATTAAACTAAATAAAAATAAATAATAGTTTTGGTGAGAGTTGTTACACATTTATTCTAAAATTAATAAGGGTCGAAATTTACGGGTTGTCAGTATTTCATACGGTGTCAGTTCGTTACCGTTTAACGCTCGTCAGGTTTTCCCGCAAACCACCATCCGCGTATTGTGAAGCCGAATAGACGTTCCTAGGCGTTCCGAAGGCCTAATTAAATTAATTTGCATCTTAAACACTATCTGTTATCGCCTTAAACGTTTGTTAATCGCATAATTAAGAGGCATTAATTACCGGTTGTCACAGGATATTGGTTGCTACCACTCCCAACTATCATTTTAGCTCCCAGCACTCCCAACTTAACACTTTGTGTGTTGTGTCACTTAGGTTGAGTGGTTGTTGGCTCCCTTTTTGTCTTTTAGGAGCAAATACACCAGTAGTAATTAGTAATTCATAAAGTGTTAGCCTAATATCACCAATAAGAAATGTTCACCTACGAAGTGACACAACACTCAAAGTGTTAAGTTAGAAGTGGAAGCGGCCAATACCCTATAGTTGAAAGTGATAGAATCCAATAACCCTAAATCTTCGGTATGATGTTTTATATTCTTTTGGCATAGTATATAACTATATATAGAAAAACACCAGACGTAACAATTTAAAACACAATTAAATGTATTCCATCAAATCTAAAACACCATACAAAGAAATTAATTAGTGTGTTTTAAATTAAATGCCTAGAATACATATGATTGTGTTATAAATTGTGGTGTTTGATGTTTTTCTATGTTATACCATATCCAAATAATATAAAACACCATACCAACATAGACTTCTTACACTTTGTAGGAAAAATGTCATTTTTACACTAACCTTACCCTATCTATATATATGAACTTCTTAAAATTAGTTTTATTTTTATTAAAAATATTTTTAAATATATGGGTAAAAAAACTAAACTAAGCTTTTGTGATCTGTTTTGAAGATAAAAATTAACTGGGTTAAGGACAAATGACACAATGTGTAAGATTTGCAAACATTAAGTACGATTTCCGTCAATTTTAAAGACAAATAACGTGTTTTGAAATTCGGTATTAGCATAAAGGATTATTTTGTAATTTACTCGAACAAAAAAGTTTAAACATTAGGTACGATTCCCGTCAATTTCCTTAACTCAGGGAGAATTTTGACAATTTACCCATTTATTCTTTTGTTAATGGAATTGCCAAAATCATCTCAGAGTTAACGGTACATTTTAACTGAGTTAGTGATTTAGATGAAAATTGAAACAAAAATGAAACGTCAAGGGTACAATTACAACAAAAAAAATTATTTTGAATGTAACAGACAAAAGTACAAAAACCTCATGGACGATTTCAGCATTCTTATTTAAACACGATAAAGAAGCAACATGTTTATGCATATATGTATTGTAATCTTGGCTTTTGGGGTTTTCCAAAGAACAAATGGTTATGCATATGGTTGTTGTAACCTTGGCTTTGGGGGTTTTTAAAAAAAATGATTTTTTTTTTTTTTACTTTTCACCCAAAAGTATTTCATAAATTACTTTTAAATCATAACTATTTGTTTTTTTACTTTTAACCCAAAACTTTTTATCTTTTGCAATATATCCTCACAATTTTTTTTTACTTTCAACTTTGTTCCTTTATAGTTTTTATTTTCCGCAAAATTTTCACTTTATGCTTCGTTCTAAATTTTGTGACTTAACACATCGCAACGTGCGTCTTTGGTTTAACGGTTTTACGTTTCGTTCTAAATTTTGCGAGTTAACACGACGCAACATGCGTGTGTGGGTGAACGTTTTTACATCGTCTATTTTTTTCCCGTTTGATATGTTCAACATAACGTACGTGCCCTAAATCGACTTAGTTATAACTAAAAAATCTCCGCCGCATTGCGGCGGGTCGTAATTCTACTTATAATTATTTTAAAACATGCTTGAGAAGATGTTTTTTATAACTTTTTAGATTTCAAGTATTATGTTACGATGTGACTCTTTTTATCCAAGTCTTGATATAAACCTTTTTCAAAACCGAGTTGTAAGTGCTATTGTAGTAATGTACAAGTAATCGAATCTCAAATGTATATGTTATCAAACCTACCTTAGATTACTTTTTATAAATTGAGGTTTTTTCCATTTTCGTTATTTTAATAATATAACGTAATGTTTTATAAAATTGTGTATATACCGTTCGCGACGTGCTTATTTTCATCTACGTTTCCAAAAAAAATTCCTTTCAAAATTGAACGGGCCAAATAAATTGATTTTTTGTTCTTTACCATGACAAACTCAATTAATATCATCCAAACAACTTCAATAGCGGTATAGAGTATCTTTTGTTCAAAATTGTATTGGTACCAAGATGAATCGGATTTGATATTGTCCAACATTATTAGTACCATGTCGATTCCGACCGACAACATCTTTACCGGTATCAATACTTTGGATTGGTTCAGAACACGTATCGATATCTTTTTAGGTGTATAATGACTTTATTTTTTGGCTTTTATGTTTCGATTGCTATACCGAATATCGATACCATACCCATACAGTTATAAGCCGATTCAACACAAATCAAATTTTCACCTCTATATCTTATTTAGTTTATTGATTATTCTATCAAATCGATATTACAACCATAATATAATGTAAATAACTTTTTGAACCACTAACATAAAGTGACAAAACCATTAATTCTACTTTGTGATGTAAATAACCTTTTGAACCACTAACATAAAGTGACAAAACCATTAATTCTACTTTTTAAATCTATACTTTTATTCATAGTTGGAAATTCACCTTCAATCGAATTAGATATTTTTCGTACACCTCAACACCAATACATTATATCCTTTTCGTTATTAATTTATTAATATATATAACTAAACGAAATCAAATCGTATAAGGAGACCTAGTAAAGATAACAATCCAAACAAAAAATCCAACAATGGTGATATAAGCAATGACGTAATGCATCCTTCCGATATATACAATTTAAAGCCATCACTTTTCCTAACCAAACAATGGCTGAACAACATAAGATGAACAAATCACCACATGTTGTACTCTTCCCCTATCCTTCACAAGGCCACATAAACCCTATCATCCAGTTTGGCAAACGCTTACTTTCAAAAGGTGTTAAAACAACTCTAGTTACAACCATCTACATCTTAAACACAAACCTACCCCACAAAGAAAACACCACCTCCATTAGAATTGAAGCCATATCCGATGGTTTCGATGAAGGTGGTTACGCGAGTGCAGGTAGCTCCGAAACCTACCTCAAAACGTTCAGAGAAGTTGGGTCCAAATCACTTGGTGATCTTATCAAGAAGCTTCAAAATGAGGGAGACAACATTGATGCAATCATCTATGATGCCTTCAATTCATGGGCTTTGGATGTGGCTATGGAGTTTGGAATTGATGGTGGTGCATTTTTCACTCAAGCTTGTAGTGTAAACAGCATATATTATCATGTTCATAAGGCTTTGATTTCTTTGCCATTGGATGCACCTGTTTCGATTCCTGGGTTGCCGCAGCTCGAATGCTGGGAGACGCCATCTTTTGTACACAATTATGGATCATACCCTGGTTGGTCTGAGTTACTGTTCAATCAGTTCGCTAATATTGATCAAGCACGATGGGTCTTCACAAATACTTTCTACCAACTCGAGGACGAGGTGAGTTTTGCTTCCTTTTTTTCATAAATCGTATTAGATATTCACAACAACATCGAGGAACAATTAGAATCGAGTTTCTAAAAATATAAGAAATAAAATTATTGGATGAAATATTTAAGATAAATATAACAAATTAGATATAGCCAAACACTACAAAAAAAAAAAAAAAAAAAAAGAAGGTCTTTCGGTGGCATACAAAAGGTACGAAAAAAAACAAAAAATACTATAAATCATAATATTTTAATTACAATAATAAGTTTGATCCAAAACATGTTTCAAATGTTGGCAAAACATTGTGTAGTAACATATTCCAAATTTCACATGTTTAAACAAAGTATCTAAACGTTCTTTTGGGTGAAAATTTCACCATCATAAACTTAGCTCCAAAGCTTATCATGATATCTATCCTGTCATCATCAACCATACCAACAAACATTAGTATTTATTCAAAAAAAAATTCTATAAGTTCTTAAAAACTCATTGTTCTTGATTTAAAAGAAAAGCATATATAAGAAAATGACCCTAACACCTAATAAGTAGACAAAAAACCAACATGTTATATGCAACTATTTATAACTGGCCTAAGCACCTAACAGTTTGACAAAATAACCAATGTATTACCTTAATTGCATTGTTAACAAAAAATTAACGATCAATTGTCCAAACGTCTTTCTTTTTTCTTGCCACATAAAATGGAAAGTTTTAGTTGATTAATTTCGTATCAAGATTACAACATAAGAATATATATTTAGTATTGCAAAATCGTTAAAAAGTAACAAGTTAAAAGTTATTACCATTATCATTATGACTTCTAGAAGATGACTTCTTGAAGAGGGAAACCGGCAAGAGTGAGAGCGAAATAGAAATTTTAATGTAAATTTTTGGAAAGGTTTGAAGGTAAAATGTGATTTTTTTAGTTTCGATTATCTCTTAGCAAAAGTTTAGGATTCCTAGCATAGTTTGGATTATCTCTTAGCAAAAGTTAAGGACTCCTGGCGTAAAGAGTAGTAGGGGTGTTTATGGTTTAATCCTTTTTTAATTATTTGGTCGCCCGGTTTCAATAATTTCAAATTGTAAAGAACAATTTGGTTTACGTTTATACTAAAAATCAGTCATATAAAACTGAACCCGACCGTATGACATGACTATGTAGTTTTTCCTTTTAATATTTTGTATTAGTATTACCGATGATTATTTATTCTAATTTGGATTTATTAAAGTATAATTGGTCTAAGTAACTACTTGATGTATTCAAAATTGATAATACATATAATCCATTTGTATTCGAGTAATTTATTTCAGTAACGATTGTTTTATTATTCCAATACTTATGTGTCAAGTAATTTATTGAACGGAAGTGAAGATAATGATGTTTCTATAAGAAATTTCATATTTTTGAACCACTTAAGAATCGGTTCTATTTTTTTGTTGAATCTTTTAAAAAGATTATGTAATGGGTATAAACCATAAAACCAAAGCATTAGTAATGGTTCGGTTTGGTTTTATGTTTAACTTCAACAGTTTGGTTTCGGTTGTTAATAACAAAAATATGTTAGTAATGGTTCGATTTAGTTTGATTTTAAGCTTCAATAGTTTAGTTTCGGTTGTTAATAACAAAAAACCATTAGTAACGGTTTGGTTTACGGTTTTCCCAAAAAATGCCAATACCATACTGTGAACAACCATAGGGATGAGCTCGGTACCGACCGGAACCGAAAGTACCGGTACCGAAAATCCCCAAAAGTAGGTACCGGTACCGAATATACCCGGTACGGTACGGTTCGGTACCGGTATTTGAGGGTAAAAACTGGTAAATACCGGTACCGAACCGGTACCATACCGGACCGGTACCGAAAATGTCAAAAGTCAAAATGTACCCGGTTCGGTAAATTCGGTACCGATACCGGGTACCATTTGCTCATCCCTAAACAACCATTGAGGAAATTTTAAGTTGAAAGTGAAATTATGAATTAATGGTATATATAAGCTAAATGCCACTAAAAGTGTGCCAAAAAGATGGCACATGAAAAGTGCTACTAAAAATCGTCCACTTTGTCCTCCTCAGAAGTACTCTGGTTTTCATTTGTGGTAATCACAGGTTCAGCCCTATCTAATGATACATGAGATTCACTTGTCTACTAATCTTCAGCCTGAACACTAGATGTATCATGTATAACAGACTGTTGTGTACCACGTGTTCCCAGATCAAGCTTACCTTTATCCCTTCTGTTATCATCGAAATCATTCAATGTTTGATGTTTTGATTCCGAGTCTTCATACAAATAAAAAAAATAGAGCAATAACATTTTTATCTTGTTTAGAATCAAATGTTTCAAAAACAGTTTGTTCCTCAAAAGGAAAAATTGTCTCATAAAATTTTACATCCCTTGAAAAATTTTAGTTTTAGTGTGAAGACTAAACACCTTGTAACCTTTTTTCTCATGAGAGTAACCTATGAAAACACATTTTTCAACTCTAATATTTTGTTTATTAGTTTCATTTAAAACAGTACAAAAACACAAGCATCCAAACACCTTTAAATGGTTTAAAAAAGATTTAAAATTATACAATAGTTAATAAGGAATTTCGCCAGCAAGCACAGATGAATGAGTCCTATTTATCAGATATGCAGCAGTTAGTACACACTCAAGCCAAAATCTCATAGGAATATTACTTTGGAAAAGTAGACCCATAGTAACATTTAATAAGTGCCTATGCTTTCTATCAACGATTCCATTTTGTTGAGGAGTGTATGTATAAATGTTAGAATATGTTATGCAAAAGCTTGATTCATTACAAAGATACAGAGGATTTAAATAGCCAGCTACAAGAGCTACAACAGGAGACAAGAATAGAAACGAGAGAATTAAGGCTAGAACTATGGCTAGGACTATGGAAACCTATTGACTAGAAATTATTCTCTAAATGTATACTGATCATATAAACGGAAATATACATTGATTATACAATTATGAATTGGTATCCTTGATATCCTTAATATGCCCCCGCAAGATGGAGGATCCATCGGAGACTCCAATCTTGGACCATAGTTGTTGAAACGGACTCCGACCAAGAGGTTTAGTTAACATATCAGCAAGTTGATCAGCAGAGTGAATGTGAAGAACCTTTAATGAGCCATTAGCCACCTTTTCCCGAACAAAGTGGTAGTCGAGTGCCACATGTTTCATACGCGAGTGATAGACCGGATTGGCACATAAATAAGTAGCTCCAACATTGTCGCAAAATAATGTAGGAGGTTTAGTTGGTGATAGACCAAGTTCCAATAGTAGGTTCTGGACCCAAGATAGTTTGGCAGCTCCATTTGCTAATGCCTTGTACTCCGCCTCGGTTGAAGATCGAGAGACCGATTTTTGACGCGCTGAGCGCCAGGAGAGAACGTTTGAGCCAAGATAGATGATGTATGCAGTTGTGGAGCACCCCCCATCTGCAATACCACCCTAGTCAGAGTCGGTAAATGCGGTAAGATCAATGGGAGACCCACGGTTAAGAAACAAACCGTGATGGATGGTGCCTTTCAGGTAGCGGAGAACACGTTTTAAAGCTTGCCAATGAAGTTGAGTTGGGGAATGTATGTATTGTGAGAGCTTGTTGACGGCATAGGAGACATCAGGTCGAGTGATGGCAAGGTATTGGAGAGAACCCACCAGTTGACGATATGGTGTAGGGTCAATCTGAGATGAGCCATCAACAGGAGAAAGAGACTCAGTGGAACTGAGGGGTGTGGCAACGGGTTTAGCGCCATCCATTTTGAACTTGGTGAGGAGATTTTGCACATGAGCATGCTGAGATAAAAACAAACCATTGGTGGTGGAAATGACTTCTATACCAAGGAAGTGGTGTAGCATACCGAGATCTTTAATAGAGAATTTTTTTGATAATGCACCAATCGTATGTTGGACAAAAGTATCATTGTTGCCGGTCAAGACAATATCATCAACATATACCAAAAGGTACGAGACAATGCCATCCCGATTGTAGATGAACAAAGAGGGGTCCGCGAAGGATTTTCGAAAACCAAGTTCAAGGAGGAATGTTGCAAGCTCCATATACCATGCACGTGGTGCTTGTTTTAGCCCATAGAGAGATTTCTGTAGGCGACAAAGGTAGTGTGGGAGATCCGGATTGACATATCCTGGGGGTTGAGTCACGTAAACCTCTTCATGCAAGGTGCCATGTAAGAAGGCGTTGTTGACATCGAGTTGTCGAATGGACCAATTTTGAGATAAGGCAATGGAAAGGATGGTACGGATAGTCACAGGCTTAGTAACTGGACTAAACGTTTCAAAGTAATCCTTCCCATATTCTTGTAGAAAACCTTTGGCAACTAAGCGAGCCTTATATTTTTCAATAGACCCGTCCGGACGCCGTTTAATACGAAAGACCCATTTGCAACCGATAGGTGTGCGTTGGGTGGGAGGGACGAGTTCCCATGTGGCATTTTTTAATAAGGCATTAAATTCATTGTCCATTGCTTTTCGCCATTCTGGATCTTTTAGAGCTTGATTATGTGTTGTTGGTTCAAGGGTAGGAGAGATTGGATGAAGTGTGGTTTGATTAACAAAAGCAGAGTTATAGTATTTGGGGTTCGGCTTACGGTTACGTGTAGGTAAGGTGGAGGTCGTTGGGCTGGTGGTGGCCGAGTTGGAAAAGTTCAAAGGAGGAGATGACTGGGCAGTGGAGGTGGAGTGGAATTCGGTGGATGATTGAGGGAAATCAGATGTATGGTCATTAGAAGTGTGAGCCACGGATGGTGTGGTGGAGTGTGTGAATTAAGAAGAGTGGGCCTGGTTGTCGGTTGAAGTTTGAGCCAGGTTATGAGTTGCATGGTGATAGATTGGGTGTTGTTCTTGCTAGGTTCTTGGTTGGGTTACAGGTTGGCTGAGAGGACTGGAAGGAGAATCAGGTTGAGGTTTTGATTGTGGTGGTGGGCCAGGAGAGTGGGCCTGTGTTGTGGAATTAGATATAGGAGAGATGGGTTGTTTAGCTAAGGGAGTGGAGTGGGTCTGTGGACAACCAAGGAATTCATCAACAGAGGATGTGGTCAAGGATTTAGTAGGAGATTCGAATGGAAATTCTGACTCAATGAACTCCACATGTTTTGAGTGGTATAAGCGACCGTTGGTGTAATCATAACATTTGTAGGCTGATTTTGATGGTGAGTAGCCTAAGAATACACACTTTTCCGAGCGTGGATGAAGCTTGGATTTTGCATATGGGCGAAGCCATGGGTGGCATAAACTTCCAAATGGTTTGAATTTGTTGTAAATTGGTTTTCTCTTGTAGAGGATAGAGTATGGACTTTGAAAATTCAGAACTGGGGTAGGTAGACGGTTGATGAGGTAAACCGCGGTTTGAAAATCATGTGTCCAAAACGAAAGAGGAAGTTGAGCGTAATGAAGAAGAGCTAAACCGGTCTCAACAATGTGACGATGAAGGCGTTCGGCCACGCCAGTTTGCTCCGGGGTATGCGGGGGAGTGGTGAAGTGTGATATGCCTTGAGATTGAAGGTAAGAGGTAAGACCGATGTATTCTCCACCGTTGTCGGTGAAAAGAGAAATTAGTGGGGTTTGAAAATATTTTTCTACTAACAATTTAAATTGTGGAAATAATATTGAGACATCAGATTTGTGTTTCATTGGATATAGCCAAATATACTTAGTATGAAAATCAACAAAAATCACATAATCGGTGAAGCCATCAACGGATTTTTCCACCGGACCCCAAACATCCGAATAGATTAGTTAGAGAGGTTTGGTAGTACTAAATGAGTTCATACCAAAAGGCTCTTTGTGACTTTTATTAATAGAACACGAGCTACAAAGAAAATTTAGAAGATTAAACTTTAATCCTAAGCATTTGGCTATGTTCTTGAGAATCCGAATGGAAGGATGCCCAAGTTTATTATGCCAATCAAGCGGTGATGTGGTTGAGACCGCATTTATTTGAGGTGATGAAGGAAAGTTGGCATAGTAGACATCAAGGTAGTTCTCACCCCGCATTAGACGTGCCCACGTGTGGAGATCCTTGACAAAGAAATGGGTCGGAAAAAATTCCACAGAAACATGATTAGTTTTACACAATTTAGCAACAGATGTTAATTTATTTTTGAAGTAAGGAACACACAAAATGTCTTTTAGAGCAAGTGAGCCATTAGACGTGTGAAGGTGTGTTTGACCGATGTGAGTGATAGAGAGAGAGTTACCATTGCCAAGGACAATATCATCTGGTCCACCATACTCGGATATAGAGTGAAAGGACGTGTGATCCGGGTCGACATGATGAGAGGCCCCGGTGTCAAACATATAGGACGAGGAAGAAGTAGCATTAGCAATTGGAGAAGCCTTATGTTGAGTCATAGAACTTCCTGTTGTAACTTGATTATCACGAAGAAAGCAAGCGAGTTTCCTGCATTCTTTTGCTTCATGTCCTGCAAAGTTACAATATTGACAATAAATATTGTTACGATTACCGCCATGGTTTTGATTAACGTTGTGAGACCACTGATTGCGAATAGGTCTGTTGTTGTTGTTGTTTGGGTTGCGTCGATCAGATCGGACACCAGACCGCGGTTGTTTCTGGGTGTAATTGACAGTAGCCATGAGTGCTGGTGGTGATATTATGGTGTTGTTTAGTTCCCGTTCGAAATCGACAAGTTTTTCAAAGAGTTCCGGAACGTGAGCTTTGTGCTAAAGTGACATAGTGTTGTTGCAATGTTCTTGTAATCATCCCCCAACTGACAGAGAATATGAACCATCAAGTCTTCTTCTTTTACCGGGTTTTGAACAAGGGCGAGTTCGTCCGCGATAGATTTCATGTCGCGAAGATATTCGGTAATGGTTCGGGTGCCTCTTGGGATTGACGCCAGCTTAGACTTCAAAGAAATAACTCGGGAATGTGACGAGTTCGCGTAGCTTGTCACGAGAAGATCCCAAGCTTCACGAGCAGTGTCAGCAGATGCGATTAAGGGCTGAACTACTGGTGAGCAACTGCCCAGAAAAGCAGCCAAGATGTTTTGATCTTGTCGATACCATGTGTGGTATTCCGGGTTGGGTTTAGTTGCTTCTTTGTCAGTGAATTCCGGTGGAGGAGCTTTGGTTCCGGTGATGAATTGAACAAGATCCTAACCGATTAAGGTGGAATAAACATGTTTGCGCCATATAGAGAAGTTATCACTGGTTAGGGTGATGTTGAAATGAGTTGCAGCTATGAGTTGAATGACTGTTTGTGATGCCATGTTGTTGATCGGAGTGGTTAATCGGAAAAAGAATTGGATCGGACTACTCTTTTGAGCGTGAGGCTCTTGTTACCATATAAATGCTAGAATATGTTATGCAAAAGCTTGATTCATTACAAAGATACAGAGGCTTTAAATAGCCAGCTACAAGAGCTACAACAGGATACAAGAATAGAAACAAGAGAAATAAGGCTAGAACTATGGCTAGGACTATGGAAACCTATTGACTAGAAATTATTCTCTAAATATATACTGATCATATAAACGAAAATATGCATTGATTATACAATTATGAATTGGTATCCTTGATATCCTTAATAGTATGCACAAGAGGTTTGATGAACTATTCCTTTATTTTTACTCAACAAATTCATTTCACTATTAACAAATTCTGAACCATTGTCACTTCTAAAACATTTAACAGTTTGCTTAAACAGTGTTTGTATTAGATTAATACAATCTTGAATATTTTCAAATACTTCAGTTTTATTTTTCACTAAACACACCCACACAGCTCTGGAATAGTCATCAACGATGGTAAGGAAGTTCTTATGTCCTTCCCCACTTGCCACTATATAAGGACCCCAAACATCCAAATGAACAAGTTCTCCTAGATGTGAACTTTTATGTTTACTTAGAGGAAAGGGTTCGCTATGGTGCTTGGCTCTGTGACACACAACACATGGAGCTGAAGTAGAGTTAAAAGTTATATAAATTATATCTTTAAATACTTTAACTGCCTGATGAGCAGGATGTCTAAGTCTAACATGCCACAGGTTATACGAGTTAACATTATTAAAACACACCTTATCAAAAACAACATAGTTACCACACACATACATTCCTTCAAGTTGATTATCAATCACCAGGACTTTCTTTGTTAACAAGTCTTGTATGTAACATTTGTGTTCATGAAAACCCATATACAATTTATTATATCTTCCTAATTTATAAACGGAGATTAGATTAACACAATACTAATGGACAACAAATACATCATGTAAAATTACACTATTTACTAGTTTTAAAGACCCAATTTTAGTTACATAAGCATTAGTTCCATTTGGATGTTTAACCTGGATCTTTAAAGTTGAAACATCAACATAATCAAATAAATCTTTTTCAGATTTTAACATATGATTGTTTGACCCTGAGTGAATAATCCAACCAGTTCCTTTCCCAACTTCTTTACCAAAACAATATATAGGTTTATTAAACACAGTTGAACAAAACAACCAACCTGAAACAGTGCAGCTTTATGGAGTTTCAGGTGTCCTATCTTTTAGCAAACTTAACATTTTAGACAACTTATCAGAGGTCACAGAAGTAACAGGAACATTATACTCATCAACACAAACATTATTACTAGACCCATCCTTTTTCCCTTGACCCCCTCTTGGTGGTCTCAACCAAGAGGTATAACCAATCAATTCAAAACACTTTTTAATGGAATGACAGGTTTTGTTACAATGAGAGATTTTAATTTTTTGATTTGATACTTTATTAAACCTCTTATTGAAATCACTGCTTTGATTTTTTTAATACAAAACTAACAATTTGATCTTTTTTACACTATTGTTACATGATTTTTTTGTGATTCTTCCCTAGAGACTATTGAAAAAGTTTCTTTAACTGTAGGAAGTATGTCTTTAGTTAACAACGTGCTTCTAACACCCTGATAATTGTTATCAAGTCCCATTAAAAACTACATGAGTTTAATCATATGACTTAAGTTATTAAACTCATTTGCAGCCTCACAAGTACAAGATGGCAACTGTAAAATTTGATCTAATTCTTTCTACATTACTTCTAGTTTGTTATAATATTCTGAAACAGAGAGGCCATTTTAACTAAATGAGTTTATTCTTCGATAGAGATCAAAGACTACAGATCCATCTATTTTGTTATAAGTTTCTTTCAAGTCCTTCCAAACTTCAGAAGCAAGTTTGGAATAAACTTGACCTAAGAAAAGTTCATCTGACACAGAGTTAAGAATCTAAGTTAACACAACTGAATTGCACCTCTCCCATTGATTAGCAAGTACTTCATCATCCTCAGATTTAACACAAGCACCATCAATAAAACCGTATTTATTCTTAACTTTCAAAGCCAACATTAAAGAATTAGCCCAAACAATATAATTTTCAGTACCTTTTAGTATAATACTTGTTACGGTTAAATTTGTGGTATCACTGGGATGTAAGTACAAAGGTTTACTAAGTCTCAACTTGCTAATCAATGTTGCAAAAGGATTACCTTCGGGATCATCCATATTAATACTTTAACAAAAGAGCAATCAAAGAGACAAATCACCTAAGAACACAATCAACAGTCAAACAAAAAAAATAAAAAATAACCACAACAACGGTGAAACTGTGCCAGGGGCCAGATGATATATAGGATCGTCACTCAAAAGGTGCCTACCCAAGTCTTTGCACAATAACCAGAAGCCCTTGTTACTACCAAGTAAACATATATCGGAAACTTCAATCAAGAACATAATAAGATCACACAATATGAACCAAGTAAACAACTATCACAAACTTCACTTAAGAACACAAACAACAAGATCAAGAAAAAATGCAACAAGATGTGACCCTTCCTGTATCCCAATCAACCATCGGTCCAAACTACCCTTGAAACAAACAAATGCCAAATGTAGAAAACCAAACAATAATAGAAATATGTAAAACAAGGAATAATCTCACCAAGAAAGCAAACCCTAGCATGGGTTTCTCCAGTTCAATCAAAGATTTTACAACCTTCAAGGGTTGAACCCTTGATTTGAATAGCAACTTCCTATTTTACTCTACACAACACCTCGGTTTCCAAGAAGCACCAGATCTGGATGTCAGTAAACTAAGTGTCCACCAAGTAAATCCCAAATCTCACAATATCACCTAATCAGACAAGATCTGAACAGATCTGATAAGAATTATCACTAAGATCCACACCGAAGGTAAACCCCCCAAATTTTTAGAAACCCTAATTTATGGGTAACAACTACTCGAATAACGAAAGTAACGAAGAGAAACTACAGCTCTGATATAATGTCAAAAATATGGTATATCAAAGATAGAATCTTTATTCAACATAAATCGTTGTAACTAACACAAATGACTCAGAACTCACACAAAGAAAGATAGATCCTCAAATACAGATCATCAACATGATGATCTGTATCACTCTTCAAAAATCTAAACAGACTATAGATGATCTCAATTAACAAAGAAATCAAATAACCCTAGATCGATAAAATCCTTAGAGAGAGAAAATATCTACATATATGTGTGTGTGAAGAGTTCCAAATGAATGAAACTCTCACACCTAACATCCTCTTATATGTGACCACGAATAAAACCCTTATGATCCTTCAAAGACTTCAATATTCCTAAGCCTCCTTCACATTATGCCTTGAGCCTATCTTCAGTAAACTTGAGCCCATCTTTCGTATTAGCCCAGAAGTTCATGATCAAATATAACTGCCTAGGGTAACACCCTAGGCCCACCTAACAAACAAAACACCCAATATGATTATTCTTATATAATGAAATTGCAACAACTTATATGAAATTGTAATGAAATATATAAGATCTAGAACTATATGACAATATAACATCTATCTTTTTTCACACATGAGAACACCAATGTATGAGAAAAAGTTACTAACACGTTAAAACTAGGCATATATAAGGCCCTTTTAAGACAACACGTGTGGTGGATTGATAACAGTGGCAGGTTGTTCCATAACGACAGTCTCAATGAGATTATAATTTAAGAACACATTTTTAACATGTGCATTCCTTGATGACATCAACGAATAATACAATCTGAACAATCGTTGCTTTTACAATAAGGTTGAATATGTGAGAGTAATCCAAACCCTACATTTAAGTGAAAATTGAAGTCAAGATACGAGGCTTCAACCACTCAATCAAACCATCTGATTGAAATTTAGAATACCCATTTGAATCTCACAATACTAGTAGAGAACACAGTCTTGAGACTAAATCCCAAGTGTGATCTCAGTGTAAGGTCACCATCTAATCTTGCATAGCCTAAAGCCATTATGGGTGTTTAGAAGTTTAGTTGAAATCTTTAGGATCTTTAATGGAAAAGGGAGCATAATGAAGACCTTTATGGAGTGATTAGAATGTTTGAGTTGGTCACCGAAAGACTTGAACTTTTGGTCATCATATCAGACATAAAGAAGTACATTTTTGAAGTTATCGTAACAACTCATTGAGAACACATTCTCATAGTTACCAAACATGTAGTTTTAAGAGAGCCTTATTGTTTATTCAAAATCAGAAATTGAGGCATATAGTTTATTCATAATCGAAATTAGAAGAGAAGCTCATAATCATAATCCGAATTATTTTATTCATAATCCTATCAACAAGTGAAAGACATGCTTATAGTTTATTCATAGTGGGAAATAGAAGAAGTACCTTTTTAAAGTTCTCATGCCAAGTTACATAGGTTTTAAATGCATTCATATATTCATATAGGTTGGCTTCTTCTAAAGTACCCCAAACCAGGAATGCAGTTTTAAGATTCATTACTTCAGCCATTGCTTATTTAGTTAGAGAGGATTGAAGAAAATTGAGCAGTTGTTGATAAGTTTCTTGCCTTAAAAGAAAACTTGGGTTAGTGAGGGAGTATTATTAATAATAATAGTTTGTGGAGGCGGTTTAGTGGTGTGATCAACATAACCAAGTAGTTTATGATTACTAGAGAAGAGGTAGAACTATTGTCATAGAAGATTAGAAGGGAATTAGATGGGGAATGTTTTCAGAGTTAACATGTGTAGGAGAATGCCAACAAGAAGAGTGGAATTAATATGTATTTGGAGGCAACAACATCGTGACAGGTAGCGACATCCTTTTCTAGTTTATGGCTGATGACTATTAGAGATAGACAAAAAAAACATGGTCAATACCTTGTAAGCTTTGTAAAAATTTCCCTCAAATTATAATGTATTTATGATCAACTATAAAGGAATAAATGAGGATAAATGCGAAGGCAGCGTTATAAAATACAATATTCTAATTATGAAACAATAACAACAAGAATAAACATAACAAACTACATATAATAACTACAATGTATCTTGTGTTTACAAACATTGAAACATATACTAAATTTAGAAGCACATAAGAGCTTGAGTTAATGTTATTTAGAAGTCATGAAAAATAATGTAGCAATCGCATAATTAGTGTATTGTTGAATCTCTAAGATTTATTTTTGTTTTTATTTGTAGGTGATAGAGTGGATGAAAAAGATGTGGAATTTGAAGGTAATCGGGCCAACACTTCCATCAATGTACCTTGAGAAACGACTTAAAGATGATAAAGATTACGGGTTTAATCTCTTGAAAGCGAACCATAATGAATGCATGAATTGGCTAAATGATAAGCCAATAAGATCAGTTGTTTATGTGTCATTTGGGAGTAATGTAAAACTTAGACATGAACAAATGGAAGAAATTGCCCAGGGATTGAGTGATAGTCATGTTAATTTCTTGTGGGTTGTAAGGGTTGAGGAAGAGGGTAAACTCCCAAAAGATTTTATGGACGTAAAAGAAAGAGGAAAGGGTTTGGTTGTAGCATGGTGTAGACAACTAGATGTGCTAGCACATGAATCAGTAGCTTGCTTTCTTACACATTGTGGGTTTAACTCAACTCTTGAAGCAATAAGTCTAGGAGTCCCAGTCGTTGGAATGCCTCAATGGACAGATCAAACTACAAACGCAATGTTGCTAGATAGAACTTGGGGTGTTGGAGTGAGAGTAAAGGCTGATGAGGACGGGATAGTGAGAAAAGGAAATATAGTGTTGTGTATAAAGAAGATTATGGAGGATGAGAAAGGAGTAGCAACCCGAATAAACGCGACAAAATGGAAGGACCTGGCCATAGCAGCCGTTAATGAAGGTGGGAGCTCTGATAAGGATATTGATGAATTTGTATATGACCTAAAACATGAATGTTGATTTATGATGTAGTAGTCGTGGGCGAATAAAAAAAAGTATTTTATGACTTAAATACCTATGATAGTATGGGCATGTAAGGTCGTCCCACATGGAATTTATTGTTAATGTTTAACTAACGAATCAAATTAACTACTACATATAATACCCTTATAAAAATAGGCATAGACTATATAAATATACATACATCCATACAAACTCTTCTCTTCCACGCAACTAAAATGAAAGTTGATTATTATTTTTATTAAGTTATTTATTTAATTTGTTGAATAACTAAATCATGTTTTCTTTTCTAAATTGAAAGGGTAATACACAAAGCAATACTAATTATTCTTTTAAATTATGTTGACTTTTGAAAGTGAATTAATTTATCAGTATGTTGGTTTGGAAAATTAATATAATAAGATTTTGGTATCCTTTATCTTTCTCACACACAACCATAACCCATCAACTCAATGCCATCTCCATCTTCGGTGGCACATTCGCTACTCCACGTTCAAAACAAACGATCTTGCCAAAGATTTTGGGATGCGATATTTTGTCACTGTTCGTTATAGCAAGTCAAACATTGCCAAAACACAAGGATTAAAAGAACCAAACTGGTTTATTATGAAATCTCATAAACAAATACAATGAAAAGATGAACCAGTGTGAATCAAATGATCTACAACAGGATGATCTTACAAGATAGAAATAAACCCTAAACTCACGAATACGCGTGTGAACATCAGAGAACCGGACAAGCAGGCAAGGAGATGTAAAAGAGAGAATGAAGAGCTCGAGTGTGTCTCAGCTCTAGAACCTTCTACCTCTTATAATCATTCAGCAACCCTAAAAGGCTTCAGCAACTTTAACAACTACAAGCCCAATGCTAGGCAGCCTATCTTCAACTTAGCCCGGTACAAGGAGGGAGCCCAAGACACAACCCTCACAAATAAAACACAAATAAAACAATAAAGATGATTAGAAAAAAACATGTTTTATAATAAATAAAGGGACATTTAAATTGTATTTTAACATCCCCCCCCCCCCAATTTAAATGTGTAAGGAGATTAGTAAGTCCTAAAGACTTACATATTTCTAAATAGACTTTCGGCAACATGCCTATAGTAAACATATGATGCTCATATTTGACTCCAACAGTCTTAACCAAACTTGAAGCAATGTTTTCTCTTAAGAAAAATACGTCAACTTCAAAGTGTTTGGTTCTGTCGTGAAAAACAGGGTTGGCAGCAATAGATAAGGCTGCTGTGTTATCACATTTCAACACAACAGGAATATCCACATCAACTTTTAGCTCCCTTAAAACGTTTATCAGCCACAACACTTCATATGTAGCACTACACATGGACCTATACTCTGCCTCGGCTGACGATCTTGACACAACACTTTGTTTCATGCTTTTCCAAGAAATCAAAGATTCACCAAGAAATATGCAAAAAATCAGTGACCGACCTTCAGTTGTCAACACATTTTGCCCATTCCGAATCTACAAAAGCTGTTAAATGAAAGGTATTGCCCTTTTTAAACAAAATGTCAGTGCCAGGAGCACCTTTTAAGTATCTCAACACTGTGGAGGCAATTTGAGTATGCGCTTCAGTTGGCTTATGCATGAACCGAGACAAGTAATGAACCGAATAAGCAATGTCCAATCTGGTATGTGATAGGTAAATTAGTTTACCTACCAGTTTTTGATATTGAGTAACATCAACGGTTTTGGAATCCTTCATTGTTAAACTCGTCAAAACATGATTTTGTTCTATGGGACAACTAGTGGGTTTACTTCCACTCATCTCATATTCATTTAACAAATCCATACAATACTTTCTTTGGGAAAGGCAAACACCATCATTAACTTTAATCACTTCAATTCCAAGGAAGAACTTTAGTAAGCCAAGATCATTAATTAAAAACTCAGTTTTCAAACATTCTTAATCTTATTTATTTCCCCTACACAATTCCCAGTCATCACAATATCATCAAGGTAAACCAGAAGAACAATAAAGACAGATTTCTCAGACTTAATAAACATGGAATGATCACATTTTGACTGAACAAAACCAATTTTAACCAATACTTGAACAAGTCTTTCATTCCACATACTTGGAGCTTGCTTTAAGCCGTATACAGACTTATTCAATTTACATACTTTATTTCAATATTCAAACCATCAGGTAATGTCATATAAACTTCTTCCCTAAGATTACCATAAAGAAAGGCATTATTTACATCAAGTTGATATAGCGGCCAATTATTTTGAATAGAAAGACTAATAACACACCACACAGATAGCATTTTAACAATAGGAGAGAATGATTCCTCAAAATTAATGCCCTCGCGTTGATTAAACCCTTTTGCAACAAGCCTAGCCTTAAACCTATGGAGTTCACCCATAGATTTGTATTTTACTGTAAACACCCGTTTACATCCAATAGGTTTTCTACCACTATGGAGATCAACAATATCCCAAGTATTGTTTTTATACAGAGCAGACAATTCATCATTCATAGCATCAATCCATCTTTTATCTTTAATAGTATCTTTATAAGTGCAAGGTTCAATGATTTTATTAATATTAGCAGCAAGACAAAAATTTTCACTAGGCAAGTTAGAATAATCAACAAACTTATCATAACTATATCTAGCATTACCAACAACAAAGTCATCAAATCTTTCAGGAACAGAAGCAGATCATGTAGATCTTCTTGTAGGTTGAGTACCCTCGGGAAGGTTTGACTCATCATTAGCACTACTAGACTCAGCCCTCACAAGACCGGTTTCAACACCTATAGACTCATTACTCCCAGACATATCATCAGTCCCTGATGACTGCTGGGCGTCACTATCAAGAGTTGATTCAACTTCATCACTGTGTTGCTGATACATAGTAGTTGAATCAATGGAACCCTTCTCTTCATCATCAGGATTTATATCACTTGAAAAATCAAAGTTATCAAAAAAAATTAATTGATTTAAGTTGTTTGGATTATTTAGATCAAGGCATGAATCATTTTTAAAGGGAAACACAGTTTCATGAAAACTGGCACCCCTAGAAAAAATGAATTTCTTTTGATCTAGACTCCAGACTTTATATCCCTTTTAAAATTAGAGTACCCCATAAAAACACATTTCTTGGCTCTTTCTTCAAGTTTATCAGAATTATCTAAAATAGTAAAAAAAAACAAAGACAACCAAAAACTTTCAAGTGACCAAGAGAAGGTTTAAACCAAACAGCATTTCATAAGGTGAACAACCATGTAGCACAGAAGAAGAAAGCCTATTAATTAAGTAAGAAGCAGTGATCACACATTCAGACTAGTATTTATGTCACACCCCAATTGATAGCGGAAACATCGGGGCGCGGCACTAAGCGTTCAGATTGCTCAAGAGTTTCAATAACACTAAGAGTTTTAATATAGATTAATCAATTTCAAAACATTGTCTAAGCATCAAAGATTCACAACCACAAAATATCCATTACATACATCCCAAATATTGTTCAGAAACTTCTAAATTAACTAAGATGTGTTTCTAAACAGCATCCTAGTAAGTTTCTTATTCCAGCTACTATCAACCTGCAACATGTATAAAATACTATCAACAAAATGTTGGCGACTATACAAGTTTGAGTACGTACAGTATAATAGTTTTAAACGTTCCAAAAACTCATATCCCGCATAAACACATATAACAAGTTTCACCATGCTATTAAACGCAGTCCAAGTGATAGCCCAAGTTTCCAATGCGTTAACCGCCTTCCCAAGACTCAAGGAAAGCTAAAAATGTCTCCTCCTAACAATACCCCAAAGACTAGCGGGGAGGTGCATTACCCCTATGGCGCTACCATTGTTAAGGCGGAACTACACACAAGGATTAAACGTTCACATAGCATAAAAGTCTCAAGTATCAAGTTTCCATGTTTACAGCGGATAGGGTATGTTTCAAATAAGTTTCAAGTGTCAAGTTTATAGAATACATGCTGCATCCCAAAAGTATTTAAAACAAAAAGGGATATAGTATACTCACAGTGGGTGCTAAGTATCAACACCGACTAAATGGATCGAAGGGAGCGCTTGAGTTAGCCTGATTATAGTATAACTGTATGAGTGTCGAACAGAATGTCGAATCTTGCGAATAATCGTGTACAAGTGTCTGACAGGTCTCCTGACTGGATGGTCATCCGGATGGATGGTCATCCGGTCGGATGACCATTCGCCCCAGATGGAACCAATTCGGTCGGACGGTCATTCGATCAGTGGGTAAATGTTGTGAACTGAAAAAGTTTGAGTGTCGAGATCATAGTGGCCTGTAAAACAACAAGTGTAAAGATAATCAGACCCTCTGGATGGATGGTCATCTGATCAGATGGCCATCCGGACAGACGATCAGTGAAGTGCTTGCAAATTGTTTCAACTTTTGAAGTTTTCGTTGTAGTATAAGTTCAAGTCGTTCGATCGGACGGTCATCCGGACGGATGACCGTTCGGTTGGATGACTATTCGAGTGAAACTCTGATAGTTTAAAGTCCTGATTTAAATAGTTTAAGTGTTGAGAGTTACAAAGGACAGCCACTTGGTCAGATGAGCATTCGTCCAGACGGTCGTCCGTTCGGACGACTGTTCGACTGTCATGATCTTTTTCCTTGGAACACTTTGTAAAAATTTATAAGTTCGCGTTTAATGGAGGTGACATGATAACATATCAAGACAACGGAAAACCCACCAAGGTCCAGTTTGTCTGATCGGATGGGAATCACCCCGTTTGATCGGATGACAGTTCCTGATGGAGTCTCATGTCTGATCTGTAATTTGGTCATCTCTCCGGTGGAAATCTGTTATTGAGTCAATTCCAGGCTAAGGAACAAGTCCTAGGCCTGTTTTGGCTCCGGATTTCACCGTGTTTGAGTAGATAAGTTAATAAAGCATGAAATCAACCGAAAATGATTAGATTTTGTAAAGATTTGTAGTAAAACGTGTAGAAATCCCTTAGATCATGACTAAATCCTGATGAAATGACATCACACAGCTGATTGTACAAACAACCATGATGAGGTCATCTTCAAGGTGCCCAAATCGGGTGATTTCATGGTGAAAAGTAAGATTTTGGTGAAGAATCTAGTGAGAAAGTGTGTGAAGATGAAAGTTGTACAAGAATCACCGAGAAAACTTACAAGATTCTCCTGAAATCGAAGGAAAAGTTCCTTAGAAAGAGAGAGAGTGCATCTGGTCGGAGGGGGCTGTCACATCAGTGAATAGTGATGTGACAGCGGGTATTTATAGTGTAAGAGGAAGATTAAGGCAGTGCACATGAGGTCGGATGGTGGTCCGGGCCATCCGATCAGATGGTCATCCGGATGGATTGCCATCCGATCAGATGTCCATTCGGACAGCCGATTCGCGCGGGTTAGTTTTCCAGCTTTGATTCATTTCTCGAGCGATGTTAAGCGTTACGTAATATTGTGTGACATCATTCCATGGTAAGATTATATAACTAACACAAAAGTTTCCATGTTCGAGTCTACATAATAGCTAGCTAATAAGTATCAAGTTTCTTGTTTAACAAAGCATCAAAGTTTCTCGTTCAATAAGGAGTCAAGAATCAAGTGTTAAGTATCGAGTGTCAAGTTTCAAGTTTCTAGTATCAAGTTTCAAGTCTCAAGTTTCTCGTTTATATAGTTTCACATATCACAAGAGTCAAGATTTCAAAGTATCAAGAGTCTAGATCCAGAGTATCACAAGATTCAAGTATCATAAGAATCAAGTATCACCAAGTTTCACATAGCTTAAGGCTCAAATAGTCAACACTAAATATTATATGGGCTAGACTTGCCAAAGGATAAAAGATTTAAACGCCGATCGTTATAATTTAAGAGGAACTTTAGACTAGGGGTGTTCATCGAATCGAATATCGAATTTTTGAATTATTCGAATAATTTTTATTTTTCCTTGAATTCGTATTCGATTCGAATTCGATTAAAACTTATCGAATTCGATTTGAATTCGTATTCGAATAAAAAACCCAATTCGTATTCGATTCGTATTCGATTAAAAATTCGAATTCGAATAAATTCGATTTAATTCAGATTCTTTAAAAACATGTAAAAAAACTATCAAAATGAAACATAAATTTTAAAGCAGCCATAAAGACCGATATCACATTAAAAAGTTCCAAATAAAGTACCATAAGTCTAAAATTCAAAACGAGAAGTCAGGAATAACCACTCCATATTACAAGTTAATATTTTAGGGTTATAAATCTATTGATAGATTTGTTACTTATGTAGTTATGGGCCATGTAGTGGGTTTGATAATGGGTAATTTTAATATTTGGAAAAAAAATGAAAATAATTTATAGTATAGCTTAATAAAAGTTATATATGCATTATATATAAAAATTTTAAATAAAAATGTATAATTTTTATTCGAATTTCGAATCGAATCGAATTTGAAATTATAAATTCGTATTCGATTTACTTGACTCGAATTGAATCGAATTCAAATTCGAATTCTTTTAATCGAAACGAATTCTTGATAATCAAATCAAATTTGAAAGAATTTCGAATTTTTCAAATTCGAAACGAATTCTGAACACCCCTACTTTAGACTGAAATAATAAAGCTCTTGCAATGTTTAACAAGTTTCTATGTTTCCTCTCCACAACACCATTTTGTTGTGGAGTATATGTACATGAAGTTTGATGAATAATTCCCTTCTGTTTAACAAAGGCAGACATTTGTGGATTAATAAATTCTGACCCATTATCACTCTTAAGCACTTTGATACTAACTTCAAATTGAGTTTTAACCAGATTGTAAAAACTTTGTATATTTTCAAAAACTTCATATTTTGATTTCATCAAATAAACCCACACAGATCTGGTAAAGTCATCAACAGTAGTGAGAAAATATTTGTACCCTTCTATACTAGTGACTTTGTATGGACCCCAGACATCTAGGTGAACAAGGTCTCCAACTTTAGTTGACCTATGGTCACTAAGTGGAAAGGGAACCCTATGTTGTTTAGCTTTATGACATGTATCACAAGGTTTAATATCATTAGACTCAGACTTAATTTTTAAAACATTTAACACTTATTCAGCAAGATGACCCAGTCTAGAGTGCCAGAGCTTTATACTTTCAGTCTTACTCAAACAAGAAAAACCAGAACTAAGAGAGTTACCACAAAAATATAAACCCTTAGTTTGTCTACCAATCACCAGGGTTTTCTTTAAGCATAAATCCTAAATATAGCAAGTACTTTCATCAATTATTACTCTAAGCTTATTGTCCTTAGCTATGAGAACACTTGAGATTTGGATTAGGACCTTTACTAATTTTTTTCTTGTTATCATTAAAGTTATTTGACTTAGCAGCAAAACCAACATTAGGAATCTTTGAAACATTGTTTGATCCTCTATGAAATTCCTCTCTAGATATACTTGAAAAAGTAATTTCAATAGTGGGTAGAGGATCCCTTGTCAACAGATTGGTCCTAACAGGTTGATAAATGTCATCTATTCCCATCAAGAACTGCATAAGTTTGATTAATTGATTAAACTCATTAAACTTAGTAGAAGCATTGCAAGTACAAAAGGGTAGTTGAAGCATGTCATCAAATTGTTTCCACATTGTGTTAATTTTATGATAATATTCGGAAACACTAACACCATTTTGACTTACAGAATTGATTTTTTGATATAAACCAAAAACTAATGAACCATCAACCTTATCATAAGTATCTTTTAAATCATCCCAGACCTCAGAAGCAAGTTTTGAATAAACTTGACCAACACATAACTTACCAGAAACAAAATTCAGAATCTAATTTAAAACAATAGAGTTGCAGTGATCCTACTGACTAGCTTAGACAACATTAGTTTTAGACTTAGCAAAAGTACCATCAATAAACCCTAATTTGTTTTTAGCCATTAGTGCAAGTTTCATAGCATTGGACCAGACCACATAATTTTCGGTTCCTTTTAACTTTATATTAACTATTGCGAGACCACTTGAATCACTAGCATGAAGATATAACGGATCACTAGCATCAAGCTTGCTAACCAAAGTCATAGAAGACTCAGTTTTATCACCCATTTAGCAGATAACTCAGTCAAACACAAACAGCAGACAACATATATCACAAGCCAAGTAACCAGATAAGCAAACAAGACACAGAATAAGGACCGGCGAAGCCAGGACAGAGGTCCGATCAGAGCTTCGTCACTCAAGGTGCCTCCGCAGACAATATCCCGGGAGCCACAACACATCTGACCAAACAAAATTGCAATAGAGTGAACCCTCTCTGTGTCCCAAATCCAAACCATTCTTGACTGAACCCGGTATCAATATGCCTAGACATAACGGCTCAATGATGCAATAGACAAAAAAATAAAAAAAGAGGGATAGAACGATCTCACAGAGGGTGCGTATAACTCTAGCGAATCAGGCTCGTAACCTTCACTTAGGGTTACAAGCTCCTAATCAGAAAAACAAGCACAAGTCCTGTTGGTTTGCCCTAAAAGGGACCAACGAGAACCTTCTTCAAGAGTACCACAAAAAGCCCAAAAATTAGGGTTTTAATCTCCAAGAACAAAGCCATCTCCAAGAAGCCAAAAAAACTCCGGAAACTGGGGGTAGCAGAGCTTTCGAAACAACCAAAACCCCAAAGACTGCCGCCAGAATGATGAAGAAGCCCTAGATCAGAAAGATTCAATGACAGACCTAGATAGTGAATCAAATGATCTCCAACAGGATGATCTTACAAGATAGAAATAAACCCTAAACTCACAAATATACATGTGAAGATTAGGGAACCAGACAAGCAGACAAGGAGATGTAAACGAGAGAATGAAGAGCTCGAGTGTGTCTCAGCTCTAGAACCTTCTGCCTCTTATAATCATTCAGCAATCCTAAAAGGCTTCAGCAACTTTAACGGCTACAAGCCCAATGCTAGGCATCCCATCTTCAACTTAGCCCGGAACAAGGAGGTAGCCCAAGTCACCAACCTCACAAATAAACCACAAATAAAATAATAAAAATGATTAGAAAAAACATGTTTTATAATAAATAAAGAGACATTTAAACTGGGTGGTGTTATCTGACGGGTTGCGGTTATGTCTAACATGATGTGCTAACTTCAAATTATTATTTTGTGCTGACTTCTATATATTGTGTTGCTAGTATATACTCACTGTGGTGTTATGTGGTGCACAGGTTCTGAACATCGGATTGGGGCAAACCAAATATGGAAGAAACACGGAGGAAAAGAAACATCAGCAAAAAGGTATTTTTGGGGTTTTTTGGAATTACGGATGAATCATACATGTGTTATGGTTGTATTTATTTTGGCTTTTTGAGACTTATACATGTGTTTAATGTCCTTAAAAACAGTAGATCACAAAGATGTTTCGAACAAAGATGATATTATAGTAGATGTTGCATCAGATAGGAGTCAAGAAGGGAATGTTAGGACGGCTAAACGAGGTGTGCTATCTTTATATTAATATGATTATTTTGATTGTCGTGTTGTTGTTTTGCTGTTGATTTTATTGTATTTTCAGTCTCACCGAGAACCAAAAATGAAAAGGGTGACAAAGTTGAGGGGTTCAAAGTTTTATCAAAGTCCTCGAAAGGTTTACTCATTTGAATAGACACAATGTTTTAAGATTTTTATAAAACTAATTTCTATGGTTTTACTTATGTTCATGCAGGTTTAGAAACACCACACTCCAACAAAGGTAAGGAATACAAGATTGATACAATTAAAGTGCCATTTCAAAAAAATATGAAAGCGAAAACAATGTTAAGGTTTAAAAAGGTAATGTCGGCTTGTATTATGATACAATTAAGTTTTCTTTTTGAAAATACTAATATTACGTATATAAAAATTATAGGAAACGGTTCAGATGGATCCAAAAAAAGAGGAGTCGATTAGAAAACGAAGAGACGTAAGTATTTATGTTTTTGAACAATTGCAACTTTATTTCGTCAACATTAGTGTTATTTGTGGATCCAAAAAAAGAGGAGTCGATCAGAAAACGAATATGTGCTATGTTATACAAGTTGATGAACTAACTGTGCTGCCATATGTATTGTGATTTATATTAGAACGACAACGATTTTGCGGGTCGGGGCAAGGTTAAGGAGGACGCACGAGCAGCGAAATTTAGAAAGTCACTGCAAGATATATTGGTAAGCGGAGGAAAGAAAGATCTTGCTGATACGGAACTCCTTATCATACCAATGCTATATGGTAAACATTATTATGTAATATGTTTCAACCTTAAAAAAAAGGTTCAATATAAGTGTTGGACAATCTGAGGGGAGGAGCATAAAATGTTAAATCGTATGGCGGCCAACCACGAAAGCTTGTAAGTGTAACTATTTTAAATTATTAAACAAAATTACCTTTTACAAACACTAATAGTGATGCGTATTGAAACAGACAACTGCTTTGCGTCAATAGTTGAGAGCAAGTAAACACCCAGCTGCAGACGACCTATTGAGCTGTGAACCAACTAGGTTGGAACTTAGATGGAGAACAACAAATAATTCAAATGATTGTGGTATCCTCACGATGAGACACATGGAATATTTCAAGGGAGAAACAGTGAACAATTGGAAATGTGGGTTGGGAGAAGAATCACAAAATCAAGTGTACGAATTAAATGATCTCCGGTTAAATTGTGACACCCGGCTCTTCAGGCCGTACCGTACAATTTTAATACGTATTGTGAATAGGTAACTGATGTGATTGTCGTGGGTCACGCAAATTTAATCCCAATAACAACTATAATATAGTGGTAAGAGGGTATCGAACACAGGGAGTTTGTGGAAAGTATGTCGATTATGTAGCTTTGCACTTAAACTAAGATTAAACTAAAATTGCAGAAATTAAAATTCAAGAGTTGATTGTTTTGGTTTTAAGAACTAATATTAACTAATTAAATTGCAAAACAAAGATTGGTTGTAAAACAGATTAGGAGAAAACAATGACCATCTTAGGATTCAGTTTCTTTAAACAATTGTGTGAAATTCTAACTAGAAAGAGTTACATATACATAACTCGTGCATAAATAATCGAAGTGATAAAAGGGAACAAAGTACTCGGATTTATAAACGCGAGGTTGTTTCCCGATGATCAATTAATCAATAACCAACCCTAACCCTTCCCGTGATATCTCGATTGCCAACGGCACCAAGAACGTACGATTAAGACTAGAAATTGCACTATCGATTAACAAGCTACAAACAATTATGCATACACCATGATATTCAAGCAACGCAAGTTATCATTCTAGAAATTCAGAAATAACACACAAAAGTTCAAGAGAAACCTTCACCTAAGATGATCACCGAAAGTTTTAGCCACACATAGCTTGGTGAATCATCATAGCAATCAATTCAATGTTCATACAAATCGAAATCACAAACCGAATGTTAGCAATTGTTCAAAACCAAGCCAAAATAGCCAAAATCGCCCCCAATGTGTTCTCTAACTGACCAATGATGAGAATAGATGAAAAGACACCATAAAACTGAATAAATGATGGCAGTTACAAGTTTTCCGCAGCTTCCACCGTAACTTACGGTACCACCGTAAGTTACGGTGGCTTAAAATGGTTTACGGTGGATTTAAACTGAGTCACGACATCAATTTTTGTCAGAGTCTACCGTAAATTACGGTACCACCGTAAGTTACGGTAGACTTCAGCAATCAATTTTTGTTTTCTTCATAACTTTCTCGTTTCAACTCCGTTTTCTTCACCGTTTTCGCCTACGTTATCGTAATTTCATCCTCTATCATGTTATCTTCTTAATTCTTCAATTCCAAAATTTTATTTTTTCATTTATTCTCCGTCTTTCAATCTACAATCCATCCGTGTCTATTCGAAGCTTTATTTCCATACTTTTAAGCTCTAAATGTACCTGAAACACAAGCAACCGTAGTTATCTAATTCAAGACAATTACATGATCAAATGAGGGATTCACTCGTCTTTTAACACACTTAAGGGTTGTCCCATGGACCACCCGTCACATCCCCACATTTAACCGTTGCTTGCCCCAAGCAACCCATCAATTCAAGTTCTCAACAAGTGATCAATACAAATCAAGCAAAAACTTGCAATCCTTTTACTAACCCCTTTTTAACACCCAAAACAATGCACCCCTCACTATGTCTCTCCTCTCGGTAACAAGTAAGCACTAGCAATATGAGCTAGACACACAAAGACTAACGGGCGGTTGCACAATTATAGGCTTGTACCTAAATCGATCCTTCTCCTAACAAGTGCCAAACATGAATGCAAATCAAAGGGACTTTCAAGGCTGTAACGTGGCTAGGTGTATGGGTAGGAAATGGAATATATATGAAGTAACGAAAATTTAACCTAGTCTTTTTATTACACAATGAAACAAACAATAAACATGACATAACTTCTATATACAAGACAACTCAACATGACTTTTTTTTTTTCTTTTTCATTGCTTTTTTCTTTTTCTTTTTTTTTTCATTTGTTTTTTTCTCTTTTTTTTTTTTAGCATAGAGAAACATTCAACAAAACATATCTAAACACAACTATAACAACTACTAACACTATAAGACCGGGTCAAATTTGGGTAAGTTTTTATGTAAGTAGCTAGGGGTAACAAATGATAGGCTTTTAGGCACAAAATTGGGCAACTAAATGTCCAAACCCCCGCCCCTCTCGCAACCATGCTCATATATATAACTTATGAGGTCCAACCCCCCAAATCCCACACTCACACACACTAAAGACGAGGCTACCATGCCCTTATCCTTTTCGCATTCATGTCTAACTAAGGACTCAAATCGCATTCAAGCACAAGTTCTAATGCACCCCCACCCGTTGCCACTCTCATCAAAGACAAGCATTATTTATATACAAGTGTGGCTTCAACTCTCACCAAGAATAAAGGTAATTAAGGGCTGCCGGTGCATCATTCGGGTGTAGTCCAGGGTGTTCAAATTCTCACAATGTTTTGCTTGATTAATTTTTTTTTTTTAAAAAAACCTCAAAATTTCCCCCATCCCCACACTTGGGATATATTGACCCCAATGTATGGTTTTAGGAGAATTTGATCGCTTAAACTCTTAAACACCAACTAAAAGCTTATACACTCAAACCACAATTTTTTTTTTTTTTCATTTTATATTTTTTTTATTTTTCTTATATTCTTAAAAAAACATCAACACCACCAACTAGCACAACCCAACACAAAACATCAAACTAATACACCCCCAAACCTTCCAACCATAAACAAAAGCAAACAACTAACTACCAACATTTCAAAGCTAAAGAACACAACAAGACAAAGGAAAGAGTACATTGACCTGGTGAAGTTTTCCACAACAGATGTTGTAGATAATCCGACTTCCTATCACCACCTTCACACAAATATCCGCACATCTTCCCCACACTTGAGTGTTGCCATGGCCCTGAAACATAGAAAACTAAAGAAATAACAAGATCAGTGAAAAACCTCGGGTTGCCTCCCGAGCAGCGCTAAGTTTTCAGGTCTTCAGCCAGACCGTGCCACCCCCATTTAAGGTGGCTCAAAGAAGCGGTTCCTGCTATCTCCATCACTTCCTCGTGCCATTGAGCAAAATGCATCCGTCTCATTTTCACTCGGTGGGTAATCAAATACACTCCTGCTTGAACCCATATGTGTTTCTTCACGGTCCGGTGGGTGTTTTTTTCTCATTCTTTGAAACACATTTTTCATACAATCACTAGACTCGCCACCCTTCCTCTCAATGGACTCATAACTAATCACTCTAGTTTGAACATCAAAGTACAACCTACGGTTCTTTTCGGTCATGGTAATAATCTCGTCTCTACAATTAATTTGAGCATTTGCTGTGTATAGAAACGGTCGACCTAAGATTACCCTTTGTTGTGCTGCCATGTTGGTAGAAGCATAGTCCAGAACTAGAAAATCCACCGGGTATTCAAACTCTCCCAACTGAATCTTAACAATCCTAACCATTCCCCGTGGACGCCTCCAACTTCCATCCGCCAAGCTCACCATGGTGTCTATACCTTCAAGCGGACCAAAGTCGTACATATCGTATAGATTGCTTGGTAGCACACTCATGCTTGCCCCGTAGTCCAACAATGCGTGAGGGATTTTTAATTTTCCCACACGGATAGGCACGATTGGCGCTTCATACTCTTTATTATTCTCGACTTCAGCATCTTTTTCCAAACCTGCATTCACTTGATACGAAGAAGTTAGCAATGTTTCATTAAATTTAGTATTTGGAACGGTGCTTACCACATTGATGTTAATGCTTTTTGTGTTCTTGGGATTTGTCACCGTGTCACTTTGTAATTGACCTTTTGCTTTCTTCAATATCGCCACGTCACTCGCAAGTTGACCCATTTGAGTGGTCAACGATTGGATAGCTTTGCCACGGATTTCATCTTTTTGCATACGAACCTCATCCAGTTGATTTCTTTGTTGCATCTCCATTTGCATACCTTTCAACATCTCCATGACCTCATTTCCACCCGAAGAGCCTTGACCCAAAGACCCACCATGCACTTGACCCGTTTGATATTGCCTTTGAAATCCTTGGTTTCCTTGGAAGTTCGGGTGATTTCGTAAACCGGGGTGGTAAGTATTGGAATTCATGTTGTAATTTCTACCACCCCCTCCTTGCCCTTGCAAAGCATTCACCTCCTCATATTGCCCTTCCATTCCTTGGCAATTTTCAGCCGCATGCCCTATCTCATTACAAATTGCACAAACATCATAAATTTGATTAGAAGTTTGAACATTACCATCATCTATTGCGTGCACTTGAGGTCGGGCAATGGCCGGTCGCGCTTTCCTCGATGCTTGAGCCTTTCTCTTTGATGTAATTGCCATATTCTCCAAGAACTCCCAATCGTCATTCTCATAGTTTGTGCCAAAAGTCCCACCGGTAATGGACATTAAATCTCGAGCATCCTCGGCACTCAACCCCTCGTGGAAGGCATTCATCAACTCCCAAAGTTCAATCCCATGGTGAGGGCAATTTTTAATCATCATATTGAAACGTTCAAATGCCTCATGGAACATCTCACCATGTTGTTGTTGGAAGCTCCTCAACCCCTTTCTAGCATCGTTGGTCTTTTGGGCGGTATAAAATTCGTCTAAGAAAATTTGTTGCATCTCCGCCCAAGTAAAAATAGATGCTGAAGGCAAAGTGTAGAACCACTTCTTTGCCTTGTCCTCCAAGGAAAACTGAAATAAGACCAACTTGACATCATCGGCCGAAAAACCTTGACTCCCAAAAGTATTGCAAATTGAGTCATAGGCCTCTAAGTGGAAATACGGTTCCTCCGTTGCTAGCCCTTTGTATTTCGGAAAACTTTGCAAAGAATTTGTTCTTACTTCAAAGGTTCTCCCTTGGTTGTTGTGAGGGATAACCACCGGTGAAGGGTTTTGAGTAATTATCGGCCTGAAATGTGCTTCTATTCCCCGTGCTTGTTCCCTAAGATGCCTTCTTGGAACACCCAATCGACCCCTTGGACGAATAGGACCCATAGGTCTTGGTATATGCCCTTGTGGTACGAACGGTGGTTGAAATTGTTGTTGTGGCATCGGTGGTTGTTGAATTGGCCTTTGAAATTGTGGTTGTACATTTTGTGGCCGAACTTGTTGCAATGGAATAGGGCGTTGCATTGGTGGCCCTTGTGGTCTTGGCCGAATATGTTGCGGTATGAGTTGTTGTTGTGGCATCCCACCTACACTTGCCATTCCTTGAGATTGACCTTGCACATAACCAAACTCTCCTTGATCACCATAACCTTCATAAGCATACCCATCTTCATCATAGCCCTCAAAATCTTCGTATCCTTCCTCATATCCATCTCCCCCTATACCCGAAGTTTGCCCAATTGGAAGGGTTAAATATTGAAATCCCGCTTGGTTCGATGGTCTAAATGTTGAAGTAGCATGGACAATGGTTGTATTTGGTGGTATTGAATAATGGGAAGATGATTGACCGGAAACTGGGAAGAAATGAGTGAGTGGTGGAATCGTAGTAGATGGGCTAAAGGAAAGATTAGGTTCATTTTGAGTAGTAATCGGTTGTGTGGTGTTAGATGGTGTAGTGTCATGAGGTGGAGTAGGAATTGTAGTGGAATTTGGTATGGTAGTGTTTGGTGATGGTTGTGTGGAAGTAGGTATAAAAGATGAGGTCGTTTGACCCGTTGTGGGTGGTACTTGTGATTCTTGCATGATGTTTCGTGGTGTAATGGGTGAAGTAGGTGAACCAATGATTCTGTTTTCACGTAGTAAAACTCGGTTTTGCCTTAGTGTTCTTTCGATTTCCGGATCAAATGACAACGGTGAAGCTTTGTGAGAGCCTCTAGTATGCATGCACCTGTAGAACCTGCACACTAAACACACCAGTGTAAACCCGAAAATAACAAAGCAAAACTAACAAACTGACACACGTTGCGCACTACTCCCCGGCAACGGCGCCAAAATTTGACGTGATTGTCGTGGGTCACACAAATTTAATCCCAATAACAACTATAATATAGTGGTAAGAGGGTATCGAACACAGGGAGTTTGTGGAAAGTATGTCGATTATGTAGCTTTGCACTTAAACTAAGATTAAACTAAAATTGCAGAAATTAAAATTCAAGAGTTGATTGTTTTGGTTTTAAGAACTAATATTAACTAATTAAATTACAAAACAAAGATTGGTTGTAAAACAGATTAGGAGAAAACAATGACCATCTTAGGATTCAGTTTCTTTAAACAATTGTGTGAAATTCTAACTAGAAAGAGTTACATATACATAACTCGTGCATAAATAATCGAAGTGATAAAAGGGAACAAAGTACTCGGATTTATAAACGCGAGGTTGTTTCCCGATGATCAATTAATCAATAACCAACCCTAACCCTTCCCGTGATATCTCGATTGCCAACGGCACCAAGAACGTACGATTAAGACTAGAAATTGCACTATCGATTAACAAGCTACAAACAATTATGCATACACCATGATATTCAAGCAACGCAAGTTATCATTCTAGAAATTCAGAAATAACACACAAAAGTTCAAGAGAAACCTTCACCTAAGATGATCACCGAAAGTTTTAGCCACACATAGCTTGGTGAATCATCATAGCAATCAATTCAATGTTCATACAAATCGAAATCACAAACCGAATGTTAGCAATTGTTCAAAACCAAGCCAAAATCGCCCCCAATGTGTTCTCTAACTGACCAATGATGAGAATAGATGAAAAGACACCATAAAACTGAATAAATGATGGCAGTTACAAGTTTTCCGCAGCTTCCACTGTAACTTACGGTACCACCCTAAGTTACGGTGGCTTAAAATGGTTTACGGTGGATTTAAACTGAGTTACGACATCAATTTTTGTCAGAGTCTACCGTAAATTACGGTACCACCGTAAGTTACGGTAGACTTCAGCAATCAATTTTTGTTTTCTTCATAACTTTCTCGTTTCAACTCCGTTTTCTTCACCGTTTTCGCCTACGTTATCGTAATTTCATCCTCTATCATGTTATCTTCTTAATTCTTCAATTCCAAAATTTTATTTTTTCATTTATTCTCCGTCTTTCAATCTACAATCCAGTCGTGTCTATTCGAAGCTTTATTTCCATACTTTTAAGCTCTAAATGTACCTGAAACACAAGCAACCGTAGTTATCTAATTCAAGACAATTACATGATCAAATGAGGGATTCACTCGTCTTTTAACACACTTAAGGGTTGTCCCATGGACCACCCGTCAGTAACAGGGCTATATTTGTTTGGTTATGGTGTGTATACGTGAAATTTAATGTGTTGGTAAAATTAAACTTTGATAAAAATTATGTTGGCAGCCGTAAGATAAACGCTTATAGCGTAACGATTAAAATGCGAAACGAACGTCGGTGACCACCCGATCAGTGTTAAAATCCTAAAAATGGTCTGTTATGATAAGAATAAATATTTTCATCATATTCGTGAAGAAAAATAAATTAAAACGCTAAGAAGCTCTATTTTTCGAGTTTAAGCGCGTACCGCGCAATGCAGCGCGTATACCGACAAAACACTGTCACCACAACCCGTCAAGGCAACTGATAATCATTTTAGTAATAATTTGATAAGATTATTCTTATAGAAAGACAAAAATAAATAAAAATGCTTAAATTCCTATTTTTGCGGTTTTAAGCGCGTACCGCGCAGCACAGCGCGCATATTGCCAAATACCGACAACGTAGCCAGTCCAGGCAAACAAAATATTGTTCCTTAATATTTTGGCAGGTTTATTTTTATAGAATTATAAAAATAATTTAAAACACACTAAAACGGGATTAAAACGCTAGATAAAATACCCGGTAATCAGTAAAATACTTGTTTTAACCCAAATTTACATATAACACATATATGTATATATATATATATTTTGAGAGAGAGGGCATGGGTGGTGGCACATAAGGCTGCCACGTTCTTCTTGTTTCTAGAAAATGGACACTTGTCCATCATAGAGATATGTGAGAATGATTAATATATCAACTTGCCTCCACATACACTCATAATTCCCAAGTCACAATTCAAAAACTCCTCTCTCTCTCTCTCTCTTCTTGAACACCTACGGCCGAAACCCCCCTAAACACATCAACATTTCAATTTCAAAATCAAAACATGAAGATTCAAGGGCTAATCAAGGTGATTCCAAGCTTGTAAGAAGGTTTGGAAGTGATTTCAAGCAAGATTCAAGCAAGAACAAGTCTCATATCACCATCTTTTCTCAAAAACCCACTTTGAAAACTTGAAGGTATAAACTTATTTTAAAAATCATATACTTGATTTATAGTAATGATAGAGGCGTTAGATGGTTTCTCTTGAACTTGGAATAAATCACAAACTTGAATCAAACAAATAATGATGTTTTAATCAAAGTAAAAATGGGTGTGTATATGTGTGTGCATATGGCCGATTGTGTGTGTAAGTTGTATTTTGATTTTTGATGAAAAGTTCTTGATTTGTTTGATTTCTTGAAAAATATGATGATTAAAGGAATTTTTGGTTGTCATGCAAGAAGGTTCTAAAGTGATTAGAAATTTAAAAGTGATAAGTTGAAAAGTAAATCTTTGGAAGTATATATGTATGCATGCATGTTAAAGTTGTTGTGTAATCTTAAATGTGAAGGATCTAAGTATGAATGAACATGAATAATTTGAAGGACTAAAGTGTTATGTGAACTACTTGAAAGAATATGATGTTAGTGAAGCTTTGATGCATATACTTAGACATGCATGATGATATGTGATCTTAAAAAGATGATTTGAGTATGATTGAGTAAAAATCAGTTATGATCAGATTATAAACCTTAAAATAAAGTTATTTTGAAGTGTTTAATGATATATAACTTTGTCATAATATTTGCTAGCTTTGCATGTGGTACTTGGTGCATTAAAAGTTGTAAAATACGTGAAATCGCATGATTTATGTAACCTATACAAAAACTGCACTAATCTGATTATAACCATTATTTTAATCAGTAAATAACATGTATTGTGTTAAAATATCAAGTCTTTTCGAGTTGGGATGGTTATGGTAACGTTTAACGCAAAACTATGCGTTAAAACAGTCAAAAATCGGCTTTTCGAGTGATTTTTGTAAAACTGATTTAGATCAGTAAATAAACTGATGTTTTTAGTTTAAAAACAAGTATTTTAACTAATTTTAAGTTTACTTGGTGTTTGGTTGGTCATACGTGACTTCCGACGCTCGAAAACGTTACCGAATCGTTAAAATACGAATTTTTTCTAAGTACACTAGTATAGGAAAAATTTTGGGAAAACCTTATGTGTTAAAATGTGTTATGTGATTTTAAATATTTGGATTATGCATGTATATTTGTGCGTTTTGTGCGATAGAAACAGTAAAAATTGCGTTAAAAGTGTAACTTGTTTGTCGAGCATGAAAATTCCTATGTATGAGATGTTTTATGTATATTTGCTTTAAAAATGACAAAATAGATAAATTAACAAGAATTCACATGTTTTGATTATGTGAACGTTTATGTATATATATTACGATGCGCAAACCGTAGATATATTGCGTATAAACGAGAGAGTTAACGGATTTACACAATAATGGTCACCAATAAAATCGTTCAAGTCGCAAAATCATATATATATGGACTCATGTATATATTAACGTGCCAACATAATAAAAAATGACAACTTTTCGAGAAAATCTCAAAGTTATGTGATAATTCTAAGAAACGGAGAAACTTAGGACTTTAGTGTTAAATATATATTGATTTAGAATTGTTCCTATAATAGGACGTATATAAAAATCAATCTCTGGGATTGCGGTATTAAAATACGCACCCAAAGGTGAGTGTCACTAAACCCCTCTTTTTACTGCTTTGTACATATTTTGGGGGTGGAACACGTTGTTAAAAGGGTTTAATAATGTTTTCAAAATAAAACATACCTTTTAATATAAAATGTATATTTTCGCTGAAAATATATGAGGTTTGATAAGTTACACGTTTCGAAGTAAAACGTTTTTGATGAATGAATATTGTACGTATGGTATTTCTTAAGTGAAACAAGACCGTACAGTTGGGGACGAATTCTTGACTGGGTCTCATATGATGGAGAATAAGGGGAATTCGTACAAAGTCGTGTATTAAATTGTCATATTAGTAGGATATATATATTGTACATAAGGCAGACATCATATTGTTCTTCGAGAAAGAACCTTGCGCCCATGATGTCGTTTAATCATTTAAGTATTGTACGCGATGAATTGTTGGTAGATCTATCGGGTTGACAACCCCGTCGTGACCGGTCGCCCCATGTCAATGTCAAACGACGAATTAATATTCTGTTTATTGTCTAGCATTGATTATCCCTGCATGGTTAATATATAGTTCGTATCGTCTAGCTAACATACGAGTGTGAAAGTTGACGCTATAATTTAATATACAAAATCTGGGCAATATATATTACAGTTGTCGGATCGATGAACCGGCGGAAGGCCCATGGATTTTTACTAAGAAGGTAAAATAGATTTTCTAAGAATTAAATGGATGTTTTTAAATAAACACCTAAACAGAAGTTTTCCTTGGAATAAAATCTGTTAGTAAACAAATAAGTGAACTCACCTTCCTTTGTGTTGACACTTGATTTTAACGTGTTCTACAGGTGTTTGAGTTCGGCTTCGGGAAAATCATGGCGTATCTTGTATTTGATGATGCATGTTGTTATGTTTAATTATGTTGGACAACTTTTAAACTACCTAGGACGTTTGTAATAAGATCCGCGAGGATCATAACAACTTAACTTATGTGGTTGTGTCGAGACTTTTAAAATGTAATGTTTAATATCTATGTTTTAAAATATGTCAAAATGTCCAACAAAAGAGTGCATCATCCGACAAGGTATAAATGGGCACCAACTTCAGTCTCCACTACGTTTAAATATTCCGTTGTGACGTTTTTGGGGTGTGACAAAAATACTTAGCGAAAATCCTATTGTCAGACATTAACAGTCACAAAGAATTTGTGTTGGATGAAGTCCATAGATTTAAAGCGTTGGATCTAGCATCGAGAAAGGAGCTCATGAAAGATGCATATAAGAGGATAAATAAGAGGGTGATCGATTTCTAAGTATTTAGTTAGCACCGTATTTTGGTATTCATATGTTTAGAACAATGCATTAGGCTTTTGTGCTTGACAGTATTTATATGTTTAGAACATTGCTTATGGTTTTTGTGTATGTCGATATTTTGAAGACTTGCGTATTTCAATATTGATGGATATCGTATTTTGGTGAATAGTATGCCTCTTAACCCGTAAACATTTTGAATTGAAACGTATCAATTGTATTTGAAAACTTAAAAAAAAGTTGGGTTTAATACAAACCATTACGTTGGAAAACCCAATATCATGGTCAAATTCTAACGAGTTCGGTCTCATATCATGGTCAACACAAAAAAGGTAGTTCATAATATTGAACAATAAGCACATAATATTGAAAGTTAGCACATTGGTAGTACATTGGACAGAAATCAGCATATAAGGTCAGCACATTGATATAAAGTTAGTCACGCAAGATACGTACAGAAATCAGCACATAAAGTTTTATAGAAAAAAATATGAACCACACCGAAAGACTTACTGAAATTAAAAACCCATAACGACGAATACAAAATACTTAAAAAAATACTTGTAAAAAATACATAACTCGGAAAAAAAAGACTTGTAAAAAAACTTAAAAACTAAAAAGTTGGATCAACTGGCTTACGGTTTTCCTTCAGTACATGTAGAACGCATATGCTTCATCAAGTGTCCTAAAGCGCATACCGACTTGTGGCCTTTTAGATATATTTAAATCCGGAATATAAGTAACTTTACCCGTACGTGGTGATTTCCGGACAATTCCAGTTCCATATCTAGCACTACGCTCTACATATAAAATGAAAAAAAATTGAACTGGATTAAACATCATACACCTAAACATAATGCATAACAACATAACAAAGCTTAATAGTCAACGATATGATCATCACCATGTCAATTTTAAATAGCTCATTTGGTATTGCTGGAAAAAAAAATATTTACAAAAAATGGCACTTTGGATATGATGATAGCACATTGCAATTTGTATCAGCACTTTGGATATGATGATGAAACCAACCAGAAAACACACCACAATATCATCTACGCAGCACATAAGCCAGTCGTATCAGCACATGAGTTATGAAAAACCACTACCATGAAACCAAAAAAAAAAACCGTATAGAAAAATTGCACAATACAGATTTATAGTTAGAACTCTCTAGATTCAATCTTTAAATTAATGAATAGTAAAACTTGATGGTGAATCTGAAAAACAAACCAATTTTTAGAATAAACAAATAACAAATTACCTGGTGTAAATTCAATTGGTGATGATCCTTCAACTGACGTTCCTGTGTTTGAATCCATCATAAGAAGCGATCAAAAAATATAAAATCGATCAAAATCGATGAAATCAACAATCTGCATGTAAATCGCAATTGGAAGTTCGCAGATTAAAATCTGGAATGGGAAGTTACGTATTCAATCTATGATTTCAAAATTTCATGAATATAGGGATAATTAAAATCAGGAATTATTTAAATGAAAAAAAGGTAATACAAAAAGACTGAAATACCCTTATTCTATTTTTTTTAAAGACAGATGTCACAAATTGGTTGGTTCTTACAGTTCTTACAGATATTGAGGTTTGTATTTGATCCCAACTCTATTAATCATAGTCTATGAATATACACTGTAAATGGTTTGAATTACTTTTGTTTGGTAGTTGGGCAAGCATAGTGAGTTAAATACCCAACCCATGTCAATATAGAAAATAACAGTAGGTGGAATAACTGTTAAAACGATTTATCCACAGTTTTCTTTTTTCTAAATAATAACATGTTAAATAACTCAAACATAAGCCTTGGTCGTCGGGAACTCCTTAATGAATGAATCAATTATGTTCATAAAACTGATTTGGGTTATAACGAGACTATAGGTCTTTGGCTATTGTGGACGACTAGATTTATCTGATTTGGTTTGCTTGCTAATAAGGTACGAATTCTGTTTCTTTTAAATCATAGTATACTTTTATTTTTCGTCACTCGTTGGTGCGGATTCCTGTTCCTGACATCATAGTATTTTTATTCATGCCTGTTACTTTGTAGTATGGATGTGTTCCTTAGTTGTTTCGGTTTCGGTTTCTGTTTCGTATGATATGACTACACGCACCATCTCGGTACATGGGCTATAGCTGTGTACCCCTATGTTTAGGCTCGTGGGTGCTTTTATATTACGTGACTTATTTTATTGTTATATGTTGTTACGTGTGTCTTGTATCCGTTATGATGTGCTTCTATATTACGTGACTTCTTTTACTGTTATATGTTGTCACGTATGGCTTGTCTCTGTTATGATATGTTTGATATGTTTATATGCATCTGGTTATGTTCAGTATCTGTTATCTGCTCGATATAAGTTTTGGGATTCAAGTCATATAAGTATCGGTCTCAGTGTCATTGTTTAAATCTATTTAGTGATAATACCGTCCATTTTGCTCTTCGCATGCCTGCTGCTACTTTACTGTTGATTTCTCTGTTACTGAGCAACTTTTTGGCTCAGCCGTAGTTTCTTTCTGGTGTTTGTCTTGTGTGTTTACAGGTAATCAGGGGAAACATGGATAGGTGAGAGGATTATGAAGTTCAAATTTTTAAAGCTTTTCGTTTTCTTTTTATTTCAATAATTGAATAATATAAGACTTAGGTTTTCTGGTTGATTCGAGAGTTTTTGTTTCTTGGTTTCTATCTTTTATTGAAACTCATTGGTTTTTAATATCTGTAATTGTGACATGCGAGCCTGTTATGGGTTAGGGTGTTACAACAAATCTTAATTTGGGGATTTTAATTGGTTTGAAAGAAACTGGAAAAATACTTAATAAAAGAGTTATCTGGTTAAAGAAAAGCAACTCCCACCCGGGTTTCAGGTTATCGATTTCACACAAAACTCCGTTTAATTTCTAAAACACGACATAGACATGGTCTTGGGATTTCTGAATTACCCATCTAGTAACCAACACATTAACGATGCAAGAAAATCATAAACACATTTGATAAAAGACAATGAATTCAAATATGAGCAAAAGTTTATTCAATTTAAACGCAACTAGTCAACATATAAAGTTTGCAAAGTAATCAAACAAGGTTATTGTGTAAAACCAAACAACCAGTTCACCCAAGGGAAGTCATAAGAGGTTTAGAAAAAAAAAAATTAAGCTCCTCCGAGTTTCATAGTCTAGGGTTAATAAAAACTCAGTTTAATCAATTAATTGGACACCATATACACATGGTGTTGAAAAGTTGGTTAATTAAATAATAATAGAAAAACAGGTCTTTTATCATCAGATATTTTACAGTTCAATTACCATATGTACTAGTGTGAATCAACCTACTCTATGTTACTCAACAAGCTACTAGGTTTTGTCATCAACGGAACAAGTTGTAAAACAATGACTACTAAAACATGCGAATAGTTTAAATTAACCATCACATCAAATTGTTTATACAACGTTGTTAATGTCAAAAACAAATCTAAACACAAATAAAATTTAGAAAAAGTATTAAACCCTACGAACAGTTATCACTAAAACTAGAGGAAGCCACGGAGAGCCAAACCGCTTATTTTTATTTATTTTCCTTGATGATGTACACCTTCTTGCCTTGATTTCACACACAGCTATCAAAACATGTCTGCCTTTCACGAACAGGAGTATGCGAACTCCTCTGTTCTTGCGCCCCCATCCCCCTTTCTGCCGTCCAAAATCTTTTTTATTCTTCGTCCAAAATCTTTTTTTTTTTTTGAACGGCAAACACACTTTATATATAAATATAAAGAGCCAGCAAGAGGCTGGAAACAACAACCAAAAACGAAAAGACAAAACACAAAAGCAAATTACAAAAGGTTTATGATATCAAAAACTTTCCACTTATCCCAAACCGGCTTCTTGATCTGAGACCTGTTGCAAACCCACAAAAACGCATCCTCCTTGATCCCTTCCACTGATTTGCTAACTGGGATGAATAAACCATTGAAAGTCTTTTCGTTCCGAGCACTCCATAGTCTCCATATAGTCGCGAGGACCACCGTATTCACAATTCTTTTCCAACCCTTGTCCCCAGGCTGATGCTTGATATAATCCACAAGGTCATGCAAATTACTGAAATTAATGAAGCTAATCCGCAGCCAAGCGAAAATGTTCCACCAAATACATTTAGCCCATAATCGAAAATAGTCCAAAATCTATTAATTGTCCCAACTCAGCCCATTTGAAACTCACAATTATTATTTGGAATTCCTGCAAACATTAAAGCAAAAGGTTTTGAACACGAATTGTTTGATTATGAGAAGTAAAAAATCAATTAAATGTTATATAGGAACAATCAAACGAATCATAACAAAAAATACGTGATGATGATAACAATTATTAAATGTAACTAATACTAGTGTACATGTAACATTAAATAGAATTTATTTAACTTAATCTTATTTTTACCATTAACACATATTTTATCTCTTTTTTTTTTAGTTTAGTGGCTAGTTTTAACTTATTTTCTTCGTAAGCTATCAAATAAAAAAGAAAAAAACTGAATTAAAATTGCATATTGAATTAAAAATTAAAATAGCATGTTTTGTTCTAATATCGATGCGTTTTTATTCTAACTATATAAGATAGATCAGTGTACCTAAAATGCACCAATTAATTTACCATCATGCACAAAATAAAACAATATTTTCTTTGAATGACATATATACAGGAGAAGGATCCGTTAGGAACCACCATTTATTACGAGAACCGCGAGAACCAGTGTGAACACAAACAGTAATACCTAAAAAAATCTAAAAAACACCCAAAAAAAATTTTTTACCATTTTTTTTATAAAAATCGCTATATTTTGTTTACAATAAAAAAAATTTCGAGTCACAGTTATCCATGCACATGTGCATTTGTATCATTTCTTTGACAAATTCCGTAATTTATTACAAATATTAGACAATTGCACTTTCATTTACACTACCACGTGTAATACGCTACTTTTCACGTTAACAATATTAGAAATGCACATGTGCATCTATATGTATCAACATGAAATAAGGTGTGTTGGTACACTACTTTCTCTTTCATCTATCATTCTATCCATAATACACAAACATGCACATGTGCATTTTTGTCATTTCTTTGACAAATTCCGTAATTCATTACAACTATTAGACAATTGCACTTTCATTTACACTACCATGTGTAATACAATACTTTTTACATTACCAATATTAGAAATGCACATGTGCATCTATATGTATCAACATGAAATAAGATGTTTTGGTACACTACTTTGAATACACTTTCCCTTTCATCTATCATACCATTCATAATACACTACCATTACCTCCTACCATCCATAATACAATACCATTACCTCCTACCATCCATAATACAATACCATTACCAATATTTTCAGTTTATCACATGTATGTAAACACCATTTATTCCATCCAATCAACATATTAAATCATAAATTAACAACTATAACCAAACCATCAACCACTAGATATAACTAACAAAAAAACATGTATAATGGCCTACTTCTCCATTCAAAATCACAAACTTTTTGTACCAAAACACGTTATATCATGGTTATACATAATGATGCACATGTGCATAGGAATGGCAATGGGCCGGGTATTGGTAATCCCAGGCCCTTACCCGGTTCTAATTCTTTGGCCCGTACCCGGCCCGCTACCCGTCGGGTATTTTTCGGGTAATTACCCGTCGGGTATCGGGCTTACCCGCGGGTATCGGGTATACCCGTTAATTTCTTAAAAATACCCGTTGGGACAAATGTGCATTTTTTACTTTGATGTTTATATAATTTACAATTTTAATAACTATAACAAACGAAAATATGATTAAATACTTTCTTATCATATTCAGACCACATATACCAAACTAAATCAAAACGACTACTTAATTAAATAATTGTATTAGAACCACCTAATTGCATAAACATCCACATAATAAAAGGTGCTAGCTTCCATATCCAATATACATGCTCAAAAATAACTTATTTGTTCAGTTAGTAAGCTTATACATGCTTAAAAATAAGCTAGTACTTCCATATCCATATGAAGTAGTAGCTTCCATATCCAATATAATTTTAATGAGATGACTACCGGTAAAGAGAAGACTGGACGTTAGTACTATAGAGAAGTTAATAAGTGCATGTACTAAGTTCATATATATGGAAATTTATAATATGATACTTTCGAGATTATTCAGGTAAATGGGCCAAATATCGGGCCGGGTATCGGGCGGGTATCACTAAATCCCATACCCGTACCCGATTTTTTTCCCTTCTTAAGCCCATACCCGGCCCATACCCATCGGGCTTCGGGTATACCCGGCCCGTATGTTTCGGGTAGACCCGTCGGGCTTGGGCTTTTTTGCCATCCCTACATGTGCATTTTGAATATTGGTATTGTAAAAAGTAGTGTATTATGAATGGTATTGTAAATTAAAGTGCAATTGTCTATTCCTGATAACGTATTACCGAATTTGTCGAAATAATGATACATATGCACATGTGCATGGATAACTGTTACTCGAAAAAAAAATTTATGGTAACGAAATATAGCAATTTTTTTAAGAAAAATATTAAAAAAAATTGAGTGCTTTTTTGATTTTTTTTTTTTTTAGATTTTATTTTGTGTTCACATTGGTTCTCGCGGTTCTCGCAATAAGGGTGGTTCTCGCATGAAACTTACGTGTTTTGCGTGTTTTGCGAGTTATAAAGAGTCATCAAAAGTAAGTATACACGTAGGAGAAGGATCCGTTAGGAACCACCCTTTATTGCGAGAACCACGAGAACCAGTGTGAACACAAACAGTAATTCCTAAAAAAATCTAAAAATCACCCAAAATTTTTTTTTATTTTTTTACTATTTTTTTTTTTTTTTGGAAAAATCGCTATATTTTGTTAATAAAAAAAACAAAACAACATTCAAAACAAAAAATATTTCGAGTAACAGTTATCCATAAACATGTGCATATGTATATCATTTCTTTGACAATTTACGTAATTCATTACAAATATTAATCAATTGCACTTTCATTTACACTACCACATGTAATACACTACTTTTTTACGTTAACAATATTAGAAATGCACATGTGCATCTATATGTATCAGCATGAAATAAGGTGTTTTGGTACACTACTTTGAATACACTTTCTCTTTCATCTATCATTCCATCCATAATACACAAACATGCACATGTGCATATGTATCATTTATTTGACAAATTTCGTAACTCGTTACAAATATTAGACAATTGCACTTTCATTTACACTACTTTCTACATTACCAATATTAGAAATGCACATGTGCATCTATATGTATCAACATGAAATAAGGTGTTTTGGTACACTACTTTGAATACACTTTCCCTTTCATATATAATACCATCCATAATACACTACCATTACCTCCTACCATCCATAATACAATATCATTACCTCCTACCATCCATAATACAATACTATTACCAATATTTTCACTTTATTACATGTATATCAACACCATTTATACCATCCAATCATCATATTACATCATAAAGTAACAACTATAGCCAAACCATCAACCACTAGATATAACTAACCAAAAAACATGTATATGGGCCTACTTCTCCATTAAAAATCACAAACTTTTTGTACAAAAAAATGTTATATCATGGGTATATCTAATGATGCACATGTGCATTTTGAATATTGGTAATGTAAAAAGTAGTGTATTACAGTTGTTATTGTAAATTAAAGTGCAATTGTCTGTTACTGATAACGTATTGCGGAATTTGTTGAAGTAATGATACATATGCACATGTGCATGGATAACTGTTACTCGAAAAAAAAATTTGGGTAACTAAATATAGCGATTTTTGTTAAAAAAAATATTAAAAAAAATAAAAAATAATTTTGTGTGCTTTTATGATTTTTTTTTAAATTTTATTTTGTGTTCACATTGGTTCTCGCGATAAGGATGGTTCTCAAATGAACCTTACCCTATATATATATAAACTAGGTTAGTTCTGTCACACCTGAGCAAAATCCGCAACAATCCTGATTATCATCACTTCACGCCTTGTGCTTACTTGTCAAATTTCGGGACGAAATTTCTTTCAAGTTGGGGATGATGTGACAACCCAATCTTCCGAGGTTAGTAACGTTTTACCTTGCGATCTTAACTCCTCTTTATCTCTTGTTTATGTGCTAAAACGTCCTATTCAATTATAACTTCATTAAACGTGAACGTTTAGTAATTAAGCAAAGTATCGTATTGGCATTTGTTGGGCCGCGCACATCTTGGGCCGTTTAGTCACACTCTACGACTAATGGACCACCCGAACCCAACTCATTCCATTTAAATGTTAACCAATATCCGGCCCAAGTATGTGCAGCCCAAAGTCTCATATCCGGCCCAAAATGTGGGGTTTTAACACAATAATTAGAAGCACGTAACACCCATATGCCCTCATCTTCTCATCGTAACAAACTCAAACCCTACGACCCTACGTGTGACGGCAGTAGCAAGGCCCTTCTGTTTCGGTTTGCATCTCACTTTGTCGGATTATTTGGTTAGTAATCCCCACTTATTCATTTCATGGTTGTGTGATGATGTTTGATTAATTGTTGCCTGGGCCGATCAAGTGTATATATGTGTTGAATGTCTAATGTTGTTCGATTAGGATGTTCGATCAGTGGTAATGATAGGGTATTGATTGAATGTTTTAAATAGATAGTGTTGTTATTCAAGCCTGTAGGATACCAGCCGGCTATCAAGATAGTTCCTTAATGTAACCAATGATCATGTTTCCTAGACACGATATATTTGATAAGTCTTGCGTGATACTGTTGATGTATGTAACATGATTCTTTTCGGTCATTTATGATTGGTTGCTTTGTGATGTGTGTGAGAGTGTAGAACATTGTTATAAAGTCAGATTTGCATGCATAAATAATAGTGGGATCTCTTATCGAAACCGGTAGCCATGTGATGATCTAGCATCGTTTTGTGTTAGGAAGATTAATGATTGTTGTCAGAACATCAATCAATGGGCCATGTTAGGGATTAAAGAATGGCAGGCTATTATTGTTTCTGTAGGTAGTGATTAATGGTAGGTTTGGGTGTGATATAGTTGTCAAACAAATAATGATTATGTAACAATTTAAATATATGGAACCGACTTAGTATTGTTTTGTGGGGGGGTTTTATTTAAGGGTAACATAATAACTCAAACCTGAAACTTCCGATTTGTTGCTGGACTAGTACAAATTAGCCGGACTGTTAGGATGTGTTTGATAAATAGCACTTTCCTTACTGATGGGCCGGTTGTGATGTGGGCCGCACACGGTTACCGAACAGTGGCATACTAGTTTAAATCAATTCGTCACTTGGGCCACATACAAATCGGTTGTATCTGGGTCACCATGGAGCCCACTGAACCTCGTGATCTGAACTGGGCCAGCGAGGCTTGGGCCAAGAGAAACTGCCGAGAAAGTGGGCCGCACATGATGTAACTTGGCCGGACTTTGAGTGTTGGATTTGTTAGTTATCGTGATATACACATGATTTAGCTTTGGGCCATACACACATTAGTTGATCATGTAGGTATGTATATGGTATATTTGTGTGATTACATGTTATGCATTGTTTGATACTTTAGACGGACGAATAAACTGTCACGAGTTGGAATGCATATGTGCGTTACATGAGCAATGAATTTATGTTATGTGAACTTCGAATGCGTGAATTAACTATACGTGAAAGGTGTGGTATATGTGCATGTGAAACTGACCGTAACTGGTAACCTTTTTAGGACGTGTTTATTCAACTGTTAATCAAGTAAACAATCTTACCGAGCAAAACCAAGGTAAGTTCACTACTTTGAGCATGCGTCCCGGTGGTTGGGACAGTCAGTGGGTATCCCGGGGAGGGATAAGTCTTTTGGGTAAAACTGGTACATATTTGATAATATTCTCATCCTATCATTCTTAAGTCCCATCTTTTGTTACCGAGGAGGTAACGGGGTATTAGTTGGTAGCGCTACTTAGGTTTGGCACCCTCACGCCGTACCGGGGAGGACGGTTGTGAACTAATTACCCAGTCGGGCCCAGTGCTTTAATAGGAGCACTGGGGAAAGGGCAAAACATACATCAGGAGCCGTCTTGTTCAGTATCGAGATATTATCAGTATTACTTGTGCAATCGTTAATGAACTGTTTTAAACACTTGGTAACAAACGTTTTTTTTTATAAACTGTGAACTCGCCAGCTTTGTCTGATACACTTGTTGCATGCTCGCAGGTCGTTAGGTAACTTGGATGTGGAAACTTGCTGTCTAGAGATGCAGGAGTGGTCATGGGTCGACTGAAGGGGGACTCATGTGAATACTTTATTATTATTTTACATTGGTTTTTGAACAACATAGTTATGGTTTGTTATTTGCTTCCGCTGAACATATTGGTTTTCGAATAAACTTGTGATGGGATTTATTTAATAATTTGAGAACTTCATTTTGAAACTTGTGGGTTCAATGTAATTAGTGGCTCATTGTCAGTACGTCACACGCCTATCAGGGACACTCCCTAGGTGGTATTTTGGGGGTGTGACAGTTTGGTATCAGAGCCACTGGTTATAGTGAACTTGGTTTTAAAATGTTTTTATAAAACAAGACTATAACCTAACAAATCCGAAATCGACCATGACACTCAGCTCCAGATTGCAAGGTTCGTCTTTCTTATTTGTTGCATACATTACATGATTAGTACACAATTGCTTATGACACAACATACGAACACACACTCGTCACTATAGTATGATTGCATGAGTTACTTGCTTACATCATGACTCGTTTTGAAAACCGTGAGGGGCAGACGCGGGGAGCGTGCTGGCTGCTCAAGGCGGACAATAGCGTGATGCATTGATAGTATGCCATAGTCTTTGGATTCCCGTGATTTTATTACATTGGTAACCTCCGTTTGACATTTGAGTTTGGAGAACCATTTGACATGAGTTAGGAGGAACTGAGATGAGTATGCAAATCACAATATTATTGTGGGTGCACACATAATAATAATGTGGGGTGCATGCGAGTCCCAGTGAGCCCTAACAAGTGAAAAAGGGGTTCTATTTTGTTATCTAATCAATGAGAAATGTAACAAACCCATGTGGGGTCATAGCAGTGACTGTCTTTTACTCGAACGTGATCTTTTCACTCCTTTCTGAATCCTTACGAATCTCGATGCTATTGAGCATTACCTGAACACACATCTGAACGCCTAGCGAAACGTGTAGAATTTTAGGTGCTTGCATGAACGTCCTTGAGTTGGTCTATACCTTTCTCGCTTCTCCTCGTTTGCTAGAACTCTGTGTATTGACGTCTTATACTCCGAAGTGTGATCACATCTGCAACACTCTCGCAGCATACCGCGTATTACTCAAACAACTTGCAACATTGATGGGCAAGAGGATGAGTGTAGCACATTACCGACCTCAGTATTTGGACGACCCCAACTTCCAGCAACGAACATCAGCAATTTGACTCCAATTGAATCTTTAACCCTAGTCAGCGACTCATGGGAGTCAACTCTTATAAATCAATAAGGACGTAAGCGATGGTAACTGAATTATAGGGTGGAATGAGTAACTTCCCACGCAGTGAGTAGTGTCTTAGGACACGGAATGAGACAGGATGGACCCTGTTGTTGAAAGACCGTAAGGCCCCGTTTCAAGCAACAACATTAGAGGCAACAGTCACGGCAACAACCAAGGGAGCGACGGCCGTATTGGAAATACTCGTAACGAAAACAACAGACACTGGAACTGATGCTCATGGAAGGGCGTTTAGGATTGGCGTAGGCAACGCCAGATGTAATAACAACATGGTAGCTTGCATGTTTTTGGATAACGAATCATTTCGGCTCTATTCTGCTTGACTCTGATGCTTCTTGAAACCGAACCTGCTGTGGAATCGGCTGAGGGCAAGTCAACTGAAACCTCATACGTTTGTTGGGATGCAACTCGACCTTATGGGACAAGTATTCGACGCCGACCTTCTTTCTACTACCCTTGAAAGTTTGATGCAATAGTTAGTATGGATTGGTTATTCATACATCACGCAGATATATTGTGTGAAAGGAAAACTTTGTGTACCCCCTCCCTAGTGGAGAATCGTCAGCTGTTCCAAAGTACCAGAGTTGTGTAAAGGTTAGCATCAATTCTACAATGAAAGCCCATAGGTGTCTACGGAGGGATTATCCCGCTATGTTAGCAACCGCTTCTGATTGTCAGGCTAAGGAAAATAGGATCGGGGATCCACCAATTGTTCGTGACTCCTCTCGGTGTGCTACTAAAGGAACTTTCAGGTCTACTTTCACAATTGTTAGTCGGAATCTCAGTTGATCTCGCGCCAGATGCAGCCCTGATTACTCGTACCTCTTACCGTCTTGCACCAGAAGGATTGCAAGAACTGTCCAATCAACTTCAGGAAACTACAGGATGGGTGTTTTATAGATCTAGTTCCTCGTCCTGGGGAAACGCGCTCTATTGCGGAAACAAAGAATGAGTCCTTTCGTACGTGTACAGACTACCACAAAGTGGCTATCATAGACCGTCGCCCCCAGCATCGCATCGACAACCTGCTTGAACCGTTGTAATAATCAAGAATCTATCCGGAAACTGACTTAAGACCGGTCTGTCATCTGATGGAAGACCATGGGGAGGATGATTCCTAACACGGCGTTACAGACCCAATATGGCCACTATGATTTTTCTGTTTAAATTATTTAAGATATCCAACACACCAGCAGCCTCAGGAATCGCATGAGTAGTATGCGCCAACCTAGTTTTGTCAGAATTCGTCGATCGCGTTTATCTGTGATGTTTAGAATCGCTACCAGGGGAAAGGAACACTATGAACAGCACCTGTATTTTGACCTAGGACTCCTAGGGGAGGAGCAACACCACACGAAATCTACCTAAGTGTGACTTCAGGATTAGGAAGGTACACTTTCTTGGACACGCAGTCAACGAAGTGGGGATACATGCAGATCACGCTGAAGATCCATTTCATTAGATATGGATCGGCACTAAATAGTCCATCGAGGGTACAGTAATTTCTTGGTCCAGCTAGATACTAACGTAGATTCATCACGGGATTTTCAAGGATCTCGCAACTTTAATCCCTTTAGCATAGCAGGGTGCTGTGAACTCGTGGGAGACAAAATAGGAGAACGTCATTTCAACTTTCTAATCCCAACTCTACAAAGCGCTGAGCGTCGTCTTTACCTAAGGGTATAGGTGATCTAGCGGTATACCATGATGCTCCGAACCAAAGTCCCAGTTACACGCCGATGCAACACGAGAAAGTAATGACTTACGTAATGGAGTTACGAAGAGGAACTGCACCACATACAACCTGAGGTGGAAACCGTGGCCGATGGATTTAAGTGGGAGGCATTACTTGGACGGTACCAAATGCACTACTTAGACCAATCGCAAGGGCCTCCCGTGTACCCTGGTTACGAGAGAGCTAAATCAGTTAATAGCATCACTGGATGGAACTTTTGAATGAATACGACCGCGAAACCTGAACGTACCCGAGCCTTGCAGCTCGCTATCCACTTTAACATACCTGATCAGACTCGCCTTGTTGAAACTGAAGAACTGAAGGAAGAGAGTTCTCAAGATAGACCCATGCAGGGCATGGGGAAGCAACCTTTGGCAGGTCGGACGATATTTGCTACTTAATGGAACGAATATGGACCTCACTATACGGCAACTGTAAGGACTCTCAAAATTTTCTTATAAATACCCGTAAGTGAAAACCCGAGCCCCTGAAACCTTACCTTACATAAAAAATAAGAAAAACAAAACTTATAGGTTTCAGGCGGGCCGCGTAAGAGACAAGGCATGTCCTACGCGGGCCGCGTCAACATGTTGTTTGACCGGATAAGCGTAACCGTGCCACATGTCGCCCATCTGGTACACCTACGTATGACTAGTCAACCCTACTCGTAGATTGGGCGGCAAGGCGGGCCGCGTAAGATATAGAGGATAGGTTACGCGGGCCGCGTAAGGACCTAAATTTAGCTATAAATAGCCCGTCACTTGCACAATCCACTGGTGTCAAAATCTTTTCGTAAAAACAAATTGATAGTACTCTGAAGTCGAAAATATCAATAATATTAGTGAGGCGCTGCTCCGATACCGGGTATTAACTCGATCGCTGCTACGATTCAATGTCCGATCGATTAAACTATCCAATGGATGTTTAAGTGCTGCCCACATTAGGGTTTATGCTTTGTCATTCGTCGTTAATTCGATGGATGTTTAAGTATCGCACTTTGTCATTCGATGTGAAGGTTTAATCTCGTGAGTTATCATAAATGCTGTATTAGTTACTAACCGAGTTCATGTGCATGTTATTAAATTTAGGTTAAAAGGCTAATCAGTAGGCTAGGCTCTGCTCAAATAAATCTGCAATGTGAGTCATTCTCTTTTTATCAAATTTGATTTCAAAAGCATGTTTATTTTCAAAGTTATAATTACAGGGATTAAGTCTTTGTAGTCACCAAATTACAGCCGGTATGTGGGGTTTTGTATACATTACTTGATAAACTTCACCATTGGACAACGAGTTAGCCAAGGGGTGATATGACCATAGTCACAGACACCATCGGGCTCAGAGGCTACCGATGGATGTTCGAGTGACAAATATTGTGGGTAGTTGGTTGATATCAGGAAACATTGTAATCGCTCTTAATACTGTGAATTATAACAAACGCGTCATTTTATTAAAAAGAATGATTCACCAGTATTTCCCGCTGATAAAACCTTTTTCAAACATGTTTCCGGTAATCTGTTGTGATCCAGGAAAAGTGCTGTGAAGCACTACAAGCTTAAGGAAGTGGCTCAAAATAAAATAAAGAAACATGTTTTGTAAAATAAAGATTTCTCCGTGAAATCATATGATTGTAAATTACCGGGGTTTTATCCAGGGTTGTGAAATAAAATAATCTGGGAATTTCAGTTTTAAAAAGATCCTGATGAAATCTTCCGCTGTTAATCTCAATTAAATAAACACCATGGGATTTTCTATCCCACGGCTCCTGAAACGGGTCAAACCGGGTTGGGGGCCGTGACAGAAAAAGGTGGTATCAGAGCCACTAATTTAAGCCAATTAAGTATTTAGAAAATACTTAATATTATTAATTGCTATTCTGTGCTTATGTGTTTTATTATTTGAATATTTGTGTACAGTATGGGTAAGCAAAAGCTTTCAAATATCTATCTTAAATTAGATAGGTCATCAAACGAGAAGGGAAGTTCATCCCAAACAAATTCCTCAAAACCCTATGTAAATCCTGAAGAAGGAATATTTGTCCGTAAGGCACAATATGAGGAACCACTTTCTCCAAATAAAAGAAGTTTGATTATTAGAAAAAGTCAAGAGAAACTAAAGAAATCCAAAGGAGGGAAAGTTAATCAGAAAATTCAAGAACTAGGCAGTAACCCACCATGGGAAGACAAGTTAGATGAAAAATGGGCAGATCTTTATATGCTAGCCACTGTAGCAGTAAATGCAAATCTTTAAATATCTTTACTCAAGTTTTAGCACCCTTATCACCTACAAGCCAGAAACTTTATCCAGTAAATAAATAAGTCTACCGAAAACTCTAATTTGTTTTAATTATCAGTTGTTCTTTACTAATCACACGGTATGCAATAATATTTAAAGGTTATTTATGAAATTTGTTATTAAATTTTAACTTAGTAATTTTTGTATTTTGCATATGTGCTAAACAGCATGAATGACTTGTCTGAAGCCCTTCAAAATCTAAATCTCTATCCAGTAAAAATAGAGGTTTCCAGATATTTCAATAGGTATATACCAGACATAGAAGAACCTATGGAATTCAGTGCTCCACCTCCAGAGAAACCCAAACCTAAGAAAAGGAGAAGATTTGTGGGATGGAGGCGTGTGCGTAGGAGGAAGCCTGCAACTAGAAAGATCCCGAAAATAGAAAATCCCTTAGACAAAGGAAAGGGGATTGAAGTTAGTGAAGGTTCTAGGCCACTGGAAATGGAATTTGAAGAAGGTTCTAGGTCACTAGAAATAGAAATTGGGGAAATCTCCAGGCAAATGGAAATGGAGTTTGGGGAAGGTTCTAGGCAAACCCAGATGGAAATTGGGGAAAGCTCTAGACAGATTGAGGAGTTACCATTTCTGGAGGAATTAGATCGTGCACTGGCGAGCTGTGATATTGTCAGGCCTATTAACAATAATCTTTACCCTTATCCTGCTGAAACACAACTTCCAATAAACTTGGAACCAGCAATCCCAGAACCTATAATCCACACCCAACCTCTAGGAATGGACGAATGGTGGACAAGTGATTGGCAGTTCCAAAACCTGCTCAACAGTCCTTATTCCTTTCTCCCTCAGTTCGACCCAGAGCCTATACCAAATCCACCCATGAGCACTGAAAATTTAGCTGAACTCCGCCACTTTGGCGAAGAGCTGGTGGATGCCGGAAATAGGATCAGGGAAGTAGGAGAACAGATCTCCTGGAAATACGATGAGAGGGAACGTCGTTACTGAAATTCCAACTAACGAGAGGAAAAAGGGTTATGAAAATGTGATTGTATAATAATAAAAATAAACTATAAGCTTGTAAAATAACCTAAAATAAAACTTTGTAAAATATCGGTGTGTAGTGACGCATATTATAAAATATATAAAATGAAATCGAGAAATCAATAGTTTTGGCTATATGTGTATTGTGAACTTTGTATGATTGTTTGTGTATAATTGTTATTTATTCGATACTAATAAATTATATATATTAATTATCAGATGGAAAACGCTAATAATAAACCAGTTAACGAGGTCAATCAATCTGAACAACACCCAGAGGATCAATTTATGACTAGGCAAGATATAGAAAATATCGTTGCTCAAGGGATAGCCAATGCTATTCCAGCAATACTTGCTGCTGCCCAGAAACCTGTTGAATCTCAACAAATCATTCCTAGTAAACGTATTTCTGAAGATAACTTCAGTAATAGCATAAATGGAGGCGGTAATCATACTAATCATGATAATGAACCGCGACAGGCTCCGCTCCCTAAGAAAATGAAAGCTGCAACGCCTGGTTGCACTTACAAAGAATTTCTTGCTTGTAAACCCGCTGAATTTGCAGGCAATGAAGGAGCGACTGCAGCACTGCGTTGGTTAGAGAAAACCGAGGCAGTGATTACAATAAGTAAATGTGACAAGGACGATAAGGTCATGTACGCGTCAAATCTTTTCAAAGAGGGGGCGCTAGAATGGTGGAACACAGTGTTACAAGCAAAAGGAAGAATGATAGCGTATGCCATGTACTGGGAAGAATTTAAGAGTCTTGTAGTAAGAAAATTTTGTCCCGAGTATGAAAAAGATCAAATGGCAAATAAATTCTTAAATCATCGAATGCTGGGTGTAGATTGTCGCGGTTATACTTCGACATTCTTTGAATATGCTAGAGTGGTACCAACACTGGCTTCGCCAGAACCGGTACTCAATTCTCGCTATATTTGGGGATTAATTAGCGAAATCCGTAATATCGTTAAAGCTGCGAGACCTCGTACTATTGACGATGCTGTGGAATTAGCTAACACCCTAACTGACGAACTGGTACGCATAAGAGATGAAAACAGGAAAAAGGAACTGGCTCAGAAAATTACCCAAGGATTTCGTACGAATAATAATAGCAGTTTCAGGAGAAGAGGAACAGGGCAACCTTCAACTTCGCCATTCTGCAAGAATTGCAAAAAGAAACATTATGGAAGATGTAATGTGATCTGCAACTTTTGCAAAACTGTAGGACATCGCGAAGAAGATTGCAGAAAGAAAACCAGGATCTGCTATAACTGTGGAGAAAATGGGCATTTCAAAACAGAATGTCATAAATTGGTCAAACCAGCAGACAACAAAGCCAAGCCAGTCGACGGAGCTACCAAGAAGAATGTTCGAGCCTTCCAGTTAACTACTCAGGAGGCAGAACTTATTCCAGATGTGATAGCTGGTACGTTCTTAGTTCACAACATTTACGCAAAAGTATTATTCGACTCTGGTGCAAACCAAAGTTTTATAAATACTTCTTTCTGCCAAGCTCTTAACTTACCTTTAACCAACCTTAGGCAGATTTTTACAGTCGAAACAGCAGATGGGAATTTTATTAAAATAGATAAGGTTTTGCAAAAAGAAAATATAGAACTTTCAGGTCATAAATTTCATGCAAACCTATTGCCAATGAATCTAGCTGGGTTCGATGTAGTGTTAGGAATGGATTGGTTAGTAGCCAACCATGCTCGAATCCTTTGTGATAAGAACTCTATAGAAATTTAGGCACCTACCGGAGAAATAATCATGATTATAGGAGATAAACCACGTAAATCCATGAAGTTCATATCAGTAATGAAAATTGATAGTTATGAACGAAAGCAAGGAATAGTATATATGATTTCAGTAATCATTAATACTAAGAATAAAGAACTAAAGGAGATTCCTGTAGTCTCAGAATACCCAGAAGTATTCCCAGAAGAGTTACCAGGATTACCACCTGATAGGGAAGTAGAATTTAGGATTCATCTAATTCCAGGAACTACACCGATAGCTAAGGCACCTTATCGGTTAGCACCCACAATAATTTTAGAACTGAAAAAGCAATTAGATGAATTACTAAGTAAAGGATTCATACAACCTAGTTCATCCCCGTGGGGAGCACAAGTGTTGTTTGTGAAGAAGAAAGATGGTTCAATGAGAATGTGTATCGATTATAGAGCATTGAATAAGGTTACAATTAAGAATCGATACCCATTACCTAGAATTGATGATCTTTTCGATCAACTTCAAGGAGCTAGATATTTTTCTAAGATCGACTTACGTTCCGGATACCATCAATTGAAGGTACAAGAAGAAGACGTATGGTCATTACGAGTTTACAGTCATGCCCTTCGGATTAACGAATGCCCCTGCCGCATTCATGGACATGATGAATAGAATCTGTAAACCGTATTTGGATAAATTTGTAATTGTTTTCATTGACGATATACTTATTTATTCCAAGAATCAGGAAGAACATTGTGAGCACTTGCATGCACTCTTAACTTTGTTAAGAAAAGGAAAAGCTTTATGCCAAATTCTCAAAGTGTGAATTTTGGCTACAAGAAGTACAATTTCTAGGACACATGGTGAATCATGAAGGTATTCATGTAGATCCTGCTAAGATAGAGGCAATTACTAAATGGAAGGTTCCCCAATCAGCAATAGAAATTAGAAGTTTTATAGGTTTAGCTGGATATTATAGACGGTTTATTAAGGATTTTTCCAAAATAGCTGTACCATTAACTAAGCTAACCTGTAAAGAAATTAAGTTTGAATGAGGACCTAAACAAGAAGAAGCTTTTAGGATCTTAAAGCAGAAATTAGAAAATGCTCCAATCCTAGCCTTACCAGAAGGAACAGAAGATTTTGAAGTATATTGTGATGCTTCAAAACTAGGATTAGGATGTGTGCTTATGCAACGCAAGAAGGTAATTGTGTATGCTTCAAGACAATTGAAAAAGCACGAGGAAAATTATACAACTCATGACTTAGAGTTAGGAGCCATAATTTTTGCTCTTAAGATTTGGAGACATTATCTGTACGGAAGTAAGTTTACTATCTATATGGATCATAAAAGTTTAAGATATATATTTGGGAAAAAAGAGTTGAACATGAGGCAAAGGAGATGGATGGAAATCCTAAGTGATTACGACTGTGATATTCAGTATCACTAAGGAAAGGCAAATGTAGTTGCAGATGCCTTAAGTCGTAAATACCATGAGAAACAACGACGGGTTCGTACTCTTAGATTAAATCTACAGTTAGATTTAATGGAACAACTGAAGCATTTTCAAGAAATAGCAATTAAGGATGCTGCTAAAGGAATAAAAGGACGAATAAAAGAATTAGAACAAGGAGCTGATGGAATTTGGAGATTCCACCAAAGAAGAATTTGGGTACCTAAGCAGGGAGAATTAAGAAATAAAATTTTAGAAGAAGCTCATAAATCTAGGTATACCATACATCCTGGAAACAATAAAATGTACCAAGACTTAAGAAATAAATTTTGGTGGATAGGAATGAAAAAGGACATAGCTCGATATTTTTCTAAGTGTCTTACTTGTTCACAAGTTAAGGCAGAACATCAGAAACCCTCAGGTCTACTACAACAATTAGAAATGCCTGTATGGAAATGGGAACTCATAACAATGGATTTTGTTACTAAGTTACCCAAAACCAGAAAAGGTAATAATGCGATTTGGGTAATTGTGGATCGATTAACCAAATCAGCTCACTTTATACCTATGAAGGAAACCTTTAGTATGGAAAGGTTAGCCAAATTGTACGTAGATGAAGTAGTATCTTTACATGGAGTTCCACTCTCCATTGTATCAGATAGGGATAGTCGTTTTACTTCCCATTTCTGGAAAAGTTTCCAAGAAGCAATGGGAACTCGACTAAATTTAAGCACGGCATATCATCCACAAACAGACGGGCAAAGTGAAAGGACGATACAAACTATGGAAGACATGCTCAGGGCATGTGTGATAGATTTTGGGGGAAATTGGGATAATCACCTACCTTTAATTGAATTCTCCTATAACAATAGTTATCATTCAAGCATTGAAGCTACCCCATTTGAAGCACTGTACGGACGAAAGTGCAGAACTCCAGTTTGTTGGGCAGAAATAGGAGAAAGTCAATTATCAGGTCCCGAGATAGTGCAAGAAACCACTGACAAGATTATTCAAATCAAGGAAAAACTGAAGACGGCTCGAGATCGTCAAAAGAGTTATGCATATAATCGACTTAAGCCACTTGAATTTCAAGTAGGAGACAAAGTATTATTAAAAGTTTCTCCTTGGAAAGGGGTAGTCCGCTTTGGTAAGAAAGGAAAGTTAAGTCCAAGATACGTAGGACCATTCCCAGTGATCCAACGTATAGGACCAGTTGCTTATCGTTTACAACTACCAGAAGAGTTAGCTGGGGTACATGATGTATTTCATGTATCCAACCTCAAGAAATGCCTATCAGATGAATCTTTGGTAGTACCTCTCCAAGATATAGAAGTAAACGAAAAGTTAAAATTTGTTGAGAAACCTCTTCAGATAGAAGACAGAAAGGTGAAATTTCTCAAACATAAACGGTTAGTGCTAGTTAAAGTCAAGTGGGATTCAAAGAGAGGACCTGAATACACTTGGGAGCTGGAATCAGAAATGAAGCGAAAGTATCCTCACTTATTCCAATAAATCTCGAGGACGAGATTTTAATTAAGGTGGGGAGGAAGTAAGGACTCTCAAAATTTTCTTAAAAATACCCGTAAGTGAAAACCCGAGCCCATGAAACCTTACCCTACATAAAAAATCAAGAAAAACAAAACTTATAGGTTTCATGCGGGCCGCATAAGAGACAAGGCATGTCCTACGCGGGTCGCGTCAACATGTTGTTTGACCGGATAAGCGTAACTGTGCCACATGTCGCCCATCTGGTACACCTACATATGACTAGTCAACCCTACTCATAGACTGGGCGGCAAGGCGGGCCGCGTAAGATATAGAGGATAGGTTACGCGGGCCGCGTAAGGACCTAAATTCAGCTATAAATAGCCCGTCACTTGCACAATCCACTGGTGTCAAAATATTTTCGTAAAAAAGAATTGATAGTACTCTGAAGTCAAAAATATCAATAATATTAGTGAGGCGCTGCTCCGATACCGGGTATTAACTCGATCGCTGCTACGATTCAATGTCCGATCGATTAAACTATCCAATGGATGTTTAAGTGCTGCCCACATTAGGGTTTATGCTTTGTCATTCGTCGTTAATTCGATGGATGTTTAAGTATCGCACTTTGTCATTCGATGTGAAGGTTTAATCTCGTGAGTTATCGTAAATGTTGTATTAGTTACTAACTGAGTTCGTGTGCATGTTATTAAATTTAGGTTAAAAGGCTAATCAGTAGGCTAGGCTCTGCTCAAATAAATATGCAATGTGAGTCATTCTCTTTTTATCAAATTTGATTTCAAAAGCATGTTTATTTTCAAAGTTATAATTACAGGGATTAAGTCTTTGTAGTCACCAAATTACAGCCGGTATATGGGGTTTTGTATACATTACTTGATAAACTTCACCATTGGACAACGAGTTAGCCAAGGGGTGATATGACCATAGTCACAGACACCATCGGGCTCAGAGGCTACCGATGGATGTTCGAGTGACAAATACTGTGGGTAGTTGGTTGATATCAGGAAACATTGTAATCGCTCTTAATACTGTGAATTTTAACAAACGCATCATTTTATTAAAAAGAATGATTCACCAGTATTTCCCTCTGACAAAACCTTTTTCAAACATGTTTCAGGTAATCTGTTGTGATCCAGGAAAAGTGTCGTGAAGCACTACAAGCTTAAGGAAGTGGCTCAAAATAAAATAAAGAAACATGTTTTGTAAAATAAAGATTTCTCCGTGAAATCATATGATTGTAAATTACCGGGGTTTTATCCCGAGTTGTGAAATAAAATAATTAGGAAATTTCAGTTTTAAAAAGATCCTGATGAAATCTTCCGCTGTTAAAATCAATTAAATAAATACCACGGGGTTTTCTGTCCCACGGCTCCTGAAACGGGTCAAACCGGGTCGGGGGCCGTGACAGCAACCTTTGGGAACTGGTGCAGGCAAAGCACACAGGTTTCGATATCCCCTTTCATTTGAGTTTTGATAGGATGAATTAAAAACCTGAAGACCATGTACGGATGACCGGGCCTGAAGGCCCACATAACAACGCATGAGATTGATGTTTGACTTGAGGGAAAGTCAAGGTGGGATATTGGCAACCAGAAACACATATATGGAAATGAGAACAGACTGCCATGGATTTTATCACTGGTCCACTTACAACTCAAAACGGAAACATTATCATCTGGATGATCATTGATGGACTCACGTTACCAGCACACTTTCCTGCAATCAAGAAAACTGACGAGTCTTCACAGTTGTGAATATTCCTCTGAGAGAGGCGGCATTTAGGCACGAGGTGCCAACTCCTGTTACCTCTGAATTTGATACATGCATGATTTATGTCAAGCAATACACAACACCCTCGGCTCACGTCAGGACCAGAGCATTGCTTATCGCCATTGGACAAACGATCAAAGTAAATGAACTCACCTGGCACTGGAAGACATGCTGCGAGCATGTGTGTGACTGGATTTGGTGCAAATCTGAAGGACATTACTTAGGCGATAAGGCCAACCTTCTTGTTAGACTGAGTACTGCTGTTGCAGTTATCATTTTGGTAACCAGGCAGCTCTGTTGAGACATTACTTAGGCGATAAGGCCAACCTTCTTGTTAGACTGAGATGGTTGACAACTTAATTACTGGTCCAGGACTGGTACTCGAAATTCTTGGGAAGGTTGTTTGGATCGGGAGTCAATTGGCGGCAACGCGTGACTGTCAGGAAACCTGATAAACTTGGGAAACGCTGGAAGATCGCTGTAGACGATCGTATCATGTTGAAAGTCTCACCCTGGGAGGGTATGGAACGCTTGGGAAGCATGGCGAGCTTAACTGACGTCACGATAGGACCATTCAACAGTCTGGGGAAGAATCGGTAACGTAACCTGCAAACTTGAGTTATCTGCTGAGCTGGGTAACATTCATGATGTCTTCCACGTTTCTCAGTTGAAGAGGTGTCTGCCCGATGAGACACTGGTTGTGCCATTTCAAGAGCTGAAGATGGAAGACAAGTTGCAGTTTGTCAAAGAACCTATTGAGATTATGGACCGGGAGGTCAAGGTGCGCAAACATAGTCGTATTTCGATTGTTAAAGTTTGTTGGAACTCAGGACGTGGACCGGAGTTCACGTGTGTCACAACCCCCGATCCCTAAATCCCGAGCACGGGCGGCCGCGAGCCAGTTTTGGTGGTATCGTTGTTTATTAATTTGGCAGCGAAAAAATTTCATCAGGACCGTAGTTAGGAAATATTTGATCAGAGTAAACCACCTTATTTTATAAATACAATTATATATGGGAAAAACCCAAATTCGTAGTACACATGTTTCCATAGGAATAAATCATATTTTATTTATTAAAAACATCTATTTTATTTTAGGTAACTTTATTGCCACTTTTCCAAGCCTTCAGTGCTCTCCAGTTGGCTTTTATTGGCTTTACACTAAGTTACCTGAAACACGTGTTTAAAACATTTTATCAGCATGAAATACTGGTGAGTGAATCCCAGTTTAATCAAGTTTAAATAAAAAGTCACAGTGAACAGTATTGAGAGCGATCACATTGTTTATGTCTACACAATTACTCCATTTGGTACTATCAATCCTGACTTGTGGGTCATATTACCCATTGGCTAACTCATTGTCCAATGGTAACGTATTGTCATCCCGACTTACTACTCGCAAGTAGTACAAATTTTGTATACAAAACCCCAACATACCGGCAGTAATTGAAGAACTACAAAGACTCAATCACTGCTAATTTTCATGGTAAAACATTTAAGGTTTGGTAAAACATTACCAAAAAGATTAACAAAAAGAGGATAAACTCACTTTGCTATCTTAGACTTCGCGTAAGGGTTTCCTGGATATAATCTATAATTTATACAAATGTACATTGGTTAGTATCATAACCCTTTGAAAATATTAATGATACCCTCCCCGAGACGGCATTCTAACAACTACGTCGGGCAGAACCACGACAGTTATTACGAAACCCTAAATCAATCGGGCAGCGTATCTACTATGAAACCGGGTTATAATACTTACAACGGAGCAGAACCTCGCTAATTAGGGGGATATAATACCCGAGTATTATAACGCTACAACAGAATTTTGAGATTGAGAATCGAAAAATGAACGAATTTTGGTTGAATCCGATGGCCTCCTTATATAGTTGCTGAACCTGGGTCTCTCGCGGCCCGCGTAACATAAGCATGAAGCTTACGCGGCCCGCGTCAAAGCTGGGTCAACGCATAGCTTTGCTGAGTCGACAACTAGCTTAGCCGGGTGTTGGGCCACGTGGTCGCACCGGGTTGTGCCACCTTTTTAGTCCCTCGCGGCCCGCGTTAACTTAACGGGTAGCTTACGCGGCCCGCTTGAACTTTAAGAAAATCAAAGGAATCCGGTATCAACCTTCATACCGCCAGCGTAAAGGTTGGGGTGGGTCTACGCGGCCCGCCTCAACTTACTATTTCTTGTTTTTCATTTATTTTTAATCCTATATTGTATTTCGGGCTCGGTTTTCACATACGGGGTGTATTTAAAAACATATAGGGGTATCTTAAATATATTAGGGGTGTCAGAAATATTTTGGAGGGTTGAATATCTTGGTACAACTCCTGGATTATTTAATAAAATATATAGTGCACTCACATTAAGTATAGTGACCCATTTCTACTTTATCTCTACGTCATGAGACAGAACCCCAACGAATTTAGGCAGAGCCTTGACATACGTTACGGGGCCCTACGTCAGTCGGACAGGGTATCAGTGATCCAGGGTTAAAATACTTAAAACGGGGTAGGGCTTTATTATTATTATGAAAAATAAGCCGTAGAATTATAGAGAGAGAGAGAGCGAAAGGTATGAGTAGAAAAGTAAGTGAGCTACCTTCTGCCTTTTTATAGTTGAAGCTAACTTACTCCTCACGATTTTCGATTCTTTTGATTTTAAACAAGAGACACGTATAGGGGCACGTACACTACTTACATTCATTCACAATTCATGCATACATTTAGCATTTAATTCTTAAGTGGAATTATTTTATTATATTATTCATCCACGTAAACTTTTACATCTTAAGTTTCATTATATTTATTTTTATTATGTTGTTAGTTTTATTTTCATTATTATTATATTATTAATTAATTCAAATGATTCACTTATTTGACACTTATAACTTCTAAAATATGACGTTTTACAAAATAATGAATATGTCATTAGAACGAGAATAATTTTATCTACATTTTGAACCAAGTTTCATTAAAAACAGAGTATGTTCAAATATAATGTATTTTTATAATTAAATGGTTCCTACGCTTGCTCAAAATACCTCATATTTCCATTGGTCAACTTACCCATGATGCATCCTTTTAATAATAAAACTTTTAGGAATGTCACATCCTCCCCACCTTGTTTTAAATCTCGTCCTCGAGATTCTCTGAATTATTTTAATTAGTTTAGTTTCTAGGTATATTCTGATCATTGTTTTGAATTCCACTTTACTTTGACCAAAACTATTCTTTATGATTTGAGATTCTTACCTTTAATTTGTATGATTTTTTTTTAAATTCTTCATTTACCTCTATAACTTTGAAGAGGTACAACTAAAGATTTATCAGTTAGGTACGTATTCCTATCATTTCAAATAAATTTAAGAGTCCCGAAGGGTAAATCTTTAGTAGAATTATAGGGAAAAAGAGTTCTTGTAAGTATATATGGTCGTGGTTACTCTTATTTTCTCAAGAGCTCTTAATAAAGGTAAAACGATTCTCTATAAGTTTTGAGATGTTTTGTGTCTTAGCACACTTTTGGTTACAGGCTTCCTAATGCATTAATAATCGCAAAGAGAAATCTTATACCTTCCATGGCGTCCCAACTTATAGGGTTCCCGTCGTTCGAGTTTCGAAATTGATAATCAAACGAAATAGTGTTTGATGTCGGAATTATAGACGTATACGGGAGACACATGTTTGTGATTTATCCTTAATTGTCAATCATCATGGTCTTTGGATTTTCTCATAGATATACATATCTATGTAATCATATATTTCACATACTGTAATATACACACCATTCCTAAGGTCAATGTATTTAACAGAATCATATTTCCAAAAACAGGTCAGACATCAATTCATGGTACTATTTAGGGAATTTCATTATCATAACATATACCCCATCTCACCCGGTCTCGCCGGAGAGGTACCCTCATCTTACCCGGACAAACTGGAGATTCTACTACACCATACCCAGCCTTGCCGGAGAGGTAGTTATCAATGTATTTCTCATAAATAGATTTTCTCAAATCGTGATTTTCAAGGTACATCGTTTATTATGGTTTGCATCAAGAAACAAGGAAATCAATATTCTCATGATAGATCATATTCTAGAACCGAGTAGTATTAATAAACAAGAAATAACAGTGGCCAGTTGTTATCGCTTATTTATCATACAGGCACTGTTCTAGTCATCGTCCTCACGGGATACCAATAATTATCACACTTTATCTATACAAGTAATTGGCTTATCTCAAAGCTTTATACTAAGGCATTCTTCTTAGGTTCAAGTCTAAATACTGTCCTGGTTGGTACCAATGAATATCAATATAACTCTTTCATTTAAGCATAAATATTATTATGGTTGTGGTTTTCTTTTGCTTTAGAAAATAGAGTTTTGACAAAAATATCGTTGTCTCCATTAACTCTATGGTTTAGTTAAATGTGAAGAGTATGCTTACAGCTAACTCTATTTATGCATATAAAATCTTAGATCCCATTACAAAGAATATTTCATTGAGACAATTGGCATTTTAAAACATAGTAGGTTTTATGGTTTATTCATATTTTCATATGAATTACCAGTGACATTTTCTCTTATGTTCATCTTATAGAAGATGTTATATTGGGTATATGCATATATGTGTATAAAATTTCAAATCTTTAGTTAATATTAAACTTACGGAATATATACACACATATATAAAATAATAATAACTATACATTTGATGGTACCAATCATCAAGCTTATTTCCATAACTTTATTTTATAAAGGTAGTATATTGAAATAAATTTCAGTCAAATATAATATTTTGGAATTAAAAGTTTAGGGAAATAAATTACTCAAAATATAAATTTTCTGGACTCATAAGAACAGTTTCATGTTTAACTAATGAGTTAAACAATACCAGACTCACTATTTATGTTACCTTAATAATTTCATCTCAAGTAACCATCTATATATCTATTCCACTTATCACATTTCTACCTTTTCCTTTATAAGAATCAATTATAATATATAATTAAGATTGAGAGGCATTATTAAGAAGAACATGTGCATATGTGACCCATGACATTGTATTTATGGGTTACCAAGAGATATATATATATACTATACATAAATTACTTTCTGTAATTCATAACGATATAGCGGATATATATAAGATTAAATATTAATATATAGTATAAACTCAAAACACATAACATAGTAAGTAATACAAAGTTTGACGTTTAAAAAAATTGATTCTAAATATATTTGAGTAATATACATGTATTGAAATATGTATGTATATCCAATACAATATTAATAGTAATTTATTTAAAGATATTACAATATTAAGATTGTAATATGATTTTTAAATACAGTTTTATAAAGGACAAACGTATTAAACACACATTTGATTCAAATATTTTTATGTGGGGCATTCATTATAAATTCTAGTAGAAACATTTTAATGTGCAGGGATAAAAAATATACAGGATATTATTTTCGTATAGTATAATATACTTATACTTATGAGAAGATAGGATTTGTATACATATTAATAACCTTGTTACATTTTAATAAACCCGCAACGGACTTATAATATAAGTGCATATACTATTCTATATACTATTTGACACTTATTATAATTTATTACATCGTGATATTTTATTAAAATTTTAGATATAAAATATATCTTTTACTTACTGTACTAGTCGAATATTAGATTTTTAGATATCAATTTATTTTCCAACCGAAAACCGTGTAGGATAGATACCCATATGTACTAGTGGATTTTTATTTTTGGTCAAACTTTAACACCTGTTTGAAAAATGAATATCTCCCTCAAGTATTTCGTTAAAGATACTTCAAAGATGTACTACAAAATAAATTTAATTTTAAACTAATAAATTATTTTAAGAAAGAACATCTTAATAAAAATAATTAATTTATGGTTTTAGACAAACCAACAAACCATGTGCTAATATACAAACCAAAATCAAAAACTTCGCAACTACTTAGGGTAAGTTTAACATCCAATTTATCAACTCCACTCATTTACTAATATTGTATTATTTAACTATTATACATCAGCCAGCTGACTCGAATATTTTTCTTTATAATTTAGGATACACAATCCTGTAACTAATATGACTGGTTAATCTTATAATTAATTATTCCCAATCATAAGACCTATTCTGGATATGCCTTAATATTAAAGATTTGTAGAAATGCTTTCAACGTTTAGTTAGGCCTTTCTACATAGTCCAACCAACCCAAATCTCTTAAAAACTTTTAAATGATTTAAATCATGAATACCCATCATATTCATTTAACCATCTATTTTATTACTAAGTATTTCAATAGAAACCTTTAAATAATCCCAACATTAATTATTTCATAAAATTATGAAAGTATGAAGTCTTATGATCAACTAGTTATAAACCAGAAAGAATAAAAGGGAGTGATAAATTGGTACACATGGGTTTCAAAACTTGCTTTGGCTAGATCCACTAAAGCAATCTTTTAAAATTTTTATTACTTCTTAAAATCCTTTCGGTTAATTTAATAGCTTCGGTTTTATTTATCTAAATATAATTTATTTTGAAACAATATTATTAAAACTACAAAGTTTTAAAGTTTTATACCATATATTTCAATATGTATTTTAAACCAAAGTAAATGATTGGTTTCAAAAGAGAATCATAAACATGACTGCTTTATTAATAACTAACTTAGTTTGATGTATATTATGATATTATTTAAGTGGGTGGTATTAATTATCACAGACAAATTTCTAGTACAAACATTTGGGTATAATCATAAAAATAGATTGATTAAAAACGGCGAACATGGCGACTTATATATATATATATATTTACTACAACTGGAATTCAAAATATACTAATGATTATGCATCCATAACTTATTTTAGTCTATCTAAGTTATAGAAGTATTATGCTCAACATGCTTTTATGTAAGGTTTATTCTATCTCCTGTCTCTACTAAGTTGTTATCTAATAGGCAAAGTTCCTTTAAAGTTTCTAGCTCATAGGTGGCATGGATGCTGGTACTGGTTTGGTCGTTCGACTATTTAATATAAGTTAGCATTTACTGCTGTAGTGGCTAACATATGGAGATTTTCCCATTGTTCATCTAATTCATTTTTCCCTAGTGGATTATTGTCTGCTTCCTGAGTTTGTGTATTTATTTCCTGATTGATTATCGCTCCCTTTGGTTGTGACTTCTTTATTTTCTCTCGACTTTTGCTAATAATCCAACTTCTCTTCTTAATGGTAAATGGTTTCTCAGACTGTGCCTTACGAATAAATATTCCTTCCTCAATATCTGCTGAGTATCCTGAGGGATTTGGTTGAAATGAGGTTCCCTTATCTTTTGGTGAACTATCTAGTTGACGATAGATGTCCGAAATTCTTTGCTTACCCATACTGTAGACTAACAAATAGTCAAATAATGTAAAACACATAATCACATAAGTTATTTCCTAACACAGAATTTAAAATTTAAGTGTCAGCAGAACACTTCTTTGGCTTGAACAAGTGGCTAGGCTCTGATACCACCTTCTGTCACAACCCCCGATCCCTAATTCCCGAGAACGGGCGGCCGCGAGCCAGTTTCGGTGGTATCGTTGTTTATTAATTTGGTAGCGGAAAAATTTCATCAGGACCGTAGTTAGGAAATATTTGATCAGAGTAAACCACCTTATTTTATAAATACAATTATATATGGGAAAAACCCAAATTCGTAGTACACATGTTTCCATAGGAATAAATCCTATTTTATTTATTAAAAACATCTATTTTATTTTAGGTAACTTTATTGCCATTTTTCCAAGCCTTCAGTGCTCTCCAGTTGGCTTTTATTGGCTTTACACTAAGTTACCTGAAACACGTGTTTAAAACATTTTATCAGCAGGAAATACTGGTGAGTGAATCCCAGTTTAATCAAGTTTAAATAAAAAGTCACAGTGAACAGTATTGAGAGCGATCACATTGTTTATGTCTACACAATTACTCCATTTGGTACTATCAATCCTGACTTGTGGGTCATATTACCCATTGGCTAACTCATTGTCCAATGGTAACGTATTGTCATCCCGACTTACTACTCGCAAGTAGTACAAATTTTGTATACAAAACCCCAACATACCGGCAGTAATTGAAGAACTACAAAGACTCAATCACTCCTAATTTTCATGGTAAAACATTTAAGGTTTGGTAAAACCTTACCAAAAAGATTAACAAAAAGAGGATAAACTCACTTTGCTATCTTAGACTTCGCGTAAGGGTTTCCTGGATATAATCTATAATTTATACAAATGTACATTGGTTAGTATCAAAACCCTTTGAAAATATTAATGATACCCTCCCCGAGACGGCATTCCAACAACTACGTCGGACAGAACCACGGCAGTTATTACGAAACCCTAAATCAATCGGGCAGCGTATCTACTATGAAACCGGGTTATAATACTTACAACGGAGCAGAGCCTCGCTAATTAGGGGGATATAATACCCGAGTATTATAACACTACTACAGAATTTTGAGATTGAGAATCGAAGAATGAACGAATTTTGGTTGAATCCGATGGCCTCCTTATATAGTTGCTGAACCTGAGTCTCTTGCGGCCCGCGTAACATAAGCACGAAGCTTACGCGGCCCGCGTCAAAGCTGGGTCAACGCATAGCTTTGCTGAGTCGACAACTAGCTTAGCCGGGTGTTGGGCCACGTGGCCGCACCGGGTTGTGCCACCTTTTTAGTCCCTCGCGGCCCGCGTTAACTTAACGGGTAGCTTACGCGGCCCGCTTGAACTTTAAGAAAATCAAAGGAATCCGGTATCAATCTTCATACCACCCGCGTAAAGGTTGGGGTGGGTCTACGCGGCCCGCCTCAACTTACTATTTCTTGTTTTTCATTTATTTTTAATCCTATATTGTATTTCGGGCTCGGTTTTCACATACGGGGTGTATTTAAAAACATATAGGGGTATCTTAAATATATTAGGGGTGTCAGAAATATTTTGGAGGGTTGATATATCTTGGTACAACTCCTGGATTATTTAATAAAATATATAGTGCACTCACATTAAGTATAGTGACCCATTTCTACTTTATCCCTACGTCATGAGACAGAACCCCAATGAATTTAGGCAGAGCCTTGACATACGTTACGGGGCCCTACGTCAGTCGGACAGGGTATCGGTGATCCAGGGTTAAAATACTTAAAACGGGGTAGGGCTTTATTATTATTATGAAAAATAAGCCGTAGAATTATAGAGAGAGAGAGAGCGAAAGGTATGAGTAGAAAAGTAAGTGAGCTACCTTCTGCCTTTTTATAGTTGAAGCTAACTTACTCCTCACGATTTTCTATTCTTTTGATTTTAAACAAGAGACACGTACAGGGGCACGTACACTACTTACATTCATTCACAATTCATGCATACATTTAGCATTTAATTCATAAGTGGAATTATTTTATTATATTATTCATCCACGTAAACTTTTACATCTTAAGTTTCATTATATTTATTTTTATTATGTTGTTAGTTTTATTTTCATTATTATTATATTATTAATTAACTCAATTGATTCACTTATTTGACACTTATAACTTCTAAAATATGACGTTTTACAAAATAATGAATATGTCATTAGAACGAGAATAATTTTATCTACATTTTGAACCAAGTTTCATTAAAAACAGAGTATGTTCAAACATAATGTATTTTTATAATTAAATGGTTCCTACGCTTGCTCAAAATACCTCATATTTCCATTGGTAAACTTACCCATGATGCATCCTTTTAATAATAAAAATTTTAGGAATGTCACAACGTGGGAGCGTGAGGATCAGATGAAGCTTAAATATCCTCAACTTTTTCGTGATGACAAGGTTAAACCTGGTGAAACTGGTGAATTTCGGGACGAAATTCCTCTTCAAGTTGGGGATGATGTCACACTTGAGCAAAATCCGCAACAATCCTGATTATCATCACTTCACGCCTTGAGCTTACTTGTCAAATTTCGGGACGAAATTTCTTTCAAGTTGGGGATGATGTGACAACCCAATCTTCCGAGGTTAGTAACGTTTTACCTTGCGATCTTAACTCCTCTTTATCTCTTGCTTATGTGCTAAAACGTCCTATTCAATTATAACTTCATTAAACGTGAACGTTTAGTAATTAAGCAAAGTATCGTATTGGCATTTGTTGGGCCGCGCACATCTTGGGCCGTTTAGTCACACTCTACGAGTAATGGACCACCCGAACCCAACTCATTCCATTTAAATGTTAACCAATATCCGGCCCAAGTATGTGCAGCCCAAAGTCTCATATCCGACCCAAAATGTAGGGTTTTAACACAATAATTAGAAGCACGTAACCCCCATATGCCCTCATCTTCTCATCGTAACAAACTCAAACCCTACGACCCTACGTGAGACGGCAGTAGCAAGGCCCTTCCGTTTCGGTTTGCATCTCACTTTGTCAGATTATTTGGTTAGTAATCCCCACTTATTCATTTCATGGTTGTGTGATAATGTTTGATTAATTGTTGCCTGGGCCGATCAAGTGTATATATGTGTTGAATGTCTAATGTTGTTCGATTAGGATGTTCGATCAGTGGTAATGATAGGGTATTGATTGAATGTTTTAAATAGATAGTGTTGTTATTCAAGCCTGTAGGATACCAGCCGGCTATCAAGATAGTTCCTTAATGTAACCAATGATCATGTTTCCTAGACACGATATATTTGATAAGTCTTGCGTGATACTGTTGATGTATGTAACATGATTCTTTTCGGTCATTTATGATTGGTTGCTTTGTGATGTGTGTGAGGGTGTAGAACATTGTTATAAAGTCAGATTTGTATGCATAAATAATAGTGGGATCTCTTATCGAAACCGGTAGCCATGTGATGATCTAGCATCGTTTTGTGTTAGGAAGATTAATGATTGTTGTCAGAACATCAATCAATGGGCCATGTTAGGGATTAAAGAATGGCAGGCTATTATTGTTTATGTAGGTAGTGATTAATGGTAGGTTTGGGTGTAATATAGTTGTCAAACAAATAATGATTATGTAACAATTTAAATATATGGAACCGACTTAGTATTGTTTTGTGGGGGGGGGGGTTTATTTAAGGGTAACATAATAACTCAAACCTGAAACTTCCGATTTGTTGCTGGACTAGTACAAATTAGCCGGACTGTTAGGATGTGTTTGATAAATAGCACTTTCCTTACTGATGGGCCGGTTGTGATGTGGGCCGCACACGGTTACCGAACAGTGGCATACTAGTTTAAATCAATTCGTCACTTGGGCCACATACAAATCGGTTGTATCCGGGTCACCACGGAGCCCACTGAACCTCATGATCTGAACTGGGCCAGCGAGGCTTGGGCCAAGAGAAACTGCCGAGAAAGTGGGCCGCACATGATGTAACTTGGCCGGACTTTGAGTGTTGGATTTGTTAGTTATCGTGATATACACATGATTTAGCTTTGGGCCATACACACATTAGTTGATCATGTAGGTATGTATATGGTATATTTGTGTGATTACATGTTAAGCATTGTTTGATACTTTAGACGGACGAATAAACTGTCACGAGTTGGAATGCATATGTGCGTTACATGAGCAATGAATATATGTTATGTGAACTTCGAATGCATGAATTAACTATACGTGAAAGGTGTGGTATATGTGCATGTGAAACTGACCGTAACTGGTAACCTTTTTAGGACGTGTTTATTCAACTGTTAATCAAGTAAACAATCTTACCGAGCAAAACCAAGGTGAGTTCACTACTTTGAGCATGCGTCCCGGTGGTTGGGACAGTCAGTGGGTATCCCGGGGAGGGATAAGTCTTTTGGGTAAAACTGGTACATATTTGATAATATTCTCATCCTATCATTCTTAAGTCCCATCTTTTGTTACCGGGGAGGTAACGGGGTATTAGTTGGTAGCGCTACTTAGGTTTGGCACCCTCACGCCGTACCGGGGTGGACGATTGTGAACTAATTACCCAGTCGGGCCCAATGGTTTGATTGGAGCACTGGGGAAAGGGCAAAACAGGAGCCGTCTTGTTCAGTATCGAGATATTATCAGTATTACTTGTGCAATCGTTAATGAACTGTTTTAAACACTTGGTAACAAACGTTTTTTTTTTATAAACTGTGAACTCGCCAGCTTTGTCTGATACACTTGTTGCATGCTCGCAGGTCGTTAGGTAACTTGGATGTGGAAACTTGCTGTCTGGAGATGCAGGAGTGGTCATGGGTCGACTGAAGGGGGACTCATGTGAATACTTGTTTATTATTTTACATTGGTTTTTGAACAACATAGTTATGGTTTGTTATTTGCTTCCGCTGAACATATTGGTTTTCGAATAAACTTGTGATGGGATTTATTTAATAATTTGAGAACTTCATTTTGAAACTTGTGGGTTCAATGTAATTAGTGGCTCATTGTCAGTACGTCACACGCCTATCAGGGACACTCCCTAGGTGGTATTTTGGGGTTGTGACAAGTTCTCCGTGTGTTACACGGGTTGAGCAATCTAAACTATATAATAACTATTTCTTGTAAATGCAAACCAAAGATGGAGACATTTATATACCAAATTGACATAAATGAGTTAATATAACCAATAAAGTCTACAATGAAAGAAAAAAAATGTTATAATAATAAAACTTGATTATAACGGGTATATTATTACTTTGGTTAGTTTAGGAAACGAACCGATTCGATATTTTGAAGAAACTCCACCATCTTTAATAGCCTTAAATGATGAAAACTCAAAACCATATGTTGGGCCTATGAAGTTGTTACACTTTCTAATAGTTGTTTTAAAATTGAAGGTCAGCACATATTTGGTGTCAAAATGTTTAAACTTTGGATTACTTTCATCAACTCGGGGTTTAAAAACTGTATAACATTCATTTTCTTCTAACATTTTTTCATGTCTTTTAAAGTTATTACTCCATACAGTGGCTTGCACTTTCGTCCCCTGACATTATAATGAAAAATAATGTATGTTAAAAAAAAACTTAAAAAATCCTTGAGTAAATACGTATTAACCAATTAAAGTCGTTAAAGATGTACCTTTTCATCCATGAGCACCATCTCAATAGCCCATATCTCACCAACCTTTTTGTGATTTGGTTTTCTCCAAAGCCTAAGTACTTTTACCTTTATCGTAAAAGTTGTTGTTTTGCCATCAATATCATTCAAAGAGATTAGACTTCTCCCTTCCATCTCTGATTGTTTAGAATGAACTCTGATTGTTTAGAATGATTAAGTCTACTATTTATAAGGTAAAGATGTATAAATAGATAATGTTTTTTTTTTTTTTTTTGAGTTATCACGAATTTTTAAAACTGATTTTATAATAACTATAGATAAAATTGATTTTATCTAGAATTTACTTTGGCTTATCATTAACAATATAATATAATTATTAATTAAATAATAATAATAAAGATAAAATAAAAAGATTATATAGCTTTTTCAACCCAACTGTAGCCAACTACTTTGGCTTATCATTAACAATATAATTATTAAATAATAATTATAAAGATAAAAGAAAAAGATTATATATTAACAATATTTTTTTTTTTTGAGTTATCACGAATTTTTAAAACTGATTTTATAATAACTTTAGATAAAACTGATTTTATCTAGAATTTACTTTGGCTTATCATTAACAATATAATATAATTATTAATTAAATAATAATAATAAAGATAAAATAAAAAGATTATATAGTTTTTTCAACCCAACTGTAGCCGACTACTTTGGCTTATCATTAACAATATAATTATTAAATAATAATAATAAAGATAAAAGAAAAAGATTATATATTAACAATAATTTATTTTTTTGAGTTATCATGAATTTTTATAACTGATTGATATAAGGTGAGAAATTATTATTGTTATTTATTTATTTAACATAGATAAATAGGAAATAAGATGAGAAAGCATAAGGGATTGACATGTGTCCCAAAACAGGTTTCTTTTATTATATAGTATTGATTGATATATATGTATTTAACGAATTTATTAAGAATATATATGGAACTTCATAGTGATCATGTTCTAGGATTTTAATTTGAATATCGAGGGTTTAACATTTTTATCAAATTGTATGACCGTTTATTTTTACAAAAAAACTCAATTAAACAATGTTTTATAACACGTAAGCTTAACCTTTCTAGTTTGATTCATGATCCATCTAAACTCAATTGTCATATACCCATTAAAACTAATTTTCCCCAATTGAAAACTTAATATTTTAAACTTAATTAAAAATAACTAATTAACTAGCATGACAATTTTGGAAAAAAAATGGTCAATTTGTTTTCTATTGTTTCAGGTTATTCACTTATATTCTCTTCTCCGATCAGAGTATCAGAGCATCGTAGGGGGACATGAGTAAGGACGATTTTGTTTAATCGTTCACTACTCACATTGTAAAGATGGCGGTCCGGAAGTATTTTGTTTGGTTTATTGGTATAACAACTATTGCGATATTATTGATTTTTTTTATATATATTTATATTCTAAAGCCCGTTTTTTGGTACAGGGCATTCGAATTCTCTAAGAAGACTTTCTGTGTGCTTATATACACACAAGTTAGTGTGTGTATTAATGTGGTGAGTCAATTAGATGGACTGCCATGTTAAGGGATAAGGTTTTGCATTTTTGTAGAGTCGCGCATTGACCAGTTGGTCTACCATCAACGTTTGATGGTGTGTATATATATATATATAGGGCAAGGATAAATCGAAAGCCCCGTTCAACTAAGGAAACCCTAGAAACTCTATAATAAGGCCACACGGGCAGTGGCGGACCCAAGATTTTATTTCAATGGGGTCCATTTTCGGGTCGGTCCTCGTTCGGGTCGAGTTACTTTGAGGTTTGAACTAGATTTAAAAAAAATAAAAAAAAATGGGCTTATCAAGGATTGAACCCATGACCTCTTGGTGGAAAAGAGAGAGATTTACCACTATACCAACTTTCTTTTTATTTCTATGGTGTCCACCTAATTGTATTTATGGGGTCCATATACAATTTAATATACCGAATCTACTATTTTTTTTTTAAATATTGGGGTCCGGGGACCCCGGTGGCACCAATGTGGGTCCGCCCGTGTGACACGGGGTGGTCCGTTATACCACCCCGATCACGCGTTAAAAACGAACGGAACACCGCCGCCGGCACCAAATCAACGCGTTATTTTTTGAACTCGTTATTTTCATCACGCGTTGAAAATTTTGAATGCTGCGAGTTGATTGGATAAGGCTCTGATCTGCATGTATTTGGATAAGGTTTGCATGTATTTGGATCATGTATTTGGATAACACGTGTACATTAATATGTATTTGATAAAATTACCATGGTGACCATCCCTTCTACATTTCTATCACTAGTGATAGAAATTTGGTTGATGACATGGCATGATTTTATTGGACAATGGGAGTGATAGAATATATCACTAGTGAACCACCCCTCCTCTCCTAACCATTGATTATAATGGATGAATGGCTAGGATGAGTTTTGGGAGTGAGATGTGATCTCTGTTATTTTTTTATATTATTAAACATATATAGTACGTAAAGGGCAATTTTGGAACAATTGTTACATTTGTGTTGATGGGATAAACAAAACCTGCATGTTGAGTATGAAGCAGGTTACAGTGTTCATCATTACACTTTACCCCCTATCCCTAAGACTAAAGGGTATGGGGGCCAGCTAGGCCCGGCTAGGACCGGCGCCGGTCCCCCACACCCCCCCTGAGGCTCGGCTCGGCACAAGCGGCTCCCCATAGCCGGGTTAGACGGGCCAATTTTGAATGTTATAGCCGTTGATGAACGGCTCTTTTATATTTAAAAAAAAATTCCTTTTTCAATTTAAATACCCTCTATCTCATCCATTTTTATACAATTCTATCCCATTCTACTCCCATTCTTCTTCAATTCTCTTCCTTTTTTATAAAAAAACACTCCATATTTTTTATACCATTTTCTCTAATCATGTATCCATTCAACCCAAACAACCCCAACCCAAACAACCCCAAAATGCAACGCCTTTCCCGCACTTCCGAGCATGGAACGTTGTAAGGAAAGAACAAAAATGGAAGGCGGTTCCAAATGAGGTCGCAATCGCCAAACGGACTAAAACTTCCGAGTCCGGAAGTTATAGTGCGGGAGGCTCCACCGCTCGTTGTCAAATCGACATAAACGACGAACCGGAAGATGATGATGATGTGTTGCCCGTTCACGAGTCGGAACGTCCCTGCGGGAGGGACAAAGCAAAAAGAGAGGCGGCCGGAAAGCGCAAAGGGGCCGGCTCGAGTGGAGGGGGCGGCTCGGGTGGAGGGGGCGGCTCGAAGGCATCGGCGAAAATGGACGACTTGATAAACGAATTCCGTTCGTTCAAACAGTTCGCGGCCGAAAAATACACTCACAAAAAAACTGTGTCGGCCGACTATGCTCGAGCGGAGGATTTTAGGATTATGAGGTTGGATCTCGACTCCCAGAGGATGAAGGAAGAAGTGATGAAAAAATGGACGTCGTAGGTTTTTATTTTTATTTTTATGAAATGTATTTTATTTTTATTTTTCGGTAATGTTTTTTATTTTTAGGAAATGTGATTTTTTTTAATGTTATGAAATGAATTTATTTATGTTGTATTTTTTAATTTTTATAAAGTTTTTATTAAGTTAATAAATAAAAACTTAGAAAATTATAAAACAGTAAGGTGGGTAACCTCATCCTCCATCCCCTCAAATGTGAAGAAAGCCCATCCCCACGAGCACCATACCCTTTAGTCTAACTACATTTCACCAACCCAAAAATTCAAAAAACAAAATCCACATTCTCTCTCTCACACACAATCTTCATCCACACCAAAGTTCACCGGATATTTCCATCCACATCAAACTTCGCCGGAGATTTCCACCAAACATCAGAATTTCAGGTGTGTTGGTCTATCTTAACAAAATTATCAGCTTTGTTTTTACTGTAGAGATCTTGGTTTTTTTTTTTTTGTTGTTTTCATATACACTTTTTTAAATAAAAGTGTGTTATGTGGTTTATTCGGTGTTCATAAAAACAAGTAAACCGACACTGCTTAATGTGTGACGTTTTAAAAGGTGTTGAAGAAAAGTGTAGTCAGTTCAACGAAAAAGAAGGTTCTAGGTTGTGTTAAACGGAGTATCTATGTGGTTTTAAAAAGTTCTAGGGTGTGTTAAAATAAAGTTCTGGGTTGCTTTAAAAAGGTATCTAGCTTTTATTAGTAACTGGGTTCGGTTGGGTTTTTTGAATCATTTACGTTATGAACGGTTAATTAAGGGTTTTTGTTGTCTATAGAACCATTTGGGGGTGGTGTGTGTGGATTCTTTGTTAATTTTGGTTTGACAAAATAAATTACAAAAATAGTCTGTTGTGGGCAAAAAGGGCTACTTAGGGTTTATCAATTCATAAAAAAGTGTGGAAAAGAATGTTAAGATTTTGGGGGACAACAAAAAATAAAACAAGAACAAGATGGGAAGAAGCTTGGTCTGACAAAAAAAACATAAGAAAAATGTGTGTTTTCTATATAGTGATTTAGTAACTGTAACATTAATTGTGTGCTTCTGAATCTGATGCTTTACATTTGTTAGATTACCTGACGCATTACAATAATTGGGTGTTTGTTGCTAGCAAGGATAACGAAACGCAGCGCGAAAAAAATGAGCCCAGGTGTTTATACTTATAAGACCTCAAAAAATGAGCCCATGTTGTTTTAAACTTTGTTTACACTTAAAAATGCAGGTAAAAAAGGGTTACCAAACGATTGCGGAGAAATCCTTCGCTGGAACTCCAAATTCCAAGATCGGATGGCAACCCAGAGTGTACTCAAATCCCAAACACCCCGTCTCTTCCGTCAACACCGCCCACTGTTGAAGAAAATGTTGCTATGGATGCCAAGCTTATAAGTGACCTACTTGCTAACACTAGACCTCAAACACCACCCAATGATGAGATGTGGTTAGATGAGGCACTTTTTGATGTTGACCGGAAATCTTATTTCCCCATTACACAAGTTACCACTGTTAAAAGCCCTCTTCATCTGTGGTGACCATTGATCCAAATAAACATGTCTAACACCGCCCAGGAGGACTCCATGCAGATGATGCAAACGCTACCGAGGTAGATGATTACTCTTGTGTTATGGGCCCACCACAACCAGTGGGAGAGTGAGCTTAGCCCAGAACCATTCAGCAATCAGCACTGAAATCGAGTATGGGACTCCAAGCTCCTATCTTGACTAAAAAGTGGTGTTAATGCAAAGTTACAACTATGTGTGTGCGAAAAAAAATGTTCCCCCATTTTCCCTCTTTCATGTAATGTAGGGGCTACTTTCCTTATGCTACGTTGTTTAGGGTATCTATTGTGAACGTTATTATGTACTGAAATGTTGTGTTAAATTTATCTTTTTCCAATCTATGTGTTAAGTTCTATTGAAAAATTGTGTGGTGATTATATGTTTTCAACAAATACAACCTTCCAGCATAACAAAAAAATGGAAACCAAAATATAGACGCATAACATAAAAAAGGTGACATATCTTACACACTTTGGAAAAACGGTAAACAGGCGCATGATCAAAACACATATTGCCAAAGTAAAAAATGTAACACCGTTTGAAAACAAAATGTAATACATTCTAGAAACATGAACAAGCACATACTCCTAAAATGTCATTAATGTATACTACCAAAAGCATGGGGACCAAAGGGAAAATGTAACACAGTTTAAAAAATGTAACACATTCTAGAAACATGAACAAACACATACTCCCAAAATGTCATTATTATTATTATACATATTATACATATTAATATCAAGTGGTGATGAACAGTATGTTCAAAGATATTTTTTAGTATTGTTTGAATATTATTATTTTATATATATTAGATATAGCTTTTATTTTAATTATATTTTTTTATTCTAGATTAAATAATATTGTTTTAACAAATTAGATTTTTAATTTCTCACATACTATAATGATATTTTGCTGCCACCGTATTATATCCAATTAGTATCAACTATGGATGAGCATTTGGTATCGGGTACCGGTACCCGATATCGGTACCGAATCGGTATCGGGTACCGGTACCGAACCGGGTATATTCGGTATCGGTACCTACTTTCTCCGTATTTCGGTCCCGGTACCGGTACGGTACCGATATTTACGGGTAAAACACCAGCAAGTACCGGTACCGGTACCCACTTTTCGCATTTTTCAGTACCGGTACTTTTGGTACCGAACGGGTACCATGCTACCAACTGGACAATGCTAAGTGTAAAAGAAATGTTCATGTTGGTGATGAAGGATGCGTTATGTGTGAAGATGGGTCGGACTCGATTCTTCGTATTTTTGCAGCTTGCACAGTTGCTATGAAGGTTTGGTGGAGAGTTGGATCTTGGTGCAAGCTGTCTCCCATTTATGCGTTTGATATAGGCGATTTGTTGGAGGTATACAAAGGAACGGATGTTGGAAAAAAGGGAAGCGTATTATTTAGGGTATTATGATTGTGGTGTTATGGTGCATATGGCTAGCTCGAAACAAGAAGATTTTTAGTAAGTGGACGACGAAGCCGTCAGAGATAGTTTATAACATAAAGTCGAGGTCATTTTTTTGGTACAAACACCGGATTGGTTGTAATAGTCTTATTTTGAATGAGTGGTGCAAAAACCCATTGTATATGATGTAATCTGTTTGGATGAGGTCCGCGCTTTGTGGACCGTCTGTTGTTTTTAATGAAGTTGACCTTTCAAAAAAAAAATTAGATTAGAGTTTTTATGGGTTTCATAAACAAGTACCATGACGAACCGAACCGATTCTGACCGAACAATTCCAATTTATACCGGTATCGATATTATCGCAACCAACATATGTTTTTACGGTTTTTGATCGATGTAAAACACATATCAATATTCTTTTGGACATAACATGACTTTATTTATTGGATTTTCTCTTTAAATTACTATAGCGAGTTTCAATACTCTAATGAACTGAACCGCTGTTGATTGAGTTTCCGCCGCGTAGCGCGGGCAAATACAACTAGTTAATTCAAATTCAAAGTTGGCATGAATAGTAAATTTGTTTTTTCATTGATATTTGATTTTTTAAAGAGTATATAATTCTTATTTGTCTAATAACATTTCAATTTTTTACAGTAATAGTTGTATCTTTTTTACAACAATAGTTATATCATCGGGTTTTTTTATTTTCTTTACCACTGTATTAACTATGGTATACATTTTTAACCAATTTATTTTTTATTAATTTATCTTTTATTCATTGACTTGCTTTCACTGACTTAACAAAGCTAAATACGTAGTTGTATTTGATTTTATAAATTTTATTGAAAACGAGTTGTCTTCGAAATATAGTTTTTTTTTTTGTATCGAATGGTTGATCAAGTGTCAGTGTCATAACGTTACAGTGATGAACAAAACAAATACTGACAAGGTTGATACCGGTATCGATATTAATGGAACCGGTATCAGTATATAGTCTAAAATATGTACGCCTTTAACCCAGTTAGTTTTTATTTAATTTGATTTTCCTTCGACAACTTGCGTTCATTATCTTTTTTTATAAAGATGAATACGCAACTGTGTTTAATATATATCTTTCACCGTTCCTTAAACTTTCTTGAAAAAAAAAATTATTCAAAATAGTACCGTAATAAGCTACCGGTATTCGTTTTTAATCTAAAAGGCCTACGAATATATCATGAGTTTAAACTGAGTGCAAGTCTTATACCGATACTGAAACGTTACCACCCCACATCCCCTACGTAACAAATCAAACCGATACGGATGACTTCCCGCTGCATCGCGCGAGCAAATCTCGCTAGCTATACATATGAATAGAAGACGACGCGATGAATAGTGTTTTTTATTTTTTTAAGATTGTTTTTTCTAATATTTTATTATTATATTGTTTTATCACTTTAATTGATTTAAATGTATTTTTTCCATACAACTTATAAGATACGATCAAAGTACCAATTATCAAACAGGAAACCATAAATACCGGTACCAATGTTGTTCGGTACGGTATGGTAGTGATACAATATTAGGTTATCGAAAGCTAAAACAATAAAAATAACTATTGGTACCGATACAGATGTTGTTCAATCAGTTTTGATTGGGTTTCGTACGATAGCAGCACAATATCCGTTTTCAAAAAAAAAAAACATCGTAATGTTGAAATAAAATAAACATGAAATGCAAATGAACCGAACCGATATCAATTGAACAAGATAGGTACCATATTGATATGTGCTTTTTTTTTTTTTATCAATGTGGTGTCTTCTCTTTCAAATGCTATAGCGAGTGCAGGAGGCATCAAAACAAACCAAATTGATACGGACTTAATCCCCGCCACGAAGAGCGAGGAATATCTCTAGTTATATATGAATACAAAGTCTGGATGAACAGTAAATCTAAATTTTAATACTTAATTTAATTTAATTATATTTATTATAGCTACTTATATATTATATTTTGATTTATATTGAATAAATAGTAATTTATTTTTATTATTGTAAACTATATGTGTGGCGATAAAAATATAAAAAACATATATATTTGTATTTGAGTATTGATACGTGACTAACGAACCGATTTTAGTCGAACAACCTTGATACCAACATCGGTAGTTTCGGAACCGGTATTCTTTTTATGGTTTTTGATTGATATTAATATATATCCTTTTGTGCATATCGCAGCTTTATTTTTTTAGTTTTCTGCTTCTGCTACTATAGGGATTGCCGGTACCGAAATGAACCGAACCCCTACCAACTGATTATATTATTATACATATCAATTTGAAGTCACCATGAATAGTGATTAAAATATTTAAATATCTATTTTAATTTTTTATCTAAAAAATATAATATATTATTTATCATTTAGTTTGATATTTTTTGTAAAGGCGAATTGGAAATAAATAATCCCACCTAACTCATTTTGGCCGATAATAATCCCAAGTCAGTTATTGGCCGATAATAATCTGAACTAGTAAAAAAAATTGTAAAATAGTCCGCCGTTAAAATAGTTTAACGTGTTTTAGGGTTTTGATCAGAACAAAGATACGAGTCGATTCATGTAAAACTTACCTCGGAAAAAATTTCCGACCTTGAATATTGATTTATTTTTTGTATTCAAAACAATGTATTTTTGTACCGTAAACTATACGAGTGCCGGTAACAATATTAAAAAGAAAACGTTTTTTTTGTTTCGTAAACTATACGAGTATCGATACGTGACGAACCGAACCGATTTCGACCGAACAACATCGGTACCGATACATGTAGTATAGGAATCGGTATTCGTTTTTATGGTTTTCGATGGATGTAAAACACATGTTGATTTCCTTTTGGGCTATCACGACTTTATTTTTTTAGTTTTCTCTTTCAGTTGCTATATATAGCGAATGTCAGTACCATAACGAAAACAACCGATGCCTACCCTGAGTTCCCGCCGCATAGCGCGGGGGAAAACCACTAGTTATACATGTTAAAGGAAAGTCTCGATGAACAGTAACTAACTTAAATAAATAATTATTATAGAGTTTTTAGTGGTGTTTATTTCTTTATTTTTTATTTAAATTTCAAACGTTCAATTTCTTAAAATATTATTTATTTAAACTAAATATGTTTATTTTACCTCGGTGGTTATGGAAATGAGGGAAAGACTCCTCTTCGAATGGTCTCGAGTTCGATCCTGATCCACCCGGGTTTTACTGGCTCTGCATTGTCGTGCCCTTGGGCGGGTGCAGGGTCGGGTTTTCCCCGGAACTGGTGGCATGGTGGGCTAGGGGCTCTGTGCGTGCAGGTTGGGCTCCGTGCGTGCAAGTTGGGCTGCCGCGGGCTACCTTTCGGCCAATGGGTGCCGCGTACGAAGTACCCGACGGTTCTTATGTTGGACGTTCAAAACAACTAAAAGATATTTTTATTTTATATATATATATTTATATATTAAAGTAGAGGGACCATGAATAAAAATAGTTTTTTAAAGTATTTGTTTTAAGTATTGTTCATTTAATATATTTTTTTAACAATTTGCGTACGTTAATTTTTTAAAAATAATCTAAATACGCATCTATGTATTTTTCCAACATTCTGATATAAATCTTTTTGAAAATGGATACCGTGTTGCTACCATACCGAAAAGAAAATCGACTGAACAACATAAGTGCCACTATTCATATTTATGGTTTTCATAAATCTTATTGAAAGTAGACATCGTGTCGCTATTGTACCGAATGTAAAACCGAACAAACAACATCGATATTTGGTACCGGTATTTATATTTATATTTATAAATACGCATCTATGTAGACATCAATACGCATCTATGTATTTTTCCAACATTCTGATATAAATCTTTTTGAAAATGGATACCGTGTTGCTACCATACCGAAAAGAAAATCGACTGAACAACATAAGTGCCACTATTCATATTTATGGTTTTCATAAATCTTATTGAAAGTAGACATCGTGTCGCTATTGTACCGAATGTAAAACCGAACAAACAACATCGATATTTGGTACCGGTATTTATATTTATATTTTTAGTTTCAATAAACTCATACTATACTGTATAGTACCATATTGAGCCGGACCGAACAACATCGGTATTGGCACCGTGTTTGTTTTATGGTTTTCGGTTGATTTAGAGCAGATGTTGATTGTTATACCGAATGCATATATTGTGTCGGTACGGAAATAAACCGAATCAATACCAATCGAGATCCCGCCGCGAAGCGCGGGGGAAATCAACTAGTTAATATATTAAAGAGGAAGATGTAGCTAAGTAGCACCTATTTGGATGATCTGAACAAACAATGGCAAAAACCTCAACAAACAATGCTAAAGAGCAAGTTGCCAATTACTAAGGCTAATATCAGTAACCATATAATTCTCTTCTTCTTCCGAATTTCTTGCTCGTGAACAAATAGTTCACCTTGCAGGTTGTTGATGTTCCTCAAAACACCTTGTATAATCCTAGTAGACCGTGGGCACATCGGTGGGTCGCCCCAACCAATGAAAGGGCAGCTGCTGAACTGTTTAAAACATGGGAAAACGGGATTAGAACGTACGTTTTGTAATTTAGATGGTGTTTGATTTTTGATACCTTAACCGGACATGAATAGAACCTTCTTCCTGGGTTCTCATCTGTCCATGATGTGCAGATGGTAGCAAGCCTCCCACTTGAACACCTATCCATCTTTTTAGGGAAGGGGATGAATTGTAATAAAAAAAGGGGATAAGAAAACGGAATATTTGAGGATGCTTGGGATGAAGAATCTACAAGAAGGCACTATAATAATGAGGAACATACTTGGGAGTGTGTGTGTGGGGCCCTTGATGTATTTCTTTTTTTTTTATGGAGTCATATGGGGATGACCCTTAGACTAAGGGGTATGGTGAGGCCCATCCCCACGAGGATGGGCCGTCACGTAGGCGCCACATCACCGGTTCGTGGGGGATGGGCCTCCTTCATATTTGAGGGGGATGGAGGATGGGGCTACCCCACCTCATTATTTTATAATTTTCTAAGTTTTACTTTATTAACTTAATAAAAACTTTATAAAAATTAACAAATACAACATAAAACAACATAAATAAATTCATTTCATAACATAAAAAAATTACATTTCCTAAAAAAAAAATACATTTCCGAAAAATAAAAAAAAAATTACATTTCCTAAAAATAAAAAACTACACTACTCGTCTTCGTCTCTGTCTTCGTCACCGTCCGCTACGTTAACGTTGTTCCAAATATGTTCTACCAAATCCTGTTGAAGGTTTATATGCGTGAAGTCGTTGGTTAGCGCGAACGAGTTTAAATCCTGTTGCGTCGGATCTACCGGGACAGTATTCCCGTAAGATGCATTCTCATCATACTCACAAATCGCCCGACCTTCGTCTTCAATAATCATGTTATGGAGCAAAATGCAAGCGTACATACAAAGGCACAACCGCTTCGGTGTGAACGCACGTGCCGGTTGTTCAAGGACGGCCCATTTTTTTTTAAAACACCAAAACAACGTTCGATGTCTTTTCTTGCAGCTTCTTGACGCTTGGCGAATTTTTTCCTTTTTTCGTCCTCAGGAAATGAAATAGTCTTGACAATTGTAGACCAAGACGGATATATTCCGTCAGCAAGATAATACCCGCGTCTATACTCAACCCCTGAAACTGTAAAACGGGTGTCCGGACCGACTCCATTAACGACATCGCTAAAGATCGTCGATTGGTATAGCACGTTGAGGTCGTTGAGTGAACCAGGGAGCCCAAAGAAAGAATGCCAGATCCACAAATTTGTGACGCCACGGCCTCAAGTATTAAGGTTGGATAGCCGTGATCACCTCGCGTGTATTGGCCTCGCCACGCTGTCGGGCAGCTATGCCACGCCCAATGCATACAATCAATGCTACCAAGCATTCCCGGAAACCCGTGCCTTGCTTCATGAGCTTGGTACAACTGTTGAACATCATACGCGTTTGGTTTCCGCAAATATTTTTTGCTATACAGTTTCACCACATTATGGCAAAACCGATACAAACATTCCCGCGCAGTTCTTGCCGACATCTGTAAGTACTCGTCCAACGCGTCGGCCACTGTCCCGTACGCCAGTTGGCGAATGGCCGCAATACACTTTTGTAACGTGGTGAACCCTTCATAATTCCGAGCATCGGGTCGTTGAGTGAAAAACGGGTCTAGCCCCGCCAAATCATCATCAATCCGTGTGAATAAACGGTGACTCATTCGGAACCTTCGTTTGAAAGTGACGGCGTTGTAAAGGGGTGCATCCGAAAAATAATCGTTAACCAATTTCTCGTGCGCTCCTTCGTGGTCTCTGTTAACCCGTATTCGTCTGATAATAACGTTTTCAGACGAGTCCTCTTCCTCTTCCTCTTCCAAAAGAATCTCCGCCACCTTTACCACAGCGTTTGCGAAAAACATCTCCTCTTCGTCCGAAGAAGAGCCGGACCACCAAGGATTAGATGCCATTGTGGATGAAGAGATATTTTTTTTATAAAAGATTGGTATAAAAATGAGAGTGTTTTTTTTATAAAAATGGATGAGAATGGGAGAAGAATAGGTGAAATATTGAGGAAATGGTATAAAGAATGGGTATATATTTAAAGTGAAAAAGGGTTTTTTTTTTTTTTTTTTTTTTTTATAAAACTAGCCGTTATGTAACGGCTTTATTCCTCACATGTGGCACGGCGAGACCGGCTTTGGGCCGCTGGGGACGACGGAAAGAATGGAGGGGGGCAGTGTGGGGGACCGGCGCCGGTCCTAGCCGGGCCTCAGCCGGCCCCCATACCTTCTAGTCTTAGAACTGTTTTTTTCTACCGGTAAAATTGTGTCAACAAAAACATAAATAAGACCACCCAAAAAAAAGTAACAAGAGATAAACTAGATGTTTTTTTTGTCATTACGCGTTACACCAAGAAAAATGACAAAGCAGTAGACATATACATCGCTCCATAGTTAATGTTGATAACCTGATACTACACCCCCCCCCCTTTAAACCTGATTTCTAACTAAACTAAAAACATACATAAAAGTTCAAAACGATATAATTTAAAAACACAACAACAAAGCTGGACTGCATGTATGTCTTCAGATAGGGGAGGTTGCTACTTGACCTTCTTCATGTGAACCACTTTTTGCACTTGCATAGGTTTTCGGGGACGGGGGAGACTGATATATTTATTGGGAAATATGATTCCCACTCAATTTCACTCATCCACGAGACATCATCAAGCCAATCGCTGGTTTGGGGATCATCAACGGGTCCGTTGGTTGGGTACACTGTAGGCTCCTCCTTAGGCATCACATTAGCGGGTGTGTGTGTGTGTGTGTGAAACTCAAAAGGTTCAACCCTAGGCACTGCATGTGGTTCCGGCTTAACTGCCGGGGTAACACTAGGCTCCTTTTTGTGTATGGCTTGCGCCATAGGGATCAGATGGGGCTCCATCTTAGGGGTCGAAAAGAAGTTACTTTTCTTTTCGGGGGTGTCTCCGTCACCAGTAAAAATCTTCTTAAGCATATGAATGGGCAAAGGGTCTAAAGCGTATCTTTCATGCACAGGGCCGGCCCTGAGGTGAGTTGTTTACTTTCGAAGTCTCTTCCCCACATTAATGAATTCATTTTTTCCAGGTGTGAGATCGATGACCTCAACCTCTGGATCGTTGGAACCCGCGGATGGCCTCTTGTGCGTTATTATGCTTTGTGTGTAATGGGTACTTAAGAATGGTTTGTGGATGTGGATATTATGTATGGTGAAACTGTATATACTGAAAAAAAATATGACTTGGGGGATGGCGGTGATTAGATATGAAAATTAATGAGTAATTGAATGCAACACCAGAAAAAAAGGATAAAGTAACAAAAAGATACATACTGTTATATTTTTTCTATCAAAAATGTATCTATTGGACCATATAAAAGTTGTTGCTTTATGTATAAAATATACAATTTGTTATAAGAAAAAATAATATTCATCCGGATATATTGTTTTTTTTTACTTAAATTGCTAACTATATCTGTGTTTAAAAAAAGGCTTGTATTTTGTAAAAAAAAAAACAGTCTTCTTTCTAATATTTATCATTACATTTTTTTTGTGCTAACTTTTGTAACAAAAAAAGACATATTTCCTTGTAGTAAAAAAATAAAAAAGTTTGCGCCTGTCACGTAAAAACCATCGCGTAGAATTAAAAATTAAAAAGAACAGTATGATGAGCTTTTTAAAATAATATGCATTGTTACACTCTTAGTCCTCGCTTTTTGTAACACACAAAATTTTCTTCCTTCTAAACAAATACATTATTTTTTATCATTTCCTAATGGGGGGGGGGGGTTTCCACCATATATAAATAAACCATAATCCTTAGAAAGTAAAGATGGTGTGTAAACAAGCTACATACCAACCCTACATACATCCTAACATGTCTGATAAAACATGCAAACATATGCATATACATCCATTTTCGGATAAGTACACATGCAAACATGTGCATGTACAAAAGCAGCTCAAGAAATACAAGAGGATGATAAAGTTTAGTTGTGCTCCACTAAAATGGAAACCAAAAGTGGGCATCATAAGTCAAACCTAATATAAAAGTTTTCAAAACACGCATCAAAAGAGATACCGAATCAGGTGGACTCCTGACTCCCAGAGGTTGAATCCTCGTCCGCATTAGCCGCTTTCTTGTTCTTCTTCTTCTTCTTGCAGTTTCTTGAATCATGTCCGCACTAGTACAGAAGTGAGCATTAGACGCGGTTAAAATAGTTTTTAGTCGCGGTTTCAGACCGCGACTTAAAATGCCGTGGCTAAAAATGTGTTGTTTATAAGACGCGGTTTGCTAAACACTGTCTTAAAATAATAAACCACCGCGACTAAATAGATGTTGATACTTTTATGGAAATGTTTTTAGTCAGCATTATGAACCGCGACTTAAAATCGTTTAAAAATTTTAGGAAAAGTTTTTAGCCAGTGTTGGATGAACCGCGACTTAAAGTCGTTTTACAATTTTAGGAAAGGTTTTAGTCGGTGTTGGATGAACTGCGACTTATGACCAATGCTGTAAGAACGACAAATTATGCTGTAAAAATGATATAATATGCAGTAAAAAAATAATCTGCACTCCAACATAAACGTCAAATCCAATCAATCCTTTTATATATTCAAAGTAGTCAAATGCGGACAAGTAAAAAGTGACCCAATACAGATTCAACTCAAAAGTCTACAATATTAATTGGTAAAATAACAATTCACTACTTAATCTATTCAAAACCATAAACAAACTATATTTAAACTAAAGAATACCCAACCCGTCAAATATAATTGGCATCAATTCCTTCAACATCTTTTCTATATCTTCATCTGTAGCCTCTTTTGTGTCGTTCCACATCTAAAAAAATAGAAAATATTATAATTATTAGAAATTAGTTAACATCAACGAACAAATTGTTACAAACACATAACTACTCGCATGTATGTGTGAGCATTTTTGCGCATGTTATCTTGTATATACTTATGCACATCTAAAAAATAATTAAAAAATAGGAAATTGCTTTTGATACACATTGACAAAGTCGAACATAGATTGAAGAAGTATATAGCCGCATTCCCATGTCTCAGCTTGTTGATTGCATTACAATAAATTAACAATTATTACTTACTAAATTTTTTTGAAAATCAAACTAGGAAATAGAAAACAAACTTACATTAACCATATCAAATGTGGGTTTTAATCACACTTGTAAGACGATAGTGGCCACGATTCTTGTTGCCCTCTTTGAATAGTGAATTTAAAATATATACCCGTCAATTGAATATGCTTTGTGTTCCTGTCCAGATGAGGCAGTTACAGGCAACTGAGCACACTCTGAATGTCGTTCTAGAAATTTCTTCCACCTATCTGATTGTTCCTCCTCTTCCTCCTGAAACCTTGTTAATTACTAAAAGATTGGCAGGTTTTGTGTTATGAAGTGTTTGAATAAGCAATAATGTGAAAGGGAGAGAGCAAGAACCATGTACATGTTTGCATATTCGCGGTATTTTTGTACATGCTGAGATCTCGTTGCAAAACGATAGGCGTCCCTGTCCAGCAAAATTACATCAGTTCTTAATCGAATAATCGTTCCAACTTCCAATGACACATGGCGCATCTATTTCTAAGTTCACAAGCATTTTTACATACATATCATAAATTTCACTTCAACAATAACCATGTCCACATCCACTTACAGAAAACATGAATCATTAGAATTATATAACAACACACATATGTATATATAAATTTTTGGTACCTGTTACCGATAAATGAAGTAACAAGACAGAATAATGGGATACAACCCGTTTTAAACTGGTTTGTATCTGAACCAAAGAGTACGGTTCAAACGGGTCACTTTCGAACTTTGGTAATTTCACATATTCATCTCACCTGAGATGTGTGTTATCTTCCCCCTCTAATCCACTTTGCAATCAACTTACTTTTAACATATATATTTAAAATCGGAAAATTTTGAATTTCATTAGTAATCGGCAACCATCCTGGTCAATCTGAACAGAGTGAAAAGGAAAAACATAAATGTCATACCGCACGGAGCTTCTTAGTGCTCTTCACCTCAGCCTTCAAGTTCTCCAAAGGCTCTTGGTGATACTCATAGTCTCCCCATGAAAATTCAAATCTAGCAACTGCCACATCCACAACAATCAAATCACAAAAAAAAAGAAAAAAAAAAACAGTATCTGTCAACAAAACACCTAAGCAACAAAATTAGACCATGACTCTGCGCATCAAACAAACTACTAATCTAGTAATCTACCTTAAAAATTGACATGAATTCTAACATTCTGATAAATACATATACGATCATTACAACTAACAACGTCAATATCATTTACAAATTTCGTTTGAAAAATAAAATTTAACATAACCGCTAAACGAGATCATATAGAAGAAAAATAAAAAATCCATACCAGACATGCTAGCGCTAAGGCAACCAGCGATGACGTCGAGTCATCATGAGCGAGGACCTAAAGTTCTGACGATATTCGTCATCGCAGAGAAGAAACTCTGCAGCAGGAATCAAAATCATGAGGTTTGATAAAAGGATCAATAGATAGGGAAAAGGTGAAAGGAAAAGAGATGGATAACTTCTTCAAGGAGAAGATGAATTGAGTGCATTTTGGGCGATTTGTAGCAACTGAATGAGAGAGAGAGAGGCAGGGGATTAAAGGACGTGTAATTCAATTTAGGTTTTGGAAAGAGGGGAAATTTGGGTGTTTGAGGAAGGGGGAAATGGGCGGGAAACTTAAAATTTTTTTGAGGAAGCGGGGAAATGTAAAACCATCCACGTAGGGGGTGCAAACGAGCCGAGCCACTAGTGAGCTACTCGAGTTCGGCTCGAAAGAAAACTCAAACAAGCCAAGCTTAAACGAGCTCGAGCTCGAGCCCAAGCCTAAAAACAAGCTCGTTTAGTAAACGAGCCCCGAGCCCGAGCTTCGCTTATCGAGCTCGAACAGGCTCGCGAGCCTAATTGAGCTTTCTGTTTATATATTTTCTTATTAAGATATTAAACATATATTTATATAGTAATAATTATCATTTATATAAATATAAAAAGTAACAAAATTATATGTATAATAATAATTATAATTAATATAAATTAATTGATAAATACTAAACGAATCAAGCCCGAGCAGAGCTCGAGCTTGAAAAATTACCTTCGAGCCGAGCTCGAGCTTTCATATGTTAAACGAGCTCGAGCCTGGTCGAGCTCGAGCTCGGCTCGGCTCGTTTGCACCCCTAGTCATAACCACGCATCCATTTTTTTATGTTTTTGAGTTATCATGTTGGCATTGCTAGGGGTGTTAAACGGGTCGTGTTCGTGGGTTGGCGGGTTTAACCAAACCCAAACCCGAAAATTTTAGACGAGCCCGAACTCGACCCGAACCTGAAAATCGTGTCATTTGAACTCGAACCCGACTCGAATATTCGCATACTGACTCGAACCTGACCCGTTCAACCCGAATTTGTGTTTTATTTTTTTTTCCAGAAAATTAATATATTAAAATTAACACTACTAAAAAAACCCCAAATTTACATAATAAAATTACATTAAAATCATAAAAATTTATGTCAACTTTCATTTTTAAGTTATATTTATAGCATAAAACACACACCCAATTTAATTTATGACATAAAACATATTTTAGTGGATTATATTGGTCTAGGGGTGTAGACAAGCTAAGCCCGAGCTTGTTTAGGCTTGAGTTCGGCTCATTTAAAGTTTAATTCTTTTTTAGTCTCGTATACGTTCTCTCCTTAATATAGATTAAAGATCAGTCACCGGAAAGTTTGCGTTGTTTTTCATCACAAACAAGAGGTATTTGGGACCAAGGTTTAGTAGCCAGTAAATTTCGCTCAAGAACCTTATATCACACAAACATTGTGTTACTAACACAAGCCGTATAAAGATCAGTCCCTAATAGTTACTCTCTAGTGGTCATTTTCTTGTAGGTACCATAAACCGACCATTAATCTTCTAGTTCAGATTGTATAACTGAAAAATAGGCCAGTATTTTGATATACCTTACTAATAGACTTGACGAAAACAACCACCACCACCGTCCGTACACCACCACCAATTTATTTAAGAAGTCTACATACGTTAAAAACAAACAACCTTCTTCTTGCAGACTACAGAAGTTTGGTCCACCTCTTCTGCTACAGATGTCTGTAGATGTGGTCCGCAGACCACATACATTTTACCTCTTAAAAACAAACTACACCTTAGTCATTACCATAACTAAACTTCGGTTATGGAGAATCACTTAACCAAAACCACAACCCGATGGTCAGTTAATTATGGTTCAGTTAACCGTTGGTTATAGATCGGTTTCGGTTATTTTTTTGTTAATTATCCAATGTAAATTGTTTGCTTTGTTCAAACTGAAAATGGTTAAGTTATAGTGTTCTATGCTCGGTTATGCATGGTTCATGTCTAAAACAAAATCGAAAACATATATTGGAATATGTAGAACAAAGCTATAAATTTACAAAGAGTAAATTGCCAAAATCGTCCCTTAGGTTTGGGTGTTTTTGTCAGTTTCACCCAAAACAATTTTTTTGTACCATATTGTCCCTCACTTTTATAATATTTTGCCATTTTCATTCAGACATCTAACTTTTTTGCCAAAATCGTCCATGAGATTTGGGATTTTTTGTCATTTTCATCCAAATATTTGACAGAAAATAGAGTAAAATGCACGGATAGTCCCTGTGGTTTGTCAAAATAACACCTATAGTCCCTAACTTTTGGAAATTACACTCATGCTCCTTGTGGTTTTATACTTTGCTACTCGGATAGTCCTATGACCGGATGGGGGTTAGTTTATCTAGTTAAGTCTATGTAAAATGACAAAAATACCCCTAATATTAAAAATAAAGTTAAAGAACAAATTTTATCATTTAATAACTATACTGGGTCCCACATTTTTTAATTAAATACAACTAAACTCTCACTCCTACCCCTCCTTCCATGTGTTTCTTCTCCGTCAAACCCACCCCTCCCCCTCCGGCGAATGTTATTTTTTCCGGTGACTGGTGCATCAAATGGGATCGCTTACAACCATTATCCTTTAGATAGTCAACACTTTCAGCCCTAACCCGTTATCAAATAGGACCACTAAAACACTTTTCTGACTTTCTTCTTCGTTGAGAGATGTAACTTTTTCCGACCGGCATGACACTGTTTACCCAGGTGAACCTGAGCAACCCTTTTTTCGGCTGATATCGCCACAAATCGTCTAAGATTTTCGCTAGAGAGATTAATAAAGCGAAAGACTTAGAGAGTGATAAACCTACAAATCGGTCACAAGAATATGAGGGGGTGAAGGTAATTGTCGGCAACCAATAGCACTTGCAAATTATAACAATTCACCTAGTAGCTAACCAGACCCTAATAGCATTTGATGAATTTTCACAGGATAAACCCTTTAGATCTCCATATTCGAACATCACTCAAAACCCCATACTCTGTTATAGAATATTAATCATCTGAGGCGGAGAAAGGGGTGGTCGGGCTTCGGAATAGTGTAGGAAGGTACTTGAGATGATGTAGGGTGGGTTGTATACCTGTTAAAAAAACCCCTTTTTGTTGTTTAGAATAAATTCCAATAGATCAGTTTGTTATTTTCGTGAATAGTTACTGCAGGTAGGTGTGTCAAGGTGTTGAGCAAATGGTTGTGGGTGTTGGTGTTAGTGGGGTGGTCGGCTGGTGATACCGGTGGTGGTATATCGCTGGTGAGTGGGTGAGGAACAGGTTGTCGAAAAGGAAGACGTTGGGTAGGGTATAGACAAAGAAGTGGGCCCCACTTATATTGATTCTTAAATTTTAATTATATTCTTTTTAATGTATTAACTATTATTTTTTAATACTACAGGGGTAGTTTTGTCATTTCACATAGACTTAACTAGACAAACTAACCTCCATCTGATCAGGGGACTATCCGAGTAACAAAGTGTAAAACCACAAGGAACATGAGTGTAATTTCCAAAAGCTAGGGACTATAGGTGAAATTTCACCAAACCACCAGGACTATCCGTGCATTTTACTCCAGAAAATATAAAACAAATTAGACATTTGGATTAAAAGGACAAAAAAATCTCAAAAGTGAAGGACAATGTTGTTAAAAAAAAGTTGTTTTGGATGAAACTGGAAAACACGCCCAAACCTTAGGGGCGATTTTGGCAATTTACTCGATTACAAAATATGAAACAAACTACAAAATCCGAACGGTCTCTATTAGTTTCTGAAAACACAAAATATGATTTGTACAAAAATATTTCAAGCTATTAAAAAATAAAAACATAATGTCACCAACTTGAATTATACGTTTTAGAAGGTTGGTTCTAGCAAAACTGGTCAAACCTCAGGGACAATTTTAGCAGTTTACTCATACAAATATTTTATACAGATGGAAACCACGGTTTATTAATATTAATAAAAATACTGTTTTATTAATATATTATTTTAATAATATATAACGTTTTCATTAAAAAAAAGTTAGATTGTAGCTATTAGGCCATGGGGTATGGGGCTTGGGTTGGGGGAAAACGCCCAAGCCACCATCCCGGGGGCTTGGGTTGGGGCTTGGGTTTGGGTTTGGGCGTGGCCCCTTGGGGCTTGGCTTTTAAGCCGGGCGTGGGGCGGGCTAGCAAGGTGACATGGCGGGCTCTCAATGGCCATGTGTCAACTCATGCCCCCAACCCAAGCCCCACCATACTCCATGGGCGTGGGTTTTTTTTCCCATTCCACGTGTCAACCAATGCCCAACCCAAGCCCCACCATAACCCACGGTCTTAGAAGCAAGTAAAAACATATAACTATGATTCTACAATTAAATAGGACATTAATATCATTACAAAATTACTAACCTTGTAACTCTTGAAGGTTATCAATGGTGGGTTAAAAAATTGTAAAATTTTGATGGAGATGATTATTAAACTTGAGGTTGTTTACACAAGTGAACCAAGAACACATAACTCCAATTAATACCTTTGCTTACAACCTTTGATCAAACAAAATAAACGTTATAGCACCAAAAGGAAACAAACTTTTTTTCTTATTCAAAACTCAACCTTGCATATTTATAAACCTAAGCTACTATCCTAATTAATTACAAACTTACTGCAACTAGGAAACATGACCTTTTATCTTTATCCATATCATACTTAAAAAATTCAAATAATATAGATTAGGAGTTTTTTAATTATATTTTAAGTCAAGGTTTGTAAACACCGTCTAAAGTTATGTAAGCATATTTTAAGTCGGGGTTCGTATCAAAAGACGTGAATTTTATTAGTGTTAAATTATATTTTAAGTCAGGGTTTGTAAACACCGTCTAAAGCTATGTAAGCATATTTTAAGTCGGGGTTCGTATCAAAAGACGCAAATTTTATTATTGTTTAAAGGATATTTTGTTAGGATCCTGATGTGATGAGATTGTTTGTGTATATTTAGACGGGGTTATGTGCATTACCGCGTCCAAAAACAAAATTGAACCCCGTCTAATGGTTACTTGTGTACTAGTGCCGGTTACATACTTCATACATGTACGGCAAAGCCTAGATGTTTTGGGATGTTTGCCTGCAGGGTTGCTTGTTGCGTCCCGAGCTGGTCTAGACAAGCGTCGACGTTTGCCACAACCTTTGTTCCTGATCCTGTCCGGATTGTTGAAAGTTACATCCCCGTCTAAAGAAACACCGAGCAATTCTTTGACAACAGCATAGTTATCATTGTTGGCTTCGTCATCAACTAGTCCTCCACTTAGTATCTTACTTTTCAGTTCTTTTATCTGCTCAGCAAAAGAAGAAAGTACTTCAGCATCACTTCTTAAGGCATATACACACTCGGTTATAATTTCAAGAATCTGGCTCCTGGCAGCAGCTTGTGGAAGGGTGTCGACACCATAGCAACTCTCGATAGAAAATTAACTTTTAAGAAGCTCATCCCTAGTCTAGCGCTTAACAACAAACTGGGACGGGATTTTTTTTCAATCTGGTTTACGTGGTAAACACAGAAAATATGCCTACACAAAAATCTAATACGGATGAAGTTGTTGCATGAACAAGACACCTTCTCTTGACCGCTATCAAGCTTGACCTGACAAAAACACCAACTAAAAAAACATATTGTTACACTTCTGTAAAAAAAAAAACCATAATGAAACCTTAAACAAAAAATGCCACTATATGCGGGGAGGGGGTACCGTGAATGTGTTGGTTGCGTTATTTCGTTTGTCCAACTAATTCACATAGTACACGCAAACATCATCAGCATCCTCGGTGTTTACAATGTAACAATACAGCTTCCCCTTGTATCTCTTTTCTTACTTGTGTGAAGATGGCATGGGTGTACAACTCAAAAGCGTGCTTTTCAATACTTAATTGAGTAGTGTCCATGAATACACTAGATGAAGTTTTAAACTCTGTAACGCTGATTGTCTATCCTAGTTTCGTAACATAGCATGAACTGAACTAGTGTGTTAGTGCTAGAAGAGTTGACCTTGAAGCTTGAGTTAGAACTTTCACATCTTGATGTAGTCTTCATCAGGCAACACATTGGGATGTCGCGGAAGTAAGCAGGTACCCATTGGTCCCTAATTGAGTACATATCATTCAGTCATGATGTTGTAACCCATATTCCTCCATCAAAAGTTGCCAACGCGTCTCGAATGTAGATGGCTTCATGTGAATACTCCACACTAAACGGTGCATCAATGCCCTTAGCTCAGAGTTTTGTAACAGGTCTCCAACAATCTATACATAACAGTACACACATTGTTAAAAAAATGTAAAAAAGACCTTTACCACGAGCTTGACAAAATAAGAAAACCTTAGTCGGAAGCTTTTTCATAATGTGCCACATGCATAGGCGGTGCAGAGACTCTATGAAAATCTCAGAAATGGCAGCTTTCATTGAAGGGTCCTGGTCCGTCAAAACTAACTTTGGTTGCTTCTTGTGTGCCTTCAGAAAAGATTCAAGTAACCACTTGTAAGACTCAGTTGTTTCATTGAATAACAGGCCAACACCGAATGTCACACATTGTATGTGATTATCAACCCCGGTGAAGTGAACAAAAATCATGTTGTACCTGTGGATAAAAACTTAAAAAAAGTTACTACACACAGTTGGATAATTCTAGTGTGTTGTGCCAATATATCACATGCTATGTTACTAAAAACAATTCTGCCGATGGGCAAAAACTTACTTGTTGGTGTGGTAACACATCACCAAAGACCTCGTAATTTATCTTAGAAATTTCGTCTGCCCAGAAAATCGACCTCAGTTGCCCTTTGTCCACCACAAAGTCATAATAAAAGTTTGGTAAGCTATCAGATCTTTCTTTCAACCGATCTATAACAAGTTGCGCATCCCGGTCACCAATATAAAGCCTGACAGACTGGCTCCAATTCCTAAAATCGGTTGGGGTGCCACGTACGTTGTGATGTCCACCCATTTGAGACACTAAGACTCCGTGAGAAACAATTGGACCAATTCTGTTCAAACTCATGTTGTGGATAATCTGTTTGGTTGTAAAAGGTAGTTTCCTAGAAATTTTACTTAGGTCACAATTAAAACGCTCAACAAACGGGTGATTGTGATGCTCGTGGAACCCTACCACTGTGCACAAAGAGCTACCCTGGCAAAAGTTAACCAGTATACTAGCCTTGCAATCTGTGACAGTGAAATTACTTTGCCTGATATTCATGGTTGACTGATCCAGAGTGTCAGTTTTACGATTAAGATGGGGTTTTGAATATTTAGTACACCTTATGTACTGGTGAGTAATAAAACCCTTCCATCTCTTACTTTGCCCCTTACGAATAGAAAACCCACAATTCACGGCATATTCTTTGTACATACTGAACACGTCCTTCCATGTTTCATATACAGAACCAACAACAGGCCTTAAACCAGTGCCATTTAGGGTGTGGTAAACATAAAATTCCTTGTCCGCCTGAAGACCTACATAAAAGAATATTTAAAACATTTTTTTTCCATATGTACACATTTTTTAAAACAATAAATAAACAAGGCTAGGCTTGCATGTGTATATAAAAAAAAAAAAACGTTTTTTTACCTACATGTACGTTTGTTTCTGCGATCGTAAAGGTGAAGACTTTAAAAAAAGTCACATTCTTTTTAAAACTTTGCATTGTTGCTAAATTTTGAGACATATGACTTAAAAAAAAAAGAAACAAATACATCGTTTGTATATCACACAAAAAATTTCTCAAAAATGTTATCCATGAAACCTAACATGGTGATGCATTCTTTGTGAAAAAAAAGTGTAACCTCACATATTTTTACCTTCCAAAAATTAAAAACTTATTCCATAAAAACTTTATGGGACACAAAAAAAATGGTATTGTTAATACAAGTTTAACACGTTTTACTACCAACGAACCACAACATCATGTGTGGGTTTTTTTTCTCTACCACCAAAAAAATAACAAAAAAGAACAAGAAGTAAACATTCTAATAACAAAATACAAGCATTCTAATTTTTTCTGTTACAATACCTAATAACAAAAAAAATACATATTTTCAATGAAAACTGACATGGGGATAGCAGCTCTGTAAAACTAAAATTCTGAACACCAGCGTCATCATCGTTGGTGGGGTCTGGTTGCAGATCTGAGTCCCCTTTACACTATGTCAAACTGGGATTTAGCGACATTTTTCTCAAAACCATCCTGCCACACATTTGAATAAATGTATGGCTAAATGTCATTTATAATATTTTAAAACACTTTTAGCCACACATTTATTATTAATGTGATCATTGTATGGCAGCTCAAAACCTTCAGCCGCAATTTTTGAAAAAAATGTGACATTTACTAGCCACGGCTCGAAAAATGTGGCCAAATGTAATCTATTGCCACAACATTTGTTTGATTTTTTTAGTTTTTCAAACCTATTGTCACACTTTCAATAAAAAATAAAAAAAATGTGACAATCACTAGCCATAATAGAAAAATGTGGCCAAATTTTACTAACTGACGCATTAGGTTTTTAGTGATGTGACTAAAAGACGATACATACGGATTTGTGTGACTAAAGAGAATTATTTATTAGCCACTTATAATTTGTTTATGTGTTGCTAAAAGTTATCAGTTGTGATGGCAAAACAAAAAAATGTGACTATAAGTATTCTATCATCACATTTTAATAAATTTATGTGACATCTTTAGTTACCCAGTATACGTACACCAAAAAGTTTCAATTCCCTACTCATCCCTCCGCCCCCATGCCTTCTTCTTTTGCAACCAAGTAACTCTCCCTTACAAAATAGTCGTAATTTTAGAATTACGAACCCTAGGTTTATGGAGGAAGACGATGTAGAAGTTCTATCAGTCTCCGATACTAGCGACTCCGGCGATGATTTCACATGCGAAGAATTTGAGACGGAGATGATAGCTTATGCACATCTGACAGTGATGAATATTGCAATGAAAACGACGCCTCACAACCTGCTGTGTGTAAGCAAAACTCACAGAATGTGAAAGCTCTTTTGAGGTACAATTTTGCTCTATAGGTTAGTGGGATACAATTAGTTATTTATTTTAGCATTTGTGGTTACATAATTTCGATGAAATTTGGTAGAATTGATTGGAATTTATGTGTTTTTAGTAGGAACGTTCAAATCGCTCGCAGCTCGTCGCTTGCTCGAAACTCGTTCGGAAATTGCTCGGAATTTGCTCGTTTGATTTGACGCTCGGTTGTAAACGAGCCGCTCTGCTCGGTTCGGTTTGTAAACGAGCCCAACATGAGCAAAGGTCCGCTCAGCTCGGTTCGGCTCGAATTATTATTTTTATTTAGTGTATATATATACATATACACACACACACACCTATATATGCACACGTTACACATACATACTTAAATATAAATTAAATTTATAGTTTTAGATATACCACTAAATTAGATTTTTGTCCAGTATATACAAATTTACAACCCTATCTATACGTACTAGCCCAATCACGACAGTAAAAAAATAATATCAAATCTAAAAGTTAAACGCCAAACCAATAAACGACAGCTTGATCATCGCCTCAATGTTTTATGTCAGTACCCTAAGTCGATCGTCTCCTGCTCTCAACATCATTGTTCGTGCAATATGATCATCTCCCCGTCGGCCACAACATTGTTATTCATAAGAAAAATATTATGCCTGAAATGTGCTTGTTTTTAAACATAAAAACTTGAAACCTAACATTGTCACTATCTCTCTCAGCAAATTTAAATCGGGCGACACGGTTATCCAAATCGCTCGAACTTCGCTCGACGCTCGCTTGGAATATTTACCGCTCGGAAAATGCTCGCTTGATTTGAGACTCGGTTTTAAATGAGCCACTCCGCTCGGTTCGGTTTTTAAACGAGTCAAGCACGAACAAAGGTCCGTTCGGTTCGGTTCGGCTCGACTCGCGAACAACCCTAGTTTTTAGTTGAAAATTGACCATAATATTTTTTTTAGATATATGTGTCATGTTTGTAGCATGATTTTGATAATAATTTGCTTTTGGAAAAGGCTAGGGTTATCACAAAAACCATTAGGCATGTAAACGAAGCGAACGGAAATGAACGGGGCATGTCCGTGTTTGTTAATTTAACTTTGACCAAACACGAACGCATAATCGAACATTTATTTGTTTATATTTGTTTGTAAAGAAAATGGCCATGTTCGTGTTCGTTGATTTAAAACCTAAACAGAAACATACAATTAACGAACACAAACGAACATAAATGAACAAACCAAACGTGTGTTCATGTTTGTTCGTTTAATTACTGGCCTAAAAGCTATTGCATAGCTTTGTAGTTGCTTTTGGGATGGATGGAGTGACAACTGATTGATTCGTTGTTTGTATAAGATTATGGTGTCAGAGTTCGTATTTGAACCTCTTTGCATAGCCCTATTTTATAACTTGAGTTTGTGAATTTGGTATCAAGGGAAATCTTGTTATGAAAAGGTGTTGATCAGTTCTATTTTAAATATAATGGAAAACATGAAAACATACCCGTGATTGCAGACATGACAGTAGAGAATCCATTAAAAGATGCAGCCATCGAGCTCGACATGCTTGTCAAGATGATCTGGTTCCTCCTTAGGGTGCAATATAATGATGATGATGATAAACCGAAAAGGGTAATCGGTTGGAAGAGAAAGAGGCCGATTGATGTTATGAGCTAATACAAGTTGTCTAACCTTTTAACCTCTACATTATTCTCCTTATATATGCACCCAAGAGGAAACCCAATTAGTTAATAAGGGTAATATGGTCCATCAACAATTACCAACTAATTATTTAATAGGTTGTTATATATTTTGATCTATATAATGTAAATGAATATAATGGCTACTAGATTAAATACATCACCATAATATATTTAATCTTACATTCTCCCACTTAGTCGAGTAATCATTTACTATGAGTATTAGATAAGCCTGATCAGGAGTTAACACTCATTTTAGCTCTAAACCAAGAACCGTAGCAGAGAAATACAGTCGTTGAATCATTATGCGACTCAGGACCCCCATTAGTCATACTACAGCCTCAATTTAAAACCTAATCGTTATGATCTAAATACACATAAGCCTTTTGTTTGATTTGTAATTTTATTTGTCCATATGCCATTATACCGGTTGAACATATTCTTAGAGACATACAAAATCAAACTGAGGAAATTTCATTAACTAAAACATAAGCTAGTACAATATGCTAAATATGGTCTTTAGTAAATCCCATATTCCGAACATGTTCTTTGTAAACTTTAGGTGGGAGACCTTTAGTCATCGGATCCGCAAGCATATCTTTAGTACTAATATACTCAATACGAAGATTATTTTCCTCAACTCGTTCACGTACGAACAGATACTTTGTATCGAGATATAAACCAGCTCCAGTCGAACTGTTACTGTTCGAGAAACTAACGACAACTGATTTATCACAATAAAGCTTCAATGGTCTAGAAATAGAATTAACGATTTTGGGTCCAGTAATCAGATTCCTAAGCAACATTCCATGACAGGTTGCATTATAAACAACAATGTACTCTGCCATCATTGTGGAAGTTGTGGTTAACTGTTGTTTATGACTCTTCCATGAAATGGGTCCGCCTGCTAACATAAAGATATAGACCGAAGTGGATTTCTTGTCATCTTTGCATTTGGCAAAGTTAGAATCAGAATAGCCTACCACTTCTAAATGATCACTTCTTCTATAAGTCAGTTTATAGTCTTTCGTCCCTTGTAGATATGAAGTACCTTCTTAGCTGGTTTCCAGTGATCTAGGCCAGGATTAGTCTGATAACGGCCTAGCATTCCAGCAATATAAGCAATATCTGGGCGAGTACAGACTTGAGCATACATCAGGCTTCTGACTACTGACACGTAAGGTATCTGGCTCATTTGCTCCTTTTCAACCTCTGTTGTCGGACATTAGAATGAACCGAAAACATCTCCCTTAACTACTGGAGTGACTGAGGGTTTGCACCTATTGCATGTTGTAACGTGTAAGGACACGATCTATGTAAGCCTTTTGAGACAATCCTAAGATCCCTTTGTGTCTATGACGGGTGGTCCGTAGGACAACCCTTAAGTGCTATAAATGACATTAAAATCCTACATTTAATCTGGTAATTATCTAGAATCGGAAAACTACGGTTGCTTGTGTTTCAGGTACATATGGAGCTTAAAAAGAGCGGAAATGAGGCTTAGGAAGAAGTTCGGATGGAAAAAGATTGAAGTATGAATAATGAAGAAACAAAGGAGAACGGCCAGCCTCTACCGTAGCTTACGGTGGGTATCGTAAGCTACGGTAGCCCTCAAGTCCTTATTCTTCCACCGTAAGACAGTTTAATGTTGGCGTATGAAGTTGAAACCTACCGTAAGCTACGGTAGGTACTGTAACTTGTGGTAGAGCCCAGATCAGTTTGTAACTCCCATGTTTAAAAGACAATTATGTGGTGTCTCTTTGTATCCTTATCATTGTTTCCGTTTTGCAACTGAGGGGAGGCGAATTTCTGGTGCTTTTGAGTGTTCTTGAGTGTTCTAAACATTAAGACTTAGTGTTTGATTCCAATGAACAAAGGTATGATTGTTATGATGATTCACCGAACGATGAGCGGCTAGTTTGCTTGGTGATCATCCCGAATGTAAGGTTTGCTTGTGAAACTTATGTTTTGTTCTTTAATTTCTGGAATAATAGACTTTGCATGTGTTGTTTAGTTTATTAAGGTATTTGAATGATTGTTTGTAAATTGTTAATTGTGTTTGATCATAGTTCTGAACCATACGTTCTTGGTGTCGTTGGCAACCAAGATATCATGAGAGGGATTAGGGTTGGATATATGTTAATTGGTCATCGGGTAACAACCTCGCGTTCTAGGAATCTGAGTACTTAGTTCCATTTCATCACAAACAATTGCACAAACACGAACCATGTCTATGTCGTTCTTTCTAGTTGAGCATGAACATTAGTTGTCACTTAAAAACCTGAAACTCGGGATGATCGCTGCCTCTTTTACTTGTTTAAAAACTTATTAGTGATTTACGATTTAATTTAGTTAAACAAACCAAACAACCAAAACTTTGAGATTACTTTCTGTAACTTAGTTAAATTTAGTCAATTAGTAAGCTACTTAGTAAACAAGCATTCCACAAACTCCCTGTGTTTGATATCCACTTACTACTATCTACTTAGTGTAATTGGATTATTTTTGAGTGAGTCTTCGACCTCACGTCAAATTTTGGCGTCGTTGCCGGGGAGTAGGGCGCAACGTGTGTTATCTTGAAGCCGCCCAATTAGAAATTATAGTACTTGAAGCCCATTTGACTAATTCCATTATGATAATTTCTTGCATCTTTACGTTGAAATTGTCCAAACACCACAAGCCATTAAATGACAATAGTATTAAAGTCCATCAAATTTCAAGATATTATTGTGAAATGTTTGTTTGGTTTCTTTTCAAAAGATATGTAAACATGAAATTCTCTTATTTAATGCCACTTAATTACACCACTCTATTTGTTTCTTGATAGAACTTTGTTTTAACTCAAATTCTTACTAACACACAAAATCGCAAAAGCAACTAGAAGTAATATATTTTAAAACTATATCGATGCATTTCTAATATAATTAATATCAAATAAAGTGTACCCAAAATGCACCGATCACATCCCCACACATATCTTTTTTTTTTGTCCGGAAAAATTATATGCAATGGAATCACAATCAGATCACTGGCCTTCAATGTATTCAATTACGTATCAACAAATCTAATCACACATTAACTAGGATTGTAGGTATACTGTCCACCTAAACCAACCGCCGATGTGTTAAAATACAGTTTAAATGTTCCTTATTATTATAAATCTTTTCCTTCTCTAAACCTTTTATTGTTTTATTTGTTAGGTTTGGTGTTTGGGTTCCTTCCTTGTTTCGAGCTTCCTTAGTAGCTGGGCCGCTTTGTGTTTGGGCTTTTAGCCGTTGAAGGCCAGCTGAGGTTTTAGGGTTGCTGCCTTTTATAATGGGCAAAAGGTTCCAGAGCATTATACACTTGAGCTCTTCATTCTCTCGTTTACATCGCCTTTGGCTGCTTGTCTGGTTCCCTGATCTTCATATGTACATTCGTGAGTTTAGGGCTTATTTATGTCTTGTAAAGATCATCCTGTTGGAGTTCATTTGATTCACCAGTCAATCTGTGATGATTAGTTCATCTTTTCGTTGTATTTGTTTGTGAGAGTTCATAATAAATTAGATTGGTTCCTTTAATGTTTGCTTTTGACATGGTATCAGAGCCCCGAGGTTGATTCGGTGCTCTAGTGCTCTTCCGCTGCATTTTATCTGGGCCTGTCACTGATTTTTCCGATCCAGGACTTTCTCATCTTTCCGGCAGTAGTCTTGGGGTTGTGGTTGTTCCGACGACACTGTTGTTCTTGAAGATTGAAACCCAAATTTTTGGGGTCTGGTGTTTCTCTGTTTCTGAAGTCTTTTTGGCTTCTTGGAGACGACTCTGCTCTTGGAAATTGAAACCCTAAGATGAGGATGACACTCGCAAATGATGTCTGCCATAAAGCACTCATCACTAACCAGAGAGTCAGATGCATTGGAAAATACATTAAGACGGACCTTTCTGTTGCCAAAAATCATATCAACTGTACCAGAACGACAGTCAATCAATGCATGTGTAGTAGCTAAGAAAGGTCTACACAAGATCACATTTGGTTGCTTGATTTTGTCAAATGACACATAATCAAGTACCAAGAAATCCACCAGATAGTAAAACTCTTCCACCTTTACTATCGCATCGTGAACTATCCCTCTAGGGAGCTTAAGGGCCAAATCAGCCAACACTACAGTGGTGTCAGCTTGACGGAGTGGACCAAAATCATATTGGTTGTACAAGCTCTCCAGAAGGATACTCACGCTAGCTCCAAGATCTAATAACGCCCTAGTCATTTTAAAATCGCCCACTTGAATAGGTATTAAAGGTGTTCCTGGGTCTTGGAGTTTTGGTGGAAGAACCCCAGTCAGAACGACACTGACACATTCAGTTAGATCAAGTTTCTTAGGAAACTTGTTGTGTTGTTTTTTAGTACACATGTCTTTAAGATACATGGCATAAGCCGAAACCTGTTTGATTGCATCAATTAGGGGTATGTTAATTTTAACTTGTTTGAAAACTTCCCAAATTTCCTCTTGTTGAGGACCTCCTTTATTAACTGCCCCCTTTTTAAGTGGATCTAGTAAAGCATTAGGGAACGGTAATTGAGTTGGTTCCACTTCCTTTGGTAAAAGAGATTCATGTTCTTTACTAGATTCATCAAAATTGACATGTCTAACTTTTTTAACAGGTATAATTTCCAGCTCATCCTCGCTTACATCATTCTCATCCACATCCTCCACCATACCATTAACCAATACTGGTGGAGGTTCAGACTTCTTAAAAGATTTACCACTATGAAGAGTACTTACCTGGTTGATGTGCTTATTCTGGACGTTTCTTGCTCCACTATTAGCTGGATTGACTTGTGTATCACTCAGTAGATTTCCATTGCTCTTTTTCAGCTGTGCTAACTCTCCAGCCATTTGTCCAACTTGCACAGTTAAAGATTGAATTGACTTTTCACGTACCTCATTTGTTTGTTTGATTGTCTGTAGGTCCTGTTGAATCAGCTTCAGCAACTCCATCACCTCACTGTTACTCTGATTGTTAATAAGATTGTAATTCCTCTGGTAACCCTGATTACTACCCCCTTGATAATTATTTTGATTACGGTTTGGAAAATGGGGGGTACTACCTCTCTAGGTACTACCATGAAAGTTCGGGTTACTTTGATTGGTGGTATTGCCATACTAAAGTTGCGGTGGATCCTAAGTCCTGGGTGATAGGTGTTAGAGTTCATGTTATTATAATTTCCCACACCCCTAAACTTTGTTTACCTCCTGGTAATCACCAACTATACCAAGGCAATTGTCTGCTATGTGTCCTATTTCCACACAATGACCACACATGTCATACATTTGATGTTGCCCACCTGTACCTAAACTAGCCATCTATTGTTCTAACTTAACGAGCCACTCATCCTCATCAGCAATCATTTCACTCATAACTCTAACAGTAGGATGCCTAGATCTTCTCTGTGCCTTTGCCTTCCTCTTTGAGGTAATTGCCTTCCTCTATAGGTACTCCCAATCTAACTGTTCATCGTTAGTACTAAAAGTCCACTGGAAATAGAATCTAATTGCTGGCATCATCTTGGGTCAAACCCTCAGAAAAAGAATTTATTAGCTCCCATAGTTGTATATCATGATGAGGACAATTATTTAACGTCAATTTAAAACGAGTAAAAGCCTCATGAAACAACTTATCTGGCTGTTGTATAAAGTTTCGGATTTTCTTTCTAGCATCATTGGTTCTTTGTTTTATGTAGAACTCATCCAAGAATTGTTGCTGCATCTCTCTCCAGGTACGAATGGAAGCTGAGGGTAGAGCTTGGAACCATTGTTGAGCCTTATGTTCTAATGTGAATTGGAAGAGCACCAGTTTCACATCGTCCGGAGTGAACCTTTGTCCCCCTATAGTGTTACACCTTGCATCATATGCTCCAAGATGCATGTAGGGTTTTTTAGTGGCATTCCCATGGTACTTAGGTAGGCTCTATATAGCCTGTGATTTGCCGTCAAAGGTTCTACCTAACAACTATGGAGCAACCACTGCAGATGGGTTATTCACTATAGCAGGCCTAAAGTGGCTCTCTACCCCTCTAACCAGTCCTCTATCAAACCTCGTTGGGATGCCCTCAGGGTGTACTTATCTAACCAGATTGTTCCTAGGGTTTGGTCTCAGTGGAATGTTCACCGGTTGTTGTTGGAGTGGTATGGGTTGTTGGGTAGGGATGGGTTGGAACTGTGGGATTTGAACCTCGGGATTAGTTTGGTAATTCTGATGTGGATACCCATATTCAGTTTGATTTTGCCCTTGAACTAACTGTTGGTTTTCCCTTTTCTGCTTTAAGAATTATTCAAATTCATCATACTCATCTTCATAACCGCCCTGAACTGTACCCTGAGTAAAATTAGGCCCCGGTGGGTTTGGTACTGTCTGTTGGGATAGGGGGTCCTGGTTTCATGGGTTCTGGTTTGCCCATTAGAATCAGCAACGAGGAACGTAGAATTGAGATAAACGGATAACCGAAGGAGCAAAACACTATTTGTGTGAACAGGGTCTGTTCGTGCGAACAAAGTCCATTTGTGCGAATGAGATAATCCCATTCGTGCGAAGGACCTGTTCGTGCAAAAGATTCTGTTCGGGACACTTTAAACCATTGGACGGTTAACGTTCTGATTTTGGTTATGTTTAGATATTATATTATATTATGTAGTATATGATAACAGTCCAGAAAGTCAAAGAGTTCATAGAAGTCATGTATGGAGGTATAAACCTCATTATATGTTTCACCAAAGCACAAGTTTATTAGCATCGTTAACAAACCGGTTGGTCATGAATATAACAGAAAGTAAATAAATACATAAATACCAAACAGCCGAACAAGTACAACCCGGATGTGTCATTCCCAACATGGCAAGTGTTGGAGGCGAGGCAGGGTTAACTTATTCTCAGTCTAGGAGACTGTTTGGGTGTTCGTTTACAAGTCCAAGTCCAAGTCCAAGTGAGGCGGTGGAACTAGATTGGAAAGTCAAGGCTTCCACGGTTCACACTACTGTTAAACACAGATTTACCCATATTGAAGTTGGGGATCTGAGATAACATTCAACACTTAAGATTTCGAAAGAACAGATGTAGCAGAAATCCCCTTCGCGCGAAGGGGCTTAGTCGTGCGAGTGCACTGTCCCTTCGTGCGAGTAGCTCTGTTCTGGGATGAGTTGGTTCGGTTTTGTTTGAACGAACTCGTTTCTTGGCTGGAATCAACCTCAACACTAACCCACAGCTATAGGCTTAACTTGTGAGCTTGGTGGGTTCTGGATTCTGTCAAGTTTCAACATCAGAAGGCATTTTATAAATGTTTGAATAAAGTAAGACTCCAATCTTTATCTTGGACCTCATTGTGGCGTGATTTCACCTTAGACTGCCCAATCAAGTCTGAGAAATCATCCTTGTGGGTATTCCAAGTTTAGGAGATTTGAAGAACATGTAAAAGGAAGTAAAAGAAAGTAGTAACGTAGGAGAAAGGATTAAGTTAGTGATCTTAGACTCACTTAGCAGCTACTGAAGTGTTCTGACCGGGGAGTGTGTATTCAGTAAGTTGAGAGCTTTTTGGAGTGAGTGGAAGGTGTGAACTGAAGGTGAAGGTTCGTATTTATAGGTACTTAGAGTGTTTGTGCGACTGAGTTTGGAACGAGTGGAGTTTTGGGCGAGTGAGTTGGGGCGAAGGAGCCATTCGCACGAATGGGATTCCCATTTGCACGAATGGTCCAGTTGTGAGGAAGGTTGAGTCTTGGTTGGTTTTCATGTATTTTTTGCCGGTTTTACGTGTTTCAAGCATGCAAGTATAATGTATGTGTATAAGTATAAATAAGGTGCACGTATAAACTGAGATTGCAAGAATTTCAAGTATGAGTTCATGTATGTATGCATGTATTGATGTCTGTACGTATAATAAGCATGTAACGAGTGTTTAACAAGTAAGTTGTCACACCCCGACCACGTAAAACAACAAAGCGTGGCGGAAACGTCGGGGGTGTTGTAACAGAATTATCGTTTCATAACCATGGATACAAAAAGTGTTTCGTTTTATTGAAAATATTAAACATTATCATTGTTTTAACACATAACAAACAAGTTTTATATCGTCTATCATAGTTATATGTCACTAAGGCCTCATCCAGATCCTATGTGACGCATGCATCCTAGAACGTCAATCAAGCAACAATACCTGAAACATATGTAAAAACAAAGTCAGCAAAGAAATGCTGGCGAGTACATAGATTTTATAAGAGTATCGGAATCATGGCTTGTTTTCATATATTGCAATACCTTGAAAACCTTGTTTTTAAAAAGTGTATAATATTGCAACATGATTAACCAACTCAAATCAAGATGGATATAATTTATAAAATTTCGTAGCCATGATTCTTAACCCAAAAGCTTTTTGTTTTTAGAAAACCATCTTGTAAAACATCTCGTATAAACTCGTTAATAAAACTCGTGTATTATTTCGAAAACATCGTTGAGTGATATCGTTTACCCAAGTGAACTAAATAACGCCACGGTATGTAATATGTTGAAAACAATTATATATAAGAAGTACCAGCGGCGTATCTACCATGTTTTCACCACATTACACCCGTCCCGTTATCTAAATACTAGCCCAGAAGCCAATCGTTTAACATCGTTTCCAAATCGTTTCCAAATCGTTCCCAAATCATTTCCAAGTCGTTCCCAAATCGTTTCCAAATCGTTTACACGTTTAGATCGTTTAAATCTTCCTCGTTTTAATTGTGAAAACTTATATATGGTCGTCTCGTTAATAACATTCAAACCTTTGTGACTCGTTCATCGTTCAACTCGTTCTTGCATTAACAAACCTCCAAAGGGTAAGTTAACAATCATCAGATTCAGTCGTTACCCATAACACCCACACATAACCATGGGTATAGTGCAATAACGGGATTTGTCATATCCTATGGTACCATAACCTAATACTGGTCGGCTTGATCAATGCTAATGAATGTCGTTCGTTATGTAACTACAACCAACAAGTTCGTTCACATTATCGAAATCGTTAATAGTTTAGTATAAATCGTTCTATTCGTTTTTGAAATCATCGTTTAAACCTTGAAAACATTTTGTACATATGAATCACCCAAAAACAATTGAAAGTTATAAAATAGGGGAACTATGTACTCATATGTAGTGCAAGGTATCCTCAATCAATAGTACTTCAACAAACTCGAGCAAACCAGAGAAATCAAGCAGCACCTAGTAATTGAATCACTAGTCAAACGATAGACGCCTAAATTGGAAGATCGGACAGAATGAGGTCTTGTAACCCAAATGAGTGTTGGAACTCATGTGATATGGTTTAACAAGGCCTACATCCTAAATGAAACCTAACCTAAGTGCTTTCGACCCATCGCGACCCATTAAGGTAGCTTATGCTACTTTAACGCGTCGTTCGCGTGAAACGCGTTCGGAACGCCTAACTAGTCCTATGATAAGTAAAATATGCCCCAAAATGTTTAATATTTTTGTCTAATCAATTTAGATACCAAAGGTTATGCTACATATGCTTAAAATAAATTTTGGCGTAAAAGGGCATTTTTGGTAATTTACCTAAGGCATATAAACTACCTATCATAAAACTACTTAAATGAAGAGACCATAAGTTATAAACTTGGAAGGTTATTCCATATACACTATGGTCACCTAATGTGTTTGGTTGGATCCTAATGATCGCCCAAACGGGTCGGGTTCGAAAGTATAAGCGATTGTTTATATCGCTTACCTTTACGACCCTAGACAAGCACAAAACTAAAAGTGACGAGCTAAACATGTTAGAACATGTTTACCAAGGTTTGAAAACAGGTTTGGTATCAAAACAAACGGTTTTGATACCCACAAGTAGTTTGGTTACAAAATACGCAAGAATACGTATTTTGGCCGAAACTACGACTCGTCACTGAGCCTAGATAACGTGGTAATCAGTAGGTATAGTCACAAGGGACTATAACCATCGTGATTACGCTCACGTTATGAAGTTCAAACGAACTTCACATTGACCATAAACTGGTCAATGCAGAAAGTAAAACGCAGTTTGACTTTAACGCTAAAACGAATGAAAAGAACGAAAGAACACTTACAACGGGTCCAAGAATGGAAGTTTTGAATCCGAATATTCTCAGGTATGAAGTGTTCAACACATCAACTTAGAGAACTAATTTAGATTTCAAAGGTGTGAGTTTTTGGGGTTGAGATCATGGGGTATTTATAGATTTCCTTGAACCGTTAGGATTGTTCCTCGAAAACTGAGCTTTGATCTGGACCTTACATGTGTGCCCATGGTTTTCTAAAACCATGGGAGCCCCTAATATGGACTATGTTCATTGAATACCAGCCCATGGTTTTGCAAAACCATGGGTTAAAACCACCATACTTCAAAATGGACTACGTTCATTGAATCTGCCAGAAATTTCAAAAAATAGTCCCTGTACTTGTAAAACTTGATTTTTGGCACTTTTAAGCCCCGTTAACCCCATTTCAAGGCTCTAAAATAAAGTTAAAGTATAGGGAACTTAAAATATGCTCAAAAACATCTCGGATGTCGGTTCGTTTGGTCGTACGGTTGCGTTATTCGCTTAATTACGACGGAAGTCGTAACGAACGCAAAAACGATCCAAATTAAGCGACGAATGAAATTTTCTTATGCCAAACACTAAAATAAAATATTTTAATGCTTACATAAATTTTTGGATGTCCGGATGTACTCAGAACGTAAGATATGCGCGAAAATGCAAACTTGTGCATTTTTTGACGCTTTTAGTCCCTATTGATCAATAAAGTTTATTTTAGCATACCTAACCCCTCAAAGCCTATTTCTAAGCTATGTAAAGGTTATTTAGGGTATGTTTAACTTATGATAAAGTTCCGGAATGTTCGTTACTATACAAATCGGCATAGTTTCGCAGTTTGACACAAAAAGTCCCTGCGATCGAACAAAGTTGATTTCAACACACCAAACCATTCAAAACTTATTTCTAAGTTATGTGGAGGTTATTTAAGGTAAGTTAAGCCTATGTCACTATTCCAGAGTGTTTGTCGCGTTATACTAACTGCGTTTACGCACCAGTTTGCGTATAACCTTCTAGAATGCGATTTAAAGCTTGCAATCGGAATCAAATCGAATTGAAAAATCACCAAACACAAATACACACATAGAAACACCAAAAAACTTATAATAACACCAAAGCACATTGTTTCATTAATAAACATCATTGTTTTACATCGTACATTGATTACCGAACACAGTTGTCACAGTCTCCCCTACTTTAGGAAATTTCGTCCCGAAATTTTAACTATAGGAAGCTTGTGAAAACAAATGCGGATATTTCGTCTTCATCTGGTCCTCACGTTCCCAAGTAAACTCTGGGCCACGTTTGGATTCCCAGCGAACTTTAACCAAATGAATCCGTTTGTACTTCAACTGTTTGTATGTACGTTCCACTATCTCCACAGGTTTCTCGACAAAGTGCATTGTTTCATCGATTCGAATCTCGTCGAGAGGAATGTGTAGATCAGCTTCAGCTATACATTTTCGCAGATTGGACACGTGAAAAGTCGGGTGAATATTTCCAAGCTCTGGAGGTAGCTCTAGTCGATAGGCAACCTTTCCAATTCTTTCCACAATCTTAAATGGTCCCACATATCGAGGTGCAATTTTTCCTTTCTTTCCAAATCTCACGACTCCTTTCCAAGATGAAACCTTGAGTAGGACATGATCTCCGACTTGAAATTCTAAGGGCTTGCGTCCCAGATCCGCATAACTCTTTTGACGGTTTCGAGCTGTCACAAGATTATCGCGGATTTTCTTGATTTTGTCTGTTGTTTCCAGAACGAGCTCAGGTCCAGTAAGCTGAGCTTCATCGGTTTCGTTCCAACAGACAAGTGAACGACATTTTCGACCGTAGAGAGCTTCGAATGGTGCCATTTTAATGCTAGTGTGATAACTATTGTTGTAAGAGAACTCGATCAGTGGCATATGAGAATCCCAATTACCACCAAAGTCTATCACGCATGCTCTAAGCATATCCTCCAAAGTTTGAATCGTTCTCTCAGATTGGCCATCTGTTTGGGGATAATAAGCAGTGCTTAGATTTAGTTGGGTTCCCAAAGCAGATTGCATGGCCTTCTAGAAATGAGATGAAAATCGAGCATCACGATCAGAGATGATATCCAAGGGCACACCATGTCGTGTCACAATCTCATCAACATAAATCTTTGCAAGTTTATCAGCAGATAGATCCTCGTGAATCGGAATGAAATGAGCTGATTTCGTTAATCGATCGATAACAACCCAAATAGCATCATGACCCTTAGATGTACGGGGTAATTTAGTGATGAGATCCATCGCAATGTTCTCCCACTTCCAAACTGGTATCTCTGGTTGTACAAGCAAGCCAGAAGGTCGTTGATGTTCGGCCTTGACTTTGAGACAAGTTAGGCATTTCGATACATACAAGGCAACATCCTTCTTCATACCAGGCCACCAGCACTGGGTACGAAGATCCTTGTACATTTTATCAGCACCAGGATGGATAGAGTATCGAGACTTATGAGATTCGTCCATTACCAAGGTGCGAAGATCGTCTTATTTCGGAATCCACAATCGATCCTTAAAATAGAGCAAACCATCATCTTTCGCTTCGAGCTTAAGCTCAAGTTGACGTGGCAATTCCATACCCATCAAATTTTGTGAAACACAAAATTGCTGAGCTTGAAGAACACGAGATTGAAGATCAGATAGAGTTCGAACAAAATGAAGCTTGACTCGTTCTTTTCGACTAAGCGCATCAGCTACGACATTCGCCTTACCAGGATGGTAGCGAATCTCGCAATCATAGTCGTTTAAGAGTTCAACCCAACGCCGTTGCCTCATATTCAGCTCTTTCTGATTAAGAATATGCTAGAGACTTTTGTGGTCTGTGAAAACCATACACTTCGTTCCATAGAGGTAGTGTCTCCAGATTTTAAGCGCGAAAACCACAGCTCCTAACTCAAGATCATGAGTCGTATAGTTCTTCTCGTGAACTTTCAATTGTCTAGATGCATATGCTATAACTTTACCTCGTTGCATAAGGACGCAACCAAGACCTAAGTTGGACGCATCGCAATAGACAACGAAATCATCGCTTCCCTCGGGCAGAGATAGAACAGGAGCATTACACAACTTCTGCTTCAGCGTTTGGAACGCTTCTTCTTGCTTGGGTCCCCACTCGAAAGGCTTATTCTTCTGAGTCAAAGCAGTGAGTGGAACCGCAATCTTCGAGAAATTTGAAATGAATCGACGATAATAACCAGTAAGACCAAGAGAAGATCGAATCTCTGTAGGCGTCGTCGGTGTATTCCAGTCCTTAATAGCAGCAATCTTGGATGGATCCACATGAATACCCTGCTCATTGACTATATGACCCAAGAATTGAACTTCTTTAAGCCAGAATTCACACTTGGAGAATTTAGCAAAAGGTTCTTCCTTCTTCAGGAGTTCCAATGTTAAGCGAAGGTGTTGCTCGTGCTCGGTTCGAGATTTTGAATAAATGAGAATATCGTCGATGAACACAATAATGAACTTGTCCAAATAAGGTTTGCAGACCCTATTCATTAAGTCCATAAAGATAGCTGGAGCATTCGTCAAACCAAAAGGCATGACAGTGAACTCGTAATGCCCATATCTTGTGCGGAAAGCAGTTTTGGGAATATCTTCTTCGAGAACACGAAGTTGATGATACCCAGAACGCAGATCAATCTTGGAAAAACATGAAGCACCCTGCAGCTGGTCGAAGAGATCATCAATTCGAGGTAGGGGATATCGATTCTTGATGGTGAGCTTATTAAGCTCACGATAATCGATACACATTCGAAAGGATCCGTCTTTCTTTTTCACGAAGAGGACAGGAGCTCCCCAAGGTGAAAAGCTCGGTCGGATGAATCCTTTATCAGATAACTCTTGAAGCTGTTTCGATAACTCTTGCATCTCCAACGGTGCAAGACGATAAGGTGCTTTTGCAATCGGGTTGGCATTGGGTACAAGGTCAATATGAAACTCGACTTGACGAACTGGAGGCAAACCAGACAGTTCATTAGGAAACACCTCCGGATAATCCCGAACAATCGGAATATCCTGAATACTCTTGCTCTTGCTTTTCTCCTTGGTGACATGTGCGAGAAAAGCAACATATCCTTTTCGTAAATACCATTGGGCTTCCATACACGACATAAGCTTCCAACCATCTGGTGGTTTTTCGCCACGAACTTCCAGAACATCGCCAGACGGAAGAGGAATATGAACAATCTTATCGAAACAAACCACCTCAGCGTGGTGTTTGGTTAACCAATCCATTCCAATGATAATATCGAAACTCCCAAGTTGCATCGGTGTGAGGTCAATAGGAAAAAGATGGTTATCAAGGTTTAACTGACAATCACGAATAATAGAATCGAGAACAAGTGGTTTACCAGTAGTAACTTCGACAGATAAGGGGTTCCTCAGTTTAGTTCTAGGTATCGCAAGCAAAGGCTCAAAAGATAACGAAACAAAACTTCTATCGGCACCAGAATAAAAAAGAATAGACGCAGGTCGATTGTTAACAAGAAACGTACCGTTAACCACTTCGTTGTCAGCCCTCGCTTCGATTGCATTCAAATTGTACGCTCGCCCACGAGCGGGATTCACATTAACGTTGACGTTCGCATTCGGGTTTGCGTTAGCATTCACGTTTGCATTCACCAGCCTCGGACAGTTGTTGCGGAAGTGACCATACTCTCCACAATTAAAACATGAACCCGGTGGGAATCTCACAGCATTCCCCTGACCCGGAGCTGGAACTTGAGCAACCTGATTCTGTCCCAAACGACAAACATTGGCCAAATGCCCAAGTTTACCACACGTCGTACATTGCCTGCAAGCTTGTTGTGCAACGTGATGACCGTTGCAACGAGCACAATGAGGTGCGGTACCAGCATACGCTTTCTTTGTAGGCGGCTGAGCCGGTGGGTTCTGCGGGTTCTGAGCAGTCTGTGCTGTAACAGCAAAATTCTGGGCACCCTTTCGCTTCCTCGATTTCTTCGACGTCTCTCCTTCCTTACCCTTACCCTTTTTCTTGTCCTTCCCTGAATCAGTCGCCTTCTTTTTATCACCCTTGCGGGTGAGTTTACCCTTCCTGACTTGAGTCTCAGTCAGGGTAGTAGACAACTCGATTGCTTAACGAAGGGTAGTAGGATTAACACCGGTCACAATCTCCAGAATAGAATCGGGTAACCCATCGATATATCTCTCGATTGCTTTCTCCAGAGGGGTAACCATGGTGGGACACAATAGACTGAGTTATTCAAAACGATCCGTGTACGCACGGTGTTCAGCCCCATCTTGCTTTAAATCGTCAAACTGTCGCTCCAAAGCCCGAGTTTCGTGACGGGGACAAAACTCCTTCATCATGAGAGCCCGAAACTCTTCCCATGTTTGTGCCAACGCCACTTCGGCACCCCTGTCGCGCATAATACCATTCCACCAGGTAAGCGCTCACTTCTCAAACACGCTCGAAGCAAATTCAACCTTACGCGCATTCGGACACTGCACATGTCTGAATGTGCTCTCGATACTCTCAAACCACTGCAGGAGCGCAGTTGCTCCTTGCGACCCAGAAAACTTAAGCGGCTTCGCAGAATTGAAACTCTTGAAGTTACAAGGCGCATTGTTGTTGTTATTATTGTTGTTGTATATCTCGTGGACTTGGGTCACAACGCAGGGAAGCACAGCAGCCACTTGCTGAGAGACCAGGGCTGCGATTTCTTCAATAGTGAAAGATTGTGCTTCACGTCAAGGAGGCATTGTCTAACAAGGAAACAGAGGAAACGAGTGAGGTTGAAAAGCAAAAGAGGTATCGACAAAATGCAAGAGAGGCAATCATTCGTTCGTTACCTCGAACAAACAAATGACACGCAGAGACTAATCAAAGTAAATAGGTCAAAAATAATGTATCGCGAAGACATGCTCGCCTATAAGTGAACACTCACCCCAAGAGTTCCCAGGTAAGAGTGACTGGTCCGATTATGTGGATTTGTACGAACACTCTAGCCTTAGACAGAAAACCCAGGGTACAGGCATTCACTCTTCCAGTTTGCACGTGTTCACATTATTTAGACCCAAACTTTGACGAGATTTTGAAAACTTAAAGGGTTCAAAACCATATAATAGAGGGTTCAAAACCTAATAATTAATCATCCTATAACAGATGATTAGTTTTCGAAGCGGGTTCGAAAATTGTGTTCTCATTGTGGTTATCACCTAAGGATAGGTGACGATTTTGTTTTAAAAAATCTAAACGCAAAGTTTACTTGCGTTGGGGTCCTAAAAGTTATAGTCTAGGTCAAAGCATTACTAATAACCTAATTCCCTATAACCATTGGCTCTGATACCAACTCTTCTGTCACACCCCGACCACGTAAAACAACAAAGCGTGGCGGAAATGTCGGGGGGTGTTGTAGCAGAATTATCGTTTCATAACCATGGATACAAAAAGTGTTTCGTTTTATTGAAAATATTAAACATTATCATTGTTTTAACACATAACAAACAAGTTTTATATTGTCTATCATAGTTATATATCACTAAGGCCTCGTCCAGATCCTATGTGACGCATGCATCCTAGAACGTCAATCAAGCAACAATACCTGAAACATATGTAAAAACAAAGTCAGCAAAGAAATGCTGGCGAGTACATAGATATTATAAGAGTATCGGAATCATGGCTTGTTTTCATATATTGCAATACCTTGAAAACCTTGTTTTTAAAAAGTGTATAATATTGCAACAAGATTAACCAACTCAAATCAAGATGGTTATAATTTATAAAATTTTGTAGCCATGATTCTTAACCCAAAAGCTTTTTGTTTTTAGAAAACCATCTTGTAAAACATCTCGTATAAACTCGTTAATTAAACTCGTATATTATTTCAAAAACATCGTTGAGTGATATCGTTTACCCAAGTGAACTAAATAACGCCACTGTATGTAATAAGTTGAAAACACTTATATATAAGAAGTACCAGCGGCGTATCTACCATGTTTTCACCACATTACACCCGTCCCGTTATCTAAACACTAGCCCAGAAGCCAATCGTTTACCCAAATCGTTTAACATCATTTCCAAATCGTTTCCAAATCGTTCCCAAATCGTTCCCAAATCGTTTCCAAATCGTTCCCAAATCGTTTACTCGTTTAGATCGTTTAAATCGTCCTCGTTTTAATTGTGAAAACTTATATATGGTCGTCTCGTTAATAACATTCAAACCTTTGTGACTCGTTCATCGTTCAACTCGTTCTTGCATTAACAAACCTCCAAAGGGTAAGTTAACAATCATCAGATTCAGTCGTTACCCACAACACCCACACATAACCATGGGTATAGTGCAATAACGGGATTTTTCATATCCTATGGTACCATAACCTAATACTGGTCGGCTTGACCAATGCTAATGAATGTCGTTCGTTATGTAACTACAACCAACAAGTTCGTTCACATTATCGAAATCGTTAATAATTTAGTATAAATCGTTCTATTCGTTTTTGAAATCATCGTTTAAACCTTGAAAACATTTTGTACATATGAATCACCCCAAAACAATTGAAAGTTGTAAAATAGGGGAAATATGTACTCACATGTAGTGCAAGGTATCCTCAATCAATAGTACTTCAACAAACTCGAGTAAACCAGAGAAATCAAGCAGCACCTAGTAATTGAATCACTAGTCAAACGATAGACGCCTAAATTGGAAGATCGGACAGAATGAGGTCTTGTAACCCAAATGAGTGTTGGAACTCATGTGATATGGTTTAACAAGGCCTACATCCTAAATGAAACCTAACCTAAGTGCTTTCGACCCATCGCGACCCATTAAGGTAGCTTATGCTACTTTAACGCGTCGTTCGGAACGCCTAACTAGTCCTATGATAAGTAAAATATGCCCCAACATGTTTAATATTGTTGTCTAATCAATTTAGATACCAAAGGTTATGCTACATATGCTTAAAATAAATTTTGGCGTAAAAGGGTATTTTTGGTAATTTACCTAACGCATATAAACTACCTATCATAAAACTACTTAAACGAAGAGACCATAAGGTATAACCTTGGAAGGTTATTCCCTATACACTATGGTCACCTAATGTGTTTGGTCGGATCCTAATGATCGCCCAAACGGGTCAGGTTCGAAAGTATAAGCGATTGTTTAGATCGCTTACCTTTACGACCCTAGACAAGAACAAAACTAAAAGTGACGAGCTAATCATGTTAGAACATGTTTAACAAGGTTTGAAAACAGGTTTGGTATCAAAACAAACGGTTTTGATACCCACAAGTAGTTTGGTTACAAAATACGCAAGAATACGTATTTTGGCCGAAACCACGACTCGTCACTGAGCCTAGATAACGTGGTAATCAGTAGGTATAGTCACAAGGGACTATAACCATCGTGATTATGCTCACGTTATGAAGTTCAAACGAACTTCACATTGCACATAAACTGGTCAATGCAGAAAGTTAAACGCAGTTTGACTTTAACGCTAAAACGAATGAAAAGAACGAAAGAACACTTACAACGGGTCCAAGAATGGAAGTTTTGAATCCGAATATTCTCAGGTATGAAGTGTTGAACACATCAACTTAGAGAATAAATTCAGATTTCAAAGGTGTGGGTTTTTGGGGTTGAGATCATGGGGTATTTATAGATTTCCTTGAACCGTTAGGATCGTTCCTCGAAATGGACTATGTTCATTGAATACCAGCCCATGGTTTTGCAAAACCATGGGTTAAAACCACCAATACTTCAAAATGGACTAGCTTCATTGAATATGCCAAAAATTTCAAAAAATGGTCCATGCACTTGTAAAACTTGATTTTTGGCACTTTTAAGCCCCGTTAACCTCATTTCAAGGCTCTAAAATAAAGTTAAAGTATATGGAACTTAAAATATGCTCAAAAACATCTCGGATGTCGGTTCGTTTGGTCGTACGGTTGCGTTATTCGCTTAATTACAACGGAAGTCGTAACGAACGCAAAAACGATCCAAATTAAGCGACAAATGGAATTTTTTTATGCCAAACACTAAAATAAGATATTTTAATGCTTACATAAAATTTTGGATGTCCGGATATACTCAGAACGTAAGATATGCGCGAAAATGCAAACTTGTGCATTTTTTGACGCTTTTAGTCCCTATTGATCAATAAAGTTTATTTTAGCATACCTAACCCCTCAAAGCCTATTTCTAAGCTATGAAAAGGTTATTTAGGGTATGTTTAATTTATGATCAAGTTCCGGAATGTTCGTTACTATACAAATTGGCATAGTTTCGCAGTTTGACACAAAAAGTCCCTGCGATCGAACAAAGTTGATTTCAACACACCAAACCATTCAAAACTTATTTATAAGTTATGTGGAGGTTATTTAAGGTATTTTAAGCCTATTTCACTATTCCGGAGTGTTTGTCGCGTTATACTGACTGCGTTTACGCACCAGTTTGCGTATAACCTTCCAGAATGTGATTTAAAGCTTGCAATCGGAATCGAATTGAAAAATCACCAAACACAAATACACACATAGAAACACCAAAACACATATAATAACACCAAAGCACATTGTTTCATTAATAAACATCATTGTTTTACATCGTACATCGATTACCGAACACAGTTCTCACATAAGTTGTGACACCTGTGTCTGTAATCATTGTAAAAAATTTAGTTATCAATGAAATTATGTTATTTGATCCCAATTTTTGTTTGTTTATGTTTGACACTTTTTTATGTTTTGGTTTTTGCTTAATTTCAAACTCTATATCGCTTTCTGGAGAGTTATACGCAAACTGGTGCGTAAACATAATCAGTTTAACGCAAAAAACACTCCGGAACATCAATTTATGCTTAACATACCTTAAATAACCTTTACATAACTTAGAAATAAGTTTTGAAGGCTTTGGTATGGCAAAATCAAGTTTATTCGCTTACAGGGACTAAATTCGACAAACTGCGAAAGTATGCCGATTTGTACTGTAACGGACATTTCAGAACATGACCATAAGTTAAACATACCCTAAATAACCTTTACATAGCTTAGAAATAGGCTTTGAAGAGTCCGGTATGCTAAAATAAACTTTTTGGTCATTCAGGGACTAAAAGCGTCAAAAAGTGCATTAGTTTGCCTTTTCGCGCATATCTTACGTTCTGAATACATCCGGACATCCAAAAATTTATGTAATCATTAAAATATATTATTTTAGTGATTGGCTTGAGAAAAATCCATTCATCGCGTAATTTGGATCATTTTTCGCGTTAGTTCGTATTTCGTCATAATTAAGCGAATAACGTGATCGTACGGCCAAACGAACCAACATCCGACATATTTTTGAGCATGTTTCATGTCCACTATGTTTAGGCATCATTATAGAGCCTTAAAGTCGGTTTAACGGGCCTTAGATGTGTCGGAAATGAGCTTAAACCACTTCAGGGACTGAAACTGTAAAACTGAAAGTTTGTTGCTGAACTGGGATCTTAGGCGGGCCGCGTAAGTCCCCCCATGACTCTTACGTGGGCCGCGAGCTAGTATCAGACCTGCAAAACATGTTTTCCAGCTGTTTCCAGCTTGTTCCAACTAATTTTCTCACTTGCAAATGGTATTTTAACTTCCTATGGGCCATTTTTAGGTGCCCATGGTTTTGCAAAACCATGGGTGCACATGTACGGTTGAGATCGAAGCATGGTTTTCGATGAATGATCTTAACGGCTCTCCGAACTCTATATAAACCCCACCCATTTGCACCTACAACTCACACTTTGATCTGATTTGGCTCTCTATGTTGAAGTATACACTTCATACCTGAGAGTAATCGGATCAAACCTCCATAGCTTGGACCCGTTGTAAGTATTCTTTCGTTCTTGTACGCGTTTTTAGCACGGAAGTCAAAATTTGTTTTACTTTCTGCATTGACCAGTTTATGGTCAACACGAAGTTCGTTCGAACTTCATAACGTGAGCGTAATCACGATGGTTTTAGTCTCTTGTGACTATACCTACTGATTACCACGTTATCTAGGCATAGTGGTGAGTCGTAGTTTTGGCCAAAATGCGTATTCTTGCGTATTTTGTAACCAAACTACTTTTAGGTATCAAGACCCTTTGTTTTGATACCAAACCTGTTTTCAAACTTCGTTAAACATGTTTTAACATGTTTAGCTCGTCACTTTAGGTTTAGTGCTTATATAGGGTCGTAATGGTAAGCGGTCTAAACAACCGCTTATACTTTCAAACCCGACCCGTTTGGTTGATCATTAGTATCCGACCAAACACATTAGGTGACCATAGTTGTGTAGGGAAAATTACCAAAATGCCCTTTTTACGCCAAAATTCATTTTAAACATATGTAACATAATTTTTGACATCTAAACTGATTAGGAAACAATATTAGACATGTTAAGGCATATTTTACTTATCATAAGACTAGTTAGGTGGTCCGAACGTGTTTTACGAGAACGACACGTTAAAGTAGCATAAGCTACCTAAACGAGTCGTAATGGGTCGTAAGCACTTAGGATAGGTTCCGTTTTAGAATGTAGGCTTTGTTAAACCATATTACACGAGTCCTTACACTCATTTGGTTTACGAAACCACACTTCATCCGATCCTCCGATTTAGGTCCGTTTATTAACGTAGTTACATATATTAGGTGCCGTTTGATTCCGTGATCTTTCTAGCGTTGCTTGGTGGTTATCTAAAGACTATTAAGCAATCTCAGGTGAGTACATAGAACCCTCTTTTACTGTTTTTCAAACGTTTTGGGGTAAAACACATGTGCCTACTTGCTACTTTTGTGCTTTCCATGTTTTCATATCATATGCTTGTTATGTTCATTAGTACACTTATAGTACATGATTTCATTGTGTTTTTGCTATGTATGTCCATTGCGTGCATACTAAGTACATCGTTTTACATTACATTTTATTCTATGTATGTCCATTGTATGCATACTTAGTAGATCGTTTTACATTACATTTTATGCTATGTATGTCCATTGTGTGCATACTTAGTACATCGTTTTACATTACATTTTATGCTATGTATGTCCAATGTGTGCATACTTAGTACATCATTTTACATTACATTACATCACATGCTTACATTTTGGTATGACATTTGGTTTGTTTAAATGGGATAAAAATACGTTCATTAACATTGGCCATGCCGTTCGTTAGTAGGTAGTGGTACCATAGGAATTGACAACTCCCGTTCCTGACATCCTAGGTATGTTTGGATGGAAGGAATGACCTAATTCGATACAAATAACTCAGATAAACCTTTAATTTGTTTAAGGGTTTATCGCCACAGTCTCAAGGCTTGAATGTATGCATTTTCACAATACCGCATAGATGTTTGTATCAGTAGAGCATGCATTTGTTTTGCAAAACATAACTTTGATTTAAAACTGTGTTTTACTTCAATACCTTGTTTTGTGCATTTTACCTATGGTTTAGTTGATATATTTCACTTGCATTTTGGTTACACATTACATGATTTACATTTGACACATGAACATTTTTGACATTTGTTATACACTACATGATATACATTTTGACATAAATATTTTGACATGGTTTAAACATGAACAATTTACATTGGTGGTTTGTTTGGGTAAGTGATTTAAGTAACGAGGCGTGTGTAATATGATACAAGCATGGTGGATACGCCGCTGGTACTTCCTATATATAAGTGCTTGTATGATATTACATATCGTAGCGTTATTTAAATTATTTTAGTTTAGACATATAACATATTTTTCACAAGACATTGTTTTATAAACAGTTTATTTTATACAACTCATTTTACTTGGTTATTTAATTAACCATACATCTTTCTTTTATATAATCTGATTTTCTTATCAAGTTTTCATATGATTTATAAAAGAAAACACTTAACAAGATTCATAACTAATTTTCATTAAACCTTTCTTTAAAGTCAAGTCATGAATCATATTTTCACAAAACCTATGTATCTCACAGGCATTTTTATGCTGACGTACCTATTTTCACATGTGTTTCAGGAGCTGTTGCATAGGTTTGATTCAAGATACACTAGGGTGGACTCGGGCCTTAGTGACATAAAGGAAGCAAGATTAGTTTAAATAATGTTATGTACTATTTGTTTCAGTTGCTTTAAGACAATGTAACACCTTTGTTCATAAATAAAACATAACTTTAATTACCATGGTTGTGAAACAATAAATCTGTTACAACACTCCCCGACGTTTCCGCCATGGTTTGTTGTTTTACGTGGTATGGGTGTGACAGAAGAGTTGGTATCAGAGCCAATGGTTATAGGGAATTAGGTTATTGGTAATGCTTTGACCTAGACTATAACTTTTCTAGGACCCCAACACAAGTTAGCTTGTGTTTAGATCTTAAAACATGCACTTCACCTATCCTTAGGTGATTACCAAAACAAGAACCCAATTTTCTAAAACGCTTTTTGAAAATCAGTCATCTGTTTTTTTAAATGATTTATTATAAGGTTTTGAACCCTTCAATTTTTCAGAATGATTTTGAAAATTTAATCATCCATTTTTGAATGATTCTTTTGGCCTTGTGCCTTCCAAGTTTTCAAAATCTCGTCAAAGTTTTGAGTTCTAAATAGTGTGAACATGTTCAAACTGGAAGGGTGAATGCCTGTACCCTGGGTTTTCTGTCTAAGGCTAGAGTATTCGTACAAATCCACATAATCAGACCAGTCACTCTTACATGGGAACTCTTGTGGTGAGTGTTCACTTATAGTCGAGCATGTCTTCGTGATACATTATTTTTGACCCATTTACTTTGATTAGTCACTGTGTGTAGTTTGTTTGCTTCGTGGTAACGAACGAATGACCACCATCTTTGCCTTTGTTGATTTTTGTTTCAACTCATTCTTTTCATCTAATCATCTCACTCGTTTTCTCTCATGTTTCCTCTTTTAGAATGCCTCCTCGACGTTAAAATCCGCTATCTAATGCCGAAATGGTAGATATCATGGCGCAGCATATGGCTGCTGTACTCCCAGACATTATTGCTCAAGTGAACCAAGCCAACAATAACCAAAATGCTTCATGCAACTTCAAGAATTTCAATTCGGCTAAACCACTCAAGTTTAGTGGTTCTGAAGGAGCAACTGGGCTCCTACAGTGGTTCGAGAGCATTGAGAGTACGTTTCGTCACGTTCAGTGTCCTGAAAATCGGAACGTCGAGTTTGCTTCCAGTGTATTTCAAAAGAGGGCTCTTACATGGTGGAACGGGGTTATGAGAGACCGTGGTACTGAGGTTGCCTTAACACAAACTTGGGCCGAGCTTAGGGCTCTTATGATGAGGGAGTTTTGTCCTCGTTATGAACTGAGGGCTTTCGAAAGGGAGTTTGATGATTTGAAGCAGGATAGTGGTGAGCACCGGGCTTACACTGATAGGTATGAAGAGCTGAGTTTGCTATGCCCTACCATGGTTACCCCACTCGAGAAGGCTACCGAGAGGTATATTGATGGCTTACCTGACTCCGTGCAAGACATCGTCACATGTAGTAACCCTACCACAGTTCGTCAGGCAATTGAGTTAGCTGCGACATTGACTGAGTCGCAGGTTCGAAAGGGTAAGCTACACCGGAAGGGTGACAAGGGTAAGAAGCAGTCATCTGATAAGAATGAAAGCAAGAAGGGTAAAAACAAGAAAGACAAGGATTTTGGTTTTACGAAAGGATCTAGGAAGCGCAAGGCTTCCCAGAATTTTGCTATCACTGCCCAAGTCAACCAGGCAGCTCCCAATCGACCCGCACAACCACCAGCTAAGAAACCGTATGCAGGGAATGCACCGTTGTGCAACAGATGCAATAGTCACCATCAACCACAAGTTCCTTGTCGTTTCTGTACCAGCTGTGGGAAGTCAGGTCATCTTTCTAATGTTTGTCTCTTTGCTCAGAATCAAGCAGCACGTAACCCAGCTCAGCAGGCTGCTCAACCGCCTGCTCCACAGCAAGCACAAGCTCCACGACCTCACTTTCCTCCTGGTTCGTGCTACAATTGTGGGGACCTGACTCATTATCGAAACCAGTGTCCAAGGTTAGTTAACGCAAATCAGAATCAGGCTCAGGCTCGAGGTCGAGTCTTCAACATGAATGCTATTGAGGCGCAAGCAGACAACGAGGTGGTGAATGGTACGTTCTTTGTTAACAATCAGTCTGCTTCTGTTCTTTTTGATTCAGGTGCCGATAAGAGTTTTGTGTCGTTATCTTTTGAGCCATTGCTTCGCGTGTCTAGAACAAAACTAGGAAAGCCTTTGACAGTAGAAGTTGCTAGTGGTGATCCCGTTGTTCTCGATTCTGTTCTTCGTAACTGCCAATTGAACCTTAACAACCATCTTTTTCCTATCGACCTCACGCCAATGCAACTTGGGAGTTTCGACATTATAGTGGGCATGGATTGGTTAGCAAAGCATCATGCAGAGGTAGTTTATTTTGAGAAGATTGTTCGTGTTCCGCTCTCGACAGGTGAGATCCTACAGGTTCGTGGTGAAAAACCTGCTAGTAGTCTCAAACTCATGTCTTGTACTCAAGCTCAGAAGTATCTGCGAAAGAACTATGTGGCATTCTTGGCACATGTCGTAGCAGATAAAGGCAAAGGTAAGTCTATTCAAGATATCCCTGTTGTTTGGGATTATCCTGAGTTGTTTCCCGAAGAGTTACCTGGTTTACCCCAGCACGCCAAGTCGAGTTCTGTATTGATCTTGTACATGGTGCAAATCCTATTGCCAGATCTCCATATCATCTTGTACCGTCTGAGATGCAAGAGTTGTCTAAGCAGCTTCAGGAGCTTTCTGAAAAAGGTTTTATCCGTCCTAGCTTTTCACCTTGGGGTGCTCCTGTTCTTTTTGTTAAGAAGAAAGATGGATCTTTCAGGATGTGTATCGATTATCGTGAGGTTAACAAGCTTACCATCAAGAATCGATATCCCCTACCTCGCATTGATAATCTCTTTGATCAGTTACAGGGTGCTACTTTTTTTTTTCAAAGATTGATCTACGATCTGGGTATCATCAACTTCGTGTGCATGGAGAAGATATTCCCAAGACTGCATTCCGCACTCGATATGGGCATTATGAGTTCACAGTTATGCCATTTGGCTTGACTAATGCTCCTGCTGTTTTCTTGGACTTAATGAATAGGGTCTGCAAGCCTTATTTAGATAAGTTCGTCATCGTTTTCATTGATGACATCTTGATATATTCTAAGACGCGAGCTGATCATGAGCAGCATCTTCGTCTTACTCTGGAACTCCTGAAGAAAGAGCAACTTTTTGCCAAATTCACCAAGTGCGAATTCTGGCTTAAAGAAGTTCAATTTTTGGGGCATATCGTCAACGAACAAGGTATTCATGTAGATCCCTCCAAGATCAGTGCGATTAAGGATTGGGATACGCCTACTACTCCTACTGAGGTTCGTTCTTTTCTTGGTCTTGCGGGTTATTACCGCAGCTTCATCAAGAACTTCTCAAAGATTGCAGTTCCCCTAACTGCTCTAACTCAGAAAAACAAACCCTTTGAATGGGGAACCAAACAAGAAGAAGTGTTTCAGACCTTGAAGTAGAAGCTTTGTGATGCGCCTATTCTATCTTTGCCTGAGGGCAATGATGATTTTGTCGTGTATTGTGATGCATCAAACTTGGGTCTTGGCTGTGTTCTCATGCAAAGGAACAAAGTCATAACATATGCATCAAGGCAGTTAAAGATACACGAAAATAACTACACCACTCATGATCTTGAGTTAGGTGCAGTTGTGTTCGCTCTCAAAATCTGGAGACACTATTTGTATGGTAGAAAATGTGTGGTTTTCACTGACCACAAGAGTCTTCAGCACATCTTTAATCAGAAAGAACTCAACATGAGGCAACGACATTGGGTTGAACTTCTAAACGACTATGACTGCGAAATTCGCTACCATCCTGGTAAGGCGAATGTCGTGGCTGACGCTTTGAGTCGTAAAGAACGTGTCAAGCTTCATTGTGTTCGTGTTCAATATGATATTCAAGCTCGATCTGATATCCAAACCCGCATCTCCCAGGCTCAACATGCTTGTGTTTCACAAGGTTTGATGGGTAAGGAATTACCCTATCACATTAAGCCTGATCTTGTACTGAAGGACAATGGATCATATTATTTCATGGACCGTCTGTGGGTCCCAAGCCAAGATGATCTTCGCACCTTGCTTATGGATGAAGCTCATAAGTCTGGTTATTCTATTCATCCTGGCTCAGACAAGATGTATAAGGATCTTCGTACTCAGTATTGGTGGCCTGGTATGAAGAAAGACATTGCCTTATACGTATCCAAATGCCTTACTTGTCTTAAGGTTAAGGCTGAGCATCAACATCCTTCTGGTTTATTGGAGCAACCAGAGATTCCAGTTTGGAAATGGGAAAACATTGCTATGGATCTTATTACTAAACTTCCACGCACTAAGAAAGGTCATGATGCCATCTGGGTAGTTGTTGATCGTCTTACAAAATCAGCACATTTCTTGCCGATCCGTGAGGATCTATCTGCTGACAAGCTGGCTAAAATTTATGTGGATGAAATTGTATCTAGACATGGTGTTCCTTTGAACATTATTTCTGACAGAGATGCTCGATTCTCTTCTCGTTTTTGGAGAACCATGCAATCTGCTATGGGGACCCAACTTAATATGAGCACAACTTATCATCCACAATCAGATGGTCAATCAGAATGAACAATCTAGACTTTGGAGGATATGCTTAGAGCTTGTGTGATCGATTTTGGTGGTAGTTGGGATTCGTATCTTTCGTTGATTGAATTCTCCTACAACAACAGTTATCACTCCAGCATCAACATGGCTCCTTTCGAGGTTCTCTATGGTCGAAAATGTCGTTCACCAGTCTGCTGGAATGAGATCGGTGAGGCTCAGCTTACTGGACCTGACCTCATTCTAGAGACAACATATAAGGTTAAGAAAGTTTGCGATAACCTTCAGACAGCTAGAAGCCGTCAAAAGAGTTACGCGGACCGACGACGCAAGCCCTTGGAATTTCAAGTCGGTGATCGTTTATTACTTAAGGTCTCACCTTGGAAAGGTGTGATCAGATTTGGAAAGACATGAAAACTTGCACCTAGATACATTGGACCATTCAAGATCGTCGAAAGAATCGGTAACGTAGCTTACAGACTTGAGTTACCTCCTGAACTTGGAAATGTTCATCCAACCTTTCATGTGTCCAATCTCAAGAAATGTTTAGCTGATGAGAACCTCCACATACCACTTGACGATATTCGTGTTGATAACACAATGCATTTCGTCGAGAAACCTGTGGAAATCATGGACCGTGAAGTCAAGTGGCTTAAACGCAAGCACATTCCTTTGGTTAAAGTTCGCTGGGAATCTAAACATGGACCATAATTTACTTGGGAACGTGAAGATCAAATGAAGGCAAAATATCCACATCTATTCTCACGAGTTTCCTCTAAACAAATTTCGGGATGAAATTTCCACAAGTAGGGGAGACTGTGACACCTGTGTCTGTAATCATTGTAAACAGTTCAGTTATCAATGAAATAATGTTATTTGATCCCAATGTTTGTTTGTTTATGTTTGACACTTTTTTGTGTTTTGGTTTTTGCTCAATTTCAAACTCTATATCGCTTTCTGGAGAGTTATACGCAAACTGGTGCGTAAACGTAACCAGTTTAATGCAACAAACACTCCGGAACATCAATTTATGCTTAACATACCTTAAATAACCTTTACATAACTTAGAAATAAGTTTTGAAGGCTTTGGTATGGCAAAATCAAGTTTATTCGCTTACAGGGACTAAATTCGACAAACTGTGAAAGTATGCCGATTTGTACTGTAACGGACATTCCGGAACATGACCATAAGTTAAACTTACCCTAAATAACCTTTACATAGCTTAGAAATAGGCATTGAGGGGTCCGGTATGCTAAAATAAACTTTTTGGTCATTCAGGGACTAAAAGCGTCAAAAAGTGCATAAGATTGCATTTTCGCGCATATCTTACGTTCTGAATACATCCGGACATCCAAAATTTATGTAATCATTAAAATATGTTATTTTAGTGATTGGCTTGAGAAAAATCCATTCGTCGCGTAATTTGGATCGTTTTTCGCTTTAGTTCGTATTTCGTCGTAATTAAGCGAATAACGTGATCGTACGGCCAAACGCACCAACATCCGGCATATTTTTGAGCATGTTTCATGTCCACTATGTTTAGGCATCATTATAGAGCCTTAAAGTCGGCTTAACGGGCCTTAGATGTATCGGAAATGAGCTTAAACCACTTCAGGGACTGAAACTGTAAAACTGAAAGTTTGTTGCTGAACTGGGATCTCAGGCAGGCCGCGTAAGTCCCCCCATGACTCTTACGCGGGCCGCGAGCTAGTATCAGACCTGCAAAACATGTTTTCCAGCTGTTTCCAGCTTGTTCCAACTAATTTTCTCACTTGCAAATGGTATTTTAACTTCCTATGGGCCATTTTTGGGTGCCCATGGTTTTGCAAAACCATGGGTGCACATGTACGGTTGAGATCGAAGCATGGTTTTCGATGAACGATCTTAACGACTCTCTGAACTCTATATAAACCCCACCCCTTTGCACTTGCAACTCACACTTTGATCTGATTTGGCTCTCTAAGTTGAAGTATACACTTCATACCTGAGAGTAATCGGATCAAAACTCCATAGATTGGACCCGTTGTAAGTATTCTTTCGTTCTTTTACGCGTTTTTAGCACGAAAGTCAAACTTTGTTTGACTTTCTGCATTGACCAGTTTATGGTCAACACGAAGTTCGTTCGAACTTCATAACGTGAGCGTAATCACGATGGTTTTAGTCTCTTGTGACTATACCTACTGATTACCACGTTATCTAGGCATAGTGGCGAGTCGCAGTTTCGACCAAAATGCGTATTCTTGCGTATTTTGTAACCAAACTACTTTTAGGTATCAAGACCCTTTGTTTTGATACCAAACCTGTTTTCAAACTTCGTTAAACATGTTTTAACATGTTTAACTCGTTACTTTAGGTTTAGTGCTTATATAGGGTTGTAAAGGTAAGCGGTCTAAACAACCTCTTATACTTTCAAACCCGACCCGTTTGGTCGATCATTAGGATCCGACCAAACACATTAGGTGACCATAGTTGTATACGGAATAACCTTCCGAGGTTATACCTTATGGTCACGTCGTTTAGTTAGTTGTATGATAGGTAGTTTATATGCCTTAGGAAAATTACCAAAATGCCTTTTTTACGCCAAAATTCATTTTAAGCATATGTAACATAATTTTTGACATCTAAACTGATTAGGCAACAATATTAGACATGTTAAGGCATATTTTACTTATCATAGGACTAGTTAGGAGTTCCGAATGCGTTTTACGCGAACGACGCGTTAAAGTAGCATAAGCTACCTAAACGCGTTTTACCTAAACGTAGTTACCTATATTAGGTGCCGTTTGATTCCGTGATCTTTCTAGCGTTGCTAGGTGGTTATCTAAAGACTATTAAGCAATCTCAAGTGAGTACATAGACCCCTCTTTTACTGTTTTTCAAACGTTTTGGGGTGAAACACATGTGCCTACTTGCTACTTTCGTGCTTTCCATGTTTTCATATTATATGTCTGTTATGTTCATTAGTACACTTATAGTACATGATTTCATTGTGTTTTTGCTATGTATGTCCATTGTGTGCATACTTAGTACATCGTTTTACATTATATTTTATGCTATGTATGTCCATTGTGTGCATACTTAGTACATCGTTTTCCATTACATTTTATGTTATGTATGTCCAATGTGTGCATACTTAGTACATCATTTTACATTACATTTTATGCTATGTATGTCCATTTGTTGCATACTTAGTACATTTGTTTTACATCACATGCTTACATTTTGGTATGACATTTGGTTTGTTTAAATGGGACAAAAATACGTTCATTAACATTGGCCATGCCGTTCGTTAGTAGGTAGTGGTACCATAGGAATTGACAACTCCCTTTCCTGACATCCTAGGTATGTTTGGATGGAAGGAATGACCGAATTCGATACACATAACTCAGATAAACCTTTAATTTGTTTAAGGGTTTATCGCCACAGTCTCAATGCTTGAATGTATGCATTTTCACAATACCGCATAGATGTTTGTATTAGTAGAGCATGCATTTGTTTTGCAAAACATAACTTTGATTTAAAACTGTGTTTTACTTCAATACCTTATTTTGTGCATTTTACCTATGGTTTAGTTGATATATTTCACTTGCCATTTTGGTTACACATTACATGATTTACATTTGACACATGAACATTTTTGACATTTGTTATACATTACATGACATACATTTTGACATAAATATTTTGACATGGTTTAAACATGAACAATTTACATTGGTGGTTTGTTTGGGTAAGTGATTTAAGTAACGAGGCGTGTGTAATATGATACAAGCATAGTGGATACGCCGCTGGTACTTCCTATATATAAGTGCTTGTATGATATTACATATCGTAGCGTTATTTAAATTATTTCAGTTTAGACATATAACATATCTTTCACAAGACATTGTTTTACAAACAGTTTATTTTATACAACTCATTTTACTTGGTTATTTAATTAACCATACATCTTTCTTTTATATAATCTGATTTTCTTATCAAGTTTTCATATGATTTATAAAAGAAAACACTTAACAAGATTCATGACTAATTTTCATTAAACCTTTCTTTAAACTCAAGTCATGAATCCTATTTTCACAAAACCTATGTATCTCACAGGCATTTTTATGCTGACGTACCTATTTTCACATGTGTTTCAGGAGCTGTTGCATAGGTTTGATTCAGGATACACTAGGGTGGACTCTTGCCTTAGTGACATAAAGGAAGCAAGATTAGTTTAAATAATGTTATGTACTCTTTGTTTCAGTTGCTGTAAGACAATGTAACACCTTTGTTCATAAATAAAACATCACTTTAATTACCATGGTTGTGAAACAATAATTCTGTTACAACACTCCCCGATGTTTCTGCCACGGTTTGTTGTTTTACGTGGTCGGGGTGTGACATAAGTATAAAATGATGTAAAGTAATCCAGTTTTATTATGATCAAGGTCTCGGATTACAATGTTTGGAAAGGAAATACGAATACAAGAGATTACAAGTTTCAAAAAAAAAAAAAAGAAATACAAACAAATTTTCTAAATAAGGAAAGTTCCAAAAAAATTAATCGTTACATAACTGATAGAATGACCCAAACCAAAGAGACTAAAATGACATTTAACACTAGATTTAATTTATGTTTTAGATACCCCGGAAATCATCTAGTTTATATATTGGCTAAGTGCTATATAAGTTTCTTCCGAATATATTTCTGTTTATTCCATTTGTTTTTGATACATTTGGTTTCCTAGCCCAGAGGCCGTGGAATTCTTGAACAGGGTACATCGGGTCGTGAATAGTAATTTCTCGACCCTTAAAACTCACTTCGTCATTAGTAGGATCGTTTTTGCAATTCAAAAGGGGATTGCGGCACAACTTGTTGTCCGTTTACTTGCCATTTGTTTGTAATTTTGTATTTTGGCATTTTACTGTGATGATCGAAATTTCTTTATTTCTGTAAGATACAAACTGAAATTACAAGCCCAACAAAATATAAAAAGGTCCCTTGATTTTTTAGTTCGCTTTGGGTCTTCAAAATGCTTGGAACGGTCCTGCCCGGTGTAATACAAAATCTATAACCTAATATAATACATTATACTAAGGGGGTGTTTGTTTTTTCTTCAAACATCTTCAAGGGAGCTGATGTCTGCAGGCGCGCAGACATTACCCTTGAAGACTGTTTTTTTTTTTTTTTTCTTAAACAGGTCTGAACTCAGCATTTTTCATCTTAAAAAAAAAGCTATGGAATCCCTTCTTAAAACATCTTCACAAAATACTCCTCCCTCATATACTGAACTCAGCCCTCATCTCTCCACCGCCGACGACCACCCTCTTCTCCTCCGACTAGTGCCCCCATCTCTCCACCGCCAACGAATCTCCGACGACATCCACCGGAGATTCATTCGGATCCGGACCCTCCCGGAGCGGCGACAAAGCTTCCAACGGAGATAAACCTCGGCTCCGGCCCGGTTTGGGACTCCGGTGACGTGATCTTCCCGGAGATAAACACTAGCAGACGACGATGGCCACCGGTGACTCCACCACCACCGTCGATGAAAACCCAGGTCAGTTTTTAACAGATCTTTATGGGTGGAGAATGAGCCGTGGGAGATCTGACACGTAGGCCATGTGGGCGTGAAACACCGGCCCTCCCTCAACAAGAAATTAAATTTGCTACTAATTTATTTATAGATACAAATATATTTATGGATACGAATATTACACATTATCTTGCATTTAGCATTTATAAAACAACTCCATCCCCTGTCTACACGATGGTAAATCACATTCATGCTTTAAATAGTTCAGATACAAATTCATCGATATCCGTGTCAGAGCTCCCGCTTTCATCAACAGCCGCTTTAGCTAATTCTCTCCATTTTGCCGCATTCTTTCGGGCTACAACTCCCCTCTCATCCTCCATAATCTTCATTATACATGAAACTAGATTTCCTCTTGTCACTATCCCTTTCTCATTAGCCTTAACTCTCACTCCAACATCCCAAATTTCATCTAGCAACTTAGCGTTCGTAATTTGATCTGTCCATTGAGGCATTCCAACAACTGGGACTCCTAAACTTATTGCTTCAAGAGTTGAGTTAAACCCACAATGTGTAACAAAGCATCCTAGTGATTTGTGTGCTAACACATCCAATTGTCTACACCATGCCACAACCAACCCTTTTCCGGTTATTTTTTGCTTTGCAAATTCTTTTGGGAGTTTTTCCTCCTCGTCAGCCCTAACAACCCACAAGAAATTAAATTTGCAATCGCTCAATCCACAAGCAATTTCTTCCATTTGTACAAGTCCAAGTTGTGCCATGCTCCCGAATGATACATAAACAACTGATTTCTTTGGTTTATCATCTAACCAATTCATGCATTCCTTATTGTTTGCTTTGATGAGATTGAATCCGTAATCTTTATCGTCTTCTAGTCGTTTGTCAAGGTACATAGATGGAAGTGTTGGGCCGATTACTTTCAATTTCCACATCTTTCTCATCCACTCTATCACCTAAGAAATTAAAATAAAAAAAATAAAAATATAATCATGGAGATGAAACATGATTGCTAGATTATCTAAACAGATGCGTCTGTGGCTTTATATTACTCAGAAGTAATAAATAACAGTTATTTATTACTTCTGAGTAATATAAAGCCACGTACGCATCTGTTTATCTAAAAAAGATACATGTTAATAAATATGTGTTGCATAATAATAAATGAACATTTGAAGAAGTCACTATTTAGAGCAATGATTATAATTATAAGATATATTTTTACTAAAATTTTGAATTTAATCAAACAAAATTTTAAATATATTTGTTCGAAGAATTTTCGATCATTCAAAGCAATTGGATTCTGAATTGTTCCTCTATTTTGTATGAACACGGTAGCATGTTTCCTTCCTCTGTATGGATTCTCATTGAATAAACTACAAAATTGCCCGCATTGTATGCACGGCTCAATAAACCTCAAACCATTAGTAATGATTTGTTTCGGTCCGCTTTACGTTTTGATAATAAAAAAAAAACCGTTACTAGGACTATGTGTAATTAGTAGAGAATGGGGCGTGGAAGACCTGCCACGGAGGACATGTGGGCATCTAAACCCCCCCCCCCTCCCAACCCCAACTCGCCGCAAAAGGGATGTGAGTGTGGAAGCACTCAATGCCTATGTGGCACTTTTTTCATAGTTAACATGATCATAACATTCGATGGCCTAAGACCGAGTGTAATGGGATAATGCCCCCATGACGTGACCGTGGTCCCGAAGTTAAACATCGCCTCATAGGGAATGAAGGTGGATCCCATGAGGCAGACTATCGGAATGAGAGAGGGAAGGGGTGGTGGACCATGTGCGTATCAAACAATCAAATTTTTTCTTTGTTTTTATCTTTTTGTAACTTATTTAAAATAATATTATTTTAATGAATGGTGGATGATTAAAACTTATGAAACCGGCCTTACATACTAAAGATGAAAAAAGTGAGCGGCCTACATGATGTGGCAGGTAGTAAAACTATGTGAAACCATTACATTTAACGGGGAAAGTTCTTGTACAAATAATCTTAACATACTAAACATACAAATTGAAGGAAAACTCAAAAAGACAAGGTGTCATTTTTGTTATTATCAATAACTATCAAAGTTACTCTACAAATATACCTAAAAAACGCCTAACCCCCCCCCCCCCCCCCCCCACCCAAGCTAAAATGCTACTAAAAAATTGCTACTTTTAGTAGCAGCAAAAAAATTTATTTATTTTTTGCTAACAAAATGTAGCGATTTTTTATAAAAAATATTACAAAAAAAAATTTGTGTTTTTTAGGTATTTTTTGTTGAGTTCACATTTGTATAGTAACTTTGATAGTTGGTGGTAATTACAAAAATGTCACCTTGTCTTTTTGACTTTTCCTTCAATTTGTATGTTTAGTAGGTTAAATTTATTTATATTTGATCTTTTGCCTACATTTAACCTAGTAGTTTTGCTCACGGTGGTTTAACCTAAAAATCATCAAAATGCCTTTTTTGTTGGGAAAAAAATATGACAAAAAAGGAAAGAAAACCCACCTCAGCCTCGAGTTCATAGAAACTATTTGAGAAAACCCAACGTGCTTGATCAATATTAGCAAACTGATTGAACACAATCTCAGTCCACCCAGGGTATGGTCCATAATTGTGCACAAAAGAAGGTGTCTCCCAGCATTCAAGCTGTGGCAACCCAGGAACCGAAACAGGTACATCCAGTGGCAAAGAAATCAAACCCTTATAAACATTATAATAAATATTGTTTACACTACAAGCTTGAGTGAAAAATGAGCCACCATCAATTCCAAACTCCATGGCCACATCCAAAGCCCATGTCATGAAGGAATCATAGATGATTGCATCAATATTGTTTCCCTCATTTTGAAGCTTCTTGATAAGATCACGTAGTGATTTGGACCCAACTTCTTTGAACGCTTTGAGGTAGGATTCGGGGCTATCTGCACTCGCGTAACCGCCTTCATCGAAACCATCGGAAATGGCTTCGATCTCAATGGAGGTGGTGCTGTTTTTGTGGGAGAGTAGTAACTAATGTAGTTTTGACACCTTTGGAGACTAAGCGTTTACCAAACTGGATGAGAGGGTTTATATGGCCTTGTGCTGGGAAGGGGAAGAGTAGAACGTGTGGTGATTTGTTCATCTTTGGTATGTAGCAAAAGCTTGCTCTATTTTCAGGCTAGGGGTGGTTCTTTTATAGATGTAAAATGGACATAGTACTATCGTTTGATTTATATTTATGACATAATTTTTCTAGCTGTCACCATTCACTAGATGTCTCATCTGATTTTCTTAAATTATTTGTAGGTTTATATTATATTATTGCCTGCCTAGAGAATCAACATGTGTTTGTCCCGTTTGCGTTTGATACCTTTGGTGGTCTCGCTCCTGACGCTGTGCGACTTTTGAATCGGGTTCAAAAAGTCGTTAATAGTAATTCTTCGTCGCTAAAGGTTTCAAACTATCTATTTAGTAGAATTGGGTTTTCTATTCAAAAGGGGGTGGCGGCGCAACTTGTTGCCCGACTACCTGACATTGCTTTGTAATTGCCCTTTTCGTGTGGAATGATATTGCAGTTTATAAACCAAAAAAAAAAAAAATTATATTATAATAATAATAAAGTTTGATTGGATTTACTGTTGAGTATTAAGTTAACACTAGGTGTTGACATAGTCTCCAAAGGTGTCAAGTACATTTTACATAAGAAAGATCCGATTAATTTTTAGTAGTGCAAGACTCGGGAACCTAAATATTCATGTGAATCATGCAACTCTGCAAGTTATTATCAATTGCTTGATTTTGCAGTGTGTAATCTTTTAAAATTAGTCCCGAAGGGGATAGCTTTTTGGTAAATTGGTGTATGCCGATTGTACGTTTAAATCCTGCAAAGGGTTATTCTAGTGAGATTTTAGACGTTCAAAAAATAAAATAATTATTTTAAATTACCTAAAACAATACTCCAACGTTTATTATATAACTAGTGGGATTCTCGCGTGTATTAGTTCGCTTCGTTACATTACTCATGTGTTTTACCATAGCAATCGACTTATAAAACGAATGACCATACCGCTATGATGTTGTTCGGATGGTATTAATATGGTACTGGTACTTACTATATCTTACAACCCTAAAAACATACTCTATTGAAAATAACACCCGGTTTCAACGAAATTTAAACAGAAAACCAGAAAAATGAATCTCGGTTCCCATTTTGTTTGGACGGTAGCGGTTCAGTTCTTCTCGGTAAAGAACAAAAAAAGATCAATCATATTTGATCCGTTCATTTCTCATTAAATATTTTTTCGAAACATAGATATACATAGGTGTGTCGCTATGGCGTATTCAAAACTTATAGCCTGATATATTATATTATTAGAATAATAAAAAGAGTAAATGACATCAATTTATATAAAAATAAATAAATAAAAAACAATAAGGTGACTTTGATAGCATGTAATCATGTATACTTGTTCTCTGTTACTTGTCAAAGACTATTCACAACATCTTTTTTTAGTAAAACTAGTATTTTTCGCCCGCGCGTTGCGGCGAGGACCCAGTGACTGCAAAAAACGTGTCAACAACGGTAAGCAAATACAGAATATCAAAACATAAATAAAAATGACGTGATAAGGATAGTCACTCCGTCCTAAAAGAAGCGATTTTAAATAACCTAATATATAATAATAGGACCCACACGTCTTACACGTTGGAAATTCGGTTATTTTCAGTTCAGTTATAACGGTGCTAACACGTTAAAATATGGATGAGCTCGGTACCGGTAACGGCACCGAAAGTACCGATCCGGAAAATCTTGAAATTAGGTACCGGCACCGAAAATACTCGGTACAATACGGTATGGTATTTGAAGGTAATGATCAATAAATACAGGTATGGTGCTAGACCGGTGTCGAACCGAAAGTAACGATTCTGAAAATGCCAAAAGGTGGATACCAATTTAGTACCGAAAATGATTTAGTATAGTAAATTTGGTACCGATACGATACCGGTTTGATTACATGATTTGATATAATTTGCTCATCAATAATCTAAATATCCAAAAAATATACATGCTACAATTTCGTTCATTACAAAAAAAAGACAAAAAAGAAAGCAAAATAAGTTGTTGTGTATATAAAACGTCATTCAAACAAAATACAGTTTATTTACTGTGTCTATGAAAAGTAATATAAACGGTGCAATTACTTGCATTGCTACATTGCTACAGGATTTGATGAGCTCGTTACCAACCGGTACCGAAAATACCGTTACCGAAATCCCCAAAAGTGGGTACAGGTACCGAATATACCTGGTACGGTACGGTTCGATACTGATACGAGACCGATATTTGAGGGTAAAATTCGGTGAATACCGGTGCCGAACCGGTACCGAAAGTACACCCGGTTTGATAAATTTAATACCGGTACCGGTACCCGATACCATTTACTCATCAATTAGTAATGTTACTATTAAATTATATTTTTAATATGTTATTATATGTAACTGTTCATTCAATTGAATTTTTAATATATAGTGTAGTCTTCGCCTTTTGACTTTGGCCACATAATTTTTGTTAGTTCACTTCCGGCGCCTATATAAACAACATTGGTAAGAACGTGGTTCAGTATTGCCCTTCAAAGATTTTAACGATGGCTACCAAAAACGACCGGAGCAAAACGCAATCTTGCCGGCGAGGAACCAATAATTACCGGAGTGCACGAACCTGGGTCAGCTAAAGAACCGAGATTTAGTGATTTTTCAGGTAATCGAAATACCCTTTGAAGTCGCCGCCGCCACCGCTACGGTTAAGCACCACAGCCGCTCTGCTCACGGCGGCGTTTTGCTGGTTCACTTTCCATGTGGTTACAACTTTGGCCCCTTAAGAAGATTACCACTACAAAGCTTAGTGAACAATCTGCATCCGACGGCAAAACATTAGGCCAGTCAACCACCACTTGAAACCCCCATCTACGACGGCGGCACCAAGCTGTAGCGTTGGCGTCTCATCGTATTAGGTCATGTCTTGCTTTTTTTTATGTTTTCCATCTTCAATTACCTGGACATCCCTCGATTCCAACAGAAACGCCGGCGGTGGCTAGGGTTCCGCCGCTAGACGGCGGAGACGAAGGTGGTGTTAAAAAAGATGATAAAATCGATGGATTTGAGGTTTCATTTTTTTGGTTGTAGTGTGTTGTGGCCTGAAAGTGACAAGAATCGCGATGGGTTGATTGGAGACGAAAGTTGAGAAGCAGAAGAGATAGTTTCAGAGTTTCAAGAGAGAAGAAGAAGACGGTAGGGGGTTGGTATAGACACAGGAAGTAACAATCAATTTATTTTTTTTCTTTTTTAAATATGGTATTTGTATTCAGTGGAAGTAATTATTTTATTGTCTCTGTTTATATTTTGTAAAAACAAACTAGATGGCAGATAATCGCCATCACCACTTTGGTGGGGTGGTAGAGGCTTTTTATCTCTTGAGGAGTTATAGAAGTAGGGATTATCTAACTTTTCTCTTAAAAAGACGATGGTACATAATCTTTTTAATTCATGGTAACTGATGGGTAACGACACTCATAGATATCGATAGTACACTGGATTTTTACGAGAATGGTTGGAATACATATGATCATTTATAAAAATGGTTATTATTTCTAAGAAAGTTCTACCGGTTGCATACAAATATGTGTAGTGTAATTAGCGTCGAGTGACATCGTAGCTCGATGGTTGTATCTCTATATCCCTTTTAGCCATATTTCAATTATATTTATTTTTGTGTTTTCTTTTTATATGTTATAGCGAGCGAACCAAAATGCGATGCTAACCAACAAGGGCGTAGCTTTGCGAGGGCGGCCGACCCCCGAACTTTTCACTCAGTAGTGGAGAGTATGTAGTTTTCGTATAGAAATTTTTGCAAATTTTTGTTATATACGTCTTCGACACCCTGGTCGGAAATCTCATGTTTCGCCACTGCTAACCAAATCACCGTCATAGCACACGGCGCAACGCGCCAGAGGAAAACAACTAGTTTATATCAACAAATAGATAACAATATGGATGTTGCTATAACATACTTGAAATTTATAAAATATTATTTTAAAAATTATATAACCCTACAATAAGCAACTTAAGACACCATGGTTTGAATCACACCCATTCAAAAAGACACAACCCTTCAAACCACTTTTAAATGTATCACACCCCTTACAAAAAAAAAGTCATAACTTTTAAATATATCACACCCCTTCAAAAAGGCACAACCCTTTAAACCACTTTAAAATGTATCACACCCCTTACAAAAAGTCACAACTTTTAAATATTTCACACCCTTACAAAAGGCCACAACCCTTCAAACTACCTTTAAATGTATCACACTCTTAAAAACAAGTCACAACTTTTAAATATATCACACATTTTCAAAAAGTCACAACTCTCTAAACTACCTTTAAATAATACAAAAAACATATACGCCTTTATTTAATACACATACCCTTTTAATATAACTACAAAAAACAACTTGGGTTACGTTTTTGTTTAAAAGTTATGTCTATTAGAATATCACATCCGTTGCTTTCTTTATACCATTCTTTATAGAAAGCATCGGTTGGAAAAAATAATGTCAACACAAAATAAAGGCCACATTTTAGATCTACAATGAAGCGATGTTCCATTAAAAAAAATGAAACGGTTAGCAATGAAAAAGCAAAGTTAACTCCAAACCATCGCAACTACTCACCTTTTAAATTGTCATCAGAAACTCAAAATTAAAACTCACTCTCATCATCAATTGGCATCAAACCCTTGATTCTACAATTCAAACCAATAACAAACCCCAATATACTCCCCTATTTTGCAATTCAATTTCAAACACAAATTTGGAACCAAAATCAACAAAGATAAGATTAATTGTCGATTCATTCTCGATTGTCATCAACCGATTAAATGATTAATTAAATATAACCCATGACCATTTTAAGAACCAACGCGGAGATTACCGATTCCGGTGAAGATTCCGATATTCAAAGTACGAACAACAAATCACACGCCAATTGACGATTAGAATCCTAATCCCTTATATATCCACCAATAATCGAATACAAGAAGATCGTTGATCAAAATAAAAAAAACGCAAATTACTAAGTCTATGTTTTAGTTTTGGTTTTGGCACCCATTCAAAATTTTAGCGGGAAAGCAAAAAGAACATAACTTTTTCAAATTATTTTGTAAGATCTTTTGATTATCAAACTGTTTTGTTAGCGGTGACAAGGAACTCGGAACATATTCAGGGGGATATTAATGTCACACCCCTTTCTAAGGCGGAAGCACGAGGTGTGATCAAGAAAGGTTCTCATTGCATACGAAAGGTAAACATACTACATGCTCGTAAAAATAACTCCAAATGCCAAATACATTACATAACTGAAAACATAGGTTAAGTGTTCACATCACAAGACAGCATTTTGTTTGATAAGTTTACAACTTTATTCAAAGATAAACATAAACGACATCCAGGAACAAGAGTAGGACCGCGCGCACATCCACTTTAGTTACCTGAAATACATGTAAGTTTTTGGAAAAACGTCAACATAATGTTGGTGTGAATTCATTCAGTTCTTGTTTTGAACGTTTGTATACTTTGTATGAAAAACATGGTATGTATCTCGTATAAATCACGTATTTCTGTATGTATCAAGGTTGTTAATGGGTTGCAAAGCCATAAACATGTGACACGACATAGGAAGCATCCAAACCATAGGCATTTTTCTAGTTGTCGATTCACGACTGAGACACAAAAGCACTACTCGGTACTAGTTTTCACCAAGAGTGTGGCTGCCCGAAAACCCATTAGATCTAACCTTTTGTTCTGCGGTCTTAGTATGTACACGATTAATGGTGCTTATGGTACCCTATTCGTGACACGATTTCTCGTATCATTCCTCCATTCTTGTATCATACCATAACTCATGTATTTTCCCCAAGTTTAAAAGTATGTAAAAGTTTAAAGTGGGGATATGTACTCATTTTTCTGTAAACATTTAGTAACATGCATTTCACCCCCGAAGTTATAAAACTGAAAACAGTTAAAAGAAAAGGGGGAGCATGAACTCACAACTTTGCGTTCCTTGCGCCGTAAACTTCACCGGTTTTTGCTTATCTAGCGTCGTGACCTAAACGTGTTTTATTAACGTTAGTCACTAGACTTGTATCGCACAAGTACAAGTCACTATCTTTTATATATGTGTTCTTGTGTTAAAAATAATTTATATTTTTAACTATGTAACTTACTTATATTATTTTCTCAAAAAAAATATAAGTATCTTGTATTTTTCACCCGAGTTATGCATTTTTGTCCAAAACTTCATTTCATGCTCATAACTTGTCCAAGTTATTTATTCTATGAAGAAATATATTTTCATAAATATATTCTCTTGTATTTGTCTAAGCATGTTGTATGTTTATTTTTTTCGTATTTTCACTACTTAGGAGTATTTAGTGTATTTTCAAGTCCTAATACCCTATTACATGTAATACATACTACATACACTTAGCACAAAATTTGGTGATCAATAAATATATATATTTTTCTCAAAAATATACATACTTAATATCGATTTTAATCTTGAAGAAATCATCATTTCTTAACACAAAAATTAGGGAAACCTTGATAAATATTTTTAGATACATTTTTAGGGAATAAGTTTCTCAAAAACTTATATTTTTCTAAGTGTCAAAATTTATAAAAATTTTGACATGGTTTCCCTTAAAAATGGAGGTTTCCCGTGTTTTTCAAAACATGTATTTATTTTCTTTTAAATCATCATCAAACATCAACAACTCATTCAACACTTACCGAGTGTCAAAATCAAGTATATTACACTACATCATGAACTTGAAGTTTTTGTAAAAACTTGTAGTAACTTGGCAAAGTTTCTAGTAGACTTAGTTACTCTTTAAAGTGTGTTTATTTCTTCAAAAATCCCATTCATAAAGAATCTCGGTGTTTACAACTTGAAGTCATATTTTACAAAAATATTTATCTATAACAACTTCTTGTTTTACTAGCATCTCTACACTTATTTCATCATCAAAAATAGTGTAAGTGTAAGAAAAGTCATGATCTTTCAAAAGTCGCATTTTGAACTTGGTTTGTTAGGAAAAATCATTTGTAAATCTTGGATCCATATGATCATCAACTCACTTTGTTTACTATATTTCAAGAAATCATTTTTATTTGTCAAGTTCATGTGTTTACTAGAAGATGATCATCATATGTCGTTACATGATCATCCTCCCACTTGCTAGATTAAGTGTTTAAACACCATCTAGCAAGCTTCATGTGATGATTAACATCATCATCTCAAGAAACCAACAATCAAACTTTATACATGCACTAAACAACATCATATCATCTATATATCATCATATTTCACCTTACGTTTCAAGATTCAAGTTCAAGTCTTTTAGTGTTTTTTGTTATTTCAACATAATATATCTTTTATCCACTAAAAATATGAAGTAAACAAGGGTGTTCAAGAATCTTACGACTAGCTTAAAGCTAGGGAAGAACAAGATGCAATTGGAGTGGATAAAAGCAAGCTAAAGAGGTCCTTCAAGTTCCGTGAGTTCCAAGCTTCGTTGATCACCTTGATACACCTTTGAGAGTACTTGGAATGGATTGGATTGAACCGAAAAGATGGTGGTGAGGGGAAGGGGGTTTGGCCGTGAGCTTTGTGAGGGAGAGAGGAAGAGTTGTGGTGGGTTGAAGTGAAGATGAAGATGGCTTATGGTCCCATATATAATTCTCTAATTCCTTTGTCCATTGGTTTGAATGTCTAAGGAGTACACAACATGATCTTGCCAAATCCCAAGGAGAGATTATTGGGGATTTAGAAGATTTGAAGTAATCTTTGAGGTGGGGGCCACATATGGGTCGTAGATTGTATAGGGGGGGGGGGGGGTAAATTGTAATTTGTTGGTAAGTGTAGGTAAATAATTGAAGGTTAAGTGTTAAGTCTAGTGTTTAATGTATTTCTTGCATTACGTAGTATGTTTAAGTGTTCGTGAACCATAACTAGCTCAGAAAAATAAAAACAATGCTTCTAGCAATATTTTAGTGTTCCGGGTAATGTCCGGTTGTTCGGTTAGATACCGGTTCGTTAAAGTGCTAAATTGCGTCGTTTAGTGTCCTTTATGTACCCTTTTGTGACAATTTTAATTCCTAACACTTAGGGAAGTATTCTGGATAATAAAACATGAATTCTGCATGATATTTTGAGGTTAAAAAGCTGATTATAGCTGAATTTTATAAAATTCTGCACTTAAAGTGCGTTTCGGGTGCTTTCTAATGCGTATTTTAGTTTCCGGAAAGTCTATATGTTAACCCTTGTATGTACTCTTGGGTTTTAATGTATTCTTGACATTGGACCTACACCTAGGCCCCAATTCTATTGTCTGACTGTTTTCTGCAGAATTATTGACACAATGTGTCTTACCGGTGAGTTTACTAGTATTTCTGACGCAACGCTATTCATTAATGCATAAAGCAATATTTTGTAGTATAAAACGTTCATGAATTCACTTGTATAGTATGAAATCAGACATTGTTGATATTTAAGCACATAATTGCAGTCATTAAATAATAATTAAAGTGTACGGAAATTACCGTTTGGGTGTCAGTTGTCACAGTCTCCCCCCTGTTAAAAGAATTTCGTCCCGAAATTCAGGCTGATCTATCTCTCGCAGGAGTTTTCTTGAACAGGTGGGGGTACTTTTCTTTGAACTGGTCTTCACGTTCCCACGTGTACTCAGGTCCGTACTTAGAGTTCCAACGTACTTTGACAAGTTTGACATTGCTCCTCCTGGTCTTGTTGACTTTCCAGTCTGTAACCTCAACGGGTTGTTCTGTAAATCGGAGGGTTTCATCAATATGCACTTCATCCGCAGGGATGATCACGTTTTCTTGTGTTGGACTCTTCTTGAGGTTGGATACATGGAACGTTTCATGTACTCTATTAAGTTCTTCCGGTAATTCCAACTTGTATGCCACGGTACCAATTCTTTCCTAAATCTTGAATGGTCCGATGTATCATGGATTCAGCTTTCCCCGCTTTCCAAATCTTACTACGCCCTTCCAAGGTGAGACTTTTTGTCACACCCCAACCGATGGCGGAATCATCGGGGCATGGCACTGAGCGAAACAGATTGTCCAGAAGTTTCCATAACAACTATCATTACCATTCAATTTAAATTAACATGTCCCATACCATGTCTCAAATAGTAAACAAATTATTACAGATGAAATCTAGGCAAATATTCTGTTCCGACAACTCAAATTTAAACATAGGTAGTTTATTTATTGGTTTCTAGGACCTCCTTTCCTAGCTTCAATTTCATCACAGCACAGAGAGCATCCTAGACCTTTCCTAGCCTCAAGTTCACAGCATGCTAAGCATGTAAACTTCCTAAGCACCTGTCACACACGTTAAAATAAAGTCAATACATAAAATGTAAAGGTGAGCATACAAGTTTGATAATAGCATATAGTGTTCGAATTCGTTTACGTATAACCAGCACGTACACATAGTGAAATGAAGCACGTTAGTTATCGACATAGATCCATCGATACCAATGACTGCGGATTGACTGCCCGAGGCAGTTCACAATACATGGTTACCACCGTAACCCATGCAAGTAAAAGATCCTTAACAACCCCCGTGTGAACGGGTGCTGAGTCCAAACTATAGTACTATCGTTGCTAAGGCAGGTAGACAACATTCCATGTGTAAACATAACAAACAAGCATTCATAAGCCACGTATATCATGCATTAACGGTTAGCGTTCAAATAGTCTGAGTAGTATGATAGTTGTAGTTTGAATATTCGTAACGTATGTAACACCCAAAAGTGCTCAAAGCAAAAAGGGATCGAGTATACTCACAGCGATTAATGGATTGAAGGGAACGCTTAGCGAGTACGGTTAGCCTGAATAGATTCGATAGCATAACGATAAGGAATACGTAAAATGAGACAAAGTGAAAATGGGTCGGATGGTAGTTCGATCGGCGGGTAATCCGATCAGACAGTAATCCGTGCGGATGGTAATCTGTTCGGGTGGTCATTCGGTCGGATGACGATTCGAGTGGATTGTTTCTTCCTATAATAAGGATGTGTTTGTGTATGATGGCTTGACTTTTGAAGTTTTCGTTGTAGTATTTAGAGGACATTGAAGTATCTCTATCCATCAAGTCGTTCGATCGGATACTGGGTCGTACGGATGACAATCCGTTCGGATGGTCATCCGGTCGGACGGTGATCCGGTCGGACGGCGACTTAGTGGTGAGATCACTTGTTGAAGACGAGTTCACAGTTGAAGTGTCACTCGATCGGATGATCATCCGATCGGATGGCAACCTTGTCAAATGAACTTGTTGAAAATTGTTTAAGGCTTTAAGGTCTTAGTATCTCATGATCCGAAAAGTAATCCATTCAGATGGTCGTCCGATCGGATTACATTTCGTTCAATACTCAAACTCTAGATGAGATAGTTTAAGAGGTGGGACCCAAGTGTGATCCGTTCGGATGGCAATCCCTGCGGATGACTTATCCGATCGGATGACAATCCGGTCGGACGGCAATCCGTTCCGATTGCTCCTTTCGTCCTACACTTGTTCGTTTTGATAGTTGTCGTTGTTTCGAGACGTCTTGACAACTTGTTAACCAACCAGAACCCTTCCTTGACCCAAGTGACCAAACCGACCAGGAATCACCCTAGTTCGGCCAGTTACCGGCTTGAGGCGGTTGTTCTTGTTTAACCCGAAGTCGGTTGTCTCGTAGGCGGAATCCAGATCTGAACCAGTACAACACCATGGACGTGTAGGAGACTAGATCTGATCCTGATTCTACCGGTTTTGAGTGTTTTGAGTGTAAAAGAGTTGAAAGAAAGTTAGAACCCATCTTTCAATCCCTTTTTACCACTCTTGTGTCGAGATCTTTACGAGATCGTTGTGTAATCGGTTAGATCTCGGTTGTTCTTGGTGGATTGAAGTCAAGGCATGAAGTTCTTGAAGAACTCATGATGACATCACCCTCGAACACCCGAAATCTAGTGATTTCGTGATTAAAAGTTAAGATTTTAAAAGATAGAAAGGTGTAGGAGTGCGTGTAGATTAAGAAAGTACAAGATTTAGGGCGAGATCTTACCTGGATTGAGAGAAATCGGAGAAAAGGTGAGGAACACGAGCTGTTCAGACAGAAGGTTTCCAAAAGTGGAAAGAATGACAATGACAGGGGTATTTATAGGATTCCGAAAGGGGAAAGAGTGATCCGATCGGATGACATACAGCCTGTCACCAACTGGGTTATCCGGTCGGATGACTATCCGGTCGGATGGCTATCCGGCCGGATGGCGCTTGGTTCAAGTTTTTGATGCGACGATTTTTGGTGTTTCGTTTTCGATTGCGAGCGGTTCGATTTGATAGGGTTTCCTAGTCAAATTACTTTTAGTCCCAACTACTTATATCTCGCATAATCTATATTCCACTATCTATCATAGTTCGATCGTGATTCGAGTTCGAGTTCGATTGCATTCGAGTTTCGATTGAGTTCGCTTGATTACACACAACACATCATAAATAAACATGCACAGGTAACACGTGAGGCACACACACGTATAACAACAAGTAAAAATACGTAGCTCGAGTTGTGAATTGATGTCGATTCGATTAGCATAGCTTGACTATTGATTAGTTAACTTTATAGCATTGTTACTTCCTACAGTTCACAGTCGTAGATCGATCGAATAGCGATTAACATACGTTGATTATTGCAATTAACAACACTTACTCCACATAATACAACTAAAATAAAGAAATTTCTACAAGTCAAGTTGCGCGAAATCGGTCGTTGACTTTGACCTTGACTTTGACTTTGACTTGTGAAAAGATGGGGTGTTACAGCCTCCCCTTGTTTAGGGAATTTCGTCCCGAAATTAAGCTGAAAGCTGTTACAACCGCCATGATTCACGTTTGAGAACTTTCTCTTTCTAGACTTTCTCTTCGAATAACTGCGGGTACTTAGCCTTCATGTCGCTTTCTAGTTCCCAAGTGAACTCTGCGCCTCATTTGCCTTCCCATCGGACTTTCACGATAGGAATGCGAGAGCGTTTGAGTTGCTTGGTCTGGCGATCCATGATTTCGACAGGCTTTTCCATGAAGTGTAATGTTTCGTTCACTTGTAGATCATCGAGAGAAACATGTAAGTCATGGTCGGCTATGCACTTTCGGAGGTTTGACACGTGGAAAGTCGGGTGGACGTACTAAGTTCCTCCGGTAGTTCGAGCCTGTAGGCGACTTTTCCGATCCTTTCCAGAATCTTAAAAGGTCCAACATATCGAGGCGCGAGTTTTCACTTTTTGCCGAATCGGACTACACCCTTCCAAGGTGATACCTTTAGGAGTACGTAGTCACCAACGCCAAATTCACGGGGCTTGCGCTTTTTATCGGCGTAACTTTTCTGTTGATCCCGAGCCTTCACTAGGTTGTCTCGAATTTGGAAAATTTTGTCTGTCGTTTCTTGCAGTAGCTCCGGACCGGTTAGTTGCGAGTGACCGATCTCGAGCCAAACAATAGGCGATCGACATCTTCTTCCGTATAACGCCTCGAATGGTGCCATTTGGATGCTAGAATGGTAGCTGTTGTTATACAAGAATTCGACTAACGGCAGGTATTTATCCCAATTACCACCGAAGTCTAAGACACACGAGCGGAGCATGTCTTCAAGGGTACGAATCGTTCTTTCAGTCTGACCGTTGGTCTGAGGGTGGAAAGCGGTACTTAGATTAAGCGATGTACCGAGTGCCCTTTGAAACGTTTCCCACAGTCGCGAGGTAAACCGAGCATCACGATCAGAGATGATGTCACGAGGCGTCCCATGATTACAAATGATCTCGTCTGTGTAGATTCGGGCTAATCGTTCTACCTTGTAGTCTTCTCGTATTGGCAGAAAGTGAGCTGATTTAGTCAAACGGTCAACTACAACCCAAATGCTGTCGTGACCTGATGACGTGTGCGGTAGCTTGGTTATGAAGTCCATGGCTATACTCTCCCACTTCCACATGGGAATCGGTGGTTGTTCAAGTAAGCCAGAGGGTCTTTGATGTTCGGCCTTGATTCTAGCACAAGTTAGGCATTTTCCGACGTAGAGAGCGATATCCCTTTTCATACCCGGCCACCAGTACTTATAGCGAAGATCCTGGTACATTTTGTCGGCACCGGGGTGAATAGAATACCGAGACTTATGGGCTTCGTCCATCAGAATTTGCCGCAAATTGGTTCGCATGGGAATCCAAATTCAGTCTAAAAAGTGGAATATCCCATTCGATTTGCTCACAAGCTGGGCTCCATCGTGGTAGATTCTTTCTCTCTTCAAGGTGCGTTCGTTAAAACATGCATGCTGAGCGTCGCGGATGAGGGTTTCGAGATCATGTTGGGCTTGAACATTACGGGTGCTAAGCAGGTAGCTCCGTCTGCTAAGTGCATCGGCAAAAACATTCGCCTTGCCTGGGTGATAACGGATCTCACAGTCGTAATCGTTGAGAAGTTCTACCCATCGGCGTTGACGCATATTAAGTTCCTTCTGATTAAAGATATGTTGCAGGCTCCTATGATCGGTGAAGATCGTACACTTGGTACCATGCAGGTAGTGTCGCCAAATCTTTAATGCAAAAACAACCGCGCCTAGCTCGAGATCATGGGTTATATAGTTCTTCTCGTGGATTTTGAGCTGATGAGATGCGTAAGCTATGACCTTGTCCCGTTGCATGAGAACACAACCAAGACCAAGGTTGGAAGCATCACAGTAGACAATGAAATCATTGTTTCCGTCGGGCAATGTGAGAACAGGAGCATTGCAAAGCATGTGTTTGAGGGTTCGAAAGACAGACTCTTGTTTAGTTCCCCAAACAAAAGGCTTGTCTTTATGTGTGAGAGAGGTAAGTGGTACAACTATCTTTGAGACTCCTTCGATAAACCGTCGATAATAGCCAGCTAGTCCGAGAAAAGAGCGGACTTCAGACGGGTTCTTAGGCGTAACCCAGCTCTTGACAGCTTCAATCTTCGCAGGATCGACGTGAATACCCTGACTATTAACAATGTGACCCAGAAACTGAACTTCCTCCAGCCAAAATTCACACTTGGAGAATTTGGCATAGAGTTGGTTCCCCTGGAGTAACTCGAGAACCAAACGTAGATGTTGCGGATGTTCGGTTTTCGATTTGGAATAGATCAAGACGTCGTCGATGAACACGATGACGAAACGGTCGAGATATGGTTTACACACGTGATTCATCAAATCCATGAAAACCGCTGGTGCATTGGTTAAACCAAAAGGCATGTCAACGAATTCGTAGTGACCGTATCGGGTGCGAAACGCGGTTTTGGGTATATCCTCCTCTTGAATACGTAGCTGGTGATATCCTGAACGTAGATCGATCTTCGAGAAACACGTAGCGCCTTGTAGTTGATCAAACAAATCTTCAATGCGAGGTAGGGGATAGCGGTTCTTATTAGTTAGCTTATTCAATTCCCGATAGTCGATGCACATCCAGAACGACCCGTCCTTCTTTTTGACGAAAAGGACTGGTGCGCCCCAAGGAGAGGTGCTCGGGCGAATGAAGCCTTTCTCAAGTAATTCCTGGAGTTGGGTCGAGAGTTCGCGCATTTCAGACGGCGCGAGTCGATAAGGAGCTTTGGCAATAGGGTTGGCTCCAGGAATGAGGTCGATACGAAAGTCGATATCACGACTTGGCGGTAGTCCGGGAAGATCCTCTGGAAAAACATTAGGAAATTCTCGAACCACAGGAATGTCTTTCACTTCCTTCTTCTCTTTCTTTTCCTTCTCCGCTACTACAATGTTAGCCAAGAAAGCTCTGTATTCCTTGCGGAGATACTTGCTAGCTTGTACGCATGACATAAGCTTGAGCCCCTTTGAAGTAGTATCGCCATATACACACAATGAGTCGCCATTTGCGAGCGAAAATCGAATCATCTTGTCGAAGCACACAACTTCAGCATGGTTTTCTCGAAGAAAGTCCATGCCTACTATGACGTCGAAACTTCCGAGTTGCATCGGAATAAGGTCGATTGGGAAGATGTGATTGTTGAGCTCAAGAGTACAATCACGGATAACAAAATTAACGGCGACGGTCCTTCCGGTAGCGACTTCAACATCGAATGTCGAGGAGAGTTTGGAACGTTTACGACCAAGGAGTTTCTCGAATTCGAATGACACAAAGCAATTATCCGCTCCAGTATCAAACAAACAGGAAGCATAAATACCATTCACAAGGAACGTACCATTGACCACGTTGTTGTCGGCCTGGGCTTGACGCACATTGAGGTTGAAAGTTCTGGCGCGTGCGGCCTATTGTTGCTGCTGCTGTTGTTGTTGCTGTTGTTGAGGTTCTTGTTTCACTACCCTGTTTGGGCACATGTTGGCAAAATGGTTCGGGTCGCCACATGCGAAGCAGGCTCTGGCTTTGACTGCGGGTGCCGGAGGAGCTTGTTGACCCTGTGGGGCAGTGAGTAGAGCTTGATTGACAGGAGCTTGACGAATACGGCAGTTGGCAGTAAAATGGCCGTACACTTTGCAATGAGCACAAAAACGGCAAGGAATAGCAGTCGGGTGGTGGTAGGTGCAAGTAGGGCAGAGCGGATGTGGTCCAGTGTATGCACGCTTTGCAGGCGGTGCATTGGTCACAGGCGCCGCTACTTGACGCTGTTGGGCAGGTACAGCTTGAATCGATGCAGCAGTGATCGCACAATTCTTGTTGCTGGAGCTGTTCTCTCTCTTGTTCTTTCTCTTGTTGCTCGATGAGGTGGGTTCAGCAGTTGGTGCGGTAGTGGTAGCTTGATGCAGATGATTGGAAGTCTTATCCCAGACACCAGCCTTAACCCGCTTGTCGTTGATTTTAGTGGCCAGCAGATAAGTCTCTTCGATCGTCGTAGTCTTAGCTGCTTGCACGAAATCAGCAACGCAGTCGGGAGTCTTGACTTGATCGGGACATATGATGCTGAGTTGTTTGAAATGAGCAGTGAGACCAGCATTGTCACCATCCTTTTGCTGTATGTGCCAAAATTCATCTTCTAGCTTTTGACGTTCGTGAGGAGGGCATAATTCCACTAGCATAACTTCCTTGAGCTCGTCCCACGACAGACCGTAGGCTGCATCGTTCCCTCGCTTGTTCCACTCGGCCGTCCAACAGTCTAGTGCACGGGACTGGAAAACGCCGGTAGCATTCAGAGTACGGAGGTCATCAGGGCAACCACTCTGTCGCAGAGTAACCTCAATGGAATCAAACTAGTGAAATAATGCAGTGGGACCTCCCTCGCCAGTAAATTCTTTTGGCCCACACGACTTGAATTGCTTGAAACTGAAGGGTCTTGCGGCAACTTTAGGAGCTTCGGTTCTCGATTCCTCAGACGATTTGCTGGCATTCTCGTAAACATCACTCACGGCCTTTGCCACACTTTTAGCGATAATGGAAGCAAGGCGTTTATCTCTCTTTTCTTGACGAGAAAGTGCGTGACGGGATCCAGACGACATTGTCTGCAATAGACATCGCCACGGAACTCAACACATGTATTCGAATCTCACCTCACACGTCTACTACTACTAAAGCTCAGTAACACGTACCGTGTAAACACATAGACATAGAACCATGCAAGACACAGAACCATTTAATCACATAGCCACATAAACACTTAGAGAACAAATCACGTAAGCACGTAGAGCACATAATCACATAATTCCTAAGAATGTAGAGCAAGGAAGCCGGGAAACCCATGCGCACTTAATCACTAGAGGCAGTTAGAAAACAGAAACCTATTTATTCAAGGTCGACGATTGCTCGAGAGTAGCGTGGTACAAACGTATATCGTAGCATGAAGTCGTTTCAAGTTTTGCGATTTGTTAACGATTTGAGATAGAAAAGCAGTGCGAGTCGTGCGTGTCGATTGAAGTGAAGACAAAATCGAGTATATTTCTGAAATTTAGACACATAAACAGGTAAACACACATATAGCACATAAAATCGACGAATCATCAGAATCGGCAGTTGCGAGCTCTTAATCTAAATACATAAAAATCGAGAAATAGATTGTCTGCGCCTAGTAGACTTCGACTAACCAAAGTAATTCAACTATTCACAAGGATCCATTGTGCACATTTAACCTTCAGGACTAAGCCTTTGCCTCGATTCTTGGGCGTTTGGCACACATCCCGTTGGTCATATTGTGACTTCAGGTTGTTGGAGTCCGTCGAGACTTTGGTGAGAGTTTTGTATAAAAGCGGAACAAGTCGTCAAGGTTAGGGTTTCACCCCTGGCTTAACAACTTCGTCCTTGTTTTTAATAAAATTGAGGAGATTATTCATCAAAATATGGATTTCACTCCTAATTTGGCATAATTCCCCTCACTTGTAGTTAAAATGCGAGTTGAGTGAGCAACTTTAGTCGAGAGTTTGTGGTTTTCACACCTATTCTTGGCCTAATTGCCCACTCATAGTTGAAAAATTCAAGTGTGGTGATAGCGTTGATTAAGCGAGAATAGCGAGAAGTAAGCTCGCATATAATCCCTACTGGTTATGCACAAGTCGGTCTGTTGGTTCTTAACTATAGTCTAGGTTTCTAAGACTTTGACCCGGACTAGGTCGAGTCTTGCCTAATTCCCTATAGTTATGGCTCTGATACCAATCTGTCACACCCCAACCGCTGGCGGAATCATCGGGGCATGGCACTGAGCGAAACAGATTGTCCAGAAGTTTCCATAACAACTATCATTACCATTCAATTTAAATTAACATGTCCCATACCATGTCTCAAATAGTAAACAAATTATTACAGATGAAATCTAGGCAAATATTCTGTTCCGACAACTCAGATTTAAACATAGGTAGTTTATTTATTGGTTTCTAGGACCTCCTTTCCTAGCTTCAATTTCATCACAGCACAGAGAGCATCCTAGACCTTTCCTAGCCTCAAGTTCACAGCATGCTAAGCATGTAAACTTCCTAAGCACCTGTCAAATACGTTAAAATAAAGTCAATACATAAAATGTAAAGGTGAGCATACAAGTTTGATAATAGCATATAGTGTTCGAATTCGTTTACGCATAACCAGCACGTACACATAGTGAAATGAAGCACGTTAGTTATCGACATAGATCCATCGATACCAATGACTGCGGGTTGACTGCCCGAGGCAGTTCGCAATACATGGTTACCACCGTAACCCATGCAAGTAAAAGATCCTTAACAACCCCCGTCTGAACGGGTGCTGAGTCCAAACTATAGTACTATCGTTGCTAAGGCAGGTAGACAGCATTCCATGTGTAAACATAACAAACAAGCATTCATAAGCCACGTATATCATGCATTAACGATTAGCGTTCAAATAGTTTGAGTAGTGTGATAGTTGTAGTTTGAATATTCGTAACGTATGTAACACCCAAAAGTGCTCAAAGCAAAAAGGGATCGAGTATACTCACAGCGATTAATGGATTGAAGGGAGCGCTTAGCGAGTACGGTTAGCCTGAATAGATTCGATAGCATAACAATAAGGAACACGTAAAATGAGACAAAGTGAAGATGGGTCGGATGGTAGTTCGATCGGATGGTAATCCGATCGGACAATAATTCGTGCGGATGGTAATCCGTCCGGGTGGTCATCCGATCGGATGACGATTCGAGTGGATTGTTTCTTCCTATAATAAGGATGTGTTTGTGTATGATGGCTTGACTTTTAAATTTTTCGTTGTAGTATTTAGAGGACATTGAAGTATCTCTATCCATCAAGTCGTTCGATCGGATGCTGGGTCGTACGGATGACAATCCGTTCGGATGGTCATCCGGTTGGACGGTGATCCGGTCGGACGGCGACTTAGTGGTGAGATCACTTGTTGAAGACGAGTTCATAGTTGAAGTGTCACTCGATCGGATGATCATTCGATCGGATGGCAACCTTGTCAAATGAACTTGTTGAAAATTGTTTAAGGCTTTAAGGTCTTAGTATCTCATGATCCGAAGATTAATCCATTCAGATGGTCATCCGATCGGATTACATTTCGTTCAATACTCAAACTCTAGATGAGATAGTTTAAGAGGTGGGACCCAAGTGTGATCCGTTCGGATGGCAATCCGTGCGGATGACTTATCCGGTCGGACGACAATCCGTTCCGATTACTCCTTTCGTCCTACACTTGGTCGTTTTGATGGTTGTCGTTGTTTCGAGACGTCTTGACAACTTGTTAACCAACCAGAACCCTTCCTTGACCCAAGTGACCAAACCGATCAGGAATCACCCTAGTTCGGCCAGTTACTGGCTCGAGGCGGTTGTTCTTGTTTAACCCGAAGTCGGTTGTCTCGTAGGCGGAATCCAGATCTGAACCAGTACAACACCATGGACGAGTAGGAGACTAGATCTGATCCTGATTCTACCGGTTTTGAGTGTAAAAAAGTTGAAGGAAAGTTAGAACCCATCTTTCAATCCCGTTTTACCACTCTTGTGTCGAGAACTTTACGAGATCGTTGTGTAATCGGTTAGATCTCGGTTGTTCTTGGTGGATTGAAGTCAAGGCATGAAGTTCTTGAAGAACTCATGATGACGTCACCCTCGAACACCCGAAATCTAGTGATTTCGTGATTAAAAGTTAAGATTTTAAAAGATAGAAAGGTGTAGGAGTGCGTGTAGATTAAGAAAGTACAAGATTTAGGGTGAGATCTTACCTGGATTGAGAGAAATCGGAGAAAAGGTGAGGAACACGAGCTGTTCGGACAGAAGGTTTCCAAAAGTGGAAAGAATGACAATGACAGGGGTATTTATAGGATTCCGAAAGGGGAAAGAGTGATCCGATCGGATGACACTCCGCTCGGATGACGATCCGATCGGATGACATCCTGATCGGATGACATACAGCCCGTCACCAACTGGGTTATCCGGTCGGATGGCTATCCGGCCGGATGGCTATCCGGCCGGATGGCGCTTGGTTCAAGTTTTTGATGCGACGATTTTTGGTGTTTCGATTTCGATTACGAGCGGTTCGATTCGATAGGGTTTCCTAGTCAAATTACTTTTAGTCCCAACTACTTATATCTCGCATAATCTATATTCCACTATCTATCATAGTTCGATCGTGATTCGAGTTCGAGTTCGATTGCATTCGAGTTTCGATTGAGTTCGCTTGATTACACATAACACATCATAAATAAACATGCACATGTAACACGTGAGGCACACACACACGTATAACAACAGGTAAAAATACGTAGCTCGAGTTGTGAATTGATGTCGATTCGATTAGCATAGCTTGACTATTGATTAGTTAACTTTATCGCATTGTTACTTCCTACAGTTCACAGTCGTAGATCGATCGAATAGCGATTAACATACGTTGATTATTGCAATTAACAACACTTACTCCACATAATACAAATAAAATAAAGAAATTTCTACAAGTCAAGTTGCTCGAAATCGGTCGTTGACTTTGACCTTGACTTTCAATTTGACTTGTGAAAACACGGGGTGTTACACTTTTAGCAAAGTCTCCCACCTCGAACTGTAATGGTTTTCGTCTTTAATCAGCGTAACTCTTTTGTCGATCTCGAGCCGCCTTAATACGCTCTCGGATCTGCATAATCTTGTCGGTTGTGTCTTGCACAAGTTCAGGACCAACCATATATTTGTCTCCGGCGTCTACCCAACATAAGGGCGATCGGCACTTGCGGCCATATAGAGCTTCGAACGGTGCGGCTTTTATACTTGTATGATAACTGTTATTGTAGGAAAACACAACTAAAGGTAGATGAGTATCCCAGCTGCCGCCTAGGTCCATAACACATGCGCGAAGCATATCTTCTAGCGTTTGTATAGTCCGTTCGCTCTGACCGTCTGTTTGTGGATGGAAGGCCGTGCTTAGATCTAGCTGAGATCCAAAGGCTTCCTGAAAGGATTGCCAGATTCTTGAGACAAAGCGTCCATCTCTGTCTGAAATGATTGAGATAGGCACTCCATGACGTGCCACGATTTCTTTCAAGTACAGCTCAGCAAGTTTTACAGTTCTATCTTTTTCTCGGATCGGTAGGAAATGCGCAGACTTTGTTAACCGGTCGACTATCACCCATATCATATCGTGCCCCCTGGGGGTCCTGGGTAATTTTGTTATGAAGTCTATCGAGATTTGCTCCCACTTCCACATGGGTATCTCTGGTTGTTGTAGTAGTCCAGATGGTTTCTGATATTCAGCCTTAACCTTAGCACAGGTTAGGCACTTTCCAACATAGATAGCAACATCGCTTTTAAGTATCGGCCACCAATAGTAATCCTTCAAGTCTTGAAACATTTTGTCTGATGCTGGATGGATCGAGTATCTCGACTTATGCGCTTCATTAAGGATGACTTCTCGAATACCGCCATAGAGCGTAACCCAAATACGCCCCTTAAAGTACAAGGTTCCCTCTTTGTTTGGCACTAAATACTTCAACATACCTCGGAGGTATTCAGCTCTACGATTCTCCATCTTAAGGGCTTCTCGTTGTGCGTCACGAATACGTGCAGTGAGGTTCGTTCGAATAGTCATTTTCAATGCTCGAACCCATAGGGTCTTAACCCTTTCCTTTCGACTTAGCGCATCTGCTACAACGTTTGCCTTCCCAGGATGGTACTTAATCTCACAGTCATAATCATTTAGTAGCTCGACCCATCGTCGCTGACGCATGTTTAGTTCCTTCTGATCAAATATGTGTTGTAGGCTTTTGTGATTTGTGAAGATTGTACATCAAGTACCATATAAGTAGTGTCGCCAGATCTTCAAGGCGAATACCACCGCACCTAGTTCCAAGTCATGCGTGGTGTAATTTATTTCATGCACCTTCAATTGTCTTGAAGCGTAAGCGATGACTTTCTGGTGTTGCATGAGCACGCAACCCAAACCTTGACGCGAAGCATCGCAGTATACCACGAAGTCTTCAGTGCCTTCGGGTAAGGATAGTATCGGTGCATTGCATAGCTTATTTTTGAGTAGTTGGAAGGCTTCTTCCTGCTTATCACCCCAGGCGTACTTCTTGTCTTTTTGCGTAAGGGAAGTCAGCGGTTGAGCTATTTTTGAGAAATTCTCAATAAATCGTCTGTAATAGCCCGTTAAGCCCAAAAATTGTCGAACTTCAGTTGGGGTTTTGGGAGCTTCCCAATTCTTTATTGCTTCAATCTTGGATGGGTCTACATGAATGCCCTTCTTATTCACAACGTGACCAAAAAACTGTACTTCGCGAATCCAGAATTCGAACTTTGAGAATTTTGCATAAAGTTTCTCTTTCTTCAGTAGTTCCAAAATGGTTCTGAGATGTTGCTCGTGCTCTTCTTTCGTTCGCGAGTAAATCAGGATATCATCGATAAATACAATCACGAATTTATCGAGATATGGTTTGCATACGCGGTTCATCAGATCCATAAATACCGCTGACGCGTTCGTCAGTCCGAATGGCAGCACAAGAAACTCGTAATGCCCATAGCGGGTTCTGAATGCAGTCTTTGGTACACTTTCCTCTTGGATTCTCAATTGATGGTATCCAGATCGAAGGTCGATCTTGGAATTGTAGCTAGATCCTTGTAATTGATCAAATAAGTGTAACATTTCCCAAAATTTTTATTTATATAAAATACATAAAAACTTATGTTATTAAAAGGATGCATCATGGGTAAGTTGACCAATGGAAATATGAGGTATTTTGGGCAAGCGTAGTAACCATTTAATAATTAAATTATACAAATACGTTATATTTGAACCTACTCTGTTTTTAATGAAACTTGGTTCAAAATGTAGATAAAATTATTCTCGTTCTAATAACATATTCATTATTTTATAAAACGTCATATTTTTAAAGTTATAAGCGCCTAATAAGTGAAGCAGTTAAATTAATTATAATATATAAATAATAAATAAATAAAATAATATTACCTTTGAAATTCATTGCATGCTTACGTACCCATTTGAAAGAATTGACAAATCAACCAATAATATTCAAGCATATGTATATGATAAGTACATACGTGTACTAAAGTTGCGTGAAGTTTAAGTTTAACAACTAGTATAAATCATAGGCAATTGCTAAAATTTTCAATATGTCCAGTCCTCTCGATCTTCTCTCTCTCTAGAAATCTACCTTTTATTTTCACCCATATTACTACAAAACCCTACCCCGTTTTATGTGTTGTAAACCCCTGGTCACTGATGCCCTGTCCGATTGACGTAGGACCCCGTAACGTATGTCAAGGCTCTGCCTAAATTCGTTGGGGTTCTGTCTCGTGACGTAAGAATAAAGTGCAATTGGGTTACTATACTTAATGTGAGTGCACTATATATTTTATTAAATAACCCAGGAGTTATACCCGAAATATATTAACCCTCCTAGAATATTTTAGACTACCCTAAACTCTCCTAAATACACCCTATATGTGAAAACCAAGCCCGAAATACAATATAACATTAAAAATAAATGAAAAACAAGAAATATTAAGTTGAGGCGGGCCGCGTAACCCTTGTCTTTGTTTTACGCGGGCCGCGAGAGGACCAGATTCAGCAACTATATAAGGAGGCCATCGGATCTCAGTCGAACTCGTTCACAAACATTTCTCAATCTCAATCTCTGAATAGTTGGCTTTATACACGGGTATTATACCCCCCTAAATAGCGAAGTTCTGCTCTGTTGTAAGTATTATAACCCCTGGATACATATTAGATACGCTGCCCGATTGATCTATGGTTCTGAAACGGCTGTCGTGGTTATGCCCGACGTAGTCGTTGGAATGCCGTCTCGGGGAGGGTATTACTAATGTTAAAATGGGTTATTATACTAACGCGTGTGCATTGTTTATTTAACTAGATTATAACCAGGAAGTCACAAAGGAAATACCTAAAATAGCAATGTGAGTTTATCCAATTTTTGTTAAACTTTTTGTAATATTTTACAAAACCTTAATGCTTTACAATGTGATTAAGCGGTGATTGAGTCTTTGTAGTTCTTCAATTACTGCCGGTATGTTGGGGTTTTGTATACAAAATTTACTACACTGTGAGTAGTAAGTCGGGACGACAATACGTTACCATTGGACAATGAGTTAGCCAATGTGTAATATGACCTACAAGTCAGGATTGACAGTACTGAATGAGTAATTGCGTAGAAATAAACAATGTGATCGCTCTCAATACTGTGTTAATTGATACAATGTTTCTTGATTAAACTGGGATTCACTCACCAGTATTTCCCACTGACAAATGTTTTTAAACACGTGTTTCAGGTAACACAATGTGAAAGCCAATTAGTAAAAAGCCAGCTCGAGAGCACTGACGGCTTGGAAAAATGTGGCTATAAAAGTTATCTAAAATACGATGTTTTAAACTCAATAAAAGAGGGTTTAACCCTATAAAAATGTTGTAATAAGAAACTTTGGTTTTACCCATGTGATTATTAATATCAAATAAGGTGGTTTTACTCTGATAAAATATTTCCTAACTACGGTCCTGATGAAATTTCCGCTGCTAAATTAATAAATGATACCACCGACACTGATGTTCGCGGACGCCCGTTCCCGGGACAGATAAGGGATCGGGGGTTGCGACAGAAGGTGGTATCAGAGCCTTGCCACTGGTCTAAGCCAAAGAAGTGTTCTGCTGACACTTAAATTTTAAATTCTGTGTTAGGAAATAACTTATGTAATTATGTGTTTTATGTTATTTGACTATTTGTTAGTCTACAGTATGGGTAAGCAAAGAATTTCAGACATCTATCGTCAATTAGATAGTTCACCAAAAGATAAGGGAACCTCATTTCAACCAAATCCGTCAGGATACTCAGCAGATACTGAGGAAGGAATATTCATTCGTAAGGCACAGTCTGAGAAACCATTTATCACTAAGAAGAGAAGTTGGATTATTAGAAAAAGTCGAGAGAGAATAAAGAAGTTACAACCAAAGGGAGCGATAATCAATCAGGAAATAAATGCACAAACTCAGGAAGCAGACAATAACCCACTAGGGGAAAATGAATTAGATAAACAATGGGTAAATCTCAATATGTTAGCCACCTGTAGAAAGAATGGTTGAAAAGATGGAGGATCAGAAAAGAATTACTTGTATATATAAATAAACAAGTTATAGGTTTATTCAGGTGAAAAGACTTACATGCCCTTGCTTTTATCTATAAAATTACCAAAATACGCTTCTAGTTAATGTAGTTTTTTGGACAGAGTTAGAGGCGGGGAGCAAAATAACGATAAGTTAGAAAAATCAGGGAGGAAAATGACAATTTTTAAACTATTGGGGCAAAATCATTAAAATGACCAAAGCACAGGGAACAAAATGGAAGTTAACTCTAATTTTTAAATTTAAGCTAAGGATTTTGCACGTTATTTTTGTATTTTTGTATTCTAATAATAACATATTTAATACATTAAGTACAAAATATATCTAGCATTGCTCATACATTTTACCTTTATATTTACTTTACATCATTATCCAACAACTTGAGTGAAAAAATCTCATATTTTACGTGCATATTTTTATATATTTGTTGGTATAAATTCGATTTGTTCTATGTTTCGACGTAAAGTTTTTCTGGAAACGGCTCAGTTCGATTATAATACGTTTTCATTTAAAAAATAAATATTTACATGCATATTTTAATGTCGCTTATTCATATACGGACGATAACAACATAAAAAGTAATAATATTATAAGGTCGTAGACTTCGTTATTGTTACTTACGTTATTGTTACTTACGTAAACTTTTCTTTTCTCTAATTATAAAATGATCATATATAGCTTGATTATAGTCTGGATCCCATTATCCTTCTAGAGGAAGAATGGAGTCCAGGTTAAAGGACGGGGGAAGATTTCTTCTTTCAATAGGCGTAGCTGCTTCGGATTTTACAGAAGAAAAAGGGAGAAACTCTTCTTATTACGATTACGTGAGTTTTGACTATTTGGATTGGGAAATAGCGTTACCTTAACGTTTTTTATTAATGTTATTGTGACATATACATTTTCAGGGTGGAGATACAATAGGAAGTTTATTTGACTAGGAAGGCTAGGAAGTGATATTGACCATCCATTAAGTTAATCAAGGGCTAAGATTAAATCAGGGAAATTGAAAGGAAGAAAAGAGGCGCGTGAGTTTGTTCAAGGGCATTCTAGTCAATCCAAGCCAATAGTTTCTCTCTCCTCCAATTCCCCCCCATTTTTTAAACGTTAATAACTCTTTCATACGACATTATTTTTTTTTATAAAAATTGCACCAAAAAAAACAAGCGTTTTTTATCTTTAAAAAGAATATACTATTGCTATATTTAAAAAAAAAAAATTAAACCCAGTTGTGTAAAACGCAATAGAAAAACCACCAGTTACGTAAAACGCAATGAAAAAAAACCTAAAAAATGACATTTTTCTAAAACGCAATGCACAAAAAACACAAAGAAATGACTTATTTGTAAAACGCAATGGCCAGAAAACACAAAGAAATGTCTTATTTCTAAAACGCAATGGACTGAAAACACATAAAAAGTGTTTTACCTAAAACGCAATGCACAAAAAACACAAAGAAATGTCTTATTTGTAAAACGCAATGGCCAGAAAACACAAAGAAATGTTTTATTTGTAAAACGCAATGACCAGAAAACACTTAAAAATGTCTCATTTCTAAAACGCAATGACCTAAAAAAACAAAAGAAAGTGTTCTCTGTAAAACGCAATGGACTGAAAACACCTAAAAATGTGTTTTACCTAAAATGCAATGACTAAAAACACTTCAAAAAATGTGTTTTACCTAAAACGCAATGACTATAGATACTTAAAAATGTGTTTTTTCTAAAACGCAATAGCCAGAAAACACATAAAACTCTCTTATTTCTAAAACACAATGGACACATAAAACTGTTTGTGAATTGTCTACGAATTACTGTCTTCGAAATGAGCCAATTTCTGGAAAATTAATTTTTCTTATGCGTTTTTAGCTCAACCCCAGCCAGGGGCTCTGCCCCTTGGACCCCGCCAGGGGCTGCCGCCCCTGGGACCCCGTTACCATGGGCTGCCGCCCCCGGACCCCCGCCAAGATCGTAAAACGCAATGACTAAATAAAAACCCAGATCGTGAAAATGAAATTAAAGAATTTCTTAAATGGATCGAAGCCGGTTTCTTCATCAATTGACGAAATTTGAAATGATAGAAACACTTATCAGCGATTGAATCGAACAAATCGAGTGATTATCTTCAAAATCACCAGAAAAAATGAGATTTTGAATGAAATTAAACTGGGTTTTCTTCGAAAAAAGCTGAAGAACACGTTGATCGGGTGGTTGAATCATTGATTGATGACTAAAATCACACTATAATGTAGTGATTATTGAGATAGTAAGTGAAGAAAAGGTTGGAGATGGTGGGTTTTGAAAATGGTGGGTTTTGAAGTAACTGGGGAGAAGAAGGAAGAAGAAATGATGAGATTGACTAAAATACCCTTTCTCTTTATTTTAAAATTTGCCACATGTCATAATCCTATGGCTTCCTATCCTTCCTAGCCAAAATTAACTTCCTATTTGATCTTTTCCCTACATTTTCAAGGGTATTTTACAAGTCTTTTGTTTGTTTCTTATTTTAATATGTTTGTTTTAGCTTTTCATTTACTTTTTATTGCGTATACAATTTCGTTTTAATTTTATCAAAACTTGGTATGCCCCTGTCACAAGCGTGAGTGCATTCATATTATATTTGTCATATATTCCGCATAACAATTATTAATAAGAAGAAGACTAAAAAAATATTATTTACGACATACCAATAATATTATTTTTATTTACTTTAAACAAAAGTTATATTTAAAAGATCTAAAAAATTAAAACTAATATTATTTTTATGTATTACATATTTTTTAGCGATCAACCCATGTAATATGTGTGGTATTATAGTATTTCAGTGTTATTAATGTAACCTAGTGCTACAAATACACCGGAACGCATCGATTTGACACCCGAAGGAGTAGAAACAAACTTCTTACATTTGAGATCTCTTATCAACCAATATGTGAGTCGGGAAAGAGAAAAGGGAGTAAGTATAAGGCTGGATATGATGAGCCTGAACCTTCGTTGTCACCGGGACCACCCCCACCACCTTTTAGTCGCTCACAACCCGCTACATCCCGATTTGAAGCTGGTCCTAGTTGCCTTCCACCTAACCCAATCCCTTATGTTGTTAGAAGACCAGATCCGATTGTTTTTCCCTTATTAACCTCCCAACAAGTTGCAACCAGTGCACCAGTGGGGCATGAAACAACTCTAGATCAACTTTTACAATCACCAGCTTCAAGCCTCCCTCTTCCCGTGTCCACAACATGTGAACAGGCCTTAGCCATTCTCCCCATGGCTCGAAGTGCAACCATGAGTGCTCCCATGGGAATAAACTACATGGCTACACCTGAAAGCCTTCAAGACTTTAACCTGATGTCGCTGATGATGGCTCAAATATGGCACACTTTCCTTAGCAACAATTCATCAACCAAGTGTTGACCACACACCAAGGAACCACAAACAATAATCCGGCCTGAAGAGGAGAAGAAGATCTTGCCAAACCTTAAAAGCCTAGCAATTTGTCTTGTTTTTCCCACCAAATTGCTGATTATGATTTTCAAACCCGGATTAAGATGCCATCCCACATAAGAAACTATGATTGAACTGAAGATCCTGAAGACCACCTCCAAATTTTTACCAGGGCAGCAAGAATTGAAAAATGGTCCAATGCTGAAGAAACACTGGTTTAATCGACCAGAATCAATTAGACCAGGGGGTTTGAATCTGCATAAAAGGGGTATATCTCCTCGTTCGATTCAGGGGTGAATGATCTTCTTCCTCAAACGTACCTTGCAAAACAGACAGCCGTTAGACTCGCCACGAGAAGAATGGGGGTTCTCTCCGTGACCACCCTCCGGCGTGAGAATAAGTACAGGTTTGATGGAGAAGAAGAAGTGAAAGTGAAGTGAATGTAACTTGAGAATTGTACCTGAATTATCCTTCTATTTATAGCCGAAGTTTGGGCGGGAAAACCTGTTGGTGAAAAGTTGACGGAAAGTGCTCTTTCCGTAAGCGATTATTTTCCCTCCGTTAATCTCTAACGATTTGAGTATGCACACGGATCGCGATTTTGATCAACGGTTGGGGTTATGCCACGTGGAAAGTGGGTAAGTGAAGATCTCTCTTTAATTCTGTGCCATCATCGTGACTTCGGGGAAGCCTGGGATGATGCCACGTGGCCATTCGGTTATAACCGACTGGTGGTGCACGATGGAGCCTTCCAGAAGAATATAGTTGTAATCCTGTGTGCCTCTTTTATTGTATGGTATCAGAGAAGTTAATAATATCCAAGTCTGGGTATTATTTATGCGGAAGTGTTAACTAGGATTTTTATCCTAGCTGTTATGGAGATTTGGCACAAGGATTAGGTAGTTTCCCTTTGGCGTGCAAGTGTTGGACTCTGTTTTCCTTTCTAAGTTCTCCTTGTAGGACTAGTGTGCAGCCGCGCAAGGTCTAAAGAGGGTTCTTAGACGAGGTTGTGGTATGGTCCCAAGTACTTGAAGCAAGGTTTTTGGGACCTTACCCCTTCAAGTCCCCCCAGTCTAGTGTTGCTCTTATGCAAATAAGTGGAGCACTGGACTATGAGAGGTGGGTGCTTTTACTGTAGAGTTTTTGGCGCGAAAATAGAGAATCTTTTTGGAGAAGATGTTCATTTTCATGATTCTAATTTTGAAAATCTTGACTTTTGGGTAGGTGAAAAGGTATAGTGATGACTGTTGATCTGAGATGGCAGATAAGTTGGAGATTTCTGAGACCACGCGGGCAGCAGCGGAGAGTGAGCTTGAGCCGTTGAAGAGTGACATGATGTGGTTGAAGAAGCATGGAATTGCAAGCGTAAGTTTACCCTTTGATAATATTTGAAGATGTTTGCGCGTCTTCTTACTTCTTTTTTTGCTTTGTATAGGTTGCCAATTCAGTGCTTAACTCTGAAGAGCTGGATAAAACAGTTACACATTTGCTGGTTGCTGCGCGAAATGATAGGTATGCTCAAGGGTATGCAGAATGTGTTCATCACGTGGTTAATGCCCTAAAGGTTGACTGGGACACCAGTAAGTCTGCTACTTATGACATTACTAGTGAAGTTGCCCTTGCTGCTGCAAAGACGCAATTTAATACTTTAGAGCTTCCAGTCATAGATCTTATTAATGTCGCTCTGCAATCTGAAGACCATGTGGCACAGCTAAAAGAAATCTTTCCAGATACGGAAGAAGGTGAAGATGAAGACCTAGTTTAGGTTTTCTTTGTGCTTGTATGAACAATTGATATATGTGGATTTTTGAATGCGGATCCTTTGCTTGTTAATGCGCTGTGGCGCAAGTAACTTTAGTTAATACACTGCCGTGTATGTATGTTTATGGTTTTCTGTTAAGGCGTGTGGTGCGACAGTAACTAGCATGAATTGTGTTTGACTTACAATATTTTGCATGAGTACAATTGCTTTGTTTAGGTAAGGCGAATAAAGGTGGTATAAAGCTCATGTATGAACGTAAGGCTGGGCCTTACGTGGGCCACGAAGGCCCTAGCTGGAGCTTACGCGGGGCACGACGGAAGGCGAATAGGCACTATAAATAGAGGCCTTCAGTCCAACTCGCTCATTTCTTTCAATTCTCTCTCGAACTTCATAAGTGTAGAAGTGATTCTCGGGTATAATACCCCCCTAAATAACGAAGTTCTGCCTCGTTGTAAGTATCATAACCCCGGTTACGTATTAGATACGCTGCCCGATTGATCCAGGGTTCCGTAACGGCTGTCGTGGTTCTGCCCGACATAGTCGTTGGAATGTCGTCTCAGGGAGGGTATTACTAATGTAAATATTGGGTTATTATACTAACGCGTGTGCATTTGTGTAATTAATAGATAATCACCAGGAAATCGTAAAGGAAAACCTTAAGACAGCTATGTGAGTAATCTCCTTTTTACAAACTGTTTTTACAAAACATTAAATATTTTACAATGTGATTAGCAGTGATTGAGTCTTTGTAATTCTTCAATTACTGCCGGTATTATGGGGTTTTGTATACATTACTTGATAATCTTCACAATTGGACAATGGGTTAGCCAATGTGTGATATGACCATAGCCACAGATTCGGTCGAGTGGCAAGTACTGAATGAGTAATTGTGTAGATATAAACATTGTAATCGCTCTCAATACTGTTTAATGATAAAATCTGTTTTGTAATCGCCACAGATTCACTCACCAGTATTTCCCACTGACAAATGTTTTTAAAACGCGCTTCAGGTAACAAAATGTAAGAGCCAATTAGAAGCACTGAAGGCTTGGAAAAATGTGGCTATAAAAGTTACCTAAAAGACGATGTTTTAAATTCAATAAAATAGGGTTTATCCCTATAAACATGTTGTAATAGAAACTTGGGTTTTACCCATGTGTTTAATATTATAAAAGCGTGGTATTTTACTCTGATAAAATATTTCCTAACTACGGTCCTGATGTAAATTACGCTGCCAAAATGATTAAACACCCGATACCACCAAAACTGGGCACGCGGCCGCCCGTTCCCGGGACAGATAGGGGACGGGGGTTGCGATAGAAGGTGGTATCAGAGCTAAGCCATTGATTCTGCCACAGAAGTGTTATGCTGACATTGAAATTATCAAGTCTGTTAGGAACTAATCAATAAGATTATGTGTATACGTGTAGATTATTATTTTGTGTTATTTGACTATTTGTTAGTTTACAGTATGAGTGACCAAGGACCTTCAGATGCTTACCGTCAGTTGTCCAGCTCACCTAGGCACGAAGGCACCTCTTCACAGCCATCCCTCTCAGGGTATTCGGCTGATAATGAAGATGGGATATTCGTGTTCTAGGCCCAATCTGAAGAGCCATTCCCTCCCAAGAAGAGAGAATGGTTTAGTAGAGGAGCGCATGAACGTAGGAAAAAGGATGAGAAAGTTACAACCGCAGCGAGCTTTAGCAGCCGTTAAGAGAGAAATAGATGCCCACACTCAGGATATGCTCAATAGGAGTCTATCAAATTTTCATATCTTAGTAACCACAGCTGCAGGCCCTAATCTAGAGCAACTCATAGCACCCCAGCCCTTACCACTGCTTCCCACACAGCCAATGGAAATTGAAGCCAACCAAGAAAACCAAATCCCAATACTTGACATTGAGCCAGCTGAGATACCTAGGATACCAGCACCCAATCCCTCAGACTCAGACTATGACCCGTGGTTTGATGACCATAGGGATTATCAGCAACGCTACCCAATACTAGAAGACGAACCCATGCCAAACCTAGCAGCCTACCCAAATTTGGACCCTCTAGATCCCTACTATGATAATGACCAATACATTAGGGAGATTCTAGAAAATCCATATCCTTACCAGGAACCTATGCCCCAGTTCCCAAACCCAGTACCAGCCCCTGCACCACCAATGGGCACTGAGAATGTGCAAGAGCTCCGAACTTTTGGTGAGGAAATTTTAGAAGGTAGTGAGAGGATGAGGCAGACCGAGAACGACTCGTCTGGAAGTATGACGAGCGTAATATGGAGTTCTGGATGAACCCATATCAGTGACGGTGATAATAATAATAATAATTATAATAAAATAATATATAATATGTATGTTTGAAAAAAAAGAACCATGTCTTATGGTTGCTCTTATAAAGAATTCTGGTCTTGTAAACCCATGGAATTCTCGGGCAATGAAGGGGCCGTTGCAGCTTTACGTTGGATAGAAAAGACTGAGGCTATCTTGAAAATAAGCAAGTGCGCGGAAGAGGATAAGATAATGTTTGCTTCAAATCTGTTTAAGAACTCAACACTAGAATGGTGGAACACTATCCTCCAGTCCAGAGGAAGTGATAGGATTTACAATATGGAATGGGAAGAATTTAAGAATTTGGTGGAAAGGAAATTCTGCCCTCCCAATGAAAAAGAACAGATAGCAAATAAGTTCTTAAATCTTAGAATGACATGAGTGGATAGTAAGGGGTACACTACGTTATTCTTTGAAAATGCTAGAATAGTGCCAACCCTAGCATCACCTGAACCTGTGTTAATCTCCCGTTACATATGGGGATTAATTGGTGAAATTAGGCATTTAGTCAAAGCAGCTAGACCTCAAACCATAGAAGAAGCTATAGAATTAGCAAACACCTTGACAGATGAACTGGTACGACTCAAGAAGAAAACCAGAGGAGGAACCTAACTCAAAGGCTTACCCAAGAATTTCGCTATGGAAATTCCAACCGTGGGAAAAATGTAGGTTCTACCTCTGCACCTTGTTGCAAGTATTGCAAAAGGAAACATTCTGGGAGATGCTCCATGTACTGCAATTTTTGAAAAATATCTGGGCATAAGAAAGAAGACTGCAGGAAGAAACCCACTAATAAGATATGCTACAATTGTTGAAAACAAGGCCACATCAAGCCAAATTGTCCGAAAATAGCTCCAGCCATGAACAACAAGACTACTAAAAATGCTAGAGCATTTGTTCTGACTACAGAATAAGCCAAGATGATTCCGGATGTGACAACCGATACATTTTTAGTTAATGATGTTTTTGCCAAAGTATTATTTGACTCTGGTGCGAACCAAAGTTTTATTAATACTTCGTTTTGCAAAGTTCTCAATCAACCATTAACTAAAATCCGACAAGAATGCCTAGTAGAAACAGCAAATGGGGAAACCATTAAGATATCTGAAATCTTGCAGGGAGCAAGAATAGAATTTCTAAATCAAAAGTTCATTGCAAACCTTTATCCCATGAATCTGGTAGGATTTGATGTTGTATTAGGAATAGATTGGTTAGTAGCCAATAAAACCAGTATTCTATGTGATCAAAAGTCAATCCAAGTAAATTCACCAATTAAAGGAGATAAGCCATCTAGATCCACAAAATTTATCTCTGTGATGAAAACAGCAGGTTATGCAAGAAAATGATCATTAGTGTATTTGATTTCTATAATCATTAACACTAAAGAAAAAGAACTGAAAGATATTCCTATAGTATCTCAGTTTTCAGATGTGTTTCCCGAAGAATTACTAGGACTACCGCCAGACAGATAAGTCAAATTCAGAATCCACCTGCTACCAGGAACAGCACCAATTGCCAAGGCACCTTATCTTTTGGCACCCGCCGAAATGCAGGATTTGAAGAAACAGTTAGACGAATTGTTAGAGAAAGGATTCATACAGCCAAGTTCATTACCATGGGGAGCACCGATATTGTTTGTTAAGAAGAAAGACGGATCGATGCGTATGTGCATTGCTACCGTGAATTGAACAAAGTCACGATTAAAAATCGGTATCCATTACCGAGAATAGATGATCTGTTCGATCAATTGCAAGGAGCTCGATTTTTCTCTAAGATTGATTTGCGCTCAGGATATCATCAATTAAAGGTACAGGAAGAGGACATTCCTAAGACCGCTTTCAGAACAAGGTATGGCCATTATGAATTTACAGTCATGCCATTTGGTTTAACCAATGCCCCAGCTGCATTTATGGACATGATGAACCGAATATGTAAGCCATATTTGGATAAATTCATAATTGTCTTCATAGATGATATTCTTATTTACTCCAAGAGTAAAGAGGAACACGCAGCGCATCTACATGCACTTCTAAGTTTATTGAGAAGAGAAAAGCTTTATGCAAAATTCTCAAAGTATGAATTTTGGTTAGAACATGTACAATTTCTTGGACATTTAGTTAACCATGAAGGAATTCATGTACATCCTACCAAGATCGAGGCAATTACCAAATGGAAAACCCCTGAGTCACCAACTGAGGTTAGAAGTTTCTTAGGATTGGCCGGTTATTATAGAAGGTTTATTCGAGTTTTTTCTAGAATAGCCATTCCCTTAATTAAGCTAACCTGTAAATCTGTTAAATTTGAATGGGGACCAAAACAAGAAGAAACCTTTAGAATTCTTAAGCAAAGAGTAACCAACGCACCCATATTAGCGTTACCAGAAGGAACTGGAGATTTTGTAATATATTGTGATGCTTCTAAGTTAGGTTATGGATGTGTGTTGATGCAACGTCAAAAGGTTATAGCTTACGCATCTAGACAACTTAAGAATCATGAAGAGAATTATTCAACCCATGATCTAGAACTAGGAGCTATAATTTTTTCCCTGAAAATTTGGAGACATTACCTTTACGGTAGTAAGTTTACCATTTTCACTGATCAGAAGAGTCTAAGATATGTTTTCGGGCAAAAAGAGTTAAATATGAGACAAAGACGCTGGATGGAAATATTTAGTGATTATGATTGTAATATCCAATATCATGCAGGAAAGGCTAATGTAGTAGCCGATGCTTTAAGTCGAAAATATCACGAAAAGCCAAAGAGAGTACGTTCTCTTAAATTAAATCTTCAAGTAGATTTAAACGAACAGATTAGAAAGGCACAAGAATCAGTAATCAAGGATGATACTGAGAAGTTAAAAGGAATGATTAAGGAATTAGATCAAGGAACAGATGGAATATGGAGATTCCATAAGAAAAGAATATGGATACCCAAATTAGGAAATTTACGCCGCCATATATTAGAAGAAGCTCATAAGTCTAAGTATACGATGCATCCTGGAAGTGATAAGATGTATCAAGATTTAAGAAAGATTTTTTGGTGGATAGGAATGAAAAAAGATATAGTAGCTTATGTTTCTAAGTGTTTAACCTGTTCGCAAGTTAAAGCTGAACATTAGAAACTCTCAGGTTTATTACAGCAATTAGAAATGCCAGTTTGGAAATGGGAATTAATAACAATGGATTTTGTTACCAAATTACCCAAAACAAGAAAAGGTAATGATACAATCTGGGTGATTGTAGACAGGCTAACTAAGTCAGCTCATTTCCTACCAATCAAGGAAACTTTCAGTATGGAACAATTAGCTAAGTTGTATGTAAATGAAGTTGTTTCATTACATGGAATTCCTTTATCAATTGTTTCTGATAGAGATAGCCGTTTTAACTCTCATTTTTGGACGAGTTTCCAAAAAGCAATGGGAACCAAGCTAAATCTAAGCAAAGCTTATCATCCTCGAATGGACGGACAAAGCGAAAGGACAATTCAGACAATGGAGGACATGCTTAGAGCTTGTGTAATTGATTTCGGAGGTAATTGGGACGATCACTTACCATTGATAGAATGTTCTTATAACAACATCTATCACACAAGTATCAATGCTGCACCATTCGAAGCACTTTATGGACGAAAGTGCCGAACCCCAGTCTATTGGGCAGAAATTGGAGAAAAGCAACTATCCGGATCTGAGATAGTACAAGAAACAACAGACAAGATCATTCAAGTCAAGAAAAGATTAAAAGCAGCACGCGATCGACAAAAGAGTTATGCTGATAATAGACGGAAACCATTGGAATTTCAGTTAGGAGACAAAGTATTGCTCAAAGTCTCTCCTTGGAAAGGAATGGTAAGATTCATCAAAAGGGGAAAGCTAAGCCCCAGATATGTAGGACCTTTTGAAATTATTAGAAGAATAGGACCAGTAGCTTATCAACTTCAACTACCAGAGGAAATGGCAAGAATACATGACGTATTTCATGTATCTAATCTCAAGAAATGCTTAACTCATGAATCATTAGTCGTGTCTCTTAAGGATATAGAGGTAAATGAACAGTTAAACTTTGTAGAAAGACCTCAACAGATTGAAGATTGGAAAGTCAAGAATCTCAAACACAAGAGGTTAGTTTTAGTCAAAGTAAAGTGGGACTCCAAAAGAGGACCAGAGTACACATGGGAGCTTGAATCAGAAATGCAAAGGAAATATCCGCACTTTTTCCAGTAGACCTCGAGGACGAGTTCTAAAACAAGGTGGGGAGGATATAACAACCCTCCAAAATATTTCGACACCCCTAATATATTTAAAATGTCCCTATATGTCTTAAAACATACCCCGTATACGAAAACCGAGCCCAAATACCTTATATAATTAAATCGTAAATAAAACCAAGATTTTAACCTCGCTCACGGGCTGCGAACAAGTTGGCGGTGACCTACGCGGGCCACGACAGCTCGTAGTCAGGGCGAGCCACCAGGCCGCCACGTGGCAGCCTCGTGTCTCGTCTAGTGGCCGAATCAGCACAGCTAGGGCCTACCCTAGCTGGCCTCGCGGGCCGTGAAGGCCCTAGCTGGGGCTTACGCGGGGCACGACGGAAGGCGAATAGGCACTATAAATAGAGGCCTTCAGCCTTCAGTCCAACTCGCTCATTTCTTTCAATTCTCTCTTGAATTTCATAAGTGTAGAAGTGATTCTCGGGTATAATACCCCCTAAATAACGAAGTTCTGCCTCGTTCTAAGTATCATAACCCTGGTTACGTATTAGATACGCTTCCCGATTAATCCAGGGTTCCGTAACGGCTGTAGTGGTTCTGCCCGACGTATTCGTTGGAATGACGTCTCGGGGAGGGTATTACTAATGTAAATATTGGGTTATTATACTAACGCGTGTGCATTTGCGTAATTAATAGATAATCACCAGGAAATCCTAAAGGAAAACCTTAAGACAGCAATGTGAGTAATCTCTTTTTTATAAACTGTTTTTACAAAACCTTAAATATTTTACAATGTGATTAGCAGTGATTGAGTCTTTGTAATTCTTCAATTACTGCCGGTATTATGGGGTTTTGTATACATTACTTGATAATCTTCACAATTGGACAATGGGTTAGCCAATGTGTGATATGACCATAGCCACAGATTCGGTCGAGTGGCAAGTACTGAATGAGTAATTGTGAAGATATAAACATTGTAATCGCTCTCAATACTGTTTAATGATAAAATCTGTTTTGATTAAACTGGGATTCACTCACCAGTATTTCCCACTGACAAATGTTTTTAAAACGCGTTTCAGGTAACAAAATGTAAGAGCCAATTAGAAGCCAACTGGAGAGCACTGAAGGCTTGGAAAAATGTGGCTATAAAAGTTACCTAAAGACAATGTTTTAAATTCAATAAAATAGGGTTTATCCCTATAAACATGTTGTAATAGAAACTTGGGTTTTACCCATGTGTTTAATATTATAAAAGCGTGGTATTTTACTCTGATAAAATATTTCCTAACTACGATCCTGATGTAAATTCCACTGCCAAAATGATTAAACACTCGATACCACCAAAACTGGGCTCGCTGCCGCCCGTTCCCAGGACAGATAGGGGACGGGGGTTGCGACATCAACCTACCCAAGAAACCTTCCTGGTTGAAGGGGAAAGTTCAAAGAAAATGAGGAAGGTGAACAAGGATCGATCATTAACCCAAAATATCCTCAACAAAGGATAAGGGTAAATACCAACCTTACTGAAGACACTCTCTATTTTCTCAAGAAGCTGCTCTTGCACAACATGGACATCTTTGCAAGGTGTCCTGAAGATATGATCGGTATCCCCGAGATATCGCTGAGCATGAGCTCAAAATTCCTTCTGATGTGAAACTCGTTGTCCATAAAAGAGAAGCTTAGCCCCAAATAGAAGCCTTGCAGCCTGTCAGGAGGTTGATGGGCTTGTTCAGGCCAGAATCCTCTGAGAAGTAAAGTATCATTCTTGGATAGCCAACCCGGTAATGGTCCGCAAACCTGATGGGTCCTAGAGGATGGGTATTGACTTCAAGGATCTAAACAAAGTATGCCCAAAAGATTGATATCTGTTACCAGAAATCAACTTGAAGGTTAACTCTCTTACAGGCTTCCCCTTCAAGTGCTTTCTGGATGCTTACAAGGGTTACAATCAGATTCAGATGAAAAGAAAACAACTTTCTACACAGATAAAGGTATTTTTTGCTACCAAAAAAAACTTTTGATTTAAAGAATGTAGGGGCAACCTATCAACGTCTGGTAGACAAAGCATTTGTCAGGAAAATAGGTAGAAACATGAAAGCCTACATTGATGATTTGGTGATCAAGAGTAAAACCGAAGGTCAAATGCTTGATGATATACAAGAAACTTTCCAGAACCTGAGGAAGATTAACATGAAGCTTAATCCTGTCAAGTGTTCATTTGATTTTGAAGAAGGCAAATTCTTGGGGCACATCATGGGAAAGCAAAGCATAAAGGCTAATCCTAACAAGGTTAAATCCATCCTTAACACAAAGTCCCCACAAAGCAAGAAAAAGGTGAAAAACTTGAACGAAAAGCTTGCAGCCTTGAAGCATTTTACGTCCAAGCTAGCTGAAAAGTCCCTGCCTTTCTTCAAAACCCTTCAAGGGTGCACCAACAGGAAGGACTTCCGGTGGACTGAAGAAGCTGAAGAAGCTGAAGAAGCCTTCAACCAAATGAAGCAACACTTGGCCTCACTCTCAGACATTGCTGCTCCGGAAACAGGGTAACTAATCTTTGTCTATCTTTCGGTTACCGAGGAAGCCATCAGTGCGGTCCTGACCCTTGAACGAAACCAGGCTCAGGTACCCATTTACTTATTCAATAAAACTCTAAAATTGGGAGAGACCAAATATACCCCATTGGAAAAACTTGCCCTAACCCTGGTGAAAACAGCCAGAAGGCTTCGAAGATACTTTCAAGCACACCCAATACAAGTGGTCACTGACTAACCCATAAAAAGTGTGCTTGAAAAACCAGAAACTTCTGGGTGTTAGCCAAATGAGCAGTGGTACTAGGTGAACACAACATCACCTATGTTCCAAGGAAGGCTGTCAAAATCCAAATCTTGGCTGATTCATTTTAGAAATCCCAAAAGAAACCACAACGGCAGTCAACACTGCCACAACTGAATCATCTGATCCTGATACCTGAAAGCTTTTTACTGATGGAGCTTCCAGCCTTGAAGGGTTAGGGGCAAGACTAGTCCTAATCAATCCCGGAGAATTAGAATATACATATGCTCTCTGGCTTGAATTTCATACAACTAATAATGAAGCTGAGTATGAAGCACTGATTGCTGGACTTAAGCTAGCCAAGAGGATGGATGTTCAAAAGCTTCAAGTCTTCACAAAATCCTTGCTTGTGTCAAACCAAGTGAACGATAGCTATATTGCCAAGGAGCCTAACATGAAGAAGTACAGGGAGAAGGCAAAGGAACTCATGAGTACATTCCAATCATGTACTATCAAACAGGTTCCGAGGTTACAAAACAAGAAGGCCAATGCATTGAGCAATCTTGCATCTCTCACATTTGCCCACTCACCAAAAAAGTGTTAGTCGAGGTATTGAAAACGCCATCCATTCAAGAGCTTGAAGTACAAGATATAATTACTGAGGAAGGGCCAAACTGGATGACCCCTTTGATCAAGTTCCTAAGAAATGGTGAGTTACCGGATGATCAGACGGAGGTCGAAAGGGTTCGTATCAAGTTAAGGCAGTATGTGTTACAAGGAAAATCCTTTACAAAAGAGGATACCTTGCACCACTACTTCGATGCGTTGGACCAGAGCAACACAAGTATCAGATCAAGGAGGTTCACGAAGAAATATGTGGGGTTCACTATGGCCCAAGATCGGTAGTCTCAAAGTTGATGAACGTCGAATACTTTTGGCCTTCCATGCACCGTGACACTTCTGAACAGCTGCGAAAATGTGAAGCTTGTCAGTTGCATGCTCGAGTACCCAAAAGCCCTAAGCATGACCTTGTTCTCATCTCCTCGGCTTGGCCATTTCACAAATGGGGTATGGACATTGTTGGTCCATTCCCATCAGCCAAAGGGGGAGTCAAATTCTTGTTGGTACTCGTTTATTACTTCACCAAGTGGCCAGAAGTAAAACAATTTGCCAAAATTTCAGCGAAAGAACTCATCAATTTCGTTTAGGAAAGCATATTGTCGTTTTGGGCTCTCGGGGGTACTAGTCATGGACAATGGAAAGCAGTTTGACGAGAAGCCTTTAACCATTTGGTGTAAAGAGTTCAGGATAACTCAAGTATTCAGCTCGTTTGCTTACCCGCATTCAAACGGCCAGGTTGAAAGAACAAATCAAAGCATTGTAGAATGGATTAAGGCCCGATTGGGAAGATATGACAATAACTGGCTTGAAGAGCTTCCCAATGTCCTATGGGCAATCCGAAGAACTTAGAAGATAAGCCACAAGAAAACACCCTACAGTCTAGTGTTTGGATCGGAAGCCGTAATCCCAGCGGAGATCGGAGTTACAACACAATGAACATTCAACATTGACCTTAAGTCAAACAAAACGGAGACTATGTTGAATTTGGAACTACTCGAAGAAGCTTGTGATTAAGCCGCTATACGAGAAGCGAAGTACAAACAAAAAATGGAACCATATTACAATACCCGGGTGAAGCATGAACGATTCAAGCATGGGGACCTTGTGCTTCGAAACAATGAAGCCAGTAAGAAAGAAAGTCAAGGAAAACTCGGCCCTAAGTGGGAACGACCATACACTATCCTTGAAGCTCACAAGGGAAGATCATACAAACTGGCTGATGCACAAGGTAAAAAGCTTCCCCGTCACTGGAATGGCAAAAACCTTAAAAGGTTCCACGCCTAGTCAAAATGTCTTAGAAAGTATTTCATGAATTGTTCTACCCTCCCTTGTAATCAAAGTACTTTTGAATGAATGAATGACGAAGTTTTATAAAAAAAATGTTTTTTTATCCTATAATCAGGTTGAGAACCTAGCAAAAAACTCCATTGCAAGGGCCATTTTAGAGGATGAGCTCCCAGGCCACATCGCTCAATAGGTTCAAGTGTTGAATGGACCTATATAAAGCGTGAGTTCCTAAATCAATACAACTCCATGAGACTTAGAAAATTTTTGAAATATGTCTCATAGATGGGTTTGAACAGCCTACTTCAAATGTTCCTTCAGCCTTAACAATGGCTTACGAACCAAAACGACACCAAGTGAGTGTTATAAATAGGATATGTGATGTATCTTCTTGTTAAAAATATTTTAAGGCTAAGTGACTGCAGCACTGAACCCTTCAAGGTATAAATAGCAAAAGATGCACAACCCAAAACAAAGACAACACATATAAAACCAATAAAAACACAAGTGAATAAACAGAACAACATAACATAAAAGATAAGGAGTTAAACATAACAAAGGCCACACGGGCCATCCAACCTACACATTTTCCAAAGGCCTTCAAGGCTTCAACCATCAAGGGACCTAAACGGTTCCCTCAAAATAAAACATGTTCAAACATACATCACACAATATTGTTTAAGGTGCTAAGATAGCTACGAATAAAAGTTATAAAGTCCCTTAGCAGCATCAGAGATGGTAGACTTTGCTGCTTCGACCTTCTTCACGTTTGCATCATCCTGGGGTTTCTTAACCTTCTTCTTCCTCCCACCTGCACATGCTGCCTCGGAAGTTTTGAGGCTTGAACCCTTCGAGCCTTCACCACCTTCAGAAAACGTCTTCTCACTATCACCGGAACAAAGGGACTTCAACACCTCAGCACACACGGCCTCATTAAGGCCACGAGGTTTCAGCTCCTGCAAGACAGAGAGAGGTTTGCCAAAGCATTCAGAGACTTCACCCACATAAGGGTAAGTTAAATGCTCCATCTTTAAGACAGAGTCTTTGAAGACTTCAAAGGCTTTGGGTTGAAAAAGAGAAGACTTATCTTGAGGCTCCCCAGCTTCACAGGCTTTGCAACTAGAAGTAAAGCCTTGGTGCCTTCCATGGACAAGAAGCTTGGTGTACACATCACCCAAAGCTTTGTTAAATTCGGATGTGTGAAAAGATAGGTGACTACCTATTGAAAGCCATGCTGGATAAGCCATATGTTATCGCTGTTCACCTGGGCTAAGGAAGCCTTCAAGCCTTCCTTCTCTTCTGAAGAGGCTTTCTTCCGAACACTCAAAGCTTCAATCTGTTTTTTCAGCTCATTCACCTCTGTTTCATGCCTTGAAGTAACCTCACCAACCTTTACCACCCAAGTTTTTTTTTCTTCTCGGCAAAACCTTCGCTCTCCTTCTTCAAGGAAGCCATTGAAGCCTTCATCCCATCTCTCTTTTTCGAGAAAGCTTCGTACTCTTGCATCCTTTTATGGAAACGAGATATCCCCTTAGGAAGCAAGGTAGCAAGATTGCAGGCACCCATCATCATCTTGTAAATCATCTGATCATCGTCCATAGATGAGAAAGAATCTCGAATAGTAGGAGGAGCAAAGTGAGTAAGCACATCCTCACAAACAGCTGAAGATTTGAAGCTAACACCAACTGTAACATTCCAACCCGGCACATAAACCTCCCCCAAGTTAACATTAGCCGAACCTTCAACACCCTTCCCTGAACCCTTTAACCCCGCAACCTTTTTACCCACTGCTTTACTCTCTTTACCAACCACCAGCGTCAAATCTTTGTCTTTCTTCGACTTCCCCTTAACCACAACTTCCAGGTCATCCAGAGTCTCTATGTCGTCACTAAGATCAACAAGCTCAGAACCGGATGGCTATTCAGCACCCTTTAACATGCGACGGGTGGAACGACGAGTGGAAGCTTTATAAGCAGCAGCCTTGGCAAACCCCTTGACATTAGGAACATTCACGTAACCCAAACATTCAAACCTATGCTCAGCACCACAGACAACAGCATCATCACCCTCTGTAGTTTCGGCATCCCCGAATACAACATCGGAGGTGTCATCACTCTTAATAAAATCTAAGGCAGACATGACTGCCAACAAACAAAAAACAAAACATAAGTAAAAAACTACAAAAAAAAAAAAAAAAAACAATAAACAAGTGTACAGAGTAAAATGCATACCCTGACCACCCCTCATGAGCACAAGATCTCGATCTGGTTTGCCCCACAATGTGCTAACACCCATTAGCACTAACAGATGTTCAGGAAAGGGACGAAGCCTCGAAGGACATGTCCTAATGGATTTCAAAAACCAACTATCCAACTCGGATTCAGAAGGTTCCAGTACATTAAGAACAGCATCTGGATGCCTCCAAACCATTTTAAACAGAACGATTGACTCGAAAACCCAAAAAAATCAGTCCGTTCAAGAACCGAGGGTGGTTACCATAGATGAAATCAAACACACGTCAATTTGGGATGTCTCAAAAGTGAACCAGTCACCATTCTTAGCCAAACAGAAGAATCGGCGAAACAACAGCAAAGTTGGATCATACCCCAAAGTCCGACACAAAACCTCGAAATGTAAAACCCTTGAAAGACCTTGGGGGTGTAACTGTCCAAAAGAAACACGGTAATATTCCAAAACATTGAGAACAAAAATAGAAAATAGGTGACGTAAGTTTGAAAACTCAAAATGACGACAATAGAGGGCGATTGAACCAGCAATACTTTGATCGATGGATTTGTCCAAACCTGGAGCCTCCGGATTTAACTTTGAATCAGTGCCCCACTCCGCGCAGAATGCCTCAACCTCTTCTTGAGTGAGGCGAGAATAACGAACGGATAGATCCTTTCTGGCACCCATGAACGATGATCGAAGGGAAAAAAATAAAGAAGAAACTAACCTGGATGGAAGAGAGAGTTTGATAAAACTTGAGAGAAATGTGTAAAGTTAGTTTTCTTTATGATAAATGAACACTTAAATGAGGCCTGACGGTTACTATTATTACCTAGGGGACTAAAAACTGAAACCTGCACGAAACTGTCCAATCAATCATGTCAACCGTCTTTTTAAAATTTAAACCCAACAGTTTCGCCGCTGAAAATACAGAACCCGTATCCCTTCAAGCCTTGAAGCCTTGAAGCCTTTTAACAATAAAACTGTTGTGCAAAAGTCATAAGCCTTTGAGCTTACACCCCAAATACCTCTGACTTGGGGGGCTGATGACGTGGGTAGCTCAAGCTTAATAAACTGGCTAGAATGCAATACAGCTGAAAGGGTTGAAAAGTAAAAGGGTTCGGAATTGACCAACTGTCGTGAACAGCAAAAAGCACAAAACAGTGATAGGTCACGTCACACTTTACGTATGAACTCTCCCACTCAGCCGCAAAAGGAGCATGTGGAGGAATACATCCTTTTGCCCGCATGTCCAAAGCCTTTAACCTACCAAAAAGGGCAAGCCTTCCACTGCAACCATGGATCACTAGTCAAAGGTTTCTTCTTATGGCCAGCCCTTCGTCTATAAATGACAATACCTTGTCATTCAGCTGGCCAGTCCTGAAATCTCAATTCTCCTCTCTAGAACTTGCTTGTTGCATGTTCTATTATTCCCTCACTTTAATACAATCACACTACACACAATCATTTTGGGTTGAATATTCTTCAAGCCAAAATTCAAAACAAACAATAACAAAGTGATCCAACACTACGTATTGCATACGTGGGGGGACCCCACAACCTGCGTTAGGCAAACCGAAACCTTTGAACCCTTTTGCTTAACCAGTCCAGTCACTATACATGGTCTTATATTTATTGTATCAACATAATAGATTACTCACTTGAGTGATGGAGAATACTTCATTCTAACGAATTAATGTTTTTGGGCTTATTAAAATGGGTAATCAATTTTAACTTACAAAAGTGGGTTTAATTTATGTTTACCCTACTAAAATAAATATATAATTAGAGTTTCCCATTGTTATTTTTAAGTTGAATAAACTACTAACATACTTTACAATATTTATTTTTTATTGAGTTGAAAGTTCATACGATTTTCTTTTCGAGTTCTAGGGTTACAAAGTTCAAATTTCAAGGGTATATTTCACTGAAATACTTTGCATAGAATTCAAATTTCAACGATGTCACTTAATCCGATCGCCACCAGCCCCTATGTAACAAGAAGTGACCTTATCAGCGGACACAAAACTGAACACTTCTCGTGCTCTCATACGTTATTCTCCATCAAGCTCTTAAAAACGCATTGCTATTGTTGCTACAACAAATATGAGACCAAGTATAGTGAGGAGGCTGGTTAAGTAAAAGACTTCGAGAGTCTTGTTTTGCCTAACGCAGGTTATGAGTCCCCCTACGTATGCAATACGTAGGGCGGGATAACTCCCTTATCAATTGCTATAATCTTGGGATTCAAAGAAGTTCAACCCTGATGTGATGCATGCAATGTGATAGTGTTTGTATAAGTAAAGAATAGAACATGCAATGTGCAAGTTCTAGAGGGAGAAGTCAGAGATTTCGGGATGTTTGTCAAATGACCAGGAGTGGCCATTTATAGAGAAAGGTATTTCTCAAATGGGAAACCTAAGACCAAGTGATCCGAGAATGCAGAGAGGGGGTTGCCCGTTTTGGAGGGTTGTAGGCTTTAACCTACGGGTAAAAGAGTGCCTTCCTTCACGTGTGTGTTTTTGTGGCTGGGTGAAGGAGTTACATGTAAAGTGTGATGTGACACATCACTGACTTGTTGCTTTTCGCTATTTACCACAGCTGTGTGTTCTCATAAACCTTTTAACCCTTCAACCCTTTAAGCTATGTTTGCACTTATAGTTGGTTTATTAGGCTTGAGCTACCCACGTCATCAGCCCCCCAAGTCAGAGGTATTTGTGGCGTAGGCTCAAAGACTTCTGACTTTTAGTGCAGTTTTGATTGTATGGCTTAAGGGCTTTGAGGCTTGAAAGGTTCGAGGGTTCGTGTTTTGGGCGGCGAACTTCTCTCGAATTTAAATTTGAAAAGACAGTTGATTTGACGGCCCTGACGGTTTTTCAAACGTCAGTTAATGAACCCTAGGTCCATAATGACTACTGCCAGGCCTATTTATCTTCTCTTTTATCAAGAGATCATTTCTTTTACTTAATTTTTCACACATATCTTCAAGTCTCTTCCCCAAATTTCTTCCGTTCAACAGGTTAGTCTTAATTTTCTCTCTTCATTTTTCTTTTGATCATCTTTATCATAGGTGCTAGGAAAGATCAATCAACCAGTTTCTCTTGTCTTACACAAGAAGAAGTTGAGGCCTTTTGCCTGAAATGGGGGATTGATCCATGATTTAATCCACAGGCTCCGGGCTTGGATAAATCTATTGACCAATGTCCGAAGGGTTTTATTCCTTTATATTGTAAACACTTCGAGTTTTCGAACCTTCGTTATCCTTTTTTCCAATTTTGTTCTCAATGTACTGGAGTATTATCAAGTTTCTTTTGGTCAGTTGCACCCTCTAGGCCTTGCTAGGGTTTTACACTTCGAGGTCCTGTGTAGGGCCGTGGGGTATGACCTATCTCTTTTGTTCTTTCGTCGCTTTTTTTGTTTGGCAAAGAATGGCGATTGTTTTACATTTGAAACTTCCAAGTTGATGTTTGTATGATTTCATCCATGGTAACCACTCTTGGTTCATGGAAAGAAATCATTTCTTTTAGGTCTCGGAGTCTATTGTTTCTTTTAAGATGATTTGGAGGCATCCTGATGCCGTCCTCAACGAACTTGAACCTTCTGAGGATGAGTTAGATAGTTGGTTTTTAAAATCTATCAGGGCATGTCCTTCCAGGCTTCGCCCTTTTCCTGAGCCATTGTTGGTTTTGATGGGGATAAGCACTTTATGGGATAAACCGGACCGTGATCCTGTGCTTATGAGGGATGGTCAGGGTATCCATTTTGTTTTCTTGTGTTTCCATATTTTTATGTTACTGTTGTTTATCTTTTTTTTTTCCTGTTACAGTCATGTCTGATTTGGAATTTCTCAAGAGTGATGACACATCGGATGTTGTGTTTGTTGATGATGCTTCTACTGAAGGTGAAGATGTTGTGGTTACAGGTGCTGAACATAGGTTCGCAGGTTCAGGTTACGTTAGTGTTCCGAATGTCAAGGGTTTTGTGAAGGCTCCTGCATCGAAGCAGTCTACTCGCCCTTCCACTCGACGTAAAGGTGCTGAGCAGGCTTCAACTTTTGAAACAATTGATCTTGCTGATGAGGTGGATGAGGAGGATACGGAGGTTCTTGATGGTGGCAAGAAGTGTGAGTTGCCTTTGGTGGTAGGCAAGGATGTTAAGGCAACATGCGAAAAGGTTGGAGGGTCAAAGCCTTCAACCAAGGCTATTGAGGGTTCCTCCAACGTTGATCCAGTGGAGATTTATGTTCCAGATTGGAAGGTTACCGTTTCTGACACATTTAAGTCTCCTACCGTTTGCGAGGATGTTCTCAACCATTTTGCCCCCCACAGCTGTTCGGCTTCCTCATCTTCTATGGTTGATGATGAAATGATTCCCAAGCTGATTATGGCTTCTTGTAACTTTTGTTCCCTGATTCCGGAGGGTATAGCCCGTTTTCGAAAACAAATGCAAGAGTATGAGGCTTTTTCGAAGAAGAGGGAGGCCATGAAAGCTAACATTGCTGCTTTGAAGAAGGGCAAAGAGGGGTTTGCTGAGAAAGAGTTGGCTTGGCAAAAGAAGGTGCATGAATTAACTCAAAGGCATGAGGCTGAGATTGGGGAGTTGAACCAGTAAGCTGGAGCATCATTGAAGGAGAAGGAGGAGTTGGAAGCTTCTTTGGCTCAGTTGGCCAAGGATAACAAATGTCTCGTTAAGCAGGGCTTCCAACAGGTTGTTACTTACCTTTTTCATTCCTTCGAGTTTAACAGTGCCCTGGGTGATGTCTATTCGAAGCTTCTTATTCATGAAAGACATCAAGGTTATACTGCTGGGTATGATGCTGGTGTTGTTGGGTCTCCAAAGGATAAATCTCCTCTCTTTCAGCCAGGAGCCTTTGATGTGTTCAAAAACACCGCTATGAAGATGGAGCGTTTGACTTACCCTTTCGTGGGCGAGGTGTCTGATTGTTATGGAAAACTTCTATCTGTTTTACAGGGCCTGAAACCCCGAGGCTTGAATGAAGATCTTTGCAATGAAATCCTTCAGTCTGTTTCAAAGAAACGTTCCCACTCTGGGGATAGTGAAGACACTTTTTCTGAAGGTGTAGATGCTTTGAAGGATTCAAGCCTTGAAGCCTCTGAGGTGGCTTCTGCTGGTAGAAAGAAGAAGAAAGTCAAGAAAGCTCTTGCTGATGGGGGAAAGAAGGATAATGCCTCCAAGAAAGATGATGCAGCCAAACCAACCGCTTCCGATGCTACAAAGTAAGGAAAATGCTTTTAGTCGTAGCTTTCTTAGCATCTTTTGAACAATGCTTGTGGTTTATGTATGTTAAACACTTTTTATCTAAGGGAACCATTTAGGTCCCTTGTAGCTTAAATCCTTCGAGGCTTCCAGACAATGTCTTATTTTTTATGGCCTGGTGTGGCCTTTGGTACTTTTAACTTCTTAGGTTATGTTTATGCAATGCTTATCTTTTGTTGTTTGTTGTGTTGTTGCTTTCTTTATTCCCTTGGGTTTTTATTCGTTTAAATGTCTTTGTTGGTTGTGTGTTTTCCTTATGTTACTTATACCTTGAAGGGTTCATTGCTGCAGTCACTTAGCCTTGGTATTTTTAACAAGAAGGCATAACACTTATCCTATTTATAACTCTTATTCAGTTTGATTTTGGTTCGTAAGCCTGTCTATGAGACTTTATTTTTTGAAAAAGAAATTTTCTAAGGCTTAAGGAACATTTGGTGAAGGTTGTTCGTACCTGTCTATGAGACTTATTTAAAAAATTTTCTAAGTCTCATGAAGTTGTATTGATATAGGAACTCACCCCTTATATAGGTCCATTCAACTCTTGAACCTATTGAGCTATGTGGCCTGGGAACTTATCCCCTTACATGACCCTTGTCATGGAGTTTCTTGCTAGGTTCTCAACCTAATTATAGGATAGAAAGACAAATTTTAACAAGAACTTCATCGTTCATTCATGAAAGTGTGTAGGTTACAAAGGGAACAAAATCAACACTTTGCTATTTTTTCTCTAACACATGTTTCTTGACGTGGAACCTTTTAAGGTTTTAGTCATTCCAATGCCGGGAAAGCTTTTTGCCTTGTGAGTCGGCCAATTTGTAGGATCCTCCCTTGTGAGCTTCGAGGATGGTATATGGCCCTTCCCATTTGGGGCCCAGTTTTCCCTGGCTTTCCTTCTTGCTGGCGTCGTTGTTTCTAAGAACGAGATCACCAGGCTTGAATCGTTCATATTTTACCCGGGCATTGTAGTTAGATTCCATCTTTTGTTTGTATCTTGCTTCTTGGATAGCTTCTTGGTCTCGTGCTTCTTCTACGAGTTCCAAGTTCAACATCGTCTCTTGTTTGTTTTATTCTAGATCAATGTTGAACGTTCTTTTTGTTGTAACTCCTATTTCTGCCAGGATTACAGCTTCGGATCCAAACACCAAACTATACAGTGTTTTCTTATGGCTTGTTTTTCGGTGGTTCTAATTGCCCATAACACATTTGGGAGTTCTTCAAGCTAGTTGGTATCATGCTTTCCCAGTCGGGCTTTAATGCGTTCCATAATCTTTCAATTTGTCCTTTCAACCTGGCCGTTGGATTGTGGGTAGGCCACTGAGCTGAACACTTATGTTATTCGAAACTCCTTACACCAGGAGCTGAAAGGCTTCTCAGCAAATTGTTTTCCGTTATCAGTGACCAACACTCCTGGCTGGCCAAACCGACAAATGATGTTTTCCCATATAAAGTCAATGATCTGCTTCCCCGTTATCTTTGCCAATGGTTTCACTTCTGGCCATTTGGTGAAGTAGTCTACCGCTACTAGGAAGAATTTGACTCCCCCTTTGGTGGAGGAAATGGGCCGACAATGTCCATTCCCCACTTGTGAAATGGCCAAGCAGATGAGATAGGAACCAAGTCATGCTTTGGGCTTTTTGGCACTGGGGCATGTATTTTACAAGCTTCACATTTTTTCAGCTGTTCAATTGTATCTCGGTGCATCGTGGGCAAAAAATACCCGAGGTTTATCAACTTCGAGACCACTGATCTTGGGCTGAAATTAGCCTCACAAATTCCCTTGTGAACTTCCTTGATCTAGTACTGGCTTTGCTCCGGGCCAACACAACGAAGCAATGGTGCATGGTATCCCTTTTTGTAAAGGATATCTTCTTGCAACACATAATGTCTTGACTTGATTCGAACCCTTTCAGCTTCTACCTGATCACTTGGTAGCTCACCATTTGTGAGAAATTTGATCAGAGGGGTCATCCAATTCGAGCTTTCTTCGGTGATGACATCCTGTACTTCGAGTTCTTGAATAGATGATTGTTTCAACACTTCAACTAATACTTTTTTGGTGAGATGAGCAAAGGTCAGCGAAGTGAGCTTGCTTAGTGCATCAGCCTTTTTATTTTGTGATCTTGGTACTTGTTTGATGGTGCATGATTCGAATGCACTCATAAGCTTTTTGCTTTTTCATAATACTTCTTCATGTTTGGCTCTTTGGCTATGTAGCTGTCGTTTACTTGGTTTGAAACAAGTAAAGAGTCAGTGAAGACTTGAAGCTTTTTGACATCCATTTTTCTTGCAAGCTTGAGTCCTGCAATCAATGCTTCATATTCGGCTTCGTTGTTTGTAGTCTGAAATTCAAGCCGAAGAGCATACGTGAATTCTAATTCGTTAGGATCAATCAGGACTAGCCCTGCTCCTGCCCCTTCAACGCTGGAAGCTCTATCGGTGAAGAGCTTCCAAGTATGAGGGTCATAAGGTTCAGTGGAGGCTGTATTGACTTCCTTTGTTGTTTCCTTGGGTATTTCCACAATGAAGTCAGCCAAGATTTGGGCTTTCACAACTTTTCTTGGAACGTTGGTGATGTTGTATTCACCTAGTTTCATAACCCATTTGGCTAAACGTCCGGAAGTTTTAGGTTTTTCAAGCACATTCTTGATTGGTTGGTCGGTGACCACTTGCATGGGATGTGCTTGAAAGTACCTTCGAAGCCTTTTAGTTATTTTTACTAGTGCAAGAGCAAGTTTTTCCAACGGGGGATACTTGGTCTCTGCCAACTTTAAAGTTTTACTAAAGAAGTAAACAGGTACCTGAGCCTTGTTTCTTTTGATGGTCAGGACTGCACTGATTGCTTCCTCAGCAACTGATAGGTAGACAGAGATCAGTTCCCCTGTTTCAGGAGCGACAATGCCTGGTAATGAAGCCAGGTGTTGTTTCATTTGGTTGAAGGCTTCTGCTGCTTCCTCGGTCCATCTGAAGTCCTTTTTGTTTGTGCACCCTTGAAGGGTTTTGAAAAAAGGAAGGGACTTTTCTGCAAGCTTGGAGGTAAAACTCTTTAAGACAGCCAGCTTGCCATTCAAGCTTTCAACCTCCTTTTTACTTTGTGGGGATTTTGTGTCTAGGATAGCTTTGACTTTGTTGGGGTTGGCTTTTATGCTCTGCTTGCCTACAATGTGCCCCAGGAACTTGCCTTCTTCAAAACCGAATGAACACTTCATAGGGTTTAGCTTCATGTTTATCTTCCTGAGGTTTCGAAATGTTTCTTGAATTTCATCAAGCATTTGGCCCTCAGTCTTGCTTTTGATTACCACGTCATCCACATAAGCTTCCATGTTTTTACCTATTTGTTCAGCGAATGCCTTGTCCACCAATCGTTGATAGGTTGCCCCTATATTTTTCAGGCCACAGGGCATCTTTTTATAGCAGAAAACACCTTTGTTGGTATGGAAGGCTGTCTTTTCCTCATCCTACTTTTTCATTTGGATTTGGTGGTAGCCTTTGTAAGCATCAAGGAAGCACTTGAATGGGAAGCCTGTGAGCGAGTCTACTTTTAGATCAATTTCGGACAAAGGATAGCAATCCTTTGGATAGGCCTTGTTTAAGTCTTTGAAATCGATGCACATTCTCCAAGACCTATCGGGCTTCTTGACCATCACAGGGTTGGCTATCCAAGAGTGATACTTAACCTCTCGGAGTATAGCAGCTTGTACCAATCCTTCAACCTCTTTGCATGCCGCTAGGCTTTGATCTGGGGCTAGACTTCTTTTCTGCTGAACTATGGGTTTCATGTTTGATGGGATCTTGAGCTCGTGTTCGGAAATATCCCGAGGGATGCCGGTCATGTCATCAGGACACCATGCAAAGATGTCCATGTTGTGGGTCAGTAACTTCTTGAGGTACGAGAGAGTTTCTTAGGTGAGGTTGGTGTTAACCCTTATCCTTTGTTGGGGATATTCGGGGTTAATGACCCAACCTTGTTCTTCATCTTCATTCTTCCCTGAGCTTTCTCCTTCAACTAGGAAGTCTTCTCAGGTAGGTTGAAGGGTTGCAATTCCTCTTTTGATGGAGAACTTTACAATGGCTTGGCTAACAGAAACAGCCATACTAAACTCGCTTTGCCCTGGCCTTCCTATGATGACATCGTAGCTGGAAGGCATGTTGATCACAATGAAGGTGAGTGGTTTGGTTATATCCATTTTGCCTTCTTTGAAGCAAACATCAAGTGTTAGTTGGCCCAAAGGCTTGATAGGGATGTCAGCGATACCTTTAATGGATGACTCAGCTGGTTGAAGCTTTGAATGCTCCTCGTTGCTGAGTTGCTTGAAATACTTCTCGAACATTATCTCCGTTGCTGCTCCCGTATCGATGTAAGCTTTATTTGTTTTTTGGGTTCCCACAATGGCTTCTACTACCAAAGGGTTCGAGTGAAGTTCCTTTTTTGGTGGTGGGAAGCACAAGCATTGAAGCTCCCAAGCTTCTAAGCGTTGTCGCTTGGTGGGGTTTCTTCACCAATATTTACCATGTTTACTTCCTTGTTTTTTCCATCACCCATTTTGTATTTCACCCCTTTAACAAGGTGGGCAAGCTCTCCAGATTTGACGGCTTCCTCGACTCTCTTTTTGAGTTGGAAACAATCATTGGTGTGATAGCCTTTTTCTTCATGGAAATCACAAAACTGAGTAGAATTCTCATTCCTTTTGCTTTTGGGCAGGGGTCTGGGCGGTCGTAAGCTATGCTTAACCTCTTCAGTAGCAAAGATTTCCTACGGAGTTTTGGTTAAAGCTGTGAAGTTGACAACCTTATCCCTGCTTGAAGGGTTCCTGCCTTCAGACCTTCGGGGGTCTGAGTTCCTGGAGCGTCTATCGTAAAAACCATAGTTGCTTCTCTTTCAGCTGTGGCTGTTATTTTTCCAGCTAGTACCCGTCTTTTTTTGCTCCTTGATGTCAACCGCCTCTTCCCCCCGGATGTGAGCTTTAGCCCTTTCAATGGCTTCTTCCAGGGTTTTGGGCAGGCACTTGTTAAAGTCCCTGGTGAGTTACTTAGAGGTGATTGCATTCATGAAGCCTGCAACCCTCATCTTCTCGTCGACTCCCACGTATGTTAACCCTTCTTTTTTGTACATCTTGATGAAATCCCTAAGGCTTTCATCGTCCTTTTGTTTGATTTGGAAGATCACAGTTGCATCCTTGACATACCTCCTTTGTTGTGAGAAATTAGCTAAGAAGCATTTGCTTAAGTTATCGAAGGTGTGAATGCTTCGGGCTGGCAGGTCATTAAACCAGATTCGAGCAGACCCTACAAGGGTTTGCATAAACATAAGACAACACTCAGTGTTGGACAACTTCTCTATTCTCGCAGGCCCGGTGAAGATTTAGAGGTGGTCTTCTGGATCTTCCGTTCCATCGTATGTTCTTATGTGAGAAGGTATTTTGATTCTGGTTTGAAAATCGTAGTTAGCAATTTGTTGAGAAAAACAGGACAAATTGCTTGGCTTGTACGGTTTGGCCAGATCTTCTTCTGCTCTTGTGCCCATGTTATTGTTAACATTCCCTTGGGTGGCCAGCACTTGGTTAATGAAATGCTGCTAAGGAAAGCTTGCTATCATTTGGGCCATCATTTGTGGCATGAGGTTGAAGCCTTGAAGGCTTTCTGGTGCAGCTGTATAGTTTACCCCCATAAGAGCACTCATGACAGCACTCCGTGCCAAGGGAAGGACAGATAAGGCTTGCAACAGGAGATTGTAACAACTGATCCAAAGTTAATTCGTGTCCCAATGGTGCACCGGTTTCCGCGAGCTGAGAAGAAAATAAAGGAAAGGATGTTGAATCTGGCCTTGTAAACGTATATGGACCTGGATTTGGAGGGGGATGGCTAGGACCAGCTTCATTTCTTGACACAGCAGGCTGTGAGCTTGTAAAAGGAAGAACAGGTGGCCCTGGGGATAATGATGGTTCTGGTTCTGGTTCATCACAATCTAGCCTGATCCTCACCCCTTTGTCTCTTTCCCTGCTTACGTATTGGTTAAGGAGAGACCTTAACTGCAAGAAATTGTTTTGCAACCCCTTCTGGTGTGAGGTCGATGCGTGTGGGAGTGTTTGTTACACCGACATTAGAAGATGGGACTCTTGAACGGGACGGGGTCGGCGTCTGAAAGGAAAGGAACTCGGGGTATGTGACTCCTGTTGGAGTGCTCCCGGGAGTTGAGAATGAGGTAGGCACAGCCACCGGAGTTTGGCTGGTGTTGGGAGTAGAGGTTCGTGGAACTTGGTTTACCTCTCCCGGAGACTCTCCTTCAGACATAATGATTTCTGTTGGAATTGGGGATACACTACTGGTCTTCAACAATGAATTTAGTGGCGTAGCCCCACGGTGGGCGCCAACTTGTTGCTACAACAAATATGAGACCAAGTATAGTGAGGAGGGTGGTTAGGCAAAAGGCTTCAAGAGTCTTGTTTTGCCTAACGCAGGTTACGAGTCCCCCTACGTATGCAATACATAGGGCGGGATCACTCCCGTATCAACTGCTATGATCTTGGGATTGAAAGAAGTTCAACCCTGAAGTGATGCATGCAATGTGATAGTGTTTGTATAAGTAAAGAATAGAACATGGAATGTGCAAGTTCTAGAGGGAGAAGTCGGAGATTTCGGGATGTTTGTCAAATGACCAGGAGTAGTCATTTATAGAGAAAGGTATTTCTCAAATGGGAAACCTAAGACCAAGTGATCCGAGAATGCAGAGAGGGGGTTGTCCGTTTTGGAGGGTTGAAGGCTTTAACCTGCGGGTAAAAGAGTGCCTTCCTTCACGTGTGTGCTTTTGCGGCTGGGTGAAGGAGTCACACGTAAAGTGTGTGTTTGTTGCTTTTCGCTGTTCACCACAGTTGTGTGTTCTCCTGAACCTTTTAATCCTTAAACCCTTTAAGCTATGTTTGCACTTATAGTTGGTTTATTAGGCTTGAGCTACCCACGTCGTCAGCTATGTATCATCTATGTTTGCAGGCTATGCCGTTTAGTTCCGGATCCAAAACCATATATGTTGGGACGTCCAAATCATGATAAATATTTATGATTAAGCCTGTAACTTCTTTCCTCTAATTACAAATCACTGTGATGGATTACTCAAAGAATGTGTTGCACCTATTAGGAGTGATGACCCATCATGTTGTTGACAATAAAGTCTAAGGGACGTCGTTGTGGTCCGTACCGAACTACGTGGCAAAGTCATATTAAAACTTAATATAGCGTTCTTATTATACCACGTACCCTACTTTAGTACCAAACTTCATGTGGTTGAAATGTTGAATATTATGTCCCATACACATTAAAATATTTAGCATTTTCTTTACGAGGGAGTCTATTCTACTATAGTGTCGGTTGCTTCATGTACCCTTGCTCAGTTACACACAAAAAAAAAAAAAGAATAAATAAAAAAAATACAAAACAAAAAAAAACAGCAAAAATAGGATGATTCTAAGTTTCTAACACATGCATGCATATTACTTTGCTTTTACTCTTCCCATGGATCTTTATATGATAAAGGTGACAAAGCATAGTTTTTTTATTTTTTTTAATGACAATGCTTATATATTACTAAATCACATCAAATAAATCTACTCCTTGCTTAAGATTGAATTCAAAACCATCCAATAAGAAGTAATAGCCTCTACCAAATTAGCTAGCCTCACTTTATAAAACCATAATTGCCTATAACTCTATAAGTATACAAACATAGATGCCTGTGTACAACATATTAAAACCTTATAAATAAACAACTACTTTATGCATATGGTTGTTGTACTATTGGCTTTGTGAGTTTTTCAAAAAAAAAAAAAAATGAAATTTTCCTTTCTAACCCTAAAGTTTTAATTTTTGGCAATTTAAGTCTAAAGTTTCATTCTTTGGTAATTTAAACCCTTTGATTAGTTTGATTTTTCACTTATAATTCAAAAGTTTCTATCTTTTGCAATTTAACCCCTTTGATTTTCTTTTACTTTTAACCCAAAGCTTTTCATCATTTGCAATTTAACCCCAACAATTTTTAACTTTCAACTTTGGTCCTTTATACTTTTCATCTTTCGCAAGCTTTCCGTTTAACGTTTCGTTCTAAATTTTCTGAGTTAACACGCCGCAATGTGCGTGTGGAGTTCAACGTTTTTTCATCTATCTTTTCCCGTTTGACATGCCTGTCGCAGCACGTCTATTTTCCCCATTTGATAAGTCTGACGCAACGCGCGAGTCAGAGATCAACTTAGTTATTCTTTTCTATGTTTTACACATAGGTTCGCGGTAATGTAAGAAACATTTGACTTTATAATATATAACAAAAGAATTCCCGCCGCATTACGGCGGGTGATAATTCTAGTTTAATATTATTTCACAAAAGACCCATTTCCTTTTGCTACTTTTTCGTATATATATATATATATATATATATATATATAGAGAGAGAGAGAGAGAGAGTTATCATTAGAACGTTAAATATTGCTAAAACCGTGATAACAAATGAAAAAATAATCAAAACCAATTTTTTTGAAATACAAACCTCGTTGTAATTAAATGAGAGCATCAAAAAAGAATTTACAACATCAAATAGTTTATTTCTCCTCTCAAAATCACTCTTATTAGTTTTTTTACAATATGTAAATATAACAAATTTACACACGTGTAAATCGCAAACTTACACATGTGTAAACTTTCTTTATTTACGAATTCGCACAAATTTAAATGTATAAATTTAATTTCTAATATGTCTTCGAATAATAATGATAAGTCCAAAATTTATATATAGGCTAGGAGTTGACTAAAAAGTCCAAAATTTCTAAAAAGTGTAAAAAGTCATAAAACACAATAACGTCAACCGCAAAACACACACAAAACCCACAAATAACATAATAAAGATTACTCAAACACCATATCTGTGGGTTTTGTTTTGTGTTGTGTTGTGGAAGATAAGACTCTGATTATCCAATGACTAACATTATGTGTTTTATGTTGATTATCATGTTCTAATTTATATTTATAGTTTTACGATGATGTGTTTGGAGTTTTTTATGGACGGCTAGGGTTTCAATATAGTTTTTAGTAATCTTCAAACTGTTATTTGTAGGTTGTGTGTGTGTGTGTTTTAGGGCTGAAATTATGGTGTTTCATAACTTTGTACACTTTTTAGAAGATTTAGACTTTGTAACCGAACCCCAACCTATATAGGTAAGGTTTAAGAGTGAACCTAGTTGTTTTTTGTGAGCACAATTAACCAATCTGAACCGTTCATTTTTTTTTATTTTTAAAATGATATAATAGTAAAGTTTAAATACTTTCTCTCTCAAAGTATACACATGTGTATTAATATATATATAGGCTAGGAGTTGGCTAGAAAGTCCAAATTTCCTAAAAAGTGTAAAACGTCATAAAACACCATAATGATAACCATAAAACACACCAAAAACCCACAGATAACATAATGAAGATTACTAAAACATCATGTATGTGGGTTTTGTGTTGTGTTTTAGATATTAAGGCTCTGATTATGGAATGACAAATATTATTGTGTTTTATGTTGTTTAGCCTTTTGTGTTTTAAATTCATATTTCTACGATGGTGTGTTTGAAGTTTTTATTGACTATTAGAGTTTGAATATGGTGTTTTAGTAATCTTCATTCTATTATTTATGAGTTTTAGGTGTGTTTTTTGCCTGAAATTATTGTGTTTTATGACTTTTTACACTTTTTATGAAAAACACACTTTCCGTATGATCCATACTCTCTCTCTCTCTCTCTCTCTATATATAGGGGATGGATCATGAGAAAACTAGTTTAAATGAGAAAACCAAAAAACTAACAAAAAAAGCCTAAAAAACATAACAATTTTTTTTTAATTTTTATAAAATATTCGCAGGTTTTTACGCATTGAAAAAAAATTTCAAAAAATTAAAAAAAAAAAAAATTTGTTGTATTGCACATGTGCACTATTACGGATATAGTGCACATGTGTTGTACACATATAATGCACATGTGCAGTACAACAAATTTTTTTTTTTGAAAATTTTTTTTATATATAAAAACTAGCGATTTTTTTATAAAAAATTGTAAAAAAAAATTGGTATGTTTTTTAGTTTTTTTTAGGTTTTTTTAGTTAGTTTTCTAGTTTTCTCATTTATATATAGTTTTCTCATGATACTCTCCCTATATATATATATATATATATATATATATATAGGGAAAGTGTACTGTACAAATGCCCTTATCGTACATTACGTACGCGCCAATCTCAGCCGTCGGATCTTTTATCGCGCATTGAATTCGCATGTTGGTTTTTTTGTAACAATTTCGCATGTGATAATTTTTTTATGAAATCGCATGTTGTTTTTTGTAACAATTTTGCATGTGATAATTTTGATGAAATAACATGTTTTTTTGTAACAATTTCGCATGTGGTAATTTTGATGAAATCGCATGTTAAAAAAACAACATGCGAAATTGTTATAAAAAAACAACATGCGATTTCAATGCCGGAAGATGATCTGACGGCTGAGATTGTAGCGTACGTAATGTACGATAAGTGCATTTGTATGATAACCGGCCTATATATATATATATATGTACAATGTACAATAACAGTGTGTCTTGGTTGTTATGTTTAAAAAACAAACAGTCAGTATATACATGTGTATAAAAACCAATTACTCAGCTAACAACAATTATAAACATGTCTATAAAAAACAAATAGTCACTATACATATGTGTATAAAACCCAAATTGCTCGCCAAACAACAACTATACACATGTATATAACATACAAACAGTCACTATATAGCGTCAACACCTTTAATTTTTTTAAACTACAAAAAACTTAGCAAGACCATACTCAAATTAAAGAGAATAAAATGCTCGTTTTTATGATGTAATTGATTTAAAAAAAATTAACGCAAGAAAAGTTTATGATCATTTAAAATTTATGGGAGTAGTTTATTTAAAAGTCAACAAAACAATTAAGGAAAGAATATTTTTTACTTTCTATAATACCCTTTGGAATAAAAATAAAAAGAAAAAGTCAATAAGATGAGTGGTCTAGATCGGTTCATTTAGTTTAAAAATAGGGAGAGGTTCACAAATGAACCTAATCCTATATCTATCCATCCTACCTAATAAAGAACATACATATGGGACACATGGCACCCATCTAGGGCCTCAACGGGGACTTAAATTCGTTACAACATACGAGCTCCTGTTGTTGAAGGTTAAACCAAACATAAGCTACGTTAGAGTTTTTGGATGCATGTACTATGTGTTTTTGACAAGTCACCTAAGGCACAAACTCAATGTAATACCCCTAAACCGGGTTTATTAATTTAAACCGAATTAACCGAGGATGAGCGGGTAAAAATACCGTTGGTGGTAAATGTTAACTCGTAAACAAAATAACTAGGAACAAATTTACCTAGTTAATAACATGTAAATAAGTGATAAAACAATGAGTTGTAGCCTTATATAATCAAAACTATATTTGAGGGACCAAAGCTGCCAAAAAGGAAACTTGTGTTTAAAACACAAGAATTAAAACACAACACACATTGTGTGTGTGTGTGTGTTGGTTGATCCTCAGGAGAAATAACAAGGGCAAAACCCTTGTTCAAGCTTAATCCACCAACTTGAAGATAAATTCAAGACCCAAATCAGTGCATGAACGCATTTTAACGATCACCTAGATAAGGGGATCATAAGGTATGTCTTAAAACCTAGATTGGTGAAAGTTGTAATTTGAGACAAGTAGGTTACTTGCAATTAGATTGTTGGATGATGATCCAAAGATGAAATTAGGCGTAGATGTATGCTAAATTTCGTTAAACATAAGGAAATTATGAAATATGTGACATAAGGTTACTTGTAAGTGATTAACAAGTAGACTATGAAGTGGGTTTTGATTATATAATGAAATTGATAGTATATAAGTGTTGATGATCATCATATTATATGTCTACGTAAGATACTTGAACAAATTAGAGATTCGAGTAAGTGTTCATACATGACTTGAAATGAGTTTTGTATTATATGATGAAATTGATGTCGTGTCAATGTTAATAGGTGCTTGAAATTATGTTGTCTACTAGTTTGTATGTAGAACTTGATTTTATTAGGTATTCGGATGAATGTCTAGTAACATGATGAAATAGGTTTTACATATAGATGAAAACCCTTAGTTCTAGCGTAATGAATGGATAAACTAGCATTGATAATCGAAAGCTAAGTTAACTTGATGTTAATAATCGCTCGAACTTGTTAAAGTGAAAGAAATGAGATGCACTTGGTTGGGAATTTAATTAAGAGGGTAGCCTAGAAATAACAACTACCAGGTATTTGATGAAATGTCTAAGTGAGTTCGTTGAACCTAATTGTGCATTTGCATATGTTAATTGGCAGTTGACTTTTAAAAGTCAAACTGAGCTATAATAAGATCAAATTGTGATTTTGGTATAGAGTCCGAAAGGTGGGGTAGTCGTGTTAAATGATGACTAATCTAACCATCTTGCGAATGATAATGGTAGTTTGACACTTGACAAGCTAGGTGGAAGCTTGGGAAGAAGCGGGTCAAATGGATCAAATACGGAAGAAGCATAATTAGATGCAAAGTAAAGCTTACATCTTTTAAGTAGATATAACAACCCTCCAAATTATTTTTCTGACACCCTAAAATATTTTGAAATACCCCTATATGTCTTGAAATACACCCCGTATGTGAAAACCGAGCCCAAAATATGAAATGTAATTAAAAATAAAATAAAAACAAAATCTTTTAAGTTGTCGTGGGGCGCGTAGCTTTTGGCTACTGCCTACGCGGGCCGCGAGAAGGTGATAAACGAGGCCTCATCTGGTGGCGACACGTGTCAACACGTGTTGAACCTAGTTCGTGACCCGGATCAGCTACAGCTAGACCCCCCTACTACGTGGGCCGCGAGAGAACCAGATTTCAGCCCTGTATAAGAAGGCATCGGGCTTCAATCATAAATCGTTCATTTTCTTTTCTGTATCTCGAAATTCTCTGATTATAGGCATAATATTCGAGTATAATACCCCCTAATTAGAGAGGTTCTGCTCCATTGTAAGTATTATAACCCCAGTTTCGTATTAGATACGCTGCCCGATTGATTTAGGGTTCCGTAACGACTGTCGTGGTTCTGCCCAACGTAGTTGTTGGAATACCGTCTCGGGGAGGGTATCATCAATATAATTAAAGGGTTATTATACTAACATATGTACATTTGTGTAAATTATAGATTAACACCAGGAAACCCTTAAGCGAAGTCTAAGATGGCAATGTGAGTTTATCATCTTTTTGAATGCATTTATAATATGTTTTTACAAAACCTTAAATTTTTACAATGTGATTAAACAGTGATTGAGTCTTTGTAGTTCTTCAATTACTGCCGGTATTATGGGGATTTGTATACATTACTTGATAACCTTCACAATTGGACAATGGGTTAGCCAATGTGTGATATGACCATAGCCATAGACACGGTCGAGTGGCAAGTACTGAATGAGCAATTGTGTAGTAATAAACATTGTGGTCGCTCTCAATACTGTGTTAATTGATGAAACTTTTCTTGATTAAATTGGGATTCACTCACCAGTATTTCCCACTGACAAATGTTTTTAAAACGCGTTTCAGGTAACACAATGTGAAAGCCAACTGGGAAAAAGCCAGCTCGAGAGCACTGACGGCTTGGAAAATATGTGGCTATAAAAGTTATCTAAAATACGATGTTTTAAATTCAATAAAATAGGGTTTATCCATATGTTGTAATAAGAAACTTGGGTTTTACCCATGTGGTTATTAATATAAAATATGGTGGTTTTACTCTGATAAACATTTCCTAACTACGGTCCTGATGTATTTTCCGCTGCCAAATTAATAAACACCGATACTACCACTACTGAGTTCGTGTCCGCCCGTTCCCGGGACAGATAAGGGATCGGGGGTTGCGACAGAAGGTGGTATCAGAGCTAAGCCACTCGTCTAAGCCAAAGAAGTGTTCTGCTGACACTTAAATTTTAAATTCTGTGTTAGGAAATAATTTATGTGATTATGTGTTATATGTTATTTGACTATTTGTTAGTTTACAGTATGAGTGATCAAGGACCCTCAGACGTGTATCGTCAGTTGTCTGATTCACCTAGGAATGAAGGTACTTCTTCCCAGCCTGCCCTCTCTGGGTATGCAGCTGATTAGGAAGAAGGTATGTTTGCCTTTAAAGCTCAGTCTGAAGAGCCATTCCCTTAGAAAAAGAGAGGGTGGTTCAGTAAGGAAGCATTTCCACGTAGGAAAAGAATGCGAAAGTTGCAACAGCAGAGAGTTCTAGCAGCTGCTAAGCGAGAGTCAGATGCCCATACACAAGATATGCTTAATAGGAGCTTAGCCAATCCTAGCAACAACTGCTGCTGACCCAAGTCTGGAACAATTAGTAGCCCCATAACCCTTACCTTTAATTCCCACTCAGCCGATGGAGGTAGAAATGCATGATTTCAACCCTGAGGAAATACCTAGGATACCAGTTCCTAACCCCTTAGACCCAAATTATGATCCATGGTTTGATGATCTTAGGGATTATGTGCCACGCTACCCTCTAAACGAAGAAACCTTACCGAACTTAGCAGCATATCCAGGTCTGGACCCTCTAGATCCCTATTATGACAATGATGAATACATTAGGGAGATTTTAGAGAATTCGTACCCTCAGGAGAATCCCGTGCCACTGTACCCAGATCCAGTACCCGCACCTGCACCCCCAATGAGTGTAGAGAATTTGCAAGAACTCCGAACTTTTGGAGAAGAAATCTTAGAGAGTAGTGAGAGAATGAGGTATGTAGGAGAGCAACTCGTATGGAAATACGATGAGCGTTATATGGATTTCGGGAGGAATCCGTATCCGTGAAGGTGATGGTGAAGTTAGTAATAATAATAAAATAAATAAAATATATGTGTAAAAATAATAAATCTATCGTAGTATAGACCACTATGTGGTTAACTGTTGGTGCATGCGTCTGTCGACTTCGTCTTGTATCGAGTCTTGTATTGTGTTAGATAGATCAGGGCACGTTGTTCGAGAAAAATGTCAAAAATAGGTTGTGAGGTAATTTCGCATGAAATTACAAGTTGTAATTCCGCACGAAATCACCAAGTCATTTCACACGAAATCACTGATTTCGTTTGAAAGGAATTTCGTTTGAGCTGATTCAAGCGAAATTACCATGCCTATATATACTAGGTTGAGCCGTGTCATTTAAAACGAAATTAGATTCCGGTTTGAGAGCTGAAGTGTCGTCTCACTGTAAAACGTTGTTATATCAATCAAATAGACAATTAAAGTGAATTGCATGCTATTTCGAACTCGATACGTTAGTTTCCGCCTCTCGTATTGAGAAGAACACCTCTGAACGACTCGTTTCGGGTCTGTAAACGATCCTACATGTGGTATCAGAGCTCAGGAGGAGGAGTTCTACCAATTTAGCTGCAATTTCTGAATTCTACATCTTCTTTTTCAAAATTAACAACTTTTCACGGTTAAAATCAGCAAATTTTCTCACATTGTACGCGCAATAGTGTTTTATCAAACCCTTGAAAGTTTTAGATCTAAAATTGACTTAAAACCTAATCAATTTTGGCAAAAACAGCTCGAAATGATGACGTCAGCGGTATTTCGCTCGGAATAAGACCTTAATTTCGCTCGAAACCAGTATTTCGCTTGAGTGATTCCGTTCGAAATCACTATTCCGCTCCAAATTGTTATTTCGTTTGAGTGATTTCGCATGAAATCACTAATTTCGCACCAGACTGTAATTCCGTGTGAAGATGTATTTCATTTGAGAGTGTTATTTCGTGTGAAAGATTTGATTTTGCTTGAGAGTGTCAGAGTTTTGTGAAACTTGTTACCTAAACATGGAAGAGGAATTTTATAACGCGTTTGCTACCCCGACTACTCCTACTGACATTGCTAAGAACTTGAACATGGAAAATGAAACTGGAACTTTACAAAAACCCCCGAAGCTAATGGGAATTGAAGAGTATTATGGTTGGAAAGATCGGTTTGAAAACTGGGTTCAAGCTAATCATTTGAGATTTTAGGAGTGTGTTGAGAAAAAGTATGTTCTACCACGTACAGATTTGGGAGTTGAAAAGAAAATTTATGAATTTACAGATAAAGAACGAGAGATGTACAAAGCTGAAAAAATGATGATCAGTTTACTTCAGCAAGCTATTAAAGAAGACATATTCATATTGCTTCAACATGATAAAACTTCACGATCAATTTGGGAAGCTCTTCGAATTAAGTTTGAGGGAAGTGAGAAGATGATCAAGAGTAAAAAGGCATTACTGAAGAAAGAATTTGATTTATTCACAAGTTTGCCGGGAGAAGATACAAAGAAAGTGATTGAAAGATATTGTCACTTAGTACGATCAATGTCATTATTAAACATCAACAAATATCGTGAGGAATGGGTTGACAAATTAGCTGATGCTTTACCTCAAAGAGAATGGGGTACATTTTTGATGATATTAAAGAATACTGGAGAACATGATGGTTTAACAATCTCTCAGTTCATTGAAAAGATTGAAGGACAAGATCTTGAGCAACAAAAGATTGCAAGAATGAACAATCCAAGTGCACAACAAGATGTTAAGATGTACTATAAAGGGAGTGTTCAGAATGTTGAAGCAAGCCCGAAAATCCAAAATGCTTTTAGTGTCGGAAATTCATCTGAATCAATCAATCAAATTTCAAACAACAGCAACAGTTGATTCTCTTCATATCCGAGTGTGAATCCAAAAGCTTCAAGTTCAAGTCATCAAGTTCAAAGCTCAAACAGCAACAATGGTCATGTCTTAAATTGCAACATCGCATTGCATCTTCAGAATGGTCAAAATTTTTCTGAAGAAGTTGTCAAAAATCATATGGAATTACTTGTTACAGTTTTGGAATCATATGAAGGATTGGTAACAGGAAGGATCGGAAATCCTATGTTGACGAAAGAGGATTATGATCAGATAGATGCTGAAGAAATGGAGCTGATGGATATAAAGTGGTGTTTAGCGAGTGTGTTGAGGAGAGCTGAAAAGTTTAAATTGATTACAGGAAGAGATGATTTCTTGGATGCAAAAGTTTCTACTTTGGGTTTTGATAAATCTAAAGTTACTTGTTTAAGATGCAGGGAGAAAGGTCATTTCAAGAGGGAATGTACCAATCGAGAAGCAATTAGGGCAAAGAATCCGTTTGGAAAAGATGATTACTATCGGAAAGCAATTTATCAACAAGTTTCTCATCAGCCGTATCAACAGAAAGAACCACAAACTGCACATGCTAAAATGATCGAAGATGCGAACAAGAAAGCTTATTATGGTATCATTGATCAAGATGATGAGAAAGTGGCTGCAGGTTTTAGTTGGGACAAATACATTCCGCCTGATTCAAAAGTAGCAGCTTTAATTGCACAAATAGTTCAAGAGCCAGATTTGATGACGGAATGGATGAAAGCTTTTGCCAGTGATGAGAAAAGTCAAGATGAAGAGTTTGTTTCTTCAGATGATAGTTCAGAACAGACACAAGTGTTTGATCAATCATCAACTGATGATAGTGATGATGAGGAAGAAATGCATATTAATATTGCAAAAACTCATTGATCTCCTGAAAGTTTTCAATTTTATTTTGCAGATCGTGAGTCTGTTGCACAGGAAGAGAAGTCTGAACAGAATGAAGGAGTTGAGTTTGATGTAAAAGAAGTTGAAGTTGCTGAAACGGTGTTTGAAGCTGAGAAAGTGGTTGAAGTTGAGAAGATTGTTGAAGTTGAGAAGATTGTTGAAGTTGAGAAGATAGTTGAAGTTGTAAAGGAAGTTGAAATAATAAAACCTTGTTTAAAGTGTTTGGAGTCATGCAAGTTGTGTGAAGAAAAAGATGAGAAATTGAGTGAGCAAGATAAGATGAAAGAACAATTACTGTTCAATCTCAATTACGTGAAAGAATCATATGATGTTTTGAACAGAACAGTAACTGGTTTGCAAAAGACAAATTCTGAAAGAGAAGATGCATTGACAATGATGAATGCTGTGATGATGACTAAGTAGAAGGCCATTAATCATTACATTGAAGAATGTGCCAAGATGAAGAAGGAGTTGGAGACAGAAAGGATAGAAAATGAAAGAATCAGACGATTACTGCAAAGTTATTCTAGTTCTGATTATTTGATTGATCGAATTTATCCAACTGTTGCAGGTTTTCAAGCGTTTCAAGACAAGAAGCCTGAAGAAAAGGATACTGGTAAGAAACAAAGTGCAAATTATAACAAGTGTCCGCCTCCGATTTGGGAAGGTTATTCTCCCAGAAAACCAAATGAGGAGCAAGTTAAAAAGGCAGTTAATATAAAGTTAAAGTCCGAAACAACCGACGATTTACCAGAAAACATTGATGTCACATTTACATCTTCTGACACTGATCATGAGTCTGAATTAATAAAGAAAGTGTTCGATCAGGTGTTGGATAAGGATGAGGAGTCAGAGTCAAAGTCTGAGTCAGAAAGTTCGAGTTCGTCGGTCAACAGTTCAAAGACGTCAGTCAAAAGGGTTTACAATAAAGAATTCATGTTATCAAAATCTAATTTGAATGATGAACCAATCAAAGTGGCTTATACTTTGAATGATTCAGACAAATTATATTCTAATGAGGAATTTCCAATAAAAGGTGTTAAATTAGAAATGATTAAAAAGGTTTTCAAATTAACAGAAATTAATATTTCTGAAATAAAAGATGTAAATCTTTCTGAAAAACCAAAATCTTATACCTCAAGAGTTCAACAACGTTTAAACAAGAAAAAGGGTTACAGTTCTGGTTCTGGTTTTCAAAAGAAACCAAACCATAATGGTAATTACAAAAAGAAAGGGTTAGGTTTTATTCAACCGAAAAATTATAAAAATGAAAAAACTTATAAAACAAAAACTATATTTGTTTCAGGAGCAAGTTCGGAGGAAGAAGAAAAGAGCTCATTCTGGAAGCAAACAAATAAAGAGTTCTTTGCTGAAAAACAGAAACATGAGAAGAATGGAGCTTATCAGAGAAAGGAGACAAGAACCTATTACCGATGTCAAGAAGTTGGTCATATAGCCTGGAACTGTCCAATGGCTACCAATACAAAACAGGAAGTTGTTTCTAAACTCAAAGAAAATATTGTTGACAAAACTGAACCACCAACTGAAAAATTAAACATATGAGGTTGGTGAATGTTCGAAAAGATTTTACAAGAGAAGAGTTAATCATGACAACCAAATGTGGCTTGTTAAGAAATCAGATGTGAAATCTGGCGATGAATCTGATTCCACAAAGTCAGAAGAGCCACAAGTTGAGCTAAAAATTGAAACATCAGTACCGCCAATGGATGATGTCAATTTTCCACCATTGAGGGCTGAAAATTTTAGAAAAATTGGAAATGTTGAAATTTCGAATAAATTCTATTCTGAGAAGAAAGAATTTGATGTTGAAAAAGTTTTTAATGGAAATGTGAAAAAGATTTTTGGGAAGATGGTCGATGGGAAGGTGAAAGGGGTTAAAGAGTTTTATGAAACTAAGAAGGAAACTTACACCTCGAGTGAAACTGAAGAGGTCACATCCAAGTTTGGTGAAGCTTGGATGTCTGTTTTTCATCTGTGAGAAGTATGACTTGCCAGAGCTTTCAGTTTGGTAAGTGTGAAGCAGGTATCGGCATCTTTCTTGAGAAATTCACTCTAGTGATATTTCGACTTTCAAGTGGTAAATCAGGGACATTAAGTTGTACTTGATTTTCTACAAGTGGTTATTAATGATTGATTTGTAAATTGTTATAATTTTTTTTTTCAAGTGGTTGAAAGAACAAGGTGATGTTTTGATCCTCTAACCAACATGTGATTTCAGCAAAACTTATTTTTCGGAAAAACCATTTGATTAATACAAACTTAAGTGTTTTGAAATCACAATGGGAAAATAGTTTGTTGTAAGGGGGAGTTCTGATTGTTTATGCCAAGTGGATGGCGATTTGAAGCAATTTGATGTCAGTTGTCATGTTTCTTGTATAGTTTGTTTTCAAATTTCTTAAATGATTTTGCATTTTAGGGGGAGTAAGAAATTTCAGAAAATCCAAAAACATTAGAAAATTTGAAAATGTCAAAAACATGATAAATTCAAAAAGAGTTTTGTTGTAAAAAGAGGAAATGATAGTACATCAGTGGACATTCACAGCATGCTAAAGAATTGGAAAGTCAAAATGTGATAAACGATCTCACTGATGATGTGCCAGTAGGTTTTTACACATTTAGTAGATTGTGACGAGATATAAACCTAAATTTCAAACTTACTTATATCGTGGGGAACATCTCTCGGATATATGGGTAACCCCCGAAATCTTGTTTGAATGGTCCCTCTTTTTGAGATACTAGGTCTTTAAACTCAGTGATATCTGGGGTATTATCCCGGGACTTCTGATTTTGCGGAAGCAATGGCCTAGTCCCTGTATAATACTTTCTACTTGCTTGAAACATAGCATCACCCTCAGTACAAAAAAATGATGAAACATTGGAAAAAGCTAATCATGTGCTGTTGAAGAAAAGATTCTCTAAAGGGAACACACCAAAAGTCGAAGCCGTCATCTCTTTGATTTTGCGGAAGCAATAGCCTGAGCTCTCACGGCCCTCGCATTTAACCCTTTACAGATATCATCTAGGTATACTCACCTGTAAGAGTGAATATATTGGGATCTGGAAACGGGAGTATATTCTGAGGTGGGACACGCGAATAAGTTTAAGTGCTTAAAACATTAATCTCGTATCTCGAAACAGTTGAACTTTGTGTGAAAATTTAAGTGGATCAGTATACTGACAATCTAAGTGAATCGTTTAGAACTTAAAATGTTTAAGCTTAACGGTGTTGGTGATATGTCTCAAAAACTGATATGATTCTCTTACATAAACTCACAAAAAATATTGTTTGTAAATATTTCTTTATTTCATTTGATTTCAAGTTAAAAAATCCAAAAAGATTTTCAGTGTGTTTTAGCGTAAATTTTGAAAAATCCAAAAAGATTTTCGACAACTGATGTTGAAGAGCTGATTTTCAAAATTCCAAGTGCTGAACATGTTGAACATTTCGTGAGGGGGAGTTTGTTTAAAATTGAAAAGATTTTGAATGTTTTGATTACAAGTGGTTCATCTGTGATTAACATATTGTAAAATCATTTATTGATTTGTGTATACAAGTGGTAAGTAGAGAATAAATTTGACAAATTTTAAATTTTGTGAAATTTCTTGTGAGGTAAAGATTGTGCAGGTAAGTCAGGTCTAGATTCTGAGAGAGCCAGGAGACGTTCCTGAACCTGTGAGAAACTTAAAGATTCAAGAGATCTGATCAAGAGAATTAGTGAAGATTTAGAGCCAGATAGAGATTCTGAAGATAAAAAGAAGAGAGAAAACTGAGGAAGTTTTACATTGTCAGATACTTCAAGAAGAGCGAGAAGACTGATAAAGACTGAAGATGTTGAAGACTCGACACTAAAGACTCGTCAACATTCGAGGGGGAGTCTATTGGTGCATGCGTCTGTCGACTTCGTCTTGTATCGAGTCTTGTATTGTATTAGATAGATCAGGGCATGTTGTTCGAGAAAAATGTCAAAAATAGGTTGTGAGGTAATTTCGCACGAAATTACAAGTTGTAATTCCGCACGAAATCACCAAGTCATTTCACACGAAATCACTGATTTCGTTTGAAAGTAATTTCGTTTGAGCCGTGCCTATATATACTAGGTTGAGCCGTGTCATTTAAAATGAAATTAGATTCCGGTTTGAGAGCCGAAGTGCTGCCGAAGTGTCGTCTCACTGTAAAACGTTGTTATATCAATCAAATAGATAATTAAAGTGAATTGCATGCTATTTCGAACTCGATACGTTAGTTTCCGCCTCTCGTATTGAGAAGAACACCTATGAACGACTCGTTTCGGGTATGTAAACTATCCTACATTAACGAGGCATAGTAGTATTGTAATTTTTATTCCTGTTTTAGTGTGTATTTGACGCATACTATATAAAAAGAGTAAAGTCGCAAAGCCGCAAAGCCCGACGCTTTTGACTAATGTGTGTATTGTGTGGTTATTGCCTAAACTATTAATTATTCTGTGATTTTAATAATTGGCAAATGTTTAAAATTCAGATGGCCGACCAAGTGAATCTGGATAATAACCCGGAAAACCAGAACGACGATAATCTGATAAATGATAATCTGAATCATGATAACGGAAATCAAGTGGACAACAGTGCTATCCAACACATAGTTGCACAAGGAATAATAGATGCAATGCCATTTATTATCCAAAATGTTAACGAAGCCGATAACAAGAGTAAACATAGTAGTAAGCGACCAACTGAACCTGAAAACAGCGTGAATAATGGACCTATACTTCAAGTGCCTAATTCCAAAAGAAGAAAAACCATGCCTTATGGTTGTTCTTATAAAGAATTCTGGTCTTGTAAACCAATGGAATTTTCAGGCAATGAAGGGGCCATTGCAGCTCTAGTTTGGATAGAGAAGAGTGAGGCAGTCTTAAGAATAAGTAAGTGCGCAGAAGAAGATAAGATATTATTTGCTTCTAATCTGTTTAAGAATTCAGCACTAGAATGGTGGAACACTATCCTCCAGTCAAGGGGAAGTGATAGAACCTATAATATGGAATGGGAAGAATTTAAGGACAAGGTGGAAAGGAAATTCTGCCCACCCAATGAGAAGGAACAAATAGAAAATAAATTCCTAAACCTTAGGATGAATGGAGTGGATAGTAAGGGATACACTAAGTTATTCTTTGAATATGCTAAAATAGTGTCAACCCTTGCTTCACCTGAACCAATATTAATCTCCCATTATATCTGGGGATTAATTGGAGAGATCAGACATGTAGTCAAGGCAGCTAGACCTCAAACCATAGAAGAAGCTGTAGAACTAGCGAATACCTTGACTGATGAATTAGTCCGTACCCGAGAAGAGAATCAGAGAATGAACCTAACCCAGAAGCTTACACAAGAATTTCGTTCTGAAAATTCTAACCATGGGAAAATGTAGGCTCTACCTCTACACCCTACTGTAAGAATTGCAAAAGGAGTCATTTAGGAAGATGCTCCATATACTGTAACTTCTGCAAAAAATCGGGACACAAGGAAGAAGATTGCAGGAAGAAAAACAACAGGATATGCTACAACTGCGGAGAACAAGGCCACATCAAGCCAAACTGTCCAAAACTAGCTCCAGCCACAAACAATAAGAATACTAAAAATGCTAGAGCATTTGTTCTAACTGCAGAAGAAGCAAAGATGATCCCGGATGTAATCACTGGTACGTTTTTAGTTAATGATGTTTTTGCTAAAGTATTATTTGACTCTGGTGCAAACCAAAGTTTTATTAATACTTCATTTTGCAAATTACTCAATCAATCATTAACTAAACTCCCACTAGCATGTCTAGTAGAGATAGCCAATGGAGAAACCATTAAGATTTATGAAATCTTGCAGGGAGCAAGAATAGAAATTCTAAATCAGAAATTTATTGCAAACTTTTATCCTATGAATCTGGCAGGATTTGATATTGTATTAGGAATGAATTGGTTAATTGCCAATAAAGCCAGTATTTTGTGTGATCAAAAGTTAATTCAAGTAAATTCACCAAGGGGTGAAAAGATCACAATTAAAGGAAATAAAACCTCTAGATCCACTAAATTCATCTCTGTGATGAAAACAGCAAGTTACATAAGAAAATGATCATTAGTGTATTTGATTTCTATAATCATTAACACTAAAGGAAAGGAGTTAAAAGATATCCCTGTAGTATCTCAGTTTTCAGATGTATTTCCAGAAGAACTACCAGGACAACCTCCAGATAGGGAAGTTGAATTCAGAATTCATTTAATACCAGGGACAGCACCCATTGCCAAAGCACCCTATCGATTGGCACCTGCAGAAATGCAAGAACTGAAGAAACAATTAGACGAATTGTTAGAGAAAGGATTCATACAGCCGAGTTCATCACCTTTGGGAGCGCCAATCTTATTCGTTAAAAAGAAGGACGGATCAATGCGTATATGCATTGACTACCGTGAATTGAACAAGATCACGATTAGGAATTGGTATCCATTACCAAGAATAGATGATCTGTTTGATCAATTGCAAGGAGCACGATTTTTCTCAAAAATCGATTTAAGGTCAGGATATCATCAATTAAAAGTACAGGAATAGGACATTCCTAAAACTGCCTTTCGAACAAGGTATGGTCATTATGAATTTACTGTCATGTCATTTGGTTTAACCAATGCCCCAGCTGTATTTATGGACATGATGAACCGAATATGTAAGCCATATTTGGATCAATTCATAATTGTCTTTATAGATGATATTCTCATTTACTCCAAGAGTAAAGAGGAACATGCTAAGCATTTGCACGCACTTCTAAGTTTATTAAGAAAGGAAAAACTTTATGCTAAGTTTTCGAAGTGTGAGTTTTGGTTAGAACAGGTACAATTTCTCGGACACCTAGTCAATCATGAAGGAATTCATGTAGATCCAACCAAAATCGAGGCAATTACTAAATGGAAAACCCCTGAGTCACCAACTGAGGTTAGAAGTTTCTTAGGATTAGCTGGTTATTATAGAAGATTTATTCAAGATTTTTCTAGAATAGCCATTCCCTTAACTAAGCTAACCTGTAAATCTGTTAAGTTTGAATGGGGAACAAAACAAGAAGAAGCATTTAGAACCCTTAAGCAAAGATTAACCCATACACCTATATTAGCATTACCAGAAGGAACTGAAGATTTTGTAATCTATTGCGACGCTTCTAAATTAGGTTATGGATGTGTATTAATGCAACGTCAAATGGTTATAGCTTATGCATCCAGACAACTTAAGAATCATGAAGAGAATTATTCAACTCATGATTTAGAATTAGGAGCAATAATTTTTGCTCTTAAGATTTGGAGACATTACCTATACGATAGTAAGTTTACTGTTTTCACCGATCATAAGAGTTTAAGATATATCTGTGGGCAAAAGGAATTGAATATGAGACAAAGACGCTGGATGGAATTGCTTAGTGATTATGATTGTGATATCCAGTATCATGCAGGAAAGGCAAATGTAGTTGCTGATGCTTTAAGCCGAAAGTATCATGAAAAGCCAAAAAGGATACGTTCTTTTAAATTAAATCTACAAGTAGATTTAAATGAGCAGATTAGAAAAGCACAAGAATCAGTAATCAAGGATGATACTGAAAAATTGAAAGGAATGATTAAGGAACTAGAACTAGGAACAGATGGAATTTGGAGATTCTATAAGAAAAGAATGTGGATACCTAAATTAGGAAAACTACGCCACCTTATATTAGAAGAAGCCCATAAGTCTAAATATACGATGCATCCTGGAAGTGATAAGATGTATCAAGACTTAAGAAAGAATTTCTGGTGGATAGGAATGAAAAAGGATATAGCCGCTTATGTTGCAAAGTGTTTAACTTGTTCATAAGTTAAAGCTGAACATCAGAAACCTTCAGGTTTATTGCAACAGTTAGAGATACCAGTATGGAAATGAGAATTGATAACAATGGATTTTGTTACTAAATTACCCAAAACAAGAAAAGGTAATGATACAATCTGGGTAATTGTAGATAGACTAACCAAGTCAGCTCATTTTCTACCAATGAAGGAAACTTTCAATATGGAACAATTAGCTAAATTATATGTAAATGAAATAGTTTCATTACATGGTATTCCTTTATCAATTGTTTCTGACAGAGATAGTCGTTTTACCTCTCATTTTTGGACAAGTTTCCAAAAAGCCATGGGAACCAAGTTGAATCTAAGCACAGCTTATCATCCTCAAACGGATGGACAAAGCGAAAGGACAATTCAGACAATGGAGGACATGCTTAGAGCTTGTGTAATTGATTTCAGAGGTAATTGGGACAATCTTTTACCATTGATAGAATTTTCTTATAATAATAGTTATCACACAAGTATCAATGCTGCACCATTTGAAGCACTTTATGGACGAAAGTGCCAAACTCCAGTCTGTTGGGCAGAAATTGGAGAAAAACAACTATCTGGACCTGAGATAGTACAAGAAACGACGGACAAAATCATTCAAGTCAAGGAACGACTGAAAGCAGCACGTGATGGACAAAAAAGTTATGCTGATAACAGGCGAAAGCCGTTGGAGTTTCAGGTAGGAGATAAGGTATTATTAAAAGTCTCTCCTTGGAAAGGAGTGGTAAGATACATCAAAAAGGGAAAGCTAAGTCTCAGGTATGTTGGACCTTTTGAGATTATTAGAAGAATAGGACCTGTAGCCTATCAGCTACAACTGCCAGAGGAAATAGCAGGAATACATGATGTATTTCATGTATCTAATCTCAAGTAATGCTTAGCTGATGAATCGTTAGTTGTGCCTCTTAAGGATATAGAGGTAAATGAACAATTAAAGTTTATAGAAAGACCTCTACAAATTGAAGATAGAAAAGTCAAGAACCTCAAGTACAAGAGATTAGTTCTAGTCAAAGTAAAGTGGAACTCCAAAAGAGGACCATAATATACATGGGAGCTTGAATCAGAAATGCAAAGGAAATACCCAAACCTGTTCCAGTAGACCTCTAGGACGAGTTCTAAAACAAGGTGGGGAGGATATAACAACCTCCAAATTATTTTTTTGACACCCTAAAATATTTTGAAATACCCCTATATGTCTTGAAATACACACCGTATGTGAAAACTGAGCCCAAAATATGAAATGTCATTAAAAATAAAATATAAACAAAATCTTTTAAGTTGTCGCGGGGCACGTAGCTTTTGGCTACTGCCTACGCGGGCCGCGAGAAGGTGATAAACGAGGCCTCATCTGGTGGCGACACGTGTCAAAACATGTTGAACCTAGTTCGTGACCCGGATCAGCTACAGCTAGACCCCCTACTACGCGGGCCGCGTAGCCCGAATGCTAACTTTTCGCGGGCAACGAGAGAACTAGATTTCAGCCCTATATAAGAAGGCATCAGGCTTCAATCACAAATCATTCATTTTCTTTTCTGTTTCTTGAAATTCTCTGATTATAGGCATAATATTCGAGTATAATACCCCCTAATTAGCGAGGTTCTGCTCCGTTGTAAGTATTATAACCCAAGTTTCGTATTAGATACGCTGCCCGATTGATTTAGGGTTCCGTAACGACTGTCGTGGTTCTGCCCGACGTAGTTGTTGGAATACCGTCTCGGGGAGGGTATCGTTAATATAATTAAAGGGTTATTATACTAACATATGTACATTTGTGTAAATTATAGACTAACACCAGGAAACCCTTAAGCGAAGTCTAAGATAGCAATGTGAGTTTATCCTCTTTTTGAATGCATTTATAATATGTTTTTACAAAACCTTAAATGTTTTACAATGCGATTAAACAGTGATTGAGTCTTTGTAGTTCTTCAATTACTGCCGGTATTATGGGGTTTTGTATACATTACTTGATAACCTTCACAATCGGACAACGGGTTAGCCAATGTGTGATATAACCATAGCCATAGATACGGTCGAGTGGCAAGTACTGAATGAGTAATTGTGTAGTAATAAACATTGTGATCGCTCTCAATACTGTGTTAATTGAGGAAACTTTTCTTGATTAAATTGGGATTCACTCACCAGTATTTCCCACTGACAAATGTTTTTAAAACGCATTTCAGGTAACACAATGTGAAAGCCAACTGGGAAAAAGCCAGCTTGAGAGCACTGACGGCTTCGAAAATATGTGGCTATAAAAGTTATCTAAAATATGATGTTTTAAATTCAATAAAATAGGGTTTATCCCTATGTTGTAATAAGAAACTTGGGTTTTACCCATGTGGTTATTAATATAAAATATGGTGGTTTTACTCTGATAAACATTTCCTAACTACAGTCCTGATGTATTTTTCGCTGCCAAATTAATAAACACCGATACCACCACTACTGAGTTCGCGTCCGCCCGTTCCCGGGACAGATAAGGGATCGGGGGTTGCGACAGTAGAACACCTACTTTTTGTATTTGTTAAGAACAAGGTAATTTAGTATTTGAATTACGGGTCGGAATAAGTGAAAATGGTGAGAAACCATATTTGATGATAAAAAGGGGTAAAACGGTAATTCGGTCATGTGATGACGAATAAACAAGGAGTTTTGAAAAGTTACCTTATGGTGTAAACCATAATGGGTAAAAATGAAAAATTAGTAATTTGGTCACGGGTTGACGGATAAATAATAGTTTTGAAAAAGACACCCTATGGTGTAAGCCATGATGGGTCAAACAAATTAAGAGACGATTTTTAAGTAATTTGATCGTATGGTGTAAACCTAAATAGGCTACATGGATGAGATGGCAAATAAATACCATCCCACAAAGATAAAATGGTCATTTAGGCCAAATGGGTCAAATGGCGATGTTATCACCATTTGACAATAATGACTAATGGTCGTTTGTCGAGTTTTTGTGCTCACAGGGAGAATAGCATATGACTTGCATTTCTTTTAATTAGCAATTAATATTTCAAGGTATTAAAACAGGTCAATGCTATGACCCGAGCCAGTATGTGTAATGGGTCAAACTCTCAATGAGGACTTAAGGTCCGACGAGAGTCAATCGAGTCATGTGTGGACTTTGGATTACCTAAAGTGAGGTATATCAAGCGAATTGAAATTTAGATATTAGGTTTTTATGGACATAGTGAATTTAAAATGGAATACGGATTAACAGAGTATACTTGGTCAAAACAAGCTTTTAAAATGTCCTTCGTGATTAAAAAGAATAAAGTTGACCAAAACGCCCTCGAATGATAAACCGGGCAAATGACCTTTAAAGGTAGTTTAAATGAGTTTTACAATTCGGTCAATCCTTATGGTAGTATAAAATAGAAGGCTTAAATCATTTTGGCTTAAAGCTACATAGTGGGTCATTTTTGTAAAAATGTCTAACTTGGGGTAGAATGGGAATATAATGATTTTTCCCATTCACGATCCATCACATTTCAAGTTGTGATGATATATAAATGAAAATTATAAGTGGGAACGCAAACTATAAATAAACGGACTTGGTTAAAGAGTCATAATTGAAAGGTTTGGAATTCTTAAAAAAATTCGGGTTAATCAAAGTTCGGCCTTTGAAAGGTCGAACGGGTCATTTGGCAAAACCATGAACCGGATAACGGTCGCATAAAACACAAGAAATAATACCCCGGGTTATGGGGTATAGTAGTAAAAATAATGTTCTTGCGAGAAGATATAACTTCTGTGAGATCGTTTGCTTAAATATGCAAACGGGTCAATTATTTAAAATATATATATTTTGAAATCAATACCGTAAAACAAATTTTGTGAATCCGGATCATGGGTTCACAAGTTAGAAATGTGGGCAAATGTTTTACGAACACGTAGGAAAAAGTTTCGTGTGAAACGGATGAGTAAACAGAAAGATATGGAAAATTTAGTATAAGGGCAAAACTAGATAAAGCTGCAGATCATCTCAACCATAAGCTACGGTTGGCAACCATAAGTTATGGTTGCCAGCTACTGCCTAAAATCTTACAAGTGTGCCATAAGCTATGGCACATCAACCGTAGCCTACGGCGGGTCTCTCCAAAATGATTTTGCTTGTTTGTTTGATATATTTAGGTTATTATATCATGGCTAAGCACCATATAACTAACATTTAAGTTGTTTATGGGTGTCTAGGTGTTAGCTAGGACCTTATGCATGATGATAAAGCATAATGGATGAACCGAACACAACCGAAGTTCAAGCTTCCGCTTTGTTTCGTTATTTTAGGAACCGAAACAATTATGAACTTTATAAGCGTTTTACATTTTATTAATGTGTTAAGGTGTCTAAAGTGTTAAAGTGTTTAAAAACTTATGAACTTTTAGTAAATCCGAATTATTGAATGTAAGTTAAATTGCATTAGTTATATGTATATACAAAAGTTTTTATAAATTCTCGGTTATGTAAGCTTGGGTCTTACACTCCAGAAGAAAACGGTTTGGTGTATCATTGTTAGTTATGATCAATAAAGAAAGGTTGGAAGTATTGTGATCCTAACATTGTACGTTGCTATGTTTCTTGATAAGTGGTATTGATGAAAACTCGTCATGGTGGCTTGTAAACAAAGACCTACTATTAGAAATCGATGAGTGGTGTGCATTACATGATCACCTTCATACTATTACAACTCTGTTTAGGTATTGTTTATACAAAGAAATTAAAGGTGCTAATCAAGTTCAAGGAGTTTAAACAAGAAGTTGAACGAGCTACCAACTTGAAGATAAGAACACTACAAGATGACAATGGTGGGGAGTATTACTCTAGAACATTTAATGAATTTGTGAAGTCATCCAGCATTGGGCGAGAATTGACGTGTTTCAACACACCACATTAAAATTGTGTGTCGGAATGCATAAATCAGCACTAGCTAAAGTGTCGGGACGTGTGACTCATGACAAGAACATACCAGGGAGATTTTGAGCTGAATCATTAACGCCGGCTACTTATGTCATTAATCAATTACCTTAACAAGTATTCGACTTCGTTACTGCAAACGAGCTTGTAAGACCCTTACAATTATTTAACAGTTTTCGTATAAACTTCGACTTAAAATGTGTTACGATTACACATACATGTGAAAATACGAGTTTATTAAAACTTTTACAAATTTAAAATGATACAATGTAATGTTGTTAGGATATGAGTTTCTAAGATTGTGTTGTTTAATTAAGATAAGATGAAACAGAGATATGAATTGCAGCAGAATAAACTTTGATAACACAATCAATGGAAGAAAAGTTTAAGCAAACATGTTCATCATTGAATCGAATTATTGTATTTAATTACAATAATCAAAACAATTGCATGCATGCACAATACTCCCCCTCAGCCTGAGCTCAGTGATTGTTCGTACAGAATGACTCATGAGAATGAGCTAATGGAACAGTACAGAGTACTGTTCTATTTATAGTACAGCCCAAACCACTGAGCATCTTTGGCTGACGTCACCATGAAAGTGACATGTAACAACCTAACAACCTCTAACCACTGATAAACAAAACACTGATACAAAGAATAAACAAGTACATAAACACTGAAAATATAAACACTGTTGTAGCTTCCAACTATTGTTGCCTAAGCACTGATGTTGTGAATCAGTGATTTCTTCATAGGTTGATCAAGCCTTGAATCAGCAGTGCTTTGTCTTCATCAGTACTTGAGTAGCAGCAGTAGTTAGGACTCCAGTCTTTATATTAACAGCAGTTCTTTGACACAACAGTTATTTGGTAGATCAGTACTTAGAGAATGATCAGCTGTTAGATAACCACTATCGAGGGGAAAGTCTTGTTCAAGCACTGTTTATGGTGATCCACTGTTCTGAACCAGTTTTGGCTTTTATCATCTGTTCTTTTGTAGGGTTCAATCCCAACAATCTCCCCCTGGAACAGATGATGCCAAAACACTTCATTATTCAAGATCTTTATTCCCTCATCAACTTTTCCCTGACTTGGCCCTTGAATTGCAGCTCAAAGTTCATGGAATCTTCATCATCCTCATCCCTGCAAAGTTGAAGCTCTACAAGATCTTGGAGATCAGCTACACTCAGGCCTAGTGCATTCTCCCTTGAAATATGCTTAACTTCTCCACTGGACTTGAGCAAAGTCAATACGTGGGTCTTTTGATCAGACTTCCACTTTAGTATTTTTGAGTCCAGTGGGTTTCTTGGGTGAGCTTTTATTGTTGATGAGTTTGGAGATGGAGGCCTGCTCAAAAATCCTTTTGCTATTTCTTGTAATTTTGATGATTCAGGATTCTCTTCTAACATTCTCTTGATGGCCTCTTTCATATAAACAACTTCTCTTTCTGCATCTTCTCCAGTCTGTTTTTGCTTCTTTCTTTGATTTAAAGCAATGATGGAGGTGTCAGATGATGTGAACAATGTTTCTGAAGAGAGGGCCTGCTGCTTTGGCTCATCAGAGGTTTTGCTTTTGTAAGCTGGTTTCTTTGGAGTAGTGGGATCTGTTTTTCTTAGCCCTTCAAGCTTTTTGTAGGTTTGATCAATGTACTGCCTTGACCATCTTGATATCTGCCTAGATGTTCCATATTTTGCTGCAACCAACTCTTCCCTCTTTCTTTTGTATTCCAAGGTAAGATCTGCAATTTCCTTTTTGTACTTACTCCAATCTGGTGCAGATCTTTTCATACCTAGATCATTTTTTATTCTTTCAATTCTATTAACTTATGCCTTGAGAGCAATGAGTGGCCAGTCTTTGAATTGTTTAGCTTTGGCAGGGTAAAACCTTTCTTTCATGATCAGCTCCAAAAGGTCTTTTCTCAGATCTTTTTGTAAGTCAGCATCTGGTGGCAAGTTAGACATCTCTTTTCTTAAATCTCTTGCATAATCTTCCAATTGTTTGACTTTACTAAGTAAGAACTTCAATTGATTTGAGATGCTATTATCACTTTCTCCTTTGCCTTCATATTTAGCTTGTAATTCAGCTTGCCTGCCTTTGAGTTTTAAATACTCATCCATGTTTTTGGGAGGTCTGAAGCCTGGAAGGGAAGGAAATTTTCTTTTTGCAGGATCATCCACTGTATAAAATTGTTTCGTTTCCTTTTTAACGGCATGGAATTCCAGTGGATAATCTGCTGCCAATGGAATGACCCTTGCAGGATCATGTCCTTCAAGTGTTTTTGGGTTAGTGATTGGATTGGCTAAAGTTGGAGGAATGAATGGTTGAGGTTTGATTACATTGTAAGGTGTAGATGATATTGGAATAGGTGCTGGTATGTCATCATCATGCACCTGAAACTTGCCTTTTCTTGTGTAAACCTTTTTGGGGGAAGGAGTTTTTGCTTGAGGTTTGGAAGTGGGGATGGTTATGGCTTGAGAATGGATGTTTGAAGTGATGGGTGACTGACTAACAGCTATTGAAACAACTGGTGTTTCAACCACTATTGTCATAATAACTGTTGAAGTGTCAACAGTTGTCTTCTACTCTATGGGAGGAGGTATTTGTGATATAGGTTCAGTGGTGGTTGAGAAAATTGTGAGAGTAGTGGTTGTGGTAATAGGTGTTTCAACATCTGTTGGTTTTGAGGTTTGTGGTAAGGAACTTTTGGGGATTTCAGAAGGTTGTTCAGTGGGTTTGGAAGGTGTGGTTTTGGGTTGGCTGATCTTTCTGGTTGCTCTTCTTCTTTTGGAAGTACCCTGCTCTTCCTTTGCCATCAGAACTTTCTTTTCTTCTGCAAATCTTTTAGAGCCCTTTTGTTCCATTCTCTCTTTTCTATTTTATTTTTGTTCAGCAAACAGGTTGAGAGTCACATCAACCTTCTTTGAACCATCTGGTTTTGGAATTTCCACAACAAGTTTAGCTTTTGGATCAGGCTCTAAGTGTAACCCTTCCTTTCCTTTCTTTCCTTTCTCCCCCTTTTTGGCATCATCAGTGTCAACATAGATAATGGTAGGAGGAGAAGTACCAGTGGTTTGGAGTAAATGAGCTTTGATGGCTTTAATATCAGCTTGAGTATCCTTATACCTTGCATCCATCATATTTCTGAGCAGTTGTAACTGTATTTCATGTTGTTGATCAACATATTTTTGATATCTGCCACAGATGTTTCAATATTTGTAACTCTCTCCGTCAATTCCAGATATTTTAAACCATCACCCAAGTGAATGGGATCATCTGATTTCCCACTAGCAGTGGTTGTATCAGTTAGACCAGGAGGTGTCTCTAGTGGCTCATCCACTGATGCCCCTTTTTTCTTGGTACTGGGGACTTCTTTCTTCAGTAGTGGTTACCTTAGTAATGAAACCAGTGGCTAATTTGAACACACCAGTGGATACCTTGGTTCCCATAGAAGAAATTGCCTTCAAGGGAGTCTTACTAATGAAATTACTGCCCAGGTGTAAATCAGTGGATTCAACACCTGTAGTAGTTGCTCCACTTGAACTACCACCAAGAGTTACATGTAACTCAAGGGGTGTAACCTCCTCAACTGTTGATGGGTTAGCAAAGGTAGAGGCATCAGACTCAGTCACTTGTTGGAGTATATTCTCAGTGATAGGTTGTTGAGAAGAACTGATTTATGTCTGATCCATTTCCAATGCTTTCAACAGAGGTATGATGGATGATGGTAGTGTGATTGTAGGGATAGGGGTTGAAAGAGAATTTGCGCCAGGAGCAGGGCTATTGAACATACTCTCAAGTGAGGGTAATGTATCATAGAGTGGTGTCCCTGTGCTTACAACCTATTCCTTTTGTGAGGAAGCAGGAGGAGTTATGCCTTGGGGTGGAGATCTTTCCAACTGTTGTGAGGAAGTAGCAACAGTGGTTGTTGGTGACTTTTGTGTTGTCACAGGAGTTACTTCTGGGATCTCATCTTCCAGAAGGTCATTTTTGGAGGGTTTGGGGGGGCTTTTTGGATATTTTCTTTTTGGTGTTTTTGGGTGTTTTTGGTGGGGGTTGCACAGCAGTGGTTGTGCTGTTGTGTTCACCATGAGCAGTGGGCTCAACAGCAGAAACCTGAGGAGCAGATATGGACGCATCTAAAGTTTACTCAGGATCCACTGTTTGTGTTTTTGAAGGTTTTGACTCTGACAACCTTGTAAAAGTTTCAGAAGACAAACTATTTATTTGACAAGGAGCACCTTGGACAAGCACTTGTGCACTGTCTTTTGGTACTTTCTTTTGTAAATAGTAACTTAAAAACCTTGGAAACAACAGAAATGGTTTTTCTTTTCTTTTATATTATTGACATTTTTAACCAAATCATTGAAAATTTCTTTGGAATAATTGAAATCCTTTTCCGCCATAATAGCATATCCCAAGTATTGAATTTTCAAAGGTATTTCGTTAAAAGTTGTTGTTTTATTAGAAACACAAATAAGCATGGTATGAAAGAGGAACTTCATAGGAGGTGGAAAATCTCCTTTTTGCATAGTAGCTTTAGAGCATTGTCCTTCATACCCCCTTTCAATTAAATCCCTTTGATACTCTTCTTTTGGAAAAAGAGTTTTTACCTGTATGATCATTCATCTAAAAAATTTCTGAAATGGTTTGAGGTGTAATAGCAACCTGAATTCCACCTACTTTTGAAGTAATAGCCCAAGGCTTTTTATCTTGAACTTCCAATTTTGCATTTTTCCAGAAATCTCGTAGGGTTTCTTGGTAAATAGGTGCGTTGCAGGTCAACAAAGTTTTGGACTTTGAAGATGAAAGATTATCGATGATTGAGTGAAAATCTTTGTTTTTCTTTGTTTTATCAAAAGTACAAAGGTAGTTGTGAGGGTTTTTGAGTGCGAGTGCCATGAGTGCAAGAAGATGATTGAAGAATGGAAACCGCTTTTGAAGGAATTTTGAATTCGATATGGCCGTGAAACCCCTGTTTGGGGTTTTGATCAGGGTTTTATTAGTGGGAAAAGTGAATGCTGACGTGACAGTGTTTATAAAGATCGGACGGCTAAGATCTGTCCACGTGACAACCTCTGATTGAAATGGAGGACAGTTGTTTAAGAAACCACTGATGGACAATATCAGTGGTTGTCAACAAAGGAAATGTGAGCAGTGGTTGTTTTTCACTATCAGTGGATAGACAACAGTGATTGAAACACTGATGTTTGGTCAACAGTGGTCAACATGAAGAATGAAGGAACAGAGGTTGGCTTTCAACAGTGGATACTTTCAACAATCAGATGTTTGAATGCAAATAGTGGTTGTGACAGACTTTTAAGGATTAATGAAAATTTTCATTTTTAACTATTTTAAGGGTGGATTTTTGATTTTCTGAAAACATTTTAATGCTTTTTATTCATAGAAAAGCAAGATTTTGCTTGCTATTCGATGTGAAGCATGCCAATCCTAGAGATCAAGCTTTTAAAGGTGGATGTGTCTAACGCTTTTGTTAGCACATCTGCCAGCTGATCCTTAGTTGGAACATGGTGCAGAGAAATCAAACCTTTTCATAGCAATCCCTCACAAAGTGGTGTCTGATGTCAATGTGCTTTGTTGTTGAATGTGAAACTGGATTTTTGATGATATTTTCTGCTGCTTGACTATCCAGCATGAGAGGTGTTTTCAAAGCAGTGATACCAAAATCCAGCAGTTGATTTTGAAGCCATAACAGTTGGGTTGTGCAGCTTGCAGCAGCAATATATTCTGCCTCAGCAGTGGATGTTGAAACAGCTGCTTGCTTTTTGCTTTGCCAAGATACTAAGCAATCACCTAGAAATTGGCACCCACCTGATGTGGACTTTCTTGTTGTGTTGCATCCTGCAAAGTCACTGTCTGAAAAACCTGAAAGCTTAACATTCCCATCAGCTGGATACCAGATACCAACTGTGGGAGCAGTTTTTATGTATCTGAATATCCTTTTCACAACAATGAGGTTAGACTTCCTAGGGGCTGATTGGGATCTTGCACAAACACATGTTGCAAACATGATATTTGGCTTGGATGCAGTTAAGTATAATAAAGATCCAATCATGCTTCTATACAAAGTTTGGTCAATCAAATCATCTTTCTCATCAGACATGACTATCTTGTTGGTTGCCATGGGTGTACTACATGGTTTGCAGTCATTCATCTCAAATTTGGTTAAAAGTTCTTTAGCATACTTGCTTTGATGAATGAAAGTACCATTGTGCATTTGCTTAACTTGGAGACCAAGAAAGCACTGGATTTCACCCATTGCACTCATTTCAAACTCAGCTGTCATGAGCTGTCTGAACTCTTCACACATTTTATGACATGTGCTTCCAAAAATGATATCATCCACATAAATTTGGACAATCATCAAATCTTTTCCTCTCCATTTTAAAAACAGTGTTTTGTCAATTTTACCTCTTGTGAAACCAATATAGAGTAGCAAAGTGGAAAGAGTTTCATACCAGGCTCTTGGTGCTTGTTTCAAGCCATACAAATCTTTGTTAAGCTTGTAGACATGATCTGGATAAAATGGATCCTCAAAACCAGAAGGTTGACAAACATATACCTCTTCTAGAATCTTACCACAGAGGAAAGCACATTTGATATCCATTTGATACACCTTTATGTTGTGGTTGACAGCAAAGGCTAAGAAAAGTATGATAGCTTCTAATCTTGCTACAAGGGAAAAAGTTTCATCATAGTCAATGCCCTCTTCTTGTCTAAAGCCTTGAACCACAAGCTTAGCTTTATTCTTGACAATAATACCCCTTTCATCAGTTTTATTTTTGAAGACCCACTTTGTGCCACTAGGACTCACATTCTCCGGCAGTGGTACAAGTTCCCATACTTGTTGTCTTTTGAACTATTGGAGCTCCTCTTGCATGGCTTCTACCCAACTATTGTCTTTCAGTGCCTCTTGGTACTTGACAGGTTGATGGAGTGATAGAAAACCTCCAAAAAGACAAATGTTTTGGGATTGACTTCTGGTGAGAACCCCTCATTGATGTTCCCAATGATTTGGTCTGGTGGATGAGACTTCAAAAAGATTAAATCCCCTTGGTATGGAACAATGGCATTAAAGGGTGAAGGGCTGCAGATGTGTATCATCTGAGCTAACATCTGTTGGTGACTTTGATGATCCAACATCTGTTTGGAATGGAAGTGGAGGGATAGGAGGAATGGGTGTGACACAAGGTTGATTTTTATCCACTGTTGGCAGATTTTTATCAACAGTGGTTGAGGATATGGTGACAGAGGTTGAAGGGCTTCTTTTGTCAATAACTGTTGATGTAGCAGTGGCTGAGCTTTGACAGCTGTTTTGAAAATCTGCTGCTCTAGCAATGGATGTGAATTTTTGTTGTGGAATTATCACTTCATATCCATTGTCTGATGGAGGAGGTTGAGATGGACCTGCACTGTTAGTCTTGACAGAAACATTTTCAAAAGTAAATTTATCAAGATCAAATAACTCAACAGGATTTGCAGGGATTTTCAGTGAAGAAAGTTCATTGAACTTTACATTCAAAGTCTCTTCCACACACTTAGTCCTAGTGTTAAACACTTTGTAGGCCTTAGCAGTGGTTGAGTATCCCAAATAATAACCACAATCTACATTGGCTGCAAATTTTGAAATTGAGTCTTTTAAGTTTTAAATGAAACATGGGCAACCAAAGACTTTGAAATATGAGATCAGTGGTTTTATTTTATACAGAATTTCATAGGCAGTCTTTTGATGCCTAGGGTTGATCAAAACTCTGTTCTGGACATAGTAGGCAGTGTTTACAGCCACTGCCCAGAAAGTTAATGGCAAACCTGAATCTGCAAGCATGGTTCTGGCAGCCTCAATCAGTGTCTTGTTCTTTCTTTCAATAACCCCTTTTTGTTCTGGTGTTCTTGGAATGCTATACTGCCTTACAATTCCTTTTGACACACAAAACTCATCCAACTCCCTATTTCTGAATTCTGTGCCATTGTCACTCCTAAAGACTTTTACTGTCAAGTCAAATTGCTTTTCAACATGTTTGACAAAGTCTTGCAAAATGCCTGCAGTCTCATCTTTAAAATGTAAGAAATAAGTCCATGTAAACCTAGAAAAATCATCAACAATTACTAAACAATATCTCTTCTTTTTCAGACTCATGATTTTAACTAGGCCAAACAAATCCATGTGCAACATTTGCAAGCACTTGGTTGTTTTGGACTCTTCAATAGACTTAAATGAGTTTTTATGTTGTTTTCCTTTTAGGCAGGAAACACAATGCTCAGGACATGTGAACAATTTTTGTGGAAGACCTCTTACAAGGCCTTGTTTAGACAAAGCAGTGATTGTCTTGTGATTTGTGTGCCCCAATCTTCTGTGCCATAGTTCTATCTCTTTGTTAGAGGCAGCGGAGAACAGACAGGCATCAGTCATAGGGCTCTCTTTTGACAAATCAACTACATAAACATTGCCACTTCTTTGAGCAACAAGTTGAGTTTTTCAAGTTTTTATTATTTCTTCAATCTTTTTAACCATTTCTGGTCCAACAATCCTGCAACACTCCTTAGTAAAGAATGACCCATAACCTTTGTCACTCATTTGTGAGACACTAAGAAGGTTGAATTTTAGATTGTCAATCAGATTGACATTTTCAAACTTAACTTTTCCTGACTGAACTGTACCAGAACCTGTCGCAACCCCCGATCCCTTATCTGTCCCGGGAACGGGCGGACGCGAACTCCGAATTCTGGTGGTATCAGTTCGTTAATTTGGCAGCAGAAATTACATCAGGACCGTAGTTAGGAAATGTTTATCAGAGTAAAACGACCATATTTTATATTAATAAACACATGGGTAAACCCAAGTTTCTTATTACAACACATTTATAGGGATAGACCCTATTTTATTGAATTTAAAACATCATCTTTTAGGTAACTTTTATAGCCACATTTTCCCCTAGCCGTGAGTGCTCTCCAGCTGGCTTTTTACTAATTGGCTGTCACATTATGTTACCTGAAATGCATTTTAAAAACATTTGTCAGTGGGAAATACTGGTGAGTGAATCCCAGTTTAATCAAGAATTATTAATTTAATTTAAACTTAACAGTATTGAGGGCGATTCCAATGTTTATATCTACCCAATTACTCATTCAGTACTGTCAATCCTGACTGGTGGGTCATATTACACATTGGCTAACTCTTCGTCCAATGGTAACGTTACTCACATTTTGTATACAAAACCCCAACATACCGACAATAATCGTAGAATTACAAAGACTCAATCACTGCTAAATTGCATTGTAAAATAGTTAAGGTTTTGTAAAAACTGTCTACAAAAAGGAGATTACTCACATTGCTGTCTTAGTGTAACACCTCGTAAAATCACGTTCAACGAAGTATTGACACGTGTAATTAAACCCAAGTAAAGTCAAACCTTGAATATAAGGGACTAATTTTTCGAAAAATCGAAAACTTTGATTATGAAAGAACTGGAAGTATTATCATACCTAAAATAAGTTTCTAAATAACCTTTTATGGTGTTATACTCACAAGTGAGCCACTTGTTAATCAAGTGTAGCCGTTTATGTGATTAATTGAAAGTTTGCGCAATAAAGGGTTAAAAGCGTCAACATGTTAATCCTTACCTCTGAGTGACCTTTTAACAAACTGAGAGCCTCATGATATTTGATTATACTCTCGGGAATGCCAATCATTGGCCATCTAAGGCTTTTATGCCCAAAAGTGAAGTTACGCGCAACTTTGCTAGTATAAGGGACTAAAAGTGTCAATATGTTTAATTATACCTCTGAATGACCTTTTACCGAGCCCGAAGCATTACGATGTTTAATAATACTTTCAATAATGCCTAATATGGATTATACGAGGCTTCAATGATATTAAATGATGAGTTACGCAAGTTTGCGCATTAGAGGGACCTACAGCGTCAAACTGTTAAAGTATACCGATTCGTATGTTATCGGACTTTCCGGAATATGACCATGAGTCAAACATACCCTATTTATACTTCTCATAGCTTAGATATAGGCTTAGAGGTGTTTAGTGCGCAAGAATAAACTTTTATGTCATGCAGGGACTGAAAGTGTCAAAAAGCGCACAAGTTTGCGTTTACGCGCATATCTTACATTCTGGATATTCCCGGACACCCAAAAATTTATGTAAACACTAAAATATGTTATTTTAGTGTTTGGCTTGATAAAATTCCATTCGTCGCGTCAATTGGTTCGTTTTTCGCGTCCGTCCGTGTTTCGTCGTAATTAACCGAACAACGTGACCGTACAACCAAACGAACCGACATCCGGCATATTTTTGAGCATGTTTCATGTTCCCCTTACTTAGGCATCATTGTAGAGCCTTAAAAATGATTTAACGGGCCCTGGATGTGTCGGAAATGGCAATTGGAGGTACAGGGGCTAAAACTGTCAACATTTGAAAGATTCATTTTGCTGGCCAAGTGCTTGCGCACCTCAACACCAAAACCCTTACGGTGCGCAAGCAGGTCCCAGATGCAGCAACTCGTTTTTGTTGCCTGTTCAGCCCTTGTAAACGTCATGCATTGCCCTTTAACACTTCATGGGCGCCCCCTAACTGACTCCTAGGCTCTAGGGACATCTGTTGATGATCCATGACCTTTGGTAGCATGATTTGTCAACAATCTATGAGATTAAGATCTCTATAAAAGGGCATTCATGTTGCAACATTCTTGCATTCATTCCATCTGCATTTTTGGAGACTTCCTGGAGCTCTAGAGCAGACCCTAATCATCCTTAGTCTTAATTAAGACCTTGGTAAGTTTGCTTAACCTTCCTTAGTTAAGTTTTTACTTAGTTTAAGCTTAAAAGTCAAACCGTCGTAATTAATGGTTGACTTAACGATTAATCACTAATGGTCCAGTGATTAGTCGAATTGAAAGTAGTTATAAGTTGGTAATTATGTGGGTAATAAACCCTTAAAAGGGTTCCCCCTGATTCCCACTCTAACTAGGTCAAATGTCGGGTCAAACTTGTGATTAAAAAGTCAACATGATACTTAGTTTCTAATTTATGCATAATTAGCAATGTAGAACACATACAACCTGTTTGATCATTAATATAACTTAGTAATTAGTGTAAGAACATGTCTAAACATGTTTAACCCGACAATTTCCTGTTTAGACCCGGTTCGGAACCGAAAGTCGCAAAGCTTTGACTTTTGCTTTGACTTCAGTTCTGACCCGTTATGGTATGTTTTAGAAATACCTTAGAGCTCTATTTGGACCAGGTTACATGCTAGTATAACCCTCTGTGATTATACACCATGGTTCATTAGTTAACCAATTAATACGCATGATTCCGTTAATTGCCCATATGTTGACCATTATGCCCTTTTCACCTTAAAACGTGATTTTTGAAAATGTAAAAGAGTAGAAACCTTAGTCACTGATATATAAACTTGTACCTAAAGTTTGACATCAGTTTGAGGTGTAGTTTGAGAGTTATGCTCATTAGCGTAAATTGAAAGCTTTATGTTAATTAAACGACATAATTAGCGTATGGCCTATCTAAGCCTACTTTTGATATCAAACTTATTACCCACTGATCTAATATATTATTTTGAGATTTTTGAAGATTTTTAATTAATTTTAGACTGAGCATAACTTATAGTCGTAGGCTTAATCCGGTAATTGTCGGTTTTGCCCTTACGGGCCATAAAATGAGTTTTACATATCTAATTGACTCCAAACCTTTTGCTACTGATTACATATGATAAATAAGTTATTTTAAGCCTTCTGGAATAATAAAAATATCAGCCTTATGTATAGAACCCGGAAACGGCTTCTAATCGCCTTATTAAGCGTTTTTAGCGCATAGTATGTCCTAAGACTATTTTTAAACATACAAGGGTAATACCTACTGATATTTTAGGTAAATTATAATAATTTAACAGTAAGAAAAAGTTTTTTAACTCAGACTTCAGTTTTGAGCTTTTCGGCTTATGTGAAATTACCAAAATGCCCCTACGGTGCATAGTTTGGTTATAATTGATAAATTTCACATATATACTTTACCCTACTGTTATAACTTAGTAAAATAAGTATCTTTGCTGATTATAGCAGACCTGTAACTCAGGTTAATACTTAAACTCTTTTATAACCTTGTAAATGGCCAAACTACCCCTACGGGGCATAGTTTGTGTTCAAACTCGTTACGGGCATAATAGAAGACATCTTACTGATGTCACAACATATTTGAAGCATATTAACTTAGGAAACCTGTATATGTCTCTTACGGATACCCGTTACGCTTATTACGCGTTAGGTTCGGCTTATGTAACTAGTTTGCATAAATTAGCCGAAACGGGTCAAACCTTATCGGTTTTATCTCAAAATCCAGAATGTGTATGAAATACCCATATTAAGAAAGTCTCCGAACTTGTTGGGTCTAAATCACATCCTATTCCGGTCTTCGCCTAATCGTGCGTTTGAACCGTATAATTAACCGGTCTAAGCTTAGGCTTAATTAAAGACCCGTTAGCATTCTAATTGGTTATTTATACCATCATTCCAGACTAGAGTCTTCTGGTAAATTGTACCTACGCTTACTTAAGTGAATACGGCTGAGTTATTACAATTCTTGCTATTTAAGACAGGAGCTAGCTCAGGTAAATACCCTTAACTTATTTTCCCTATTACGGGCTTGGGATACGGTAATATAAATACCGCATGGTCAGGTATGGGATTCAAAGACCAATAAGCCGGGAAATACAAATAACCTTTTTTTAATTCGTATTGCTTGACTGAAACATTGGGGATTAATGCGACCGTGTCCTGGATATCCTTGACTCATTAAATGCAATGACCACGACCTAAGCACGAGGTGTAGGCATACACCTGACAGATGCCATATGTTTATTAATTAATTATACCCAATAAGGGATTCCCAATAAGGGAATAGTGGTGTGTCGGTTAAATCTTGAACCGGCATAGATACGGGCCCCGTATGTAGAGCAAGTTATGTAAAACTGATAACAAGAAATATAGTTTGTCCCAAGTTATAAAAGATTAAGTTTGCCTCTGTGCATTTTAATCAAGTTATAAAAGATTAATTTTGCCTCTGTGCATTTTAATCAAGTTATAAAAGATTAATTTTGCCTCTGTGCATTTTAATCAAGTTATAAAAGATTAATTTTGCCTCTGTGCATTTTAATCAATGTGTCAACATATTTTGTGCCGAAGTGCATTCAAACCAATTTACAAACTCCTTTGAAATGAGTCGGTTGAGTGTATTTACCAGTGAAAACTGACGTATTTTCAAAAGTCTAAGTGACAGGTACAAGTACGTAATAGGCTGGAAGCTGCTCAGGACGTTAATAAGGAATCTTACAAGTTCTAGGCGTCTAAAGTCTGTTGAACAATATTTATGTTTTAAGATCCGCCTGTGGATCCTTTACTTTCCGTTGTAATACTTGGATATTACTTTATATTCGGATTGTAATATATTTATCTTTTGCTTCCGCTGTGCATTTATATATTGTGTTGTTTGACTATTATGTTGCCAACCACGTCACGATACTCCCCACCAGTGACACGTGGAAAGTCGGGGTGTGACAGGTTGGTATCAGAGCCAACACTGAGTGAATTAAACACTAGTCTTTTGTGTTTAATCTCAGTTACACAGTTGCACATTCTTGAGTCTAGACGAGAACATAGGACAAATTCTAATTCGTTTATTTGTCCTTATTTGGTTCCTTTGTTATTTTCTGATTAGCTCTTGCATGGGCAAGTCATTTTTCTTTTAGAAGTCCCGTTTAGGACAACCATATACTTGTTTAAATTCTAAAGGAACGATTATATTTAAAATATCATTCCTATATTATAAGATCTACCATTATAATAAAATGGCAAAATCTAAAAAGAGACAAGACCTAGCCATGTGTCATATTAAGACAAGGCCAAGATGGTAGTTCCACAATTAGATTAAGATCCTTATTAACACCTCAAATTAGGATCGTTCTGCATTAAATATTAAAAAGAATCTTAAAGGTAAAACCTAGCCTAAATGTCAATGCAGACATGGCCAAGATGGTAAAACCTAGCCTAAATGTCAATGCAGACATGGCCAAGACGGTAAAACCCAGCCTAAATGTCATTTGCGAACATGGCCAAGACGGTAAAACTTATCTAAAAGATTCCAATCCCTGTTCACATCTGTAAGTATGTTAACATTTTTGGTAAACTGTGAATCGTTAAAGTCACACAGGCCATCTTTAAAAAGAGGGTTAATCTAAATTCCCTTATTTCAAATAATCATCCTTTAGTGATGTTTTGCCTATGGGCTATAATGTATTGTCCATTTGAGACACTGACATTGTGATCTTTATGATTCCTTGTCTAAGGTGGTGAGTTATGCTCAAGCCTATAGGTCTATATGATCACTGTGATCATGACTAATATCATCAATATGATGATTATATTATTAACATCCTTAGTGATGAAGTGCCTACGGGCTATACTTTATTATATTGTCAATACGACAATGACAGTTGTAACCATTATGGTTCCTGTCTAAGGTGGTGGGCTATGCCCAAGCCTCATAGTCAACATGATCAATACTACCATGACTACTATCATCAGTATGATGATTATTATTGTCTTAAAACATCGTTTTGTAATGTCAATCGATTTGCCTACGGGCCATATTGTATCGTCAATTAGGACAAAGACAGTGGTAGCCTACAACTCCCTGTCAAGAAAAGGCGTGAAAACGTTCAAGCCTAAATACCTTGATACTACAAAAATCATGGTTTATAATTTAAAGTTACCCTTGTGACTTGACTTTTGTGCTATTACTAAATTTTCCTCGATTCTCTGAAATCATGGCTTATAAATTAACTTGTCCATGTGACTATGCCTTTCGTGCCACTAGTAAAACTGTTATTGTTTTTACAATTAGGATAAGTTATAATATAAATCCTAAATAAATGTGATTAATAAATTAACCAAATATGGTCTCCGTTACCATGGTTAATGAATTGCCATAAAAGACAATTCCATAATAAACTCCCAAGTAAACTATTGTCCTTGTTTTATGTAACAGTTCAATTAAATGGCTGGCTCAGATGAAATTAATAGCCACCCAGTGGAGAACAATGATAACGCCCGAATTAATTTAACGGGTGCTGAACTAAAAGCGTTAGTTGACGACGCAGTTACAAAAGCCTTAGAGCGGCAGTACGAAGAGTATAGTGGGACTCGAAGTAGGACCCTATCAACACCACATACAAAGCCACCCCCTAAGAAGGATGAACCCAAGAAGGAAGATGACGAGCGTCACTCTTCTAATCATCACAGTGATCCGTCTCAACAGATCATACTGAATCAAGGACCCCGTGATAAGGGTTGCTCCTACAAGTACTTTGTTTCATGTAAACCCCGGGATTTCACTGGGGAGGAAGGAGCTGTAGATTGTATGACGTGGTTAGATGAGATGGATACAGTTGTGGATATCAGCGGATGCGCTGAGAGGGATGTGGTCAAGTTTGTGTCGTAATCATTTAAGGGTGAGGCCTTAGCCTGGTGGAGATCGTTGATTCAAGCCACCGGGAAAATCCCTTTGTACAACATGACTTGGGATCAGTTCGTTGCTCTTATCAAAGAAAATTACTGTCCTCAACATGAAGTTGAGAAGATCGAGACTGAATTCTTGACATTAGTCATGGAGAACTTAGATTGTCAAGCATACCTTACAAGTTTCAATACCAAGTCCCGATTGGTTGCTTATTTGATCACACCGGAACCAAAGCGAATAGCTCGCTTTATTGGGGGTTTAGCCCCAGAAATAAAGGCCAGTGTGAAAGCATCGAGACCTACTACATTCAGGTCGGCGGCAGATCTGTCGCTATCTCTCACACTCGATGTGGTCAGAAACAAGGCTGCCAAAGCCTCTGAAGATGGGAAACGTAAAAGGGAGGAGGATAACTCCCAGAATCCTAAGAAGAGAAAATCCGAGCTCAACAATAACCAACAAGATTCCAACAAGAAGCCTACATGCAAAACCTGCAACAGAAGACACTGGGGACAGTGTCGATCAAACCAAAAGATAAAGCAACGTGGCATCTGCAAAAGAACTGGTCACCAGTCCCACGAATGTAGGGACATAAAGAATGCAAATTGTTACAGCTGTGGTGAAAAGGGCCACATCAGTACTAATTGCCCTGAGGCTGCCAAGGAAGGAGCAGCTAAGTCTGGGATGGGTAAGAAAGAAAACGCCTAAACTAACGGTTGAATGCCAGAGACAGTGCATCCCAATAATAGCATTAGGTACGTCTTTACCTTTTAGCATCGATTGTATCTGCTCAGTATTTTACGTTAATGTAAGGGATAATAAACCTTTAGTAAAACATAAGCTTAGCAAGCTTTTGATTACATTCATAAGAACTTCAGATATTAAAAATGAGGTATAATTTACCAATGGAATCTTTAATGACTCTCTCTCCCATCCTCGGAGATAATCCTTTCATAAGAATCTGGAGCACCCTTCCCCAAAAAGAGTACGACAATATATATTACTTTATTTTATTATTTCTCATTATTTTATATCGCCTGCGAATGCCAAACTATGTTTGATAAGAGTACCATATGAGGATTGGCGTATCCTAGTGTGTCCCATAGATTGCTTCCATGCCTGATCAGTATGGAGGTTTAATGCATGGAACCCCTGAGATATCCCAATGCTCATATTGTACTAAAGTCGACTAGTAGTATTCAAAGAAGATATTCAATATAAAATGTCCTTATAAGTATCTCTACTTAGGACATCCTTGCATTGGTAAAGAGAATGTGTCATTTATCTGACGCCGACATCGATAGATGAACCAAAGCCTTATATCTATTAGTACCAGTGGAATGGGAGGAACTAAGATCCAAATCGATAAGTTTTTAGAGAAGGTTTCATAAAGCCAAAATTCGAAGTTCTAAGAACTCCGATTTATATAAATAAGAAGGACGGATCATCTTGCTTATGCATTGATTACCGCAACCCTATTTAGGCAACAATTAAGAATCGCTATTACCTGCCCAGGATCGTCGATTGGTTCGACTAGCTGTAAGGATTAGCTATTCTTTGAGATTAGTTAAGCAGTGGTTGGAATAACCATCTCACCATAAAATAAGTTTTTCTATAGCATTTATTATGTAAGTATCAAGGCTACTCCTTTGGAGACCTTGTATAGATGGAATGTTAAACATCTATTGTTAGATAGAGAATTGGTAAGTCCAATTAACAGGATCTGAAAGTTGCCTAGGAAACAACAAATAAGATCATACAAATCCATAATCGATTGTAAGTTGCCAGTATACGGCAGGAAATCGAGAATTAATGAAAATAGCAAACCTCCTAAATTCTTGTTAAGAAATAAGGCTCAACAAAAGATATCACCCAGGAAGAGTGTGCCAAATTGTTAAATTTTCAGACTAGTTAAGCTCTGAATATATAGAACCATTCGAAGGAAATCGAATGTATCAAGATTAAATAGCTTACGAGCTAAGACCTAATTATGGAGCTCGGAGGAACGCGCAATGTGACCCACACTTATGATTTAACGTCGTGTCACCAATAAGTCGAAAAGCACTATCACATAATGATATGCAGACCCATGATAGTATGAGCAACCTATGTCAACTGAGAATCGACAGGTTAAGGAGCTCCAAAAGAAAGTATGCACCTATTGTCTAGGTTAACTGGGATACCCTTGGAGGCCCAAATATACTATGGAAGTTAAATCCATGATACGACAGAAAGTACTTCCTTTACTTTAAGCAAATCTCGAGGTCGAGATTTCTTTTAAGGGGGTGAGGATGTAACACCTCGTAAAATCACATTCAACGAAGTATTGACACGTGTAATTAAACCCTAGTAAAGTCAAACCTTGAATATAAGGGACTAATTTTTCGAAAAATCGAAAAATTTGATTATGAAAGAACTGGAAGTATTATCATACCTAAAATAAGTTTCTAAATAACCTTTTATGGTGTTATACTCACAAATGAGCCACTTGTTAATCAAGTGTAGCCGTTTATGTGATTAATTGAAAGTTTGCGCAATAAAGGGTTAAAAGCGTCAACATGTTAATCCTTGCCTCTGAGTGACCTTTTAACAAACCGAGAGCCTCATGATATTTGATTATACTCTCGGGAATGCCAATCAATGGCCATCCAAGGCTTTTATGCCCAAAAGTGAAGTTACGCGCAACTTTGCTAGTATAAGGGACTAAAAGTGTCAATATGTTTAATTATACCTCTGAATGACCTTTTACCGAGCCCAAAGCATTACGATGTTTAATAATACTTTCAATAATGCCTAATATGGATTATATGAGGCTTCAATGATATTAAATGATGAGTTACGCAAGTTTGCGCATTAGAGGGACCTACAGCGTCAAACTGTTAAAGTATACCGATTCGTATGTTATCGGACTTTCTGGAATATGACCATGAGTCAAACATACCCTATTTATACTTCTCATAGCTTAGATATAGGCTTAGAGGTGTTTAGTGCGCAAGACTAAACTTTTATGCCATGCAGGGACTAAAAGTGTCAAAAAGCGCACAAGTTTGCGTTTACGCGCATATCTTACATTCTGGATATTCCCGGACACCCAAAAATTTATGTAAACACTAAAATATGTTATATTAGTGTTTGGCTTGATAAAATTCCATTCGTCGCGTCAATTGGTTCGTTTTTCGCGTCCGTCCGTGTTTCGTCGTAATTAACCGAACAAGTGACCGTACGACCAAATGAACCGACATCCGGCATATTTTTTAGCATGTTTCATGTTCCCCTTACTTAGGCATCATTGTAGAGCCTTAAAAATGATTTAACGGGCCTTGGATGTGTCGGAAATGGAAATTGGATGTACAGGGGCTAAAACTGTCAACATTTGAAAGATTCATTTTTGCTGGCCAAGTGCTTGCGCACCTCAACACCAAATCCCTTATGGTGCGCAAGCAGGTCCCAGATGCAGCAACTCGTTTTTGTTGCCTGTTCAGTCCTTGTAAACGTCATGTATTGCCCTTTAACACTTCATGGGCGCCCCCTAACTGACTCCTAGGCTCTAGGGACATCTGTTGATGATCCATGACCTTTGGTAGCATGATTTGTCAACAATCTATGAGATTAAGATCACTATAAAAGGGCATTCATGTTGCAACATTCTTGCATTCATTCCATCTGCATTTTTGGAGACTTCCTGGAGCTCTAGAGCAGACCCTAATCATCCTTAGGCTTAATTAAGACCTTGGTAAGTTTGCTTAACCTTCCTTAGTTAAGTTTTTACTTAGTTTAAGCTTAAAAGTCAAACCGTCGTAATTAACGGTTAACTTAACGATTAATCACTAATGGTCCAGTGATTAGTCGAATTGAAAGTAGTTATAAGTTGGTAATTATGTGGGTAATAAACCCTTAAAAGGGTTCCCCCTGATTCCCACTCTAACTAGGTCAAATGTCGGGTCAAACTTGTGATTAAAAAGTCAACAGGATACTTAGTTTCTAATTTATGCATAATTAGCAATGTAGAACACATACAACCTATTTGATCATTAATATAACTTAGTAATTAGTGTAAGAACATGTCTAAACATGTTCAACCCGACAATTTCCTGTTTAGACCCGGTTCGGAACCGAAAGTCGCAAAGCTTTGACTTTTGCTTTGACTTCAGTTCTGACCCGTTATGGTATGTTTTAGAAATACCTTAGAGCTCTATTTGGACCAGGTTACATGCTAGTATAACCCTCTGTGATTATACACCATGGTTCATTAGTTAACCAATTAATACGCATGATTCCGTTAATTGCCCATGTGTTGACCATTATGCCCTTTTCACCTTAAAACATGATTTTTGAAAATGTAAAAGAGTAGAAACCTTAGTCACTGATATATAAACTTGTACCCAAAGTTTGACATCAGTTTGAGGTGTAGTTTGAGAGTTATGCTCATTAGCGTAAATTGAAAGCTTTATGTTAATTAAACGACATAATTAGCGTATGGCCTATCTAAGCCTACTTTTGATATCAAACTTATTACCCACTGATGTAATATATTATTTTGGGATTTTTGAAGATTTTTAATTAATTTTAGACTGAGCATAACTTATAGTCGTAGGCTTAATCCGGTAATTGTCGGTTTTGCCCTTACGGGCCATAAAATGAGTTTTACATATCTAATTGACTCCAAACCTGTTGCTACTGATTACATATAATAAATAAATTATTTTAAGCCTTCTGGAATAATAAAAATATCAGCCTTATGTATAGAACCCGGAAACGGCTTCTAATCGCCTTATTAAGCGTTTTTAGCGCATAGTATGTCCTAAGACTATTTTTAAACATACAAGGGTAATACCTACTGATATTTTAGGTAAATTATAATAATTTAACAGTAAGCAAAAGTTGTTTAACTCAGACTTCAGTTTTGAGCTTTTCGGCTTATGTGAAATTACCAAAATGCCCCTACGGTGCATAGTTTGGTTATAATTGATAAATTTCACATATATACTTTACCCTACTGTTATAACTTAGTAAAATAAGTATCTTTTCTGATTATAGCAGACCTGTAACTCAGGTTAATACTTAAACTCTTTTATAACCTTGTAAATGACCAAAGTACCCCTACGGGGCATAGTTTGTGTTTAAACTCGTTACGGGCATAATAGAAGACATCTTACTAATGTCACAACATATTTGAAGCATATTAACTTAGGAAACCTGTATATGGCTCTTACGGATACCCGTTACGCTTATTACGCGTTCGGTTCGGCTTATGTAACTAGTTTGCATAAATTAGCCGAAACGGGTCAAACCTTATCGGTTTTATCTCAAAATCCAGAATGTGTATGAAATACCCATATTAAGCAAGTCTCCGAACTTGTTGGGTCTAAATCACATCCTATTCCGGTCTTCGCCTAATCATGCGTTTGAACCGTATAATTAACCGGTTTAAGCTTAGGCTTAATTAAAGACCCGTTAGCATTCTAATTGGTTATTTATACCATCATTCCAGACTAGAGCCTTCCGGTAAATTGTACCTACGCTTACTTAAGTGAATACGGCTGAGTTATTATAATTCTTGCTATTTAAGACAGGAGCTAGCTCAGGTAAATACCCTTAACTTATTTTCATTATTACGGGCTTGGGATACGGTAATATAAATACCGCATGGTCAGGTATGGGATTCAAAGACCAATAAGTCGGGAAATCAAAATAACCTGTTTTTAATTCGTTTTGCTTGACTGAAACATTGGGGATTAATGCGACCGTGTCCTGGATATCCTTGACTCATTAAATGCAATGGCCACGACCTAAGCACGGGGTGTAGGCATACACCTGACAGATGCCATATGTTTATTAATTAATTATACCCAATAAGGGATTCCCAATAAGGGAATAGTGGTGTGTCGGTTAAATCTTGAACCGGCATAGATCCGGGCCCCGTATGTAGAGCAAGTTATGTAAAACTGATAACATGAAATATAGTTTGTCCCAAGTTATAAAAGATTAATTTTGCCTCTGTGCATTTTAATCAAGTTATAAAAGATTAATTTTGCCTCTGTGCATTTTAATCAAGTTATAAAAGATTAATTTTGCCTCTGTGCATTTTAATCAATGTGTCAACATATTTTGTGCCGAAGTGCATTCAAACCAATTTACAAACTCTTTTGAAATGAGTCGGTTGAGTGTATTTACCAGTGAAAACTGACGTATTTTCAAAAGTCTAAGTGACAGGTACAAGTACGTAATAGGCTGGAAGCTGCTTAGGACGTTAATAAGGAATCTTGCAAGTTCTAGGCGTCTAAAGTCTGTTGAACAATATTTATGTTTTAAGATCCGCCTGTGGATCCTTTACTTTCCGTTGTAATACTTGGATATTACTTTATATTCGGATTGTAATATATTTATCTTTTGCTTCCGCTGTGCATTTATATATTGTGTTGTTTGACTATTATGTTGCCAACCACGTCACGATACTCCCCACCGGGTCCACCGGTGACACGTGGAAAGTCGGGGTGTGACACTTAGGTTTTTCGTAAGGGTTTCCTGAGAATTATCTATAATTTACACAAATGTACACGCGTTAGTATAATAACCCATTTTAACATTAGTAATACCCTCCCCGAGACGGCATTCCAACGACTATGTCGGGCAGAACCACGACAGCCGTTACGGAACCCTAGATCAATCGGGCAGCGTATCTAATACGTATCCAGGGGTTATAATACTTACAACAGAGCAGAACTTCGCTAATTAGGGGGGTATAATACCCGAGTATTACTTCTACTACTCAGAATTCGTTTAAGAAAGAAAAGATTTGAGCGACGGAAATGAAATCCCGATGCCTGCTTATATAGGTGCTGAAACTGGTTCTCACGAGGCCTGCGTAAGATAAGCATAGGGCCTACGCGGCCCGCGTTGACCTCCGGTCATTGCGTAGCTTAGCTGGGTCACGATGTAGGCTCGCCAGATGTTGGGCCAGGTGGCGGCCCAGGGCTGCGCCACCCTTTAAGTTGACGCGGCCTGCGTCACGGTTGGGGTGGGGCTTACGCGGCCCGCCTCAGCCCAAAAATTCACTTTTTATTTTTTTTAATGCAATACTGTATTTCGGGCTCGGTTTTCACACATGGGGTGTATTTAAAGACATATTGGGATATTTTAAAATATACTATGGTGTCGGAAAATATTCAGGGTGTCGGTTTTATTTAGGATTGTTACATCCTCCCCACCTTGTTTTAGAGCTCGTCCTCGAGATCTACTGGAACAAGTGTGGATATTTTCTTTGCATTTCGGATTCAAGCTCCCATGTGTACTCAGGTCCTCTTTTGGAGTCCCATTTCACATTGACCAGAACTAGTCTTTTGTGCTTGAGATTCTTGACTTTCCTATCTTCAATTTGTAGAGGCTTTTCTACAAACTTAAGTTGTTCATTTACCTCTTTATCCTTAAGAGGTACTATTAACGATTCATCAGCTAAGCACTTTTTAAGATTAGAGACATGAAATACATCATGTATTCCTGCCATTTCCGCTGGCAGTTGTAGCTAATAGGCTACAGGTCCTATTCTTCTAATAATCTCGAAAGGTCCAATATACCTGGGACATAGCTTTCCCCGTTTGATGAATCTTACCACTCCTTTCCAAGGAGAGACCTTTAATAATACTTTATCTCCTATTTGAAATTCCAATGGTTTGCGTCGATTGTCGGCATAGCTTTTCTGTCGATCACGTGCTGCTTTCAGTCGTTCCTTGACTTGAATAATCTTGTCAGTTGTTTCTTGCACTATCTCAGGTCCAGATAGTTGCTTTTCCCCAATTTCTGCCCAACAGACCGGGGTTCGACACTTTCGTCCATAAAGTGCTTCGAATGGTGCAGCATTGATACTTGTGTGATAACTATTATTATATGAAAATTCTATTAAAGGTAAGTGATCATCCCAATTACCTCCGAAATCAATTACACAAGCTCTAAGCATGTCCTCCATGGCTGAGGGTGATAAGCCGTGCTTAAATTTAACTTGGTTCCCATGGCTTTTTGGAAACTTGACCAAAAATGAGAGGTAAATCGGCTATCTCTATCAGAAACAATCGATAAAGGAATTCCATGTAAAGAAACAATTTCATTTACATATAATTTAGCTAACTGTTCCATACTGAAAGTTTCCTTCATTGGTAAGAAATGAGCTGACTTGGTTAGCCTATCTACAATCACCCAGATTGTATCATTTCCTTTCTTCGTTTTGGGTAATTTAGTAACAAAATCCATTGTTATCAATTCTCATTTCCACACTGGCATTTCTAGCTGTTGTAACAAACCTGAGGGTTTCTGGTGTTCAGCTTTAACTTGCGAACAAGTTAAACATTTAGAAACATAGGTTGCTATGTCCTTCTTCATTCCTATCCACCAGAAATTCTTTCTTAAATCTTGATACATCTTATCATTTCCTGGATGCATCGTATATTTGGACTTATGGGCTTCTTCTAATATACGATGACGTAGGTTTCCTAATTTAGGTATCCATATTCTCTTTTTACGGAATCTCCAAATTTCATCTGTTCCTTGTTCTAATTCCTTAATTATACCTTTTTGGCTTTTCATGATACTTTCGGCTTAAAGCATCTGCCACTGCATTTGCTTTTCCTTCGTGATACTGGATATCACAATCATAATCACTGAGCATCTCCATCCAGCGTCTTTGTCTCATATTCAACTCTTTTTGCCTGAAAACATACCTTAAACTCTTATAATCAGTGAATACAGTAAACTTACTACCGTAAAGGTAATGTCTCCAAATCTTAAGGGCAAAAATTATAGCTCCTAATTCTAGATCATGGGTTGATAATTCTCTTCATGATTCTTAAGTTGTCTAGATGCATAAGCTATAATCTTTTGTCGTTGCATCAATACACATCCATAACCTAATTTGGAAGCGTCACAATAGACTACAAAGTCTTCCGTTCCTTCTGGTAACGCTAGTATGGGTGTATGGGTTAATCTTTGCTTTAGAATTCTAAATGCTTCTTCTTGTTTTAATCCCCATTCAAACTTAACAGATTTACAGGTTAACTTAGTTAAAGGAATGGCTATTCTAGAAAAATCTTGAATAAATCATCTATAATAACCAGCCAATCCTAAGGAACTTCTAACCTCGGTTGGTGATTCAGGGGTTTTCCATTTAGTAATCGCCTCGATCTTTGTTGGATCCACATGAATTCCTTCATGATTAACTAAATGTCCAAGAAATTGTACCTGTTCTAACCAAAACTCGCACTTTGAAAATTTAGCATAAAGCTTTTCCTTTCTTAATAGACTTAGAAGTGTGTGCAAATGCTTTGCATGATCCTCTTTATTTAGAGTAAATAAGAATATCATCTATAATAACAATTATGAATTTATCCAAATATGGCTTACATATTCGGTTCATCATGTCCATAAATGCTGCTGGGGCATTGGTTAAACCAAATGGCATGACAGTAAATTCATAATGGTCATACCTTGCTCTGAATGCAGTTTTAGGAATGTCCTCTTCCTGTACCTTTAATTGATGATATCCTGACCTTAAATCGATTTTAGAGAAAAATCGAGCCCCTTGCAGTTGATCAAATAGATCATCGATTCTCGGTAATGGCTACCGATTCTTAATTGTGACCTTGTTCAATTCACGGTAATCAATGCACATACGCATTGATCCGTCCTTCTTTTTTACGAATAAAATTGGCGCTCCCCATGGTGACGAACTTGGTTGTATGAATCCTTTTTCCAACAATTCATCCAATTGTTTCTTCAATTCCTGCATTTCTGCGGGTGCCAAACGGTAAGGTGCTTTGGCAATCAGTGATGTTCCTGGTATTAAATGGATTCTGAATTCAACTTCCCTATCTGGAGGTTGCCCTGGCAATTCTTCTGGAAATACATCTGAAAACTGAGACACTACTGGGATGTCTTTTAGTTCTTTTCCTTTAGTGTTAGTGATTAGGGAAATCAAATACACTATAGAACCTTTTCTTATATAACTTGCAGTTTTCATTACAGAGATGAGTTTCGTCGATCTAGATGATTTATCTCCTTTAATTGTGATCGTTTTACCTTTTGGTGAATCTACTTGGATTGAATTTTGATCACATAAAATACTGGCTTTATTGGCTATTAACCAATCAATTCCTAAAACAACATCGAATCCTACCAGATTCATGGGATAAAGATTTGCAATAAATCTCTGATTTAAAATTTCTATTCTTGCTCCCTGCAAGATTTCAGAAATCCTTACTGTTTCTCCATTAGCTGTCTCTACTAAGCATTCTTGTGGTAGTTTAGTTAATGACTGATTTAGAAGTTTGCAAAACGAAGTATTAATAAAACTTTGGTTTGCACCAGAGTCAAATAATACTTTAGCAAAGATATCATTAACTAAAAACGTACCAGCTATCACATCTGGAATCATCTTGGCTTCATCTGCAGTTAGAACAAATGCTCTAGCATTTTTAGTGTTCTTTTTATTCATAGTTGGAGCCAATTTTGGACAGTTTGGCTTGATATGACCTTGTTCTCCGCAATTGTAGCATATCTTGTTGTTGGCTTTCTTCCTGCAGTCTTCTTCCTTGTGACCTGATATTTTGCAGAAATTGCAATATATAGAGCATTTTCCAGAATGCTTCCTTTTGCAATGCTTGCAATAAGGTGCAGAGGTAGAACTCATATTCCTACGGTTGTAATTCCTAGAACGGAATTCTTGAGTAATCCTCTGTGCTAGATTTTTCCTTTGGTCTTCTTCTCTGGTACAGACTAGTTCATCTGTCAAGGTGTTGGTTAGTTCTACAGCTTCTTCTATGGTTTGAGGTCTAGCAGCCTTGACTACATGTCTAATCTCTCCGATTAATCCCCAGATGTAACGGGAGATTAATACCGGCTCTGGTGATGCAAGGGTTGGTACTATTCTAGCATATTCAAAGAATAACTTAGTGTACCCCATACTATCCACTCCATTCATCCTAAGATTTAGGAATTTGTTTGCTATCTGTTCCTTTTCATTAGGAGGGCAGATATTTCTTTCTACCATATTCCTAAATTCTTCCCATTACATATTGTATACCTTATCACTTCCTCTTAACTGGAGGATAGTGTTCCACCATTCTAAGGCTAAATTCTTAAATAGATTAGAAGCAAACATTATTTTGTCCTCTTCCGCACATTTACTTATTTTCAGAACAGCCTCAGTCTTTTCTATCCAGCGTAGAGCTGCAATGAGTTCTTCATTGCCCGAGAATTCTATTGGTTTACAGGACCAGAATTCTTTGCAAGAACAACCATAAGACACGGTTCTTCTTCTTTTGGGAATGGACGCTTGAAGTACAAGGCCATTGTTCACGCTGTGTTCTGGTTCAATTGGTCGCTTACTGCTATGTTTACTTTTATTATTCGCTTCTGGAATCGTTTAAATAATAAATGGCATTGCATATATGATTCCTTGTGCGACTATATGTTGAACTGCACTATTATCCATTTGGTTTCCATTGTTATTGATGCTCGGATTCTCCTTAACCACGTTAATGTTACTCTGGTTATCGTTATTCAGATTTCCTTGATTTCCTTCGTCGGCCATCTGAATTTTAAACATTTACCCCGTATTAATATCACAAAAGAATATTTGATATAGTCAATCACATGACACACATTTTTGCCAAAAGCGTCGATCATTGCGACTTGTACTCTATTCATATACTATTATGTTTCTATTACACACTAGTACTGAAATAAAAATTACAATACCAACTGAAATAGAATTACACTAATAGTAATAGGCATCCGTACACACATATTTTATTTTTATTTTATTATATTATTATTACTATTACCATCTCCTCTATCACATCACGGATATGGATTCATCTAAAAATCCATATTGCGCTCATCGTATTTCCATACGAGACGCTCCCCCACCTGTCTCATTCTCTCACTGCTTTCTAAAATTTCCTCCCCAAAAGTCCTAAGTTCTTGTACGTTTTCTGCACTCATTGGCGGTGCAGGTTCTAGGACTGGGTTTGGAATCTGGGGTGCGGGTTCCTGGTATGGGGGTGAAAGTGCCTGAAATCGGTAAGGATCTTCTAAGATCTCCCTAATATAATCGTCTTGGTAATAGGGATCTAAAGGGTCCATACCTGGGTAGGCTCCTATGTTCTGCATGGGTGTGTCTTCATGTATCGGGTAACGTTGCACATAGTCCTTAACGTCATCCCACCAGGGATCGTAATTTGGGTCTAGGGGGTTTGGTGCAGGTACCCTAGGTTTTTCTTCCGGATTGAAGTCATGCATCTCTACTTGGTTTTTAGGGTTTTCTATCTCCATGGGTTGGTTATGGATTGGTGGCTGTGGTTGAGGTTCTATTATTTGCTCCAGATTCGGGTCAGCTACAGTAGTGGCTAGGATGTGGATGTTGGCTATACCCCTATTTATCATATCCTGGGCATAGGCATCTGTCTCTCTCTTGGCTGTTGGTAGTACACTCTGATCTTGCAACTTTTTCATACGCTTCCTACGCTCATGTGCCCCTCTACTGAACCATCCCCTCTTTTTCTGAGGAAATGGCTCTTCTGACTGAGCCTTAAACAAAAAGATTCCATCTTCCGTATCAGCGGAGTACCCTGAGAGGGCAGGTTGAGAAGAGGAGGTGCCTTCGCTTCTAGGCGAACCAGACAATTGACGGTACGCGTCAGATGGTCCTTGGTCACTCATACTGTAAACTAACAAATAGTCAAATAACACATAACAAATAAATACAGTTATGCACGTATTCCCGTAATTTATTTCTTAACACAAAATTTAAAATTTAAGTGTCAGCAAAACACTTCTTTGGCTGAGACCAGTGGCTAGGCTCTGATACCACCTTCTGTCGCAACCTCCGATCCCTTATCTGTCCCGGGAACGGGCGGACGCGAACTCCGAATTCTGATGGTATCAGTTCGTTAATTTGGCAGCAGAAATTACATCAGGACCGTAGTTAGGAAATGTTTATCAGAGTAAAACCACCATATTTGATATTAATAAACACATGGGTAAACCAAAGTTTCTTATTACAACACATTTACAGGGATATACCATATTTTATTGAATTTAAAACATCATCTTTTAGGTAACTTTTATAGCCACATTTTCCCCAAGTCGTCAGTGCTCTCCATCTGGCTTTTTACTAATTGGCTGTCACATTGTGTTACCTGAAACACTTTTTAAAAACATTTGTCAGTGGGAAATACTGGTGAGTGAATCCCAGTTTAATCAAGAATTATTAATTTAATTTAAACTTAACAGTATTGAGGGCGATTACAATGTTTATATCTACCCAATTACTCATTCAGTACTGTCAATCCTGACTGGTGGGTTATATTACACATTGGCTAACTCTTCGTCCAATGGTAACATTACACACATTTTGTATACAAAACCCCAACATACCGGCAGTAATCGTAGAATTACAAAGACTCAATCACTGCTAAATTGCATTGTAAAATAGTTAAGGTTTTGTAATAACTGTTTACAAAAAGGAGATTACTCACATTGCTGTCTTAGGTTTTTCGTAAGGTTTTCCTGAGAATTATCTATAATTTACACAAATGTACACGCGTTAGTATAATAACCCATTTTAACATTAGTAATACCCTCCCCGAGACGGCATTCCAACGACTACGTCGGGCAGAACCAAGACAGCTGTTATGGAACCCTAGATCAATCGGGCAGCGTATCTAATACGTATCCAGGGGTTATAATACTTACAACAGAGCAGAACTTCGCTAATTAGGGGGGTATAATACCCGAGTATTACTTCTACTACTCAGAATTCGTTTAAGAAAGAAAAGATTTGAGCGACGGAAATGAAATCCCGATGCCTGCTTATATAGGTGCTGAAACTGGTTCTCACGCGGCCCGCGTAAGATAAGCATAGGGCCTACGCGGCCCGCGTTGACCTTCGGTCAATGCGTAGCTTAGCTGGGTCACGATGTAGGCTCGCCAGATGTTGGGCCAGGTGGCGGCCCAGGGTTGCGCCACCCTTTAAGTTGATGCGGCCCGCGTCACGGTTGGGGTGGGGCTTACGCGGCCCGCCTCAGCCCAAAAATTCACTTTTTTTAATGCAATACTGTATTTCGGGCTCGGTTTTCACATATGGGGTGTATTTAAAGACATATTGGGATATTTTAAAATATACTAAGGTGTCGGAAAATATTCGGGGTGTCGGTTTTATTTAGGATTGTTACAGAACCCATCACCTTTCCTTTACTATTATTACCAAAAGATATATCACCCCCTCCATGAGTTTTGAATTCTTTGAGTAGGGATCTACATCCAGTCATGTGCCTGGAGCCTCCACTATCTACATAACAAAGACTATCTAAGCATGCATAACCTCTCTGCACATCAAGTAAATAATTAGTTCAGGACGGTCTCCAAAGCCAATAAAGCTTTGGATGGGGTCACAACAGTGTCTAAGTTAAGTTCAGGAACATGGACAGTGGTTAGCTCAGGGGTTTGACAAGCTTTTGACACATTTCTCTCTAACCATTGTTGGGGACCATTTCCAGTTAGCCGTTGATATCCAAAGGGATGCCTGTGCACTTTTGGTTTAGGGGTCCTTTTGTAGGTATCATAAACATGTGGGACCCTTTGGTATGGAGGTTGACCTTTTCCTCTTTGGAATTGGTTAGCAAGAGGTGCATCTGTCACTTGAACCTCTCTTTTAACAGAGTTTTGGTTCAGCTGTTTTGTAACAGCTGTTTGGACAGGGACATGTGATGGTTGTTTCTTGATTTGTGAATTTGATGAACTCATGAGTGTTTTTGAAGTGTACTCTTTCTTTTTGACCTCAAATGTTTTGAGGTACACACACTCCTGAGTAAGATGGTTTGTTTTACCACAGATGGTGCAACTTTTTGAAGGCTCACCGGTACTTGTTTTGTTAATGTCATAGGCTTTTAAATGAAAACAATCTTTTGTTAAATGATTTTTCTTTTCACAAAAGTCACAAAACAAGTTTTTTTTACCTTTTCTCCCTTTTTCTTCTTTTCAGACTCCTTTGCAACAGAGTTTTGAACCACTGTTAGGATGTCCTTAAGAGGAATTACCTTGGCCTTTGGTGCTTTAACACCATCAACTGTGGTGAAGTCCATTGGTTTGAAATTTTCAAGGAGGTCACACTCATCAGACCATGTGGGTTTGAATTGGTATTTCTCAATTTCCTCAAAAGTTGAGGACTCCACTGTTTTTTCAAGAGTGATTTTGTTGCCACTTTTATCAGTTATTTTGATTTCTTGACCATCCTTGTTAGTGGGTATGATTTCAACAGAACCAGATTCATTTGCAGCAGTGTTTTCAACTTGGTCATTTTTCCTGAATCCTATGCCAAATTTTACATTGATTTTAATTTGTTTCTCAAGCATAACTTCATAACCTTTGCAAGATTCCACCCATTTTTCACATGTGATTTGGGTGGATTCCAACTCCTTTTACAGGTCTGATATTTTTCTATCATTGCCTGAAGTTGGTCCTTGGTTATGCTATGCTCATGTTTGAGGGTGCAAATTTCATTTTCCTTTTCTGACAATTTGATTTTCAATTCTTTTAAAGATTTTTCAAATTGTATCTCATCATTTAACATTTTATCTCTAAGGTTTTCATTCACCTCCTTAACATTTGCAAATGCTATTATGCATTTATCTGAACATAGGTTTTTAAGAACCTGGGGTGATACCTTAGTTGCAGCCATCATGGCACAATCACAGACTTGTTCACTTTCTTCTGGCTTCTTCTCTTCTTCTTCAACAGACCAAGGGTCGGTCAATGGTTCCATCAGAGATTCAGTTTTATCTTCCAACAGTTGTTCACCAACTACAGTAGTAACCACTGCTTCAGCAATTGTATCCACTGTTTCTGCATTTGACTGCCCTTTTTCAGTTTCCAGCCCTTCTGGTATAGACTCTAATGCTACAAAACAGAAATCATCACTAGAAGCATCATTTTTAGCATATAGAGCAAAATTTTCATCACCTAATTCATCAGGCAAGCTACTCCAATCAACAAAGCCTTGGGTAAAGAAGTTTTGTTGATCTGTTTGAGCAGATGTTTGGGTAGCTTGCTGAGGTGCAACTTGTTGCACCTGAACCTAAGGAGCTGGGGCCTGGACATACTATATTTGAGGGACAGTTTTTTGAACATATTGTACTGGAACATGTGTTGCAGGGTGTGCATAGTGAGCAGCGTTTACATGAGCAGCAACGGTACTTTGGTAATAATGAACAGTGTTTTGTGAGTTCTGTGGTCTAGGGCTAGGATGTGTTATGATTGGTCCACTGTTTTGTGACCTACACTCTCTAGCAAAGTGTCCTAACCTGTTACACTTGTAGCATTTTATCTTTAATTTATCCAACCCTACTTTCAGATTCCCATGTAACCCTGGAAATTTTCTCCCTGTTCTCTTATAGAATTTGCTGGTTCTAACACTCAGCAGTGCAAGTTGGTGCAATATGTCCATTTCCTCTAAATCAGTTGGATCAAAATGCTGAAGGTCATTGAGTTCAAAAGACAAGTTGTCTGAACACTGGTTTTCACTACTAGCTGTGAAAGCATAGTTAGTTGAGTAAGAATCTGGGTTGTTAAAGGCTCCACCAGCAGTTATGTTAATAAAATGATCATAACCCTGATCCTTACTACTACCAGAATCCTCTTGACCAAGAAGTGCTATGCTACCAAATGTATAGTCATCAGCAACCTTCCCTGACTCTTGTAACCTCTTTTTCTGGTTCAACTCTCTCTCATAAGTGAGGAGTCGACCATGAAGTTGAGTCAGACTTAGTTCTTTGAACCCAACAAAATTTCTTGTTACAAAAGCAATTGTGTCCCATTTTTCAGGAAGTGACCTTAGAAACCTACTATTTATAGTTGATTTTGCATATTCAACATTAACAAGTTCCAATTCACTAATGAGACAACTGAAACGTTCAAATTGCTTTGTTAATGATTCACCCTTAACGTGACAAAAGGTTTCATACTGTTGGTTCAAAACTTCTTTATTATTTTCAATTACTTCTTCAGTACCACCAAACTGTTGCTTAAGTGCATCCCACAATTCCTTGGCACTGTTACAATGTAACAGCCCATCATAAATATCATTGGGGAGTGCTGATGCTACGATACTAAAAGCCTTGGCATCCAATTCTATTTTCTAAAAATCCTGTTCAGAATAGTTTTCAATTTTCTTAGGTACAAAAGTTTTTGGATCCTCAGCACTCGGCACCATTGGAACATGTGGTCCAAAGGCAACCGACTTCCAACATCCTGTATTTTGTTGAGCCAAAACATGACCCATCCTACGCGGCCAGATGTTGTATTCGGATCTGACCAACATAGGTGGTTTGAAGAGTGTGCCAGTGTTATGAGTGTCTTGTGATTGTGACGCCATTCTGGTTGTTTTACAAGTACTGAATAATCAACTTTTGTAGATTATCCCTTACTCTGTTTTTCAACTTCCTACGAAAATTTCAAAGTATAAATGAAATCGAGCTGAACTTTTACGTCAAAATGATTGTTAGATCAAATTTGACTGTCCAAAGCTCTGATACCAATTGTTAGGATCTGAGTTTCTAAGATTGTGTTGTTTAATTAAGATGAAGATGAAACAGAGATATGAATTGCAGCGGAATAAACTTTGATAACACAATCAATGGAAGAAAAGTTTAAGCAAACATGCTTATCATTGAATCGAATGATTGTATTTAATTACAATAATCAAAACAATTGCATGCATGCACAATACTCCTCCTCAGCCTGAGCTCAGTGATTGTTCGTACAGAATGACTTGTGAGAATGAGTTAATGGAATAGTACAAAGTACTGTTCTATTTATAGTACAACCCAAACCACTGAGCATCTTTGGCTGACGTCACCATGAAAGTGACATCTAATAACCTAACAACCTCTAACCACTAATAAACAAAACACTGATACAAAGAATAAACAAGTACATAAACATTGATAATGTAAACACTGTTTTAGCTTCCCAATGTTGTTGCCTAAGCACTGATGTTGTGAATCAGTGCTTTCTTCATAGGTTGATCAGGCCTCTAATCAGCAGTGCTTTGTCTTCATCAGTACTTGAGCAGCAACAGTAGTAGTTAGGAATCCAGTCTTTATATCAACAGTAGTTCTTTGACACAACAGTTGTTTGGTAGATCAGTACTTAGAGAGTGATCAGCTGTAAGATAACAACTCTCAAGGGGAAAGTCTTGTTCAACCACTGCTTATGGTGATCCACTGTTCTGAACCAGTTTTGGCTTTTATCATCTGTTCCTTTGTAGGGTTCAATCCCAACAAATATAAATAAGTTCGTCGTTTAAAAATGACGACGAAAAAAAGTGCTGAAGCTTGTATCTTGATTGTGTTCGGTTCTTCGTCGAGCTTAATCATTATCCGGCATCCTAAGATATTCCTACATTTTATAAACCATGAAATGATTAGTCATACGAGCTTATAACGTGTTTAAATCAAGTCCGAATAACAAAACGGACAAGAAACAAAATTTTGCCAGTTTATTGGTCCCTGGCGGGGCGTGAGAAGCAGCCCCCTCTCTCTCGCAGGGCGCGACCGATGTCGCGTGACGCGACAATGAAACTGATTTGGTGTCGCGCATCGCGACAGGGCTATTTTGACAGAAGGTTCCTTTTGTTGAGCTGCATTTTGCTCAGCTATGTTTCAAACAATATTATAACTTAAAAGTTGCATAACTTTCGATCTACTCATCCGATTTACGTGATTCTTCTTTCTATGCGACCGTAATACAATTACGGATACGTTTATTACCTTGGTTTGCATTAAAATCTTATTTATAAGCAAACGGCTTATAAATCCTTTATACGACTATTTGACCCATTTCATTTAGCATCATACTACAAGTTTATTAACAATGTTCATTGCTTATCATTTTCACCCATCCCAGGCTTGCCAAAATTAGAGTTTTTGCTTTCGTTACATGGTTTGCGTACACGTTTACATTTGACGGTTTATTTTGACATTTTCCAAACACTTAGCCAACCTTATCCTCATTCTTTATTTTGACCCGTTTAGCGGTTTTTATGCATTTAAGCATCAAACTCGCTCTTCTATTTTCGCACTTCGCATTACCATATTAAGATAACTACATATATTCCACCACAACTATTTTTCTGGTGGATTTAACGTAATTAACCCATTATCCCAGATTTTACCCTTCGGTTAGTCATTTTACACAAATGACCCATTCTTAGGCATTTGACCCACGAAAGTTTATGCCTATAACTTTTATACGTATCTAAGGATTACATAATCATAATACAAGTTTGTAAACAACCCATAAGGGTCATTTTCCCGATTTACCCATCAAGGGCGTTTTGGTCAACTTTAGTCCCTCATTTTAAGAAGAAGGACTTTCACTAAATATTTGACCAGAATCGCACGTTTACTATAATCTTATTTATGCGTACCTGGATCGGATCAACATACTGACCCGTTTTAATACCTTGTCTCAATAAATTGCTAATTCATTGCATCGCTAATTCATAAGCCCTTTTATCCTGTGAGCATTAGACGCGACAAACACTTATTAGTCGTTAATTGTCAAATGGTATTAACATTACCATTTGACCCGTTTAGTCTAACGACCAAACATTTTGCGCTTATATTTGAATGGTATTTATTTACCATTTCATTAAGTAACTCACTTTGAATTTCTCACCAATTAGTTAGGTCTCTTAAATCTGTTTCTTACGTGTTTACCCAACATGGCTTATGCCACTTGTGTCGTTTTAAACTTAAATTTTGACCCATTTATACTTGACTAAAACACCGTTTTACCCCTTTTTATTCGTTTAGGCTTACTTTTAAAGTAGCCATTCGAAAACTCATTTTATCTTAGTCTTTTCATGACTAAATTACCGTTTCACCCCTTTTTAACATTAACCATGGTTTTTATCATTTTTTTTTGTTCCGACCCGTAACATTTCACGTCGGAAACCATATTTCGAATATTATCTTTATCGTATTTATAAATTATAGAATAAATACGTATTCTACAAAAAGGTGTAAGTTTTACTTACCTTGCACCCGATTATGCTTTTCCCGCGTATTTGATCCGTTTGACCCGCTTCTTTTTCAAGCTTCCTCCTAGCTTGTCAAGCGTCAAACTATCATATAATATCCACAAGGTGGTTAAATTTGCCATTCAAGATCATGACCTTCACACCTTATGAACCTTTTTACCACTTTTCTTATTGAACTCTATCAAAGGTCGGTTTGACTATTTAAAAGTCAAACCACCAATTGACACATATGAGTGCACTAACAAGTTCACAAGACTTAATTAGGCACATTATCAAACATTTGGTGAGCATCATCTTTTGAGATACCATATTAGCTAACATGTCTTCTATTTCAAACTTCAAGCAATAATAAATTAACATGTAATTTCAGTTATTGTAAGCACATACACACTTTAACCATCATAATCATGGGTTTAACTCTTGTGTGAAAACCCACTTCGAATCACTTATGAACTCTTAACAAAATTCCTAATTGGTTCAAGTAGTTCATTCATACTAGTTAGTATGATGTTTATAAACACCAATACAACATCAATTTATTCAAATCCTCAAAACCCGTTTCAAGTCATGTATGAACACCTATTCGAATCACAAAAATTGTTCAAGTATTTCACATATACTTGCAAGCATGTTGATCACACACATAATTTCATCATAAATTTCACTATACTAACACAATGTTGAACTTAAGGTCATCACCTTCAAGTTCATCCTTAAACTTATCATCACCAAAACATAAATTTCGACATACCTCATGATCCCCATGATTAGGTGATCGTTAATATACTTTCAAACCCGTATTTGAGCTTCAATTTCCCTTCCACTTTGATGATTTATGGAAGAACTAGGGTTTGTTCTTGTTCTTTTCTTCTGCTGGTCGCTACACACACACCTAGTGAGTGTGTTTTGAGTTTTTTTATCATAATAAACCTAAACTTTAGGTTTTTCCCACTTTTAGCCCCTCGGGTTTGTAACATTATTTATAAAGGTTATAACTCATTGTTTCAATATTATTTCCAAGTTACTAACTAGGTTAATTTTATTCCTAGTTATATTTTGTTTACGGGTTAACTTTTACCACCAATGGTACCTTACCCGTCTTTTAATATTAACGTAGCTTGATTACCTAACCCGTTTTCGGGTTGTTACAAGTCTACTGTGACAACCGGTAATTTACGCCCTTAATTACGTGATTAACAGGTGATTAACGTAATAATAAATAGTGATTACGACGCTAATTAACTTAACCAGGCCCTTGGAGTGCCCAGAAATGTTTGTTCAGCTATACAGTACGCGTATGAGGATTCGCGTGGAATCTGCAAAACATCAAATGACAACGGACTGATACCGTACGAAATACTGACGACACCGACAAATATGGATGTTACACAAATATACTTATGCTTATCGAGTTTGGGTTGCGATATCGGGTCTCGTAGGAATCACAGGCCACTTACACATGAGATGGGCTTGTGGGCCCTGGGCCCAAGCCCGAAACCCACAAGCCTAAACCTACACATAATAGACAAAATCCCTACAAGTCTTTGCGAAATCTATACAAGATTTATCAAATCTTATCAAATCCTACCAAAATCTCTAAAGAGATTTTTGTCTCTAATTTAGAAACACAAG